>JAWDJE010000009.1:27755000-28355000 GCA_035047345.1 Bradypodion ventrale | reverse complement strand
TTCATCAGGATACGCAGCGTGGCCGGCCCCACCTGGGCCAGGAAGTGTGAGCGCATCTTCGCATCGTCGTCGATGCCCGCAGCTTCCATTGCGTGCTGAAACTGGCACTCGTACAGCTCCCATTGTTCTGGATCGCTGATATCAAACTGGTAAGGCTTGACCTTGGGATTCGCCATTGATCCCATCCTCCTCGCCAATTTAGTGTCTTGCACGGAAGACAAAGAAGGAGCCGCAGTGAGGGCTAAACGCAGGTTTATTTCATGATGGTCAGAATGAACATGTGGTAATGGCGGAGATACATCTCATTATATACTGCTGTAAACACATTTGAATATGGTTGCACGGTAGCTCATTGGCCGCTACCGGCGTGACGTCACTCCGAGTCACGCCCATCTTCTCCAGGTGATCCTCGCGCGGGAAAGATTCCCGCGGCTGCCAGTGATTTGGGGAATGTGAACCATGTGAGCTGAATGCTCGCAGCTGCCCTCTATGGGCGGCTTGCTCGCGTTCCTTAAACAGCTGGGTTACATTGTAATCTTGTCAGGTTACATTCAGGTTACATGCATACAATCTTAAAGCAATATTGTTTCATACACAACAGGTTCCTCCCGCCACTTACCATAATCCTGGTTTCTGTGGTGGTGCACACAATCATGCCCTTTTTTGACTGCTTTAGCAGCCTCCAATGCTTTCTATGGCGGCGGGAGGGTTTTTGGAACATAATAGCTCCGTTTTGGGCTTTTTCACCATGTATCCACTGTGTTTCGGCTGCTAGAAAGTGCAACTGAGTGACTTCCTGATTCCGTGCTGGGAAACCAGCCACTGACGCAAGCCTTGCCTAGCCCCGGAAGTCAGACGGCAGTTAACTAACCCGACAACCCTGAGGACTAGTGGCTTTGGCAAAGTCCACAGGGAAAAGTTAAAGTCCAAAGTGGATTAAATCCCACTTGACTCCATCTTGATGGTGGGCAGCAGCTTCTTCAATACCAGCCTGGGGGTGAGGAGGACCTTGTGTACCAAAAGGGCTCAGGACCAGAAAGTGGCGTGCGGAGCTGGGTCAGTGTTACAGGTGTCATGCTGTGATGCAGAAGGCAGATGAAAGGCCACAGCATTATATTCGCAGGACAGTCTTCATGGCTGATCACCATGACGATCATCAATATTTGGAATTGGATACAGCACTAGAAGAAGAAGAAGAAGGTAGGTATAGCAAGGTATATCTTTCACAATTATTACACCTATATGGTAGGTGTATCAAGGTATCTCTTCCTCTTATAAAACATAGTTTTGATATGTAAGTGTACAGATTATACAATCTAGCATGTAGGTCTAAAAAGGCAGTGATACATACATATTCTTGTTATGTATCAGCTCTTGAGAGTGACACATGATGTGGGATAGAAGTGGTGATACATTAACTAGCAGTATTTTGCCACTGTAGTTTAAGCCACTACATTAGTTCTGGCATAATTTACCTTCAGGATTCTAGCTGTTAATGTTGTAACACAATGAGGGGTGGCTTTATCCCTTTTATGGTATAGCTTAAACTTCCTAGCTACTGTCATGATGGTGCATTTGCATTAACAGCTGGAAGATGTCTATCAGCTGCTTCTCTCAATGTTTCCTTTTACTTTGTTTTGGGGTATATCTCATTGAAGTTACTAAAACCTTTAACAGTTACTAACGAAGATTACTGCAGACGGTGACTGCAGCAATAAAATAAAGAGACACTTACTCCTTGGGAAGCAAGCTATGGCCAAATTAAGCAGCATAATAAAAAGTAAAGACATCACCCTGCCAACAAAAGTTTGCATAGTAAAAGCAATGGTCTTTCTAGTAGTAATGTATGGCTGCGTGAGCTGGACCATAAGAAAGGCTGAGTGGAGCAGAATAGATTCATTTCAACTGTGGCACTGCAGAAGACTTGAGAGTCCCCTGGACTGCAAGGAGATCAATTCAGTCAATCCTAGAGGAAATCAACCCTGACTGCTTCTTGAAAAGACAGATACTGAAGCTGATGCTAAAATACTTTGGCCACCAAATGAGAAGAGAGGACTCACTGGAGAAGGCCCTGATGCTAGGAAAGATTGAAGGCAAAAGGAAAAGGGGGCAACAGAGAATGAGATGGTTAGACTGCATCATTGACATGGTGGACATGGATCTGAGCAGACTCTGGAGAATGATGAATGATAGAGAAGCTTGGTGTGATGTAGTCCATAGGGTAATAAAGGGTCAGATCAACTGTGTGACTGAAGAACAACTACTACTTTATGTCTTTATCATGGAATGGTTGAGAAGGAAAGAACTTTCAGGGTCAACAAATCCAACTTCTTGCGAAAGCAGGAAATCCACCACTAAAACATCACTAGCAGATAGCCATCTCTTCTCTTTCTAAAAAACACCAATGAAGGACAATTCATCCCACTGTGAAACAGCTGTTAGCATTGGAAAGTTCTTTCTAATGTGTAGTCAAAGTCTCATTCTTTGTAACTGGAATCTGTTCTGGAACAGCATAAAAATGAACTTGCTTCCCTTTTCCTTGGGACAGCCTTTCACATAGATATCGCTTCACCTTTTAGATTTCTTCTCTCAAGATGAAATGTAACAAACTCCCTCAACCATTCCTCACCAAACTTCCTTACAGAAATGACAATGGACTATTTTATAAAGTAACATTCCAAGAATAGACCTGCATTTATTTATATTCTTTTTGACAGCATATTCAAAATACAGGCGAAATGATTTATCTGTAGATTCTTTCTTCCAAAGGAACTCTGTGTAAATTAAGCAGGATTGCTAATGGAGAATTTTCGGCAACTCTCCAAAGAATAATTTTCAGATTCATTTTATTTGGGAAAGGACATGAAGTACCTTGGAAGCAAATTCTTCTTTGTTGAATTATGATGCTTCAATGGCTACAGTTTGATTTACGACTCATTGATACTGGTGAAGTCTACCTAACTCAACTGATTGTTTAGCATCAAGGAACTTAAAAACAGGACAATGCAATGACCCTCAATTTAGTCCATTCTTCATTAAGAGCACACCTATCATGACCAATGTTGATCTGCAGCTTCATGGCATACACCAAACCTATCCTTGTACTGTCTGTGCTAGTATATGTGTGTTAGTAAATACCAATGAAAAACCTATTACTCACACATGGAAGAACACAAATGGGCATAACTTGGGTTTGGCCAATAAAGCACCATCAGTTTGGGGGATTTAGTAGAATTTAAAGAGGGGGACTGAGGTGGCTCAAGTGGTTAAGAAGATGCTGAACTCCCTGACTGTAAGGTTGGAATTTGATTCCCAGGTACTGCATGACAGAGTGAGCTCCCGTCTTTGTCCCAGCTCCTGCCAATTGCAAGTAGATAAATAGGGACCACTTCTGTGCACTCCAGTGTTGAGGCATGCCTGCCACATGTCCATGGAAACATCTGCAGATGCAGACAGTTCTGGCTCTTTGACTATAAACAGAGATGAGCACTGAACCCTAGAGTCGGATACGACTGGCTTTCGAACAAGCCTTTACCTGAAGAGAGGGTTTAATGTGTGAAAACTGCTGATCTTTTTTGGATGCTGTGCCATGCCATACATCTGAAAGAAATGTTGGACCAGGAGAAGAAAAATGCATCAGCCTTACTTATGGCAAAGTTATTGACCAGAATATAAGTTATGTATCAGGACAACCAAGTGCTGAGGTACTCCAAGCAGTGCTTGGAAAAGATGAATACTGTGATATTGGGAAAATGCAACTTTACTTACCTCTCTTTTCAACACTGGGTGTCTCTGCTAAAAACTTCAAGTTTATTTCACATCCATTAGAGCCCCTGAGACTTCCCCTTCCTTTAGCCACTCATCTTCCCTCCATCCTCAACTATTCTGCTCTCTGAAGATGGACATAGGGAGATGTATCTCCATACTATGTATATAAAACAACAAAGCCGTAAACTCTTAAAGGTTTTTTTTTGTTTCCTTCAACAAAGAAGTATCCAGAGTAACCCTATTTTTCCTTTTTTTGCCAGAGGAGTATGATTAAGCAGATCTCTCCATACTTTTTTCTGCCCTAAGATATCAATAAACAAAAGATCATATTGCAAATATCTGATGGATATTGGAGCACACCAAAGAATTTCAGAAGATCAGCCTGTACACAAATATGCGAAGGACCTTGTCAAATTATTATGTGTGGAGGGGGGTTGGCTTTTTAACCTATGCCTTATTTTAGGTCAGCAGCAAACAATGTAAGTAGTTATAAAATTACATTTCATTAGCTAAAATAGGCATGACTGGTGGTTTTGCAGCCTGGTTGTGATAATCCTTGTCTACTACCTGTATATGTAACCTGCCCAGTTGTGTTATAGATGCACCTTTTCCTTTAAAAAGAACTTTAACCTCTGATGTTATACTTGCTCCCTGCCCTTTATTCACTATCTAGCACAGGGCTTCTAAACCTACGGCCTGTGGGCCGGATCCAGCCTGCGGTGCCATATAATCCAGCATGTGACCTTGCTCCAGCCGCCCCTGCAGATGCTGCCACACCGGAATCAGCCGCAAACTCATTTACAGCCATCATAAATGCATTTACAGCAGCCGTAAATGAGTCCGCAGCCATCATAAACACATTTACTACAGCTGTAAATGAGTCCGCGGGCATCGTAAATGCATTTATGACAGCCGCAGACATGTTTTATAGCAGCATTTACGGAGGGGGTAACCACCAGCTGTCTGATGGGGCATGGTCTGGCCCACAATTGAAAAATGCTGAGAATCCATGATCTAACACATACTTTATGCACAGCAAGTCCCACATTCTATCCATGTAAAGTCAATCATCTCTAGACAGGGCTGAGAAAGACTCTAGATATAATCATGGGGAGCTCCTGACAGTCAATGTAGATAGTACTGAGCTTGATGAATCAAGGATCTGACTCTGTATAAGACTATTCTTAGGTTCCTGGGATCATTTTTGCAGAATTAGTTTCTGTGCAAGGACAACTGAGCTCAGTGGTATAGGTATCTGGCTGCAGAGTCAGAGGCTGAGAATTTGACTCCTCGCTGTGCCTCCTACAAGTAGAGCCAACCTGTGTCACCTTGGGCAAGCTGCACTGTCAGAGTGCTCTCAGAAGGAGGAAATGGTAAATCAAGTATTCTCTACCTAGAAACCCTTGAAAATGGTCCTAACTCAGAACTGTCTTGATGGCACATTATTATTTAAGGAAACTTGTGGAGATTTATAGCATTTTAGTTCTTAAATTTGCAAACTAAGTAGAGGGCAGCACACAAGTGCTCTTTCAAAATGCTAGTATTCAGGTAGACTCTAGCCTTCTTCCTGCAAAGCAAGTTGCATCACCAGGGGCTTCCAGCCAGCTGCCAAGTGCAGCTTTCTGTCTCCTACACTGGCTACATTCCAGCTGTCAAGTTGTGTATCTCTTGTCGTACACACAGCCAGGCAAAGCACTGGTTTCATTTGACGTTCTAACTGCAGCTAATAGCCACCAGCTATCTATAACATTTTGGGTCACAATTAAGTGGTTCACCTCGAATAGAAACTGAACAATTATCTCAAGTCCTCTGTGTAACCCACTACATGTTCTATTTCCTTATTAATCCTTGATCCCACCTGGTCCTTAGAACTCAATTAAAATACAGTAACCAAGAATTAAGAATTTCTTAGAAGTGCACTAAAGATATTGCAATCCTTGTTCTTATACTAGGGGTTCTCAATGTTTTTCAGCTGAGAAGGCCAGACTGGTGGTTCCCCCCACCATAAATGCTGCTGTAAAACACATCCACAGCTGTAGTAAATGCATTTATTACAGCTGAGGACTCATTTATGGCTGTCGCAAATGCATTTACAATTGTTGTACAGTGATACCTCACACAAAGTCCAAACTTGGTTCCATAAGTTTGGACTTTATACAGATTTGGACTTTGTATGAGGCATGCAAAATCCTAGCCGTGATGCTTCATACAACATCCAAATCCTTGCCGCAATGTCTCATACAACGTTGTTTCCATAGAGATACATTGTACTGTAACAGCACAGACTTCAGGGCAAAGCCAAGGAAACAGACAGGAAACTGACAGAACTTTAAGAAATCATTGTCTAAAGGCTAAATACATTATAAAAACTTGTCAAACAACCCTGATTGTCCAAGAACCTGAAGAATGCTGCAAAAATCCCAGGAATGCTTCTAAAAATTCTGATGAAAAAATTCAAAAAAATATCCAAAATCGTGCTCAAAACCACTCCTAAACACTCTTTGCTTCATGCAAAACCCAAAAGAGCAATGCATGCCGGTGTCCTGCCTTTTATACTGCCCAGGCACAATGCAACCTGGGAAGAATCCCAATGCCTCATACAAAGTTGCAGCGACTTTGTATGAGGCAACTTTTTTCAAGGAATTAGGTGATGTTGTATGAATTCGATGTTATATGAAGTGGACTTTGTATGAGGTATTACTGTAAATGCATTTACAGTGGCTGTAAATGATTCCATAGCTGATTCCAGTGGGGTTGGCTGCGGGGGTGACTGGAGCATGGTCAGGGGCTGGATTATTTGGCACTGCAGGTCGGATATGGCCTACAGGCTGTAGGTTGAGAACCCCTGTTATAGATAGTTGTTTCTTCTTATTTTGTGGCTAGGTCAGATTTCGAACTGACAAAATGAAGTCACCTTCTTGGCTTTGTCATTGGCCAAGTTTAAATCCTCATCAGTACATATTTCCTGTAGTAACCAGCAGAATAGCAAATGATCTGGATTCTGTATCTCTTCACATTCATACAGAAAGTTGTTATCCACCAGAAGTCCCCACTTGAGCATGTTGGTCTTATTTCATTAAGAGCAATGTCAACTTGTTTCGCATGTCCAGATGCACTCCAAACTGGAGCAGCATTCTCTACAGTTGCTGAAGACATACCTTTGCTTGGTGAGAAGAACTATGTGGAACTTGCAAATGTAGCTTGCCTGGGAAGGAAGCTCCACAGCCTGGGAATTACCCACCAAAATTTGCCAAGCGGGGAGATAGAGAGGGGGCCTGTCAAGTAGCCTCAAAGGCTGGACAGGCTCTTACCGGTTTTTGTACTTCTACAAATGTCTGTGTCTTATATGATGGTGGTTGTCATGTGCTAAGAGGCAATAAGAACAAGCAGCACCAAGGATAGTTCCTCACAAGCTCCTTGCTCTGATGATGGCTGGAGCTGAATAAACGTCTCTCGTGAACCAAGTCTAGACAATTTCTTCCAGGCTCTTCCATTTCCCATCAAACAGGAAGGAAACACCTTCACAAGCTAAAGTTGGATACTGTCAACATGAGGTTGTAGGTAAATATATTCAAGACTGTCCAAGAACTATGTATATAGGTTCCTACGGCAAGGGTGAAAATGGTGGGCTATCCCTGTGCTAGATCTAGGCCTAGAGGTTACCAGGTTTCTCATGAAGGCCTTGAATTCAGATGGTGTCAGAGCTTGACATTGCAGGGTATCAAGTCTAGATGCCTCTAGGGCAGGAGTTCCCAATCTTTTCAAGCCAGGGCCTGGGTCACGCTCTCTCAGTCAGCTTTGAGGGCTGGATGGCCATTTTGCCCTGCCTGCATGATGGGGGTGGCTATTTTGTCCCAACAGCTTCAAAGGGGTGGTCATTTTGTTTCTTGAATGCCTTTGGATGGAGTGGGGGGCACATGAAATGGCACCATGGGCCAGATCTAGCCCATGGGCCTTAGGTTGGGAACCCCTGCTCTAAGGTTTCTGTCCTCACCAGCTTAGGTGGAATCTAAGTCAGGTACCTCTTCTGCCAGCCCCACTTGAAGGCTCTGAATCCTTATCTAGGCCACTGCTTGACTGGTGAGTCATGATTTAGGTGCACCCAAATCAGAACATCAGAAAGAGAAGAATGTCACATACCATTTTACTCAATCTTATAACAGTACACAAAGGCTATGGTAGAGAAGAAAACACCCCTTTACAAAATTCTCATGGAACAGACAGCAATTGTTACAATGAACAGAAGCATGTTTCTATTTAGTTTTTGAAATGTTGGAAGGTATGTCTCCAGGAACTACCGGGGATGCTAAAAACATGTTCCTTATGACCCTTGCCAGCGGGATTTACATTTCCTGAACCATCCTTTCTTTCCACCAATTTTTTAAAAAATGAACTTCAAATTGAAGGTCAGAGTTCCACTATATGTGACAATTTGACTTTCCTGTGTTTGGGTTGAAGAATTCTAAAACAGCCTCACCGGAACAAAGAAACAAAAAATCAAATCAAAGGGAAAGCTGCGGTACAGTGCAAGCTGTATGATGTAGAATGCCTGTTTTACCACCCGCTATCAGCAGCAGTAAGTTTACACCCCTCTAATAACTAGGAGCTGGATGCTCAGGAAGGCCTTAACACTGGCAGCTAATGTTCGCTTTGACAGTGAAGGCAGCGGCTGGAATATCAGAGGAGAACTGTGTAGCCATGTGGAAGGAACTCATGTTGACAATCCCAGCTTTCCAACCATCTCCACCTTTTGTGTCTTCCTGACTCCTCCCTCCTCTTGCTGTATTTGAGTTGTTAATGAGGGCATAATCCATTCCACTTTCCTAGACAGATCTCCACGTTGGGTCTGATGACCCCGATCCTTCTCAAGCTCAGTCTTTCTACCTCCTTCCAATTGTTTCATCAGCAGACTGACTTGTCAGTTCACACCTGACAAGTGACAAATCTCAGGCTCCTGCTGACTAGATAATCAAAGACTTGTCAGAGCTGTCAATACCCTGCAGATAGGAGAGGACAAAGAGACAGAAAGCTACTACAGAAGCCCACCACCATCAAGGGGGTGGGGAGAGAGAGAAAGATAACATCAATTCTTTTTAACAGAAGGCTTGCTGCAACACACCTCTTATGCTTAACCAATAAAACAATATTTTAAAGAAATGCAAATCTACAAGCAGTCTAAATGTAGAATAATGCAAGCAACTCTTCAAGGCAGAGTTCTAACTTGACATTTGCTTCTATTCCCTGCCCAGATAAAATATGGAACCAGCAATTACTACACTTTCCTTGAAAATATGAGTCAGAAGAACTCCTTCAACGTGAACAGAAATTCTTACTTGATTGTATATTTGTGCACACATGTACATATGCATACACAAACAGATGTTTTATTTTTAGATTTCTGTATTTAAAAATGTGGCTCAGTGGTCTTACACATCCCTTTGTGTATTTATTTAGAAAAAGAGAACAACTCTTTTTATTTTAATATTTTCTTCTCCTTCTGGTGGGTGGTTAAGCTTGAGTGGACCACTGCCTTTTCTCTCTGCTAAATTTAACTAAATACAGATAGAAAGTGAAGAAGACCTTAAGACCTCATGATGAGGGTGAAAGAGGAAAATGGAAAAGCTGGCCTGAAACTCTACATAAAAATAAAAAATCAAGATCATGGTATCTGGACCCATTACTCCCTGGCAAATAGAAGGGGAAGAAATGGAAACAGTGACAGATTTTACTTTCTTGGGATCTAAGATCACTGCAGATGGTGACTGCAGCCATGAAATAAAAAGACGCTTACTTCTTGGGAGGCAAGCTATGGCAAACCTAGGCAGCATAATAAAAAGTAGAGACATCACCCTGCCAACAAAAGTCCACATAGTCAAAGCAATGGTATTCCCAGTATTAATTTAGGGCTGTGAGAGCTGGACCATAAGGAAGGCCGAGCACAGAAGAACAGATGCCTTTGAACTGTGGTGTTGGAGAATACTCTTGAGACTCCCCTAAACTGCAAGGAGATCAAATCAATCAACCTTGAAGGAAATCAACCCTGACTGCTCATTGAAAGGACAAATACTGAAGCTGAAGCTCAAGTACTTTGGTCACCAAATAAGAAGAGAGGACTCACTTGAGAAGGCTAGGAAAGATCAAAGGCAAAAGGAGAAGGGGAGGCAGAGGATTAGGTGGATGGATGGAATCATTAAAGTGATGGACATGGATCTGGGTAGGCTCTGGAGGATGGTAGATGACAGAGGAACCAGGTGTGCGGTGGTCATGGGGTGATGTAACCTTCAGCAGCTGCTACCAGTGTAAAAGGTGGTACTGACTTCCCTTAGTAGTTATGTCTTGACATGCAACCAGAAAAATCAACACTGGGGACAAATCTATTAGTTAGGTCAGGGATTCTCAACCTGTGGCCCACAGGTCAGAATTTCATGTGTCCCACCACCACCTCCACCACACCCAGAAATGACATGTGGTGGAGGAAGGGCAAAATGGCTGTCTGGCCCCCAAAGGTGTCTGAGGGAGTGTGACCTGGCCCCCAGCTTAAAAAGGTTGAGACTCCTGAGTTAGATGAAGATACTGTATATGTACCTGTATATAGTGTCCCACTTATGGTAGGTGCACATAGTACCATATATCTAAGATTTTTTGTTGTTAATGGGGTTTTTTTTAAAAAAAAGTTTCTGTGTATTCTTTCTTCTTATATTTTGTATTTGTATATATTCTAAAATTTAAGGAAAAGAAAAACCAACATTAACCACCAGCAATTTGTTGATGAAAGTTAAATCAATGGAGTTAGAGTGGAGTATTTATGCATAGGATTTTGGTCAATGACTGTAAATGAGCAAATGACTGTATGGGTAAATAATTATATGTATCATTATACCAAGAATCGGAGGATAGTGATATGCTAATAGCACAAGAGCGGTGGTGTAAAACGCACTGCAGAAAGAAACTTGATGTAATCATAGGTAGAATGAACCACATAAATATGTTTCTCTTTCTTTTCAGCATTTTATCCAGATACAGGTACATATGCTGATGGCCTCATGGGAGGATACAAGTTAAGTTAAGGGAATAACAGTGAGGAGAAACCTTGAGTGCTCTAACTCTGGAACTAAGTTAATAAATTATTTCAAGTTAATCTCAATGGAAAAGAAGTAGAATACAAAACAATAGCAACCATGAGATAATGAAAGAAAGGAGAAGACATCCTGCTGATGGCATAAACCAGGGGATCCTAACCTTTTCAAGCCAGGGGCCAGGTCACACACTCTCAGTCAGCTTTGAGGGCCAGACAGCCATTTTGCCCTTTCTGCATGATGGGGGTGGACATTTTGTCCCAACAGTTTCAAAGGGGTGGCCATTTTGTTTCTTGAATGCCCTTGGAGGGGTGGGGGCCACATGAAATGGTGCCATGGTCTGGATCCAGCCCATGGGCCTTAGGTTGGGAACCCCTAGCATAAACACATTCTGGCATATGTGTTGATAGCATATTGTTGATTTGCAACAGGAGTGGCTAAGGCTATATCCTCCTCTTCACAAGTGCTGTTCACAAGTACCTGCTCAAATTCTCCACCCTATCCTTTGACAGAAAGGCTGGTTTAGGTATCTTGCTGTGGAGACAGAGGTTGTAACTTCAATTCTCCATTATCCCTCCTCGGAGAATAGCCAGCCTATCTGATCTTGGGCATGCTGCACAGTCTCAGAGCAACTCATAGAAAACCCTGGAAAGGATTTCCATATGTCAGAATTGACTTGAATGCACATACTTATTACACTAATCCAGTTAGTATGCCAAGGTATTTCTTTCTTCTAAATATTTTTCTAAAGATAGTTTTGCATATGTAGATGTGCAGATGTATAAGAAGGTCATGGTGGCTTAATGGTTAAGATGCTGAGCAGGTCAGCAGGTAAGCAGATTGAGACCTGAGTACTGTAACACAGAGTGAGCTCCCGTTGTCTGCCCCAGCTCCTGTCAACCTAGCAGTTCAAAAGCAAGGAATTGCCATTAGATAAACAGGTATCACTTCAGCTGGAAAGGTAACATCTTTCCATGCACTCTGGTGTCTAGTCATGCCTACCTCATGACCATGGAAATGTCTATAGACACAGACAGAACTGGCTCTTTGGCTGTAAATGGGGATGGACACCGTCCTTTAGAGTCGGAGAAGACTGGATTTCGAGCAAGGGACCTAGATGTATAAGATTTGGTGTATAGGTTTAAAAAGCTGGATATATTTTTTGTTTGTTTGTTTGTGTGTTTATGTGGAACATGGCATCTCTTATAGACATAGTCATATATATATATCTGATGCAGTTTAATAACTACGCCCCTCGTATGAATTAATTAAATCTTGTACTTGCATTAAAAATGAACTCTATTTTATGTTGATCATTAAGGAAGAATATTTCACACAAGAGATATGTCATATTAAGGAGGATAAAACCCACTTAGATCAATTAAATGTATTAAACTTAATCTTGACATAGATTACCAAAAATAATTTAGGTTCTATATTAAGGGAAATATTAAAAGCAGATTCTGTGAGTAGAAGAAGGCATGATCCAAATTCATATTTAAAGAATATTATGGTATAGGGAAAAGGAGTTCTAACTGATGAGTAACTCCACTTACTCCAGAGCATAGTAAAAATAAAGGTAAAAGCTATTAAATAATTAAGAGGAGTTAAATGTATCATTCTTCTGGGGACATTTATGCTCGTTCAACAAGAATCCCAAAGAGCTGAATCCTAGAGAGCTCATGGAACCAAGGCATTATCAGTGTAATGCAAGACTCTTCTTAGATCAACACGTAAGAAAGAAAATATTTTCTATGGTGTGCCCAAAATCTCATTGAATGGAGCAATTCCAAATTTCTGCTATACTTTTAAATTTTTAATTTAATTTAATATTTCAACTTGTTCGCCGCCCACTCAGGCAAGCCCAACTCAGGGCTAAGTGTTAATAATAATAATTTTGTGTTAAAAATTATTCTGGGTTGAAAGGATTTTTGCTGGAGAAAACTCTGCTCAGGGGACGCCCAAATGACGCTCCTTTCATGTCCCCAAGATCTTTCCCCACCGAAGTGGTCCCTATTAATCTACTTGCAATTTCCTGCTTTAGAAGTGCTAGGTTGGCAGGAGCTGGGACAAAGACAGGCGCTCATTCTGTCATGCAGTACCCAAGTCTCGAACTGCCAACTTGCTGCTATTCCAGCTAACAAGGTGAGCTTCTTAACCACTGAACCACCACAGCCAAACTTTCTGTTAATTAGCCCCTTCATGTTTTCCCATTTCCAGATAACTGTTCCATTGTAAATACAGTAGAAGCTAAGCATGGTCTGGCTTCTTTAGTGTCCAAATGGCATGCCAACAAGAGATACCAGGGACCTCCAGACAGGAAAGAAGAGAATCCTGCCGGAAATCCCAGAGAGCTGCTGCCAGTCAAAGTTGTACTGACTAGTCTAAATTGACTATGATCATGACTCAGTGAAAGGTAGCTTCTTATGTTCCTTGGTATTTTCCATTCAAGTCTTGCCATGCATACCTTTATTTCTCGAATGTATAAATTTAACATTCCAAATTTCTGGATATCCAGAGCTCTATTACAGTCACTGTGAACACTATATAGTCATTATGTTCCCCCCCCCCCCCCTTTAAAAAAAAATACACACAACCAGGCAAAACAGTTTCGAATGATTTTCCTATGTCCTCTGACACCTTCCCAGTTACTGAGCTAACTAAAAAGTGTGCACACCAGAAATACCTGCAGGAAATGTTGTCGACATTGAGGAAGCAGAGTACAGGTTGTACTAGAGCAGTGGTGGTGAACCTATGGCATGCGTGCCAGAAGGGGCACTCAGAGTCCTCTCTGTTGGCATGTGCGCTGTTGCCCCAGCACAGAGTTTGCCCCACCCCTCTGCCCAGCAGCCCAATTGAAGCGCTTCCTCCCTCCCCCCAGCACAGATTTCACCCTGCCCCTCTGCTTGGGCACTCATTCTCTAAAAGGTTCGCCCTCACTGTACAGAGAATAAGAAATCCCCCAGGCACAGTGGTGGGATTAATTTTTTTACTACCTAGTCTGTGGGTGTGGTATGGTGGGCATGGGCAGGGGGAAAGCCCTGCGTTGCACCCGAATTAGGACTACTTTATTTCAAAACTTGAATGAGCATGGCCAGTCAGAATTTCTGCTACCGGTTCTGGTGAACTGGGGCGAACCTGTGGAATCCCACCACTACCTGGGCAGCATATGGGAGCAGCAAATTGCCCACAATGGGTGGGAATTGTGCCAATAGCATGGGGCACAGCAGAGCTGAGTGAACTAGGGATAATCTTGTAGCAGTTGGAAGAAAGAAAGAGGCAGAAGAAGGAGCCAGCTGACTGAAACATGGCATCCATAGTAATGTGATTGGATTTTGCCATTTACTATAGGGAGCTTCAGAGAAGCCCAGCAATGGCAGGTTGACCTTAAGGGAAATAAGCTTTGCTACAGATCCAGTTGCAAAGTGTGAGTGAGGTGGACAGACAATGTCTCTTGGCTTACAGGATGCCCTCACTGGGTACACTCATTGGTGAGCAAGACAACGGTCCCACTGACACTTGGCCGGACCTTTCCAAACAGGCCCAAGAAAGATAGGGATTGGTCTTTTTTGATTTGCAAGTGTCCTGTATTTTACACCTGTACCTCTACTCTGCCATGTCCTTCCTCCTCTGGGGTGGTGTGTATGGAAGACAGCCCCCTGACATGCTTCTCAAGTCAGCGTCCCAGACTGCTTGTCCAATTGTTACAGAGACTCTACAATGCAATAGCAATTACACTTATATACCACCCCATAGTGCTTAGTGCACTCTCTGGGCAGTTCACAAGGTAATTAGTATTTTGCCTGCAACATGCTAGGTACTCATTTTACTAACCTCTGAGAGATTGATCCCTGGTCAGGAGTGAACTCCCAACATTCTGGCTGCAGTACAGCAGTTTGACCACTGCGCCACCAGGGCTCCTACATGTCTTTCAATTTTTAAATGCATGGCTCAACTTCCAAAATTGCAGACACCAATTTAGGTGTGAATTTCCTGAATGTTTATGAATCGGAATGCACCTTCCTTTTAAAAAACAATACATCACAGTTTTTCATGCCATGAATCACCAGGTGAATGAGAAATATGGCTATATTTTTGAGTATATGGGCGTTTATTTTGTTCTATTTTGCTCTAAGCTCTGAGAATGGAGGGACTGTGGTGGCTCAAGTGGTTAAGACACAGAACTCACTGTCTGCAAGGTCGGAGTTCGATTTCCTGGTATTGCATGATGGAGTGAGCTTCTATCTCTGTCACACCTCCTGCCAACCTAGCAGTTCGAAAGCAAGAAATTACAAGTAGATAAACAGGGACCACTTTGGTGGGAAGGCAAATACTGTTCCTTGTACTCCGGTGTTGAGGCATGCCTGCCACATGTCCACGGAAACATCTGCAGAGGCAGACAGCATTGGCTCTTTGGCTATAAACAGAGATGAGCACTGAACCCTAGAGTCAGATACAACTGGCTTTCGAGCAAGGGCGATCACTGAGAATGGACTTGTCAGTAAGAGGGTTTCTTGGCCATCTTGCTATTTATTGAATAAGGATCTCAATTTCTACTAGAATAGCTACTTCGTATTCTCAAGCAGTTGGATAATTTCCCTCATTGTTGTATGCCTAATTTATGACATATGATAGAATTTATTTCCATTATGAAAGGAGAACCTTCATTTTTTGGTTTAAAGACACTGAGCCATTTTCTTTCTCAAAAGTATTTTTCAGATTGCTTTAGAAATACCAGCTGCTATATACTTTTCAAACATTTTGCATATGAAAGCGGACAATTATGATAACATGCTGGGATTTATTTATTTGTTTTTAAAGGTGGAGCTTTAATTAGAAACATGCAGGCAAATTCCAATAACTTTCTGCATCGCTCATCACCTGCATATCATATTTTATCACTCCAAATGATTTTTAATATGTGTGCAGCTTTTGTGGTGGAGGATGGAGGGCCAGGGGGGAAAATATAGAGTAGTCCTGAGGCTTTTAATTTGAAAAGGGGGACTTTTAGAGGGTACACATATTGCATCAATGCAGCATAATGCTGACATACAGTCGCTTTGAAAGAGACCTCTAGAAAAATTCCCAGCATTTCAAGGAGCACTGCTGGTAAATCAGGAGGTGACAGTCTCAGAATCAATACTGAACTATTGTCCCAATATTGTGTTAGGAGTTGACTCAACTATGTTACTGGAGACGCCAGCCCGAGGTACCTGCATGCCATAAATTTCAAGTCAATTTTATCTGAGGCTTAACTCATCCTGCAGTGCAAAAGTAAGAAGATGTAAACCATGTGCTTGGTCTAAATTTGAGATTGGATAATTACAACCCATATCAAAAGCTCAGCTGCCCTATAACTTTTGCATGTCACAAAGAGTCGCCCCAAGGCATGATTGATTCCATAGGGCAGAAAATCAGTAAATATGGCTGGTGATTGGGTGCCTCTATGTAGTTAGTTACTATAAACGTAGGAAGCATATTGATGTGAGAGGCAGGGTTTACTGGCTGCGGTGGCTGAGTGGTTAAGAAGCTCACCTTGTTAGCTGGAAGGCTGGCAATTTGGCAGTTTGAGATCCGGGTATTGCATGACAGATTGCATGCCTGTCTCTGTCCCAGCTCTTGGGGAGATGAAAGGAGCCTCATTTGGGCATTCCCTGAGTGGAGTTACTTCCGCAAAAATCCTTTCAACCCAGAATAATTTCTGACACAAAATTATTATTATTATTGGCGTTTCCTGAATCTGAAACTTGATCCACAAAAAACAAAAACCTGTTTGCTTTCAGCTGAATGAGGGAAAGGTTTGGGCAGAGTATAGGAAGTAAAAAGAATATATATATATATATATATATATATATATATATATATATATATATATATATATATATATATATATATATATATACACACACACACAGACTGTTGCAAAGAAGAAGCTGATACTGTATATGAATTGTATTTGAAAAATTAATGCCAGAAATGTTGTTAAGGGAGAAGGCTGTGGTAAGATCTCTTTCCTGAACTATTTTACACTTGGGTGTGTGTGTGTGTGCAGTGGCGAAGTGGTAAAGCTGCTATACTGCAGCCAAAACTGCTGGTGTTGTGAGTTCAATCCTGCCAGGGATCAAAATTGACTGAGCCTTCCAATCTTCTGGGGTCAGTAAAACGAGTATCTAGAATGTTGGGGACAAAATTATTACTACACTTTTATTGGAATGAGAGGAGAAAAAGAAAACAATTAACAAAATGTACACAGTAATTCCAACCAGAGCTTACCATACCTTACACAACAGAGTGTTAGGAGACACAGTTTGCCATATCTATTAATTATTTTGCTTAGGAATTTGGCAACTATTTGTGAAGTTTCAGGCGGAGAGTCTCTTAATACATATTGGTAAGAAAGCACAGTTTTGTTAGGAATTAATCCCTTAGGTTTAAAAGAAATTATTTATTTATTTGCTAAAATTTAAATAGCCACCCGCTTGCAGTGAAGAAATTCTCATAAGTGACAATCAGATAAAATGTGTTGGATTGAATGAAGAGAGCCACATGAGCAAAACCTCTCATGTTTAGTACCTCTTTGGGGGCTGAATGCGAATTGCCTTGTGAACCAGCCAGAGTCTATTACAGGGGTTCCCAACCTTTTGAAGCCAGGGGCCGGGTCATGCTCTCTCAAGCAGCTTCAAGGGCCAGACAGCCATTTTGCCAGGATGTCAGCAAAAACCAATTGTAGGCTTCAGGAAGACAGAGACTCTCGCCAGCCTTCTTTCCTGAGCGGATATTTCTCCCTCGAATAGGAGGCAATTGACTACCATTCAGGGCCACTATCGATGTGGGCACTGTAAATACTGTGTCCACATGATATGTTCTAAGACTGTTAAAATACCCTCTAGCAATTTCTCTCTAGAACTCACCTCGTTCTCCAATTGCAATTCAAAGGACGTCATTTATATGATAATGTGCCCATGTCAGCTGGGCTATGTGGGACAATCAAGACGCCCTCTCAAGATACGCCTAGGTGAACATCTGTCACGGATTAGAAACCGGACTATCACCGCCCCTCTTGTAAATCATTTCCTTGACAAACATCACAAATTGGGAGACCTCAAGATAACTGTACTGGAAACCATCGTTCCTAATAAACATCACATCAAGTACATAGAACGTACCCTTCTACAAAGAGAAGCTTTTTATATCCACCGGTTTTATACTCTCATGCCCTATGGTTTAAATACAGAATGGGAACTTTCTTCGTTCCTATAAACACAATTGCTATCGCAATGTAATTACTTATCAGGATCCAAACAAGGGCCCTTTAATAGAACTTACCGATTTAACTTTGATAACAGAACTCTGCGAACCTTATTCACCACACATGTGAGTTAAAGCCCGTCCCAACGGAACCTTGATTTCATGCACATGCGCTTAGCCAGTATAGGGTTATATATGCAGTAGCTCCTGGCATATAGTCAACGCGAGCACACAATAAAAGAAGATTATTTAGGAGGTGCGAGATGCGCGAGAATAATTAAATTAAGGTATGTACATCGCCCGTTGTGAGCAGGATTTGTTCAATTTTATACCTTAATTGTACCTTACTTACATGTACTCTGTACGTTTGTAGAAATGACAAACCACGAGTCTAATTATTGTAATTACCAGTATATTTTACATGTAACCTTAGATACAGTCCTCAAGCGTTCTCCATATATATATACATATATATACATATATATGTATGTGTTTTATGTTTGTAGACGCTTGAGAAAGTATTACGAAATGTCCCACTACTGGAAGGACATCGCTTAGACGTCTACCACTACTTGAAAGCACAAGCCACAAGAGAACTGCTCAAAATTACCATTCCTCTGTCACCATGGCAAGTTACGGCTCTACCGACTTCTACAACTACCAATAGTCTTCCCAGACGCTCGTGTTAGATTGCCAACAGAGGAATACGGCGTTTCTAGCCACTCCTTAAACCCGGGATCACTTTATACGTTCCCACCACTACTGCTAGAGTTCTCATCAGCCAGCCCTCAGCACACGAGGCTTACGAGACAACTTCGATTCAGCCATACAGGCAGTCAACTTGGTCGCTAATTTACTTTTGACTGAAAACGAGTTATTTACTTTAGACTGACCATAAGAGAAACACACGCTCCAAGTGATTATACTGTCTGTTTAGCTCACTATATCCATACAGTGCAACTGTACATGTAGGATATACTGTATTAAAGAGACAAATACGTGCACATCGTCTTGCTTTGGGAGTGTTTTTCCTCGCCGCTTTTGATACACCCCAGCCGACTCACCCCACCTCAGCTTCAAAGGGGTGGCCATTTTGTTTCTCAAATGCCCTTGGAGGGGCTACATGAAGTGGTGTCATGGGCTGCACACAGCCTGTGGGCCTTAGGTTGGGACCCCCTGGTGTATTAAGTGCTATGGGGTAGTATATAAAGTGTAATTGCTATTGGGGGCTAAACCTAGCCCAAACACAGATGCAGCTCCCACTTGATTCTTCATTCCAAGTGGTTGGATTAATCCTAGTCCGTGAAACTACTGCATAAAAATAAATCCCAACTCAGTTTTTCCACAGCATATCTGAAAGGGGGGAATTTTACTAGTGAGAGATTCCAGGAACTACTGAGAAAAGTTACCTTTTCAAGCTGTGTAGCTGAAGGGCACCCAACAGATAAAAGTACTGGGAAACTACTGTTGAGTATTGACTGAGCTAAGAACTAAATAAACACTGTTCCTTAGCATGGACCATTAAATAGTGTGCAGGGGCTGGGAGTTTTAATTTTATTTGTTTTTTTATTGCCAGTGCTATTATCACAGGACAAGTAATGGGTGCTAATTTCTAAGGTCAGCTTCATCTGCCAACTAAGTCAGAGGGTTAACAATCCATTAAAACATATGTTTGTTTCTACCTTTAACAAAAATGGTTCCACCACACACAGAGTGGCTTTGTAGCCAGAAATCTATTTACCTTGTCACAGCCGGTTATTCAGCCCACTAATCAAAACCTGACTTGGTAGCATCCTGACACAGTGAAATCTGCATCTGTTCTCCATCCTGCCCTCTTAAGTCGGATCACTGCCAAAGCCTGAGGGAGAAAATGCTTCACTGTAGACAAAAGATGCATGAAGGCCAAAGCAAGAGTGAAGCTCTAGTTTTGGTCTTTAGCACCAGCTCTTTATTGGGTGGGTGGAGGAAGCTGGATCACACATAAATTAAAAGCGTTATGGTTTTGCTATAGATGCTGCCATGCTGTTTTAGTGTAGATCAGTGTTTCCCAACTGGGGCCCAGACCCCACAGGTGGATTTCAATTCCCAGAAGCTTAAGTCAGTACATTGGCTGATCAGTGATTTGGGGAATTGACTTAGGCTTCTGGGAATTGAAGTCCAAAAACCAAAGGTTGGGAAACACTGGTGTAGATGCAACAATAAAAAGAACTAAAGAATTAGACAGATACTTGCTAAATACGAGGTTAGGCAGTGCCTCATCTTAGACCAGTAGTTCCCAAACCTGGTGCAATGCCTAGATGCCCAAACCAGCAGAGCCAGTGGTGGGCATCAGCAGGTTTGCAACAGTTAGCCAGAACTGGTAGCAGAAATTCTGGCTGGCCCCGCTCATCCAAGTGTTGAAATAAAGTAGTCCTAATTAGGGTGCAACGCAGGGCTTTCCCCCTGGCCACAGCCACCATGCCACGCCCACAGTGTGGTAGTAAAAAAATTTGGAGCCCGCCACTGAGCAGAGCCAATTGGTAGGTCTTCTGGAAGTCCAAGAACATTTTGGGTCCTTAGGTTTATGAGCCACTGGCTTCAACAAATGCACAAGTGACTCAATTGTCAACCCTACTTATTAGAACAAGGTTAGAAAGCATATTGTGGAGCTAGAACTCCTGTCATCTGGGCCATCAGAAATGCTGGCTTGGGCTGAGAAAGGCTTATGTTCAAGAGTGTATATGTTACAGTTAAAACTAGTTTTCAATTAAAACTAGTTTCCCCTAGTTAAAACTAGTTTTACCTAGTTAAAACTAGTTCTGACTAACTGCATTTGTGAGAACTAGAATTAACTGACGATGAAAGATCCATTTCTAGTGAAAACTGGTTTTATCTAGTCAAAAATAGTTCTAACTTTCTCCTCCTCCTCCTCCCATTAGCATTTATCTAAAGTTCCATGCATCATTCAAATACAGATGTCCAGTATGACAGAGAACACAATACCCTAAAGTTTAAGACTGGTTTGTGAATACAGTCCCTAGCGTCTGCTATTGATCTTTTGCTATTTTAATGCATTTTTACTGACCGACATGTCCTGTGGTAAAGAATATTGCCTAAATTAGTTATCTGATTGGTTCTTTTGATTAATGATGGGACTGTGCTTCATTACACATGACAACATGATCAGAATAATCACTACAGCCATGGAGACCAGGAATGGTTGATCTTTTTAAAGAAAAAATACCATCATTTTTAAAGTTCATTTATAAAATTATTTAATGTATACATCCTAAGTTGTAATTTATTTACATGACACTTTTTTCGATGGGAACTGTTGTAGTGTGTCACAAATGGCTAAGAAAACAAGGTAAACTAGATGTACAGATCAATGTCTCCTGGCTCAAGGGGGAAAAAACATAATCAAGATTCAAGAGCTGACCTTGTCCAAAGTCCAGCTTGTCACACAACAAACAGTGAAGTGTCCAGCAAATCATTAGGATCAGCAGGGATATGTTCAAAGGAAATTTAAAAATATATCAATTCACACTTGTAGTTTTACTTAAACTTCGAAGCCAAAGTATATTTCTTTCCAAGTTAGAGGTCCATGCCCATGGTCAGGACCATTGCACATTGAAAGCATTGTGCTATGTCTAACATTGTGATTTGCCAGTAGTATTTACATCAGGTAAAGGATATTGTGATTCAGACAATGCCAAATTGGTTCTTCCCAGAGTTCATAGGTAAAGGTATCCGTGGCTCGAAAGCTACTCGTGCCCAACTCTAGGGGGCAATGCTCATCGTCATTTACAGCCAAAGAGTGAGTGCTGTCTGCATCTGCAGACAGTTCTGTGGTCATGTGGTAGGCATGATTAGATGCCAAAGTGCACATAATGTTGTTACCTTTCCCACCAAACTGGTAGCTGTTTAACAACTTGCAATTTCTTGCTTTCGAACTCCTAGGTTAGCAGGAGCTGGGACAAGATGATGGGTGCTCACTCTGTCACACAGCACTTGGGTCTCGAACTGCTGCTCTGACAAGCTGAGCATCTTAACCACTAAGCCATTGCAGCCCACATAAGGAGGGGTCATATTAACCTTGCCCTTTTTATCATCCATTTCAGTGTCCATTCACCCTATGTATGGTGGTGAGTCTAAAGGTGAGAGCCATTTGAATTAGATCAGAATATCCAAGTGAATTAGAACCCTGGAAATTATATGTTAAGGTATGATCACATAGTATATGACAAAATACATGGGCCTGATCACGTTTGAAAGGTCCACTTTAATGAGAATGATTTCTCTTAAAATTATCCTTCTCTCTACCTGAAAATTACTCCAGCTTGGCCCCAAGAAGTAGAAACCCAATAGCAGGACCAAACTTTCCCATATCCTACAACAAATCCACTTTGAATTACAGCTCCCAGAATTTCCTGGTCTGCTAGGCCAGTTTAGGTAAAGGTAAAGGTTGCCCTTGTTCGAAAGCCAGTGGTATCCAACTCTAGGGTTGTGCTCATCTCTATTTGTAGCTAAAGAGACAGTGCTGTCTGCATCTGCAGATGTTTCCATGGACACATGACAGGCCTGTTCAACACCAGAGTGCATGGAACACTATTTACCTTCCCACCGAAGTGGTACCTGGTTATCTACTTGCAATTTCTTGCTTTTGAACTGCTAGGTTGGCAGGAGCTGGGACAGAAACGGGAGCTCACTCCATCATGTAGTGCTCGGGAATTGAACTCCTACCTTCCAGTCTTAGAGTTCAGTGTCTTAACCACTTGAGCCACCAGTTTAAGTTCTCCCAAATTAACTTTTCCAAAATGTGTCACTTCCATATCTTTAGTCTACTTACATCCAGGAAGAGCTTTATAGGAAGAACAAACATTCTTGAGGTTATACAAGAGAAAAATCAAATTAGAAGACAGAGGAATGAGCTCATTGTACAAGGAATAACATGAAAAGACAATATGGCTGAGGAAGGTGACTTAATTTTTGCAGTTTAAAGTTTGATCTGGACATGAGAGAAGAAGCCTACTTACAGGTACATGGTTGGTGAAAGATGTATTACTACCTGAATCTAAACTGCAAATGGCAGTACATAGTACTGAGAATAGTGATGTTGTTTGGCTAGGTAAGGCGAATGAATGAATGAATGAATGAATGAATGAATGAATGAATGAAAGGAATTTGCTGCATTTTGATGTCATTTAAAGTGTCTCACCCAAGGACATTGTCCCACTCTGCCTCATGGTAGTGCCATTTCTGACAGTTTAGCTTACCAATTAAATGCACTGTCTGGTATTCCTTCAGACTTCAGTTAACTTCCATAAACATTCCTGGTGCTGATGCTGGACACAAGTCCTTCTCTAGGGAATGATTCCTGAGATGGTCTTTTCCCTGCTCCCTTTGTCTGAATGAATCTTGAAATCCCTGATTGTATTTTTAGTTGGTCATTCTGGGATTGATCAGTTTGAATTTACAGACAGGAACACATGGCGCTATGTCACATTGATGAACGGTTCAGAATGCTAAATGGCAATTCAACACTTAATGTTTTGAAGAATATTTAAATGGTGTCATGCACAGAATAAATGACAGCTTTCATTTTCCTTCTTCAGAATTCTCCGCCAGCCTGTTTACATGATGTTGACAGATATTTCAGTGTTTGCCAGTGAAATAATGTGAAGGGTTGGACAAGCGCCATAAAATGGCTTCCTTTCAGTGGCAAGTGGGGAAACAAGTACATCTGTATAGTACACATAGACATTTATACTGATCTCAAAAGAAACCTTCCTTGTTTGCTACTAGGATTACAGGCATTTATCAACTCTGTCTCTTTCACCTGTTTGTCTATCTAATTACAATGTAAAATTCTTTTTAATCCTTCCCCCCTAATTTTCCTTCTTCTGCTCCTCCTATTTTGGCCATGCCCCACCTTAGCTGTTCTAACATCCTGATACCCCCTCACCTGACATATAAATCTTATTATTCAAAACATGAACTCCTATTCAATGAAGGAAGCCTAAAAGGCTATTAACTTGGTCTAAACTCATTCTCAAATTGACCCCTTTCAAAATCAAATGGCCCCACATTGGGAACCATGGTTCTATGCTCTGTGACAGTTCCTGGGAAACATGTTGTCTATATGACCCCTCAGAGCCACTTTTATGGCTTCTAAAGGCACACCTGAAACCTGCCCTGCTGCAATTTGGCAGTGAATCAAGCCGCTTAATTTTCAAGCCAACTGTTGAAAGGCATTCAAGTAAGCAGAAAGTACTTACTTTGCATTGGGTTTCCAGGCTTGACCGAAGTTTTGAATGGCAAATGGGAAAGACCCAATTAAAATGAGCATTTCTAGCTAGACAATAGACTAGCATTGCCAAGTAGACTATATTGCCAGTGACTCAACCCTGATCATCAGGTAGAGGTCAACTAACCTGACAACTCTGAGGATGAACAGCCTTGGGTGGGGAAGTTGATAGGGAAAAATGATGGTCCCCAAGTGGATTAAATCCCACTTGAATCCAGCTTCATCAATACTAGACTGGGACCTCTGAGGGTTTTGTGTTCCAAAAGAGCTCAGGACCAGAAAGTGACTCGTGGAACTGGATCAGTGGTAAATGGAAGGCAAATGGAAGACCACTGCATTATATTGTTCCCAGGACAAACTTCATGGCTTTAGAAGAAGAAGTACCCGGGTCTCAAAATGCCAACTTGCCAGCCTTCCAGCTAACAAGCCAAGCTTCTTAACCACTGAGCTACCACAACCCCTATGATTTTTAGCTAGATGATGATTTCTAGCTAGTTTCAGGGCTAAAGCTGAATTTAATTTTAATTTAATTTAATTTTTACATTTGTATCGCCTCCCCCTTGTTGAAGTGACTCCAGGCAGCTCACAATTAAAAGACATAAAAACACTCATAAAAATACAATAAAAACATTAAAAACCATCCCCCATTAAAAAAGAAACCCACCCATCTCATCCATAAAAGAGAGGGAGGATCTAGTTATTTATTCAGATGAGCCAGCAGGCGGGGGTCACTCCTCCATCAGTGCCCTACACCTGCCCTGCCAGCCAAGTTTTAAGTCCTTTTCTGAAGGGCAGCATTTCCGTCTGCAGCCATAACTCTATTGGAAGTAGGTTCCAAAGGGCTGGTGCAGACACGGAGAAGGCCCTCCTTCTTGTGCTAGAGAGATGAGCCCCTCTAGTTGATGGTACAATTAGAAAGCCCCTCCAGTCCACTTTGGTTGGATGGACAGATGCTCTTGGGGAGACACGGTCTCTTAGGTATTTATTTATTTTTTATTTATTTATTTATTAGTCAAATTTGTATATGCCGCCCGCTCAGGTAAACCCGACTCAGGGCGGCATCACAACAATGCACAAAATACATAAAAACATTACAAAAAACCCCCAACCCACCCCCTTTAAAAACCCCTATATCCCACCCACCCATCCCATCCACTATAAAAAGGAAGAAGAGAGAGTTATACAAGCCAGCAGGCGGGCACCATAGTCCCATTCGGGCCCCACACCTGCCCTGCCAGCCAGGTCTTTACTCCTTTCCTGAAGGGCAGCAATTCACTTTGGAGTCTTAGGTCTATTGGCAGGAGGTTCCAGAGAGTTGGTGCGGACACGGAGAAGGCCCTCCTTTGGGTGCTAGACAAATGTGCATCCCTCGTTGGTGGCACTATTAGAGAACCCCTCCGGTCCGCTCTAGTTGGACGGGCAGACACTCTGCCCACTACCATGTAGGGCTTTAAAGGAATATTAGTTAGCCTGACGTTAGGCACAGAAATCTGTTAGTGTTTTAAGAAATCCACAGTGTAGTCCAGGGGTCAGCAACTTGTGGCCCATGGCGCCAAATCATCTGCCTCACACCCTTACTCCAGCTGCCGCTGCCGCCACTAGCGGAAGTGGCCACAGACACATTTATGGCAGTCATAAATGTGTTTACAGCAGGATTTACAGTGGCGGGGGGACACCAATCAGGCCCCCTCAACTGTCTGAGGGAGCGTGACCCAGCCCCCAAACTAGAAAGGTTGCCGGCCCCTGGTATAGACAGTTCTTTATGATGGAGCAATCCTGCCTGGAAAGGAAACTCTCAGTAACCAAAAACAAACAAAGCATGCTAATTTTCAGGCTATGTGAAGCAAGCACCTACTGTGATAAACAGATGTTTTCAAAACTGAAATAATTTTCTCTTTCAATTGCAGTCCATCTCTCCATCTTTCAGATTTTCTTTGTGGGTTTCCCCCCCTGTGTTGCCATAAAAAACAGCAGTTGTTGTGAGATTTCAGTGGCTTGCTGATGATGCAATTGTTGGTCAAAAGGCAGCCTAACTGGCTCTCATTTTTACCAGAGCTGCTTATTGCTGCTATATAAGAATTTTTTTTTATAAAGCACATCATCTATCAGATGTTGCTGAACAGACTATTTGTTTGTTTGTTTATTTATTTATTACTTAGATTTCTACACCGCCCACTCGGCCTAGGCCGACTCAGGGCGGTTCACAATCTCAGCTAAAATAACATAGTCAAAACTACTTAAAAACTACCCACCAGTGCCATATCTAGGATCTGTGGGCCCTTAGGCTGAACCTATGGTGCGGACCCTACCAGGAAAAGCATTTTACAAAAATTAACCTACAAAAAATACATTTTCAGCAATTATCCAATTAAAAACTGAAAAATAAATGTTTAAAATTTATTATTAAATTCTAGAAAATTTATGTATGGCATTCCTATACAGTATTTAGAATTAGATGAATTCATGAGATGATAAAAATGAAAAGAACTGAAAATCATTAAGGTAATATATACTAGTATTATACTAGTAATAATACTAGATTAAACAGAAAAATCAAAAAAATATATTGAAAAAGACTTACTACAACTTTATTTTTCTGTATTGAAAACATCTTAATATGAAACAGTATGCGCTCATTGCACTTCACGAAATTTCCGGCTAGCAGACAGTGGGAGGAGATATTCTTGTTGGGCTGGTCAAACACCAAAACACCACATTAAGTTAAACCAAATGCAAATGATAAATGATTATTATGATCACCAAAATTTTATACAATTTATTTACTAAAACAAAAAACCTGATTTTAAAAATTGACATAGAATCACATGGTGTGGGCCCCCTTTGTGGTGCGGACCCATAGGCTGCAGCCTAGGTAGCCTATGCATAAATCTGGCCCTGCTACCCACCCCCTATAAAAGGGTGAAGGGACCGAAGGGACTGAAGGGGAAGGGGTTCCACTACACCAACCACTCCACAGAGGTAACCCTTCCACCTGCACACCATATTTGGCCCGCCAGCCAGGTTTTGAGTTTTTTTCTGAAGGGCAGCAGTTCTGTTGGCAGGAGGTTTCAGAGGGCTGGTGCGAACACGGAGAAGGCCCTCCTCCTTGTGCTAGAGAGGCGAGCCTCTCTAGCCGATGGTACAACTAGAGTCCCTCCAGTCTGCTCTGGTTGGACGGACAGATGTCCTTAGGGTGATGTGGTCTCTTAGGTATCCTGGCCCACTACTATATAGGGCTTTAAAGGTCAACATGTCAATTCTCCCTTAAATGCAAACTTTGAAGGCCATGGAACCTTCTTAGAAGCTGTCTGTGATAACCTTAAAGCACATTGGATGATTCAAACTGAATTGAACTGAGCTATCCAGAAGTTTCTTATTCAAGTAAATGGTGGAAGGCCTCTTTTATATGCTTATTATTCAAATGATGTCAGATGAGTCCAGTCTGGATAAGCGTGTTAGATACATGCAGTAATTGACTTCATATGGATCATCAATGTCGGCTTCATGGATCTAGTTGTATAATGCATGTACTATATTTTAAAAAGGAAGACGCATCTGTGTAAATTTATCATTGTGTGTGTACGTGTGTCTTTTGTTTCTTCAAAAATAAAATGGCCAGATCTAAGTGCACTGAGCTATTTACTTCTATTTTTAAAGTCTTGTGTAATGCGATACAGTATATGGGAATGCATACTTACGTCTTCCCATTTCACCCAACAACTATGCTAAAGCAAATAAAATCAAAGCCATACATTCCCATTCAGTGGCTTTTTGCAAACTGTAAGCTATGTCAGGAAATGATCGCAAGCCATTCGACTGACTTCTCCCTCTGACAAAGGCAGAAAGTAAAATAAAAAATAAAAAAAATAGAAAACAAATCCCTTTTTAAATAAAATGAAGTAAAAAGGCTCACATTTCTGAGAGAAAATGCTAATTGAAACTACCTTGCTAATGCTAGCTAGTCACAGGAAGGAAACATTAAGTTATTATTTTTAATAATGTTTACAAGTATATCCAGCCATTTCCAGCCGGTGAAAAATGTTAGCCTTGGCAAAATGTGGCAGAGCTACTTTTCACTGGTGATGTTGCTCATCTTCTCTCTGATAGCAATCATTAATTTTATTTTTTAACCCAGTCTTCAAATGAAGACGGATGAATGGGAGAGTTCTAAATGCAAGCTGCTTATGTTCAGAAGAACGGCTGGTGAGTCGCAAATTGTGATGCCCGATATTAGTCCAGTTACCAAATGGAGTGGGGTGGGGAAGGTGAGGAGAGAACAACAGACAAACAAACAAACATTGGATTAATAATAAACAAGCAGTGTTTCAGGTTGCAACTAATCTGAGGAGGGCATGTGGGTGTCAGTATTTATGCAGGGATAGGGCAAAAGGCCTACATATTGGCTTTACCCATTATATAATTGATTGGAGCCTAGCAGATATAATTATTTTTAATTGCAATTAAGAAGTCTATCCATACATTTTAACAACCTAGCAGTTCGAAAGCAAGAAATTGCAAGTAGATAAATAGGGACCACCGGTGGGAAGGTATACAATGTTCTGTGCACTCCGGTGTCTAGTCATGCCTGCCACATGACCACGGAAACGTCTGCAGAAGCAGACAACACTGGCTCTTCGGCTTAGAAACAGAGATGAGCACTGCACCCTAGAGTCGGATACGACTGGCTGTCGAGCAAGGGAAACCTTTAACAAACCTTATCAGTGTTAGCGAACAAAATGTCTATTACATACTACATAGTCAAGAATATTGTACTACAGTAAGTAAGCAAGGAAGAAATTAAGAAAGAAGGAAGTTAAGAAGGAAGGAAGGAAGACCTATTTCATTTTTTTTAAATAGCTTGGATTTTCATTAATCCAGTGTCAGTTAGTAAAGGTAAAGGTTTCCCTTGCTCGAAAGACAGTCATATCCGACTCTAGGGTTCAGTGCTCATCTCTGTTTCAAATCTGAAGAGCCAGCGCTGTCTGTATTTCCAAGACAATTATATCTATCTATCGAGAATGATGCTGATATAGAACTGTAGCCTTACTGGAACCTTAACTACCGACCATAGTCTAGTCCAGCTGAGTCATCATCAGAACATGAAATGATGTTCTCTATCCAACACTCTCTCATATTAGGGGTACAGGAAGTCATATAGGCTGTGGCAGGTTAGTGGTTAAGATGCTGAGCTTTATAATCAGGTTGACATCAGCAGTTTGAGACCCAAGTGCTGCATGATAGAGTGAGCTCCCATCACCTGTCCCTGATCTTGCCAACCTATCAGTTCGAAAGTAAGAAATTGCTTTCTGCAGCCTATCTTCAGTCAAGCACCTTCTCCATCTCCAATTGATGGGGGAAATGCACTAGTGTTGTTGAAATTTATGCTTGGTGGTACAGGTGAATAATGAGTTAAGTGCAAGATGGATAAAGGTAAACATCTTGTTTGCTCAAAAGCCAGTCAATGTCCAAGTCTAGTATTTATTTATTTTTTGCTCATCTCTGTTTACAGCCCAAGAGCCAGCGCTGTCTGGAGTGAGCTCCCATCATCTGTCCCAGCTCCTGCCAACCTAGCAGTTTAAAAGCAAGGAATTACAAATAGATAAATACGGTAGGTACTAGAGTTTTGTGCACTTCGGTGTCAAGTCATGCCAACCACGGAAACATCTACAGATGCGGACAGTGCTGGACATGCCTGGCTTTCAAACAAGAGAGACCTTTACCTTTACCCAGTCACCTGTCAAAGCATTGTTTCTCCTAGGCACTTTCGCTTTTGTGTTTATTTCTCCAAATACCTCTCTTTAATAAATTGCTTGCATGGATCTTCCTGCAGCCACAGTTATATGGTTTCAGGCATATATTCCCATTCATGTTGTTGTAACCTCATCCACATCTTATTTTTGTTGTTCAGTCGCACAGTTGAGTCTGATCCTTTGCAACCCCATGGATCAACTACGCCATCTAGCAATCACATCCTCTGCTGTCTGCTTCTCCTTTTTCCGTCAATCTTTCCTGGCTTCGGGGTCTGCTCCAGTGAGTCCTCTTTTCTCATTTGGTGGCCAAAGTACTTAATTGAGCTTCAGCTTCAGTATTTGTCCCTCCAAGGAAAAGACAGGGTTGATTTCCTTCAGGATTGACTGATTTGATCTCCTTGCAATCCAGGGGACTCTCAAGAGTCTCCTCCAGCACCACAGTTCAGGCATCTATTCTGCATTCAGCCTTCCTTTTGGTCCAACTCTCACAGACATACATTACTACCATTACTTTTACTATGTGGACTTTTGTTGGCAATGTCTCTACTTTTTATTATGCTTTTTATTATGGGGCTGGATGCCATGTTCTTGTTTTTTTTATGTTGAATTTCAGGCCAACTGATAGCAGTATCTAATCCATTGGATTTGCCCACATGTCACATCACAACAGCATACATGAAAGCCTGTATAGTGTAGCAGCCAAGTGTTGTACTTGAACCTGAGACATCTTGGCTCTATCCCCCCCCCCCCCCCAAGCCATTAAAATCTCTAGATAAACTTGACCAGGTATACTTTGTCACCTTCAACTTAACATCATTATGGTGAGGATAAAGTGAACAAGACAGCTGTGTATATCACATATTAAAGAGTGGATAAACGAAGCTCACACATCAAAACTGGCCAACAGAACCAAGGGCCAACATTAGGTCAGCTGATGCTCTATTGACTCCAAATTCTCCGAAGTCTTGAAGTTTTGGAAAGTCTTTGGGTGTAAAACAAAGACTGCAGCAAGCCATTTCTAGAGTACTGTTTCCAACCTTTGGTTTTTGGACTTCAATTCCAAAAAGGAGTGATCAGCCAATGTACTGACTTAGGCTTCTGGGAATTGAAGTCCCCCTGTGGGGTATGGGCCCCACTTTGGGAACCACTGGTCTAACTGCTAAACCTAAATCACATATACACACTTCAACTTTTCTTCTAAAGGCACAGATTTCAAGTTCTATACATGGCTCAATTCATTCTCTGGAGTATGCCTGTTAAAACCTCCCATTCTACTAGATGCCTAGATTGCTCTATGGAGATGGTCTATTAAAGAATAACAATAAAGCTTAAATGTTTGAATAACCTTTGAAATTATTGACAAATTGGCCCCAGTAGAATGGCTGGGAGTCTAATGCTGAACTAGAGATCAATGGCAAAGCTGTAGAGACACACCTTAGATGGCTGCTTTAGAAACAGAAGAATGTTGCACAACCGTCCATCCAGCTGTGCCAGGATACAGGGAAAATATATATCTTGGTTGTAGACAAATTACTTTATATATCCATATAGGAGGCCATATTCCTGTTAACATGGATTTCCTCTCAATATTTTACATGAACCCAAGAGCAAAAATCTTTGAAATGTTAACCTGAACTGTGACAGGAGTTTTGATGTTGCTTTGAATTGACATTTTCTAACCATTTCCCTTTCTATTGGCCAAAGGTATCTCCTTTTCCTTCAGATAACTTCAATAGCTGAGTTGTTGGTGAGTGATAGCTTGAGTATCCAATGTGTTGGGGGCAAAATTCTAATTACCTTGTGAACCATCCAGCGAGTGCTCTAAGCACTATGGGATGCATATAATTATAACTACAGTGGTACCTCACTTAAAGAGCATAATGTGTTCTTAGGTCTATCATTGCTGTCAAGATCAAGTAGTGTCATAATGTCCCAGGTGCCAATTATCATTATCATTTGCCAGACAATTTAGCCTGCATTTTCTAGGGTCTTCACCATGCGGGGTGAACAGCAGTGCTCCTAAATAGGCCTGGCTTGCCCAAACACAGATGCAGGACTGAATTCCTAAGCAGTCACACAATTCTCAGAAAGATGACCATCGTACATCTGCTACCAATGTGCAGGTGCAAACTTGAGGCTTCAGTTCCACCCAAAACCTACCGCCACTGCCCTTATTCCCATCACTGTTGGACTTTGAAAGAAAATGACAAACAGGAAAGATGCCACTGGTGTGATTTTGTTCAAGGTGGATCCCAGTTTGCCAAGAAGTGACTCATGCACTATGATCACGGAGCCATCTCCTGTGGCACATATGAAATGAGACGTGCAGGATTTAACACTGGGACTGCAGTGGAGTGCTACAGTCTTGAGGATATTGACAATCATACGAATTGGAATATCTAGGTGATTTGGAGTCACCATTAGAAACTCTGTGGGTAAGGGTACCAGGCCAGAAGGATGATCTAACAATAGGCATATACTATTGGCCTCCAACCCAAACCCCTGAGGGAGACCGGCATTTGGAGAATGTTGTAAAGGCCTCCAACCCAAACCCCTGAGGGAGACTGGCATTTGGAGAATGTTGTAAAGGCAGCATCCAAGAAGGGAAGCCTGGTTATAATGGGGGACTTCAATTACCCTCACATAGACTGGGTAAACTGTTGTTCAGCACATGATAAAGAGAGAAAGTTCCTAGATATGCTAAATGATTGTTCCCTGGGACAAATGGTTGAAGACCCAACTAGAGGTACAAGAGTCCTTGACTTGATCCTGAGTAATACTGGTGCAAGTCACTGATAAAAAAAATCCTGAGTAATACTGGTGCAAGATGTTAATGTGACTGATCCAATAGGGAACAGTGACCACAACTAAATTATATTTAACTTGATCATAGACTGCAAGTCACTGATAAAATCTAACACAGAGACCTTAAATTTTCAAAAAGGAAATTTCCCAAAGATGAGGAAATTAGTAAAAAAAGAAGCTGAAAGGGAAAATTGAGAGAGTCCAAACACTCCAAGAGGCATGGAGGCTGTTTACAAAAACAATAGTAGAGGCCCAATTGGAATGCATACCCAAAAGGAAAAAGGGCACTGCCAGGTCCAAGAGGACTCCGATGTGGCTTACAGGAGCTGTTCGGGAAGTGATCAAAAGCAAGAAAAGCCCATTTAGAAGATGGAAGGCTTGTCCGAATAAGGACAGCAGGCAGAAACATAAATTCTGGCAGAACAAATGCAAGGCAACAATCAGGAAGAAGACAGAGACCACATGCCCAAAACAGAGCCTATCTTCGTAGGGAGGGAAACTGAAGAATTAAGCCAGATAGAAATAACCAGGGAGGAGGTCCTTGCATGTCTTGTTAAACTAAATGCTAACAAATCACCAGGACCAGATGGCATCCATCCACAAGTTCTCAGGGAACTTAAAGATGAAATTCCTGATCTCCTAGCCAAAATATATAATCTTTCCCTCAAATCAGGCTACGTGCCTGATGACTGGAAGGTAGAGAATGTAACACCAATTTTCAAAAAAGGATCCAGGGGTGATCCAGGAAATTACCGACTGGTCAGTTTGACATGTGTCCCAGGTAAAGTGATGGAAACCATCCTAAAAGATAGAATAGGCACATAGAAGAGAAGGTGCTGCTAAAGGAGAGCCAACATGGCTTTTGCAAGGGCAAATCATACCTCACTAATCTGTTGGAATTTTTTGAGAGTGTCAACAAGCATGTGGATAAGGGGGATCCAGTTGACATTGTTTATCTGGACTTTCAGAAGGCTTTTGACAAGGTCCCGCACCAATCGCTCTTGAATAAACTTACCAGTCATGGAATAAAGGGACAGGTCTTGTCCTGGATCAGCAACTGGCTAAGGGACAGGAAACAGAGGGTAGCACTAAATGGACACTTCTCCAAGTGGAGGGAAGTAAAGAGTGGGGTCCCCCAAGGTTCAGTACTGGGACCCCTGCTTTTCAACCTCTTCATAAATGATCTAGAAGTAGGAGTAAGTAGCCAAATTTGCTGACAACACTAAATTATACAGGGTAGTGAAAACTGTGAGAGATTGTGAGGAGCTCCAGAGGGATCTCTTGACACTTGGGGAGTGGGCAAAACAGTGGCAAATGAGCTTCAACACTAGTAAGTGCAGAGTGATGCACGTTGGGGCAAAAAAACCCAATTACATTTATAAACTGATGGGTTCTGAACTCTCTGCGACAAACCAGAAAAGGGACCTTGGTGTCCTGGTGGACAGCTCAATGAACGTGTCAACCCAGTGTACCTCAGCAATGAAAAAAGCAAACTCAATGCTAGGGATCATTAGGAAGTGTATAGATAATAAGTCGGCAAGTGTCATTTTGCCTCTTTATAAATCTATGGTGAGGCCCCATCTGGAATACTGTGTACAGTTCTGGTGCCATGCCTCCAGAAGGATATTATGGAGCTGGAAAAAGTGCAAAGGAGGGCAACCAAAATGATTAGGGGACTGGAACACCTTCCTTACCATCTGAGACTGCAATGGTTTGGCCTCTTTAATCTTGAATGATGGCGTCTAAGAGGTGACCTAATTGAAGTTTATAAAATCATGCACTGTGTGGACAAAGTAGATAAGGAAAAACTGTTTTCCCTATCACACAACACTAGAACTAGGGGGCACTCCATGAAACATTTGGGTACTAGTTCTCAAACAAATAAGAGAAAGTACTTTTTTCACCCAGAGGATCACTGGTCTATGGAACTCCCTGCCAGAAGAAGTGGTGACAGCTATCAGTCTTGACAGCTTTAAGAAAGGATTAGACAAGTTCATGGAGGACAAGGGTATCAATGGCTATAATTATGGATACCTAAGGACAACCTTCGGGTTGGAGAGATAGGCAAGATCTCTCTCAATGCCATTTCCAGGGAATCCTAAGCAGGTGAAGGCATCTGCTTGGGAATACCCTGAAGCAAATGGTGAGCCACTATATGAGACAGAATGCTGGACTGGATGGGCTGTGGCCTGTTCCAGCAAAGCTGTTCTTATGTTCTTATAACAAGGTGCACCTTCACAGCCAGTCCATCTGGCATGGCATTTTCCACCTTCACAACCATTGCGAATCAGAATAGTGTAATGGTTCCTCCTCCACTAATTTTGCCATTGGGCCCAATATGATGGTTTCCAGTGGCATGTCCTCCACTGAGGTGGCTATCACTCCACCCAAAGGGGCTCATCTGCCCATAGCTGTTGGCCCCTTAGGAGAGTCAGGTTATTTACTGCTGCCCAACACTTGCCATTGAGTTGCTGGTTGTACGGTCTACTCCATTACTGTAGTGGAATATCCTGCCAGACAGATATTACTCAGAGTAATATACGTTGAATGGAAGGCTGACAGCTAATTTTTATTTAATGGCAGAATTTTATCTCTATACTATGCCACCCCTCCATACTCAGCACATTTTTAGAAAGGTCAGCTCATGGAATGATCAGAAACATATTCCAATGTTTCCTGTTCTGTATAAGGCTTCTGACCTTTTGGTGATCCTGATTTCTCTTCCCCTCCCAACACCATTTCTCCTACTTCTAGTCATGCCTGTTATTTCATTTACAAAAAAAGGAGAAAAAAGACAGTAAGAACAGAAGTTCAAATTCACATTCTTTTGTATATTTCCCAAGCTAATAAAAGTTCTAACCTGAAGAAAATCTAACATTCCTCTGTGCATCACTGCACTATTTTATATTAAGCAGGAGGCATTAAGTCATTCAGTTTCACTTAATTCACTGCCTTGTCTTATTCCCATCAATTGTCAGTCTTTGTCTTCTGTGTCTAGATCAGATGTCAAATGGTCAAAATCAAGGCATCTTTTGGTGAGTTCATTTTGCAGTGCCCTTTGCCAGACCTCATATGAGAAAGATGAGCCGGCAACACAAGGTTGCTTTTACCAGGGTACACCCAATTGTGGTTCAAAAATACAACAATCTTTGAGGAGACTCTGTGTATTTCTTTGTACCCCTGTGTCAATCAAGATGGAAATATCATTACACAGTGCAAATGGGTATAGGATTTTTCCCTTATGTTTTTATTCCTGACTAACAGGAGTGCCCGGCTTTGCCTGGGTGGTCCCAACCCGGCTAGCTGAGTGCCAGTGTTGCCCGGGAAACCCACTGGCCAGGGGGTGGGCTTGTAATGTGAGCTCAGTGATGACATCACAATCTCCCCCCCCCCCCAGTTGGCCTAGCACTGGGGCAGACACAAACCCTCCTGTCAAATATACCCCCTTTGCAGACCGATTTAGGGGGCAAACCCCCATGGGCTTTGGGACTCCAACAGTGACCTGCTCACATGTGCAAGGTATGTGTGTGCTGAATTTCATGGGGTTTGGTCAAGGGGTGCGGGAGCCCATTCCAGACACCGAACCCACACCTTTGCTAGGTATAGATTTGCTTAGAGGTGCCTGAACAGTTGACAAAATGTTCTGCCCTGTCATCCTCTCCAAAAACCATGTGAACAAAAAAACTATAACATGGTTGTAATTGTGGCCAAGCCTTTGAATTTGAGCTTGTGCTCAACTTTACAGAGGAAGAAGAGTGATCTCCTCTAAACCTTAGTTAAACTATACATCTAGTCTCTTAAATCTCCCCTAGTTTGGTTTCTCTCAGTAGGTGTTGGAACATACACTCAGAAATCTTCACAAGTTACACCCTATGTACAGTTTGTGAGATATATAATTATACCTACAGAAAACCTTTCTTTAAGACAGGCATGATAAATTTGATGGGTGAGAGGGTCAAATATTTTCCTTATCATAAATGTTACCTGGGCTGAAAATGCTGGCAAAAGATATATTCTTAAAAAGGCAATGAAAACAAAATTAAACAGAACATATATATATATATATCAAAATATCTAATTCTGGTTTTGATTTTTGGGATTTCTCAGGAGTTGTGGTGTAGTGATAAATTTGAAAGTGCAGTTGCTCCTTATGAAAGTTCTTGTGAGCTTTTTTTATGTAAAGCCTAGGCAGAGGAGTGTAAAACCTGAAAAAAGACAAACACGCAAGCAACTCCCTGCTTCCAACTCTTGATTGCCCTACGTCTGTGACATCCATAGCTGTCAAGTGTCCTGTATTGGCCGGGAAACTCCTGTATTTTACCCTTTCCCACCATCCTCCCATATTAGTTAGGCTGCAATGCCCTAATGCAGCCACTGGAGGGCTGCACAGGATAAGCATAGCTGTCAAGTTTCCTGTTTTGGCTGGGAAATTTCCCTTATTTTCAAATCCAAAACTTGACAGGTATGGTGACATCACAAGGGTCTAACTCAGTGTTTCCCAACCTTTGTTTTTTTATTTCAATTCCCAGAAACCTAAGTCAATTCCCCAAAGCACTGATCAGCCAATCTACTGACTAATGCTTCTGGGAATTAAAGTTCCCCTGTGGGGTGTGTGCCTAACATTGGAAACCACCGGTCTAACTGTTAATCCTTAAGCACATATACACACTTCAACTTTTTTAAAAAATTCTAGTTACATTTTCTGTGTGGAGTGTAGTATCTGAATGACACAAATTATTCAGAGTTCATCCATATGTCTGGGTGGGTTCTGAATGCATACCTCTCATTTTAACACATTGGACATCTGTAAAGACTGCAGGGATGCAATTGTGTCATAGGACTGTGCTGCTTTTGTAGTAGATTGTATATTGTACTATTGAATATTTATTCTGTGCTACTCTGTGCTATGTCGCTTTGTTAGTTTGAATTTTTTGGATATTGTAAGATGCTGCCATTTGTAAATGTGTTTTACTGTTTGAACCCATATTATGTTTTATGATCTGTAACTGTAACTGTATTTTTATTATTGTATTTTGATTGTTTTATGCTGCTTTGGGTCATCCATTGGGTTGAAGAAAGTGGGATATTATTATTATTATTATTATTATTATTATTATTATTATTATTATTATTATTATTATTATTATTATTATTATTATTATTATTATTATCATTATCATTATTATTATTATTAATGTACTGTATATCTGATGGCAACCTATAAAGACGTAAGCTTTTCCTTCAAGATCCACAGCACAGAAGAACTAAATTTCAAGATTTCTTCTTGAGCTTTTCATAACCATATCATTCATTGTATCTAGGTTCTTGATGATGATTTAAGACCTATAAATGGGAGAAGTGCTCTAAATGAGAGATATTAAAAAGAGAGAGATAAACAACAGAAGTGATGGCAACATAAAACTGGGTAAAGATCTGTTCTTTCAAGTAAATAACATTTTTCTACAGTCTCTATTTCCTGAAGCAACATTTTATGACATAAATGTTGCTACCATAGTAACAAGAGGAGTGACTGGCTCTCATTGGTAAAAAGGTTTTTTTCCCCCATGAAAGAAGACCAGGGCTTTTAAATTTTATTTTATTAGTTAATTTCTATCCCATCTTTCTTCCATTGAGCTAAAAGTAGCCTTTCTTGCTGTTTTGTTCTCTACTTCAAGCTGATGGTAAACCTGTGAGGTAAGTCTGAATGAGAAAGAGTAATTATGTTGTTGCAAATGCTACAATGGGCCCAAATGGATAGATCCACCAGCTCTCTTAGCTTCTCCCTGTCTGGCATATTGAACTTTGATCCATCATGCCATTTGAAGCTAGCTCAGGAGTGGAGCATTTGTTCAAGGTTCATATAATTTCTTCTTGTATGAATCTTGGCAATAAAACAAAAGAAAACAAAAACTCTTCCACCCGTTAGTCTTTGTTTTGCCCACTCCCTGACATCGCAAGGCTTCATCCGTTGATATCAAATTTTGGTACTGAAATTTCATTGATGAGATACAGCTGACCTGGCTATTTTAACTACATCACATTTGTTTCTTACTACATATTTCTCGCCGCCGCTGCCCGCAACTCAATCCAGGCATACAATTTTTCCTGCCCCTGCCTCTGGGTGCCGGGAGGCCACCTTCACCCTCTGAGGCAAGCAGGAAAAATGCCGCTGGTGTGAATTTGTTTAAGGTTGCCAAGAAGTGACCCACACACTATGATCTCAGAGCCATCTCCTGGGGCACATATGAAACATAACATGCAGGATTTAACACTGGGACTGCAATGGACTGCTGCAGCCTTGAGGATATGGACAAGGTGCACCTTCATAGCCAGTCCATCTGGCATGGCCTCTTCCGCCTCCATTACCATTGGGAATCAGAGTTCCTCCTCTGCTCATTTTGCTGTTGGGCCCAATATGATGGTATCCAGTGGCATTTCCTATACTGAGGGGACCATCACCCCACCTAAAGGGGCTTATATGCCCATAGCCATTGGCCCTTTTAGGGAGTCAGGTTATTTACCATCACCCAACACTCGACGTTGAGTCGCTGGCTGTATGGTCTACTCCATTACTGTAGTGGGATGTCCGGCCAGACATATTACATATCTCTAGTGCAGAGATATCAGAAAAACAGCTGGGAATAACTTTTTATGGAGATCATGGGTTACAGAGATCATAGGTTCAAGTCCAGATTTATCAAACAGTTCATTGAAATAAAACAACTCCATAGTCCCTTCCTCTGTGTTTATATGACACTGGTAGTGTGGTTGTGAAAACACATGATTCTTGAGTATCTAATGGAAACCTTTGAAAGCAAACTTTGGTTCAAATTAAATTGCAAATAACCTTATATTATTGCAAAATGGTGTATGTCTTGCACACACAGACAAAACCAGTTACAAACAAGTTGCAAGATTTGTCAACAAAGCTATAGATAGCAATTTTGGCACCTGCCAAATACGTTCTCCTACCAATTCTTCCCTGATAAATGGTCATGGACCCTCTCCCCCAACAAATAGAACAGAGTGCTCTCAAAAAACAAAGAGGAACATTGAATAGGGTAAGAAAGTATTCTTGTTTTACTTCCCCAATCAGATTGAACAATTATATTTAGCTCATCATTCCCAGAAACCTAGTATAATAGAATAATTCTAGGCCCAACCCCATGCTCATTACAGGAATCCAAATCAAAGCAGATCTGACAGATGGATGTCCAATTTTCTCTTGAATGCCTCCAATGATGGAGCTCTCACCACCTCCTGAGGTAGTTGGTTCCATTGTCATAATGCTCTGTTAAGAACCCCCCCCCCCTAATATTCAGCCTATATCTGGCTTCCTGTAAATTGAGCCCATTATTTTGTGTCCTATACTCTGTGATTGAGAACAGATCCTTCCCATCTTCTCTATAACTATCTTCAATTATTTGGAAAGTATTATCATATATCCTTTCAGTCTCCTTTTCTCAAGCTAAACAAGCCCAGTTCTTTTATTCTTTCCTCATAGGGCTTGATTCCTAGTTCCCTAATCATCCTTGTTACATTCCTTTGAACTTCTAGCTTGTTGGCATCCTTCTTAAAGTGCTATGTCCAGAACTGGGCACAGTTATCTAGATGTGATCTAAATAGTGCCAATAGAGGAATACTGGTACTTTATGGTTTTTGAACACTTTCTAAATTAATAAAGTGATCTTGTTCCATTACTATGTCACTGTCAAAAATAACTTTACACCCTTACTGCCAAAGACAACTCCTTATGACCAGCTACAATACTTGTATTTCATTATTTCCAAACTCTCAGTATCAAATCAAACAGAAGCAAATTAACCAGTGTCCACTCCAGATCTCATTGGGCAGAAAAATATATAATCATTGTGCTTGTTAGGGCTTCGTGTTGTGGCTTAATTTGTTGTTGTTGCTGTTACTGTCGCCGCCGCCACCACCAACGACTGCAACTCATAACCAAGAATGCATTTTTTCCTGAAGCAGGAAAAATGTCATTGGTGTGAATTTGTTTAAGATGGATCCCAGCTTGTCATGAAGTGACCCACACACTATAATCATGGAGCATTCTCCTGCAGCACATAAGAAATGAGACATGCAGGATTTAACACCAGGACTGCAATGGACTGCTGCAGCCTTGAGGATATGGACAAGGTGCACCTTCATAGCCAGTCCATCTGGCATGGCCTCTTCCGTCTCCATGACCGATGAGCATCAGAGTTCCTCCTCCACTCATATTGCCGTTGGGCCCAATGTGATGGTTTCCAGTGGCATTTCCTCCACTGAGGGGGCCATCACCCCACCTAAAGGGGCTTATCCACCTGTAAATATGACCTGCACAATAGGGGACATGAAAGGAGCCTCACTCAGGCATCCCTTGCAAAAGTCCTTTCAACCCAGAGTAATCTATGACACGAAAACACATACGACTTGCAGGGTGAAGTGCTACGTACTGGAAGATTTTGCAAATGAAACTGTTTGTGTTGCATGTCCAACCCTTTGTGTGTCTGAAGCTTGATGCTTAGGCTGTAATTCTGAGATTTGGATCTGAAACACAATGACCATCACAGAAACATCCCTCCCTCGAGCTCAACATCTTCTTTAGCCAGAAGAAGGAGTACTACTTTTTCTCTCTCTGCTGCTCTTGTGTGACTGAATTTAAAGAGACCGGGCACAAAATAAACTATGCCAACGCCCTGGGAACAGTTAATCCTTTGCAATCGAAAGCTTTCTTCCCTCTGAGGCAGAAGTTAAAACATGACTTCCTTTTGCTCCTCAAGGATGCATGTTGCTCCTCTGACCATCTCCTCTGAACTTTTCCCCTCGTGGTCTCTTCGTTCCTTCTCCCTCCCTCTTTTCCCCTTCTTCTTATTGACATCCCAGCCCTTGAAAACAAGGTCTCCAGTCCTTTTTCTCATTTCAAGATCTTGTTTTGGGAGAGCTGTAACACCTGTCCACTCATCGCCTGCCAGGCTGCATCTGTGCCCAGCTGACAAGGCTGTCTGCTTTGACTAATGATGTGATTGATGGACAAAATAAGGAAGAACACACAAAAAAACATTTCTGTCTGGTCTGGTGTGTCAGCAAGCCTTCATCAAGTGGCTGCTGAAGGTATATTTTGCTGCATGCCTCATTACACAGTAATGGCATTCCCAGGCAAAGCTGTTTCTTTTCATGACATAAGACAGCAGGCAGCTTTATGGACTCTGGGCCTAACGCGCCTGGAGGAGAGAGGCACTAAAGAGTGGTCATTTCCAAAAATGCCTCAAGTTGCTTTTTTGTTGTCATGAATTTAATATGAATCAACACAATATGAAATGAGCATGAGGAATTTTAGTGACTAGTCATTTTTTAAGGCCGCTGTCTCAACAGCCATCAAGGAGAGAGAAAAGGGGGAAAAACATTTTATTCTACCCTACCTGTTTCAAAAAGAAGTCATCTGTCAATTTTATTACATTAAAAAAGTACACAGAGGCACACAGTCCAAACAAATGATTGCTTTACATCTAAACATGTAGGGAAAAATCTTCATATAGGGAAGAGGGAGATGCAGAGGAAAAGGAAAACCTAAGCAATGGGCAAGCAGGTGAAAGAGTGTATTTAATAAGTGCAATTTAAATTCAACTCAGTATGGATTGTGAGGATGCATACAAGCTTGAGAGACCTACATAGATAGGGGGTTATCAAATGATGACCAACAGTTCCAAGCAAGAGCTTTAAAAAAACCAGGAAAAAAACCACTTGAATTCACAGTTGCAACTGACTAAATTCTATACATGTGTCTAAGCAGGTTCCACTAAATTCAAAAAGGTTTCCTTCAAGATGAGAACATAAAGAACTCTTTTCTAGACCCTGGTGAAAAATGGTGCCTCCCCAATGTTGAAAATATATATGTATTGCAAAACCACAATGAGATTTTGTTTTGTTCCTCCACCTAAAAACCCCAGCACTTTTAAAAACCATGAACAGCATTTCCACTGGAAATGCAATGAGCTACCAGATAACTGGACAGAACCCCATGACTCTCTACCGCCTGGTCTAGAACAACCATGGTCTGTGTGGAAAGATTTAAATAGACGGTGTGCGGGGGTAGGAAGATCAAGGGTGTGCAAAAGGGCTAATCTGAGAAAGAGGGATTTCCCTGTAGATGACAGCCTGTGTGAATGTGGAGAAATACAAACTATCTCCCATATGATACAATGCACATGATGCCCCTCAACGTGCACTGAGGAGGACCTTATGTTGGCAAGAGGAAATGCTGTTGAAGTGGCCCAATATTGGGCAGATGTCATCTAGACCTTTTTAATTCTATTTTGTTTTTAGATGTGTTCATTTTACCTTTGCATGTTATTATATGCTGGTGGTGCATCTGGTTAAATGAAATTGAGACCTAGCTTCACAGATTCATTCATCCATATTGAGAGGATGAGGATCCTTTCATTCTTTCTCTCCATCAGAACACTGAACAATATAAAATTAGGGAACATTCAAAATAATTTAAACTAATTAGACCATTTTTTTAAAAATCAGAAATAGGCTACTTCAATAGCATTATTTTGGTCATTGACTAGATCTTCTTTTGTACATATGGTGGAGTTTAAATTGCATGCACATAAAGGCTGCATTGATTGAATTTCTCCACATTCACAGAAAATATGTCCTGCGTCCAAGTAGCTCCAATTTGCTTTATTATTGTTTTATATTATTACTTTGCTTCAAAGTCTGTTTCCAGACGGTCCAGCCAGAATCTTGTTCTGGTGGGAGGCACTCTTTGGCATTCATCAATCCAACATTATGTGTTGTTTTTGCATTTATAAGATAACCAGATCTAATAACCATTGATATAAGCTGAGTTGCAGCCATTGAGGTCTAGCAGTTGAAACAAAGTACTTGCTTGCTCTTTCCTGTCATTCTATCTAGACCAGTGGTTCCCAATGTGGGGCACATGCCCCACAGGGAGATTTCAATTACCAGAAGCCTAAGTCAGTACATTGATGGATCAGTGCTTTGGGGAATTGACTTATGGTTCTGGGAATTGAAGTCCAAAAATGAAAGGTTGGGAAACACTGATCGAGTAGTGGATAGAGTGATGGACTAGGACTCAGGAGGCTTGGGTTTGAATCCCTGCTCAGCCATGGGAATTTACTAGGGATGTGAAATTGGTAAAACTACTCTTTCAATAGCTCACTTACCTTGAAAGCCCTATTAGGGTCACTGTAAAGTCACTTCAGACTTGACGGCACATAACAATAACAAAGGAGACTCTAGGCCTGCATAGGATGTCTCTTTCCATCATTTCAATTTGTGACCTATTTATACTTTTGAACAGACATTTCACTGTGCCTCATATCACATACTTTCAAACCATTTTTCATAAATGTTTATTCTCTGGCTTTCCGCTATGTAATAAATTATAACTGGACATAATTGATCTCCTACAATATGTAGTCAGATAAAGTTTTAACATTCCAATAATTGTACATCCCCTCCCCCTTGCCTTATGAAGTCTTTTAGCCATGGGTTATTGTGAATAATACATAATTGTAATGAGTTGTGATTAGACAAGGAACCTGCAGTATGTAATAAATACTACACAATAAATTAGAAAATATGTATGAGTTCTTTACTCCCACTTAATGCAGAAGGAATGTAAATTCTTGTTATGACAAATATAAGAGATAATCTTTTAAAGTGCATTTCATTTACTCTAATAGTAAGAGCCACTTTATCGATGCCTAAGAGTATGGAGAGGGGAAAAATTGAATACAGGATAATTTAAAGCAAATAAATAGCATGATTAAATTCAAGCATGGTGCTTACTTACAGACACAATCCTGTTATCCCTACATGTGAGTTTAAAAAAGAGTAATAACAATAATAATGGAAATACCATTTTTGATTTACGAATAAAAGGCTCCCCACGTAGATATGAATAAGTAATGGAAGTTGTTAAAGGCTGTTAACCTCCCTCCTTGACTCCAGATACCTTGTGACGGCAATTCCTGAATTAAAGGGAAAGAAAAGAATATAAGAATGTTTATGGCAGGGAGGAGGCAGATTGTGTGTGTGAAAGAGGAAATTTCTTGATTGAAAAGTTTCAGCAAAGTAATTATTTTTCTCCCAGCTGCAGCCAGAGAATTAAGTATTATGGAACTATCACACACCTGCAAATATACATTAGTTTTTTTGTGCAGAGAACTTAACACAGCTGTGTGAAGGAGAGTCTTCAATACATTCCTGGGCTCTGCCAATCTTGAAGTCAATCCTAGTACCAAGGTTTCTCTCTCTCTCTCTCTCATTTCTTGCTGTCTCTTTCCTCCCCCCCCCCCTCCCGCCTTTTTTTTTTGCATTATTCACATGAAAACCCAATGGTTGCTATCCATTTACTATGATTGAGCTGTGGTGGCTCGCCTTGTTAGCTGGAAGGCTGGCTGTCAGCAGTTCGAGATCTGGGTACCGCATGATGGATTGAGCACATGTCTCTGTCCCAGTACTTGGTGACATGAAAGGAGCCTCATTTGGGCATTCCCTGAGTGGAGTTTCTTCCTCAAAAATCCTTTCAACCCAGAATAATTTCTGACACAAAATGATTATTATTATTTCATGTTCAATTGTGTCTCTATAGGTGCCTGTACTTATCAGTTTTGATAGCTGCTACTACAATCACTGAGATGTTTCTGAGTACATAGCAACTGAATCACACTTCACTCAGTGTGGTATCATCTAGACCAGGGGTCAGCAAACTTGGCTCTCCAAGTATTCTTGGACTTCAAGAGTCAAGTTTGCTGACCCCTAAAACAAACTTTTGACAATCCTGTGACAGACATCTATGCATGTTGATGTATCTTCTCATTGTTCTTTCTCCTTCACTTTCATTTGCTTGTTTTGAGTTTGAATATTCTCTTAACTGTTCATCCGAGTCTCCTCAAAGATTGTAGATACTTTTTTGAACAATTGGGTATACTCTGGGCAACAGTTTTGCCAGCTAATATTTCACACCCAATAAAACCAATGGAACTGGAGAAATGGATTAATCAAAAAGGTCTTTGTGAAGACCAACCTTAACAATTATCTCAATAAATATTGAAGGAGCATATGGCTGAGGAACTCAACCTTCTGTACATCACTTAGAAGACCCTAAATAGGCTGAGGGTCAGAGTGTCTATATGTAAAACCAACTTGCTCAAGTGGGGACTGCTGGTGGACAACAGCATGCACTGTGAATGTGGAGAGATACCCAATCCAGCCCATTTGTTACCAGAAACATACACTGATGAGTTCTTAAGTTTGACCAACGACAAAGCCAGGGAGGTGGCTTCATTTTGACAGTCCAGGGTATGACCAGGACACAAAAGAAAGAAGAACTGTTCATCCAAACGTTTAAAATCTTTCTGAGCCCAGGAAGGGCAAAAACATAATTTCTTCTTATTTTGGACCTTTAAAAATTATCATCCGACCCATCTGTTTAGAATACATTGGATATGAATGTGGATGAGGAGAATTATTTGAAAAAGGCCATATCCTCATTCAACTTCCTGGCAGGTTGTGTTAAGTATATTGCATGACTTTAGAAGCCATGGGAAAAGGAGGAGGAGGGATAAGACTGCAATAATACCATTTTTATCAGCTTCTTGCTTAGCGTCATGAAAAACAGGCCTGCCATTTTGTTGATGCTGCAACATGAACTGAAGAAGGAAATCTAACCTCAGGTTGTTTTCTTTAATCTCAGAGGGAGCTAGCCATGCATTAACGTGACCGTCCATGTATATTCCTAATCATATTTCCATATATTCCTTGAGTCTGATTAATTTTTATTTTTCTCAGCCCTTAATATTTTGCTTTCTCTGATAGCTCTTCCATCCTGCCCTGGCTTCTCCTTGCAAGCTCCATATGGATAAGAGTCTGTGATTCCAAGCGATATATTTGCTTGTTTTCTCTGTGTTCCTGAGAGAAATCCAACTTCTTAAGATCACAAATTGTTCACTTGGCTCTCTGATAGTGGTACATGGCGAGATTTTTGTAAAAGAGGCATCTCTTTTTATGGTATTACAACTTGTGTGATACTTGTCTTTGAACTCTGAGTTCATATCTAGGCCATATAGGATTCTACCTGGCCTGGAATTCACTTCTTGCAGCAGATGTCTGAAAGGACCTGCATAGGGTGGCCATGTATATTTTTTTAGGGAAAATAGTCCTCAATTAGATAAGCTGTCCTGGTTTTTGGTGGCCATCATAATCCTGAGAGATTTTCCCTTGTCAAACAGGCATGGCATGCCTATTCTATATGAACATCAGATATGAGCGCAGTCCCAGGAATGAATATTCTGAAAGCACTGTTCCAACTGTTCCTCTGAATTTCTGAAACTACTGACTGTTGCCGAGCTAGACAAAAAGCTGCAGAAAAACACAAGGTATGGGGTTTTTCAAAGCATTACCAAACAGTATGCCTTAATGATTGATTCTTGTTCCCTTCTTCTTTACTTCCTATTTTGCCCTTTTTGGTGTTGAAGGAGATACAATGTTCTTGTTTTTGGCATTTCTAGCAGCCTGCACTGGCATTACAGTATTTGGTGTTCTTGTAATATGGGCAAACCACATTATGTGGTGTCTCTGTATGTAGTTTAAGATTAGTTCTATTCCAATGATTTCACTTTAGAACCAATTTTGATTGATTTTATTTATATCCCATCATTTTGGTCCTTAATGCTTTGTCCCAAGGTGGTTACTTAGTCAAAATCTTATACAATATAGTGAGCAGTACCATATTTCTTCTTCAGTTATTGTAATGATGTTTAGTTGTGATATTTATGCATATTAGTTTAAATTAGCATATGCAAATACAAAAATGTCCACTTTTTGTGAAGAATGTGGCCCTTTGTTGTTCTTTGTCTTCCACGTCCTCCTTTTTGGTGATTTCTGTTCTTCCATGAAGCGATGAAGCAGTGGCCACCCTAGACTGTCAGTACCTACTACAACTGTAGTAATGGAATCATTTACGGCATGAGTCCCCAACCTGTGGCCTATGGCCTGCATGTGACCCCCGAGATCTTTTTGTGATGGCCCTCCAGTCTTCTAGTTTATTGCTCTCATCCTCAAAATATTTCCCCTCAAACCCACAGTATATGAAGTGTTTGTTATATGGGGTACCACTGTATAATAATTTTGTGTCAGAAATTATTCTGGGTTGAAAGGATTTTTGCGGAAGAAACTCCACTCAGGGGACACCCAAATGAGGCTCCTTTCATGTCCCCAAGAGCTGGGACAGAGATGGGTGCTCAAACTGCCATGCAGTACCCAGGTCTCGAACTGCAACTTGCCAGCCTTCCAGCTAACAAGGCGAGCTTCTTGACCACTGAGCTACTGCAGACCCCTAGAATGCCAATTGTCCAGTACATAGAAGGCTCTGAGTGGCTGTCACAGAAGCTATCAAAGCTGGTAATTGTAAGTACAGTGGAACCCCGGACAATGACAAAATATGATTCCACAAGTTGTGCCATAGTCCGGTATTTGTTGTTGTCCGTGAGGCAGTAAAATGCTTACCCTACGGAGTGAAAACTGGCCTCGTGCGTCACCACGGAATTTATTTTTTCACCCATTTTGGCTTCTCTGCCAGTGCGGGTGCCTCTGTTAGGCTCCAGGGAGGTGATTCACATTTTTTTCTGACACCACATGACCACCACCACCACCCCTCTGGGCGATGCTGCAAGGAAAAACATTGAAGCTGACAATTGAGTTTTTCCTGGTGTTTTGGCTTGTTTTTCAAAAACAAGATGGTGGACACAACTTTTCTCAGCTGTTGGGTGGGCCAGGGAGGTGCTTGGAAGGCAGGAATAGATAAGTCCTCCCAGCCTTCCAGACACTCCTGGGTAAGCAGAGAGCCGGACACAGGGATTCGAAGATGACAATTTTTTGTCTCCAACCAGCGTGAACAGGTAGGAGACCAAACACAATCTCCCAGATAACGACCTAACGTTGTTGTCCGGGAGATGACTTTTCAGAAAAAACCACATCGTTGTCCGAAAATGACATTGTCTGAATGTGTCGTTGTCCAGGGTTCCACTGTACAATTAATCTAATAGGTACAAATGCAGACTAGCCAAAATTACCATAGTAGCTTTTGCTGCATGATGAAGGCTTTTAGCATTCTACTATTTGTTCCTTTATTTTGCCACCCTGATCCAGGCAGGTAAAGTAGATCGAGCCCTTGGTAAGTATACATGTATTGCTTATTGAGCTCACAATTTACAAATGAGACAGAATCCTTCCCAGAGAAATAGATGAATGTTTTTCCTTTAACTTCAGCTGAATTATGTTCTATACTCAAAACACTATGCACTATGTCTTGAGCTCATCATATATCTATACCATGGAAAAGAACAGGATATATGAACAAATGGTATATAGCATATTGCAAAGCACAAGATTAAGTTCGATCTATAAATAGGGGCTGGAATGTCTGTTTTTAAATAACAGAAGAATGAAAGCAAAGTAGAAGTTTTTAAAGAATGTTGCTGCTGGCCTGTTACATATCTCTTAAGTTTGCATTTAATTTTCATCTATGCTGCTGCTACAATTGCTATTATTAACCTTGGTATCTAGTGAAAGTTTGTCTCATTTGCTTGTTTGCTTCTATAGCTGAGAGCTCACAGTCTCTTTTTCAATGGCATAGCACCTAAGCAAGATTATTAGGATTTTACACATACGTGATTGCCAAGCACCAAACCCCATAAATTATTTTGTGTCTATATCAAACTTTGCACTACCAAAATGAAGCCATTTTCTTAGCTATGTCATTGGTCAAAATAAAATCTTCATTGGTACATGTTTCTGGGTAGTAATTGGCAGACCAGTAAATGAGCAGGTTTCTGTATCTCTCCACATTCATAAAGTGTGTTGTTGTCTGCCAGTAGCCCCACTTGAGCATTTTTGTCTTGCATTTAGGGACTAGAAATGATGTAGTAGGGGAGGTTGAGTTTCTCAGCTATATCCTTCTTTAATGTTATTCCTTGTCCAGTGAGCTCCTTCCTCCATCTTCTAATTTGGTTTTGCTCTTGCGTACCATCAATAATGTTTGTTCTTGCCATAAGTTATGACTTAGTGAATGAATGCCGGGCTGGATGCCGGGCTGTGAATAGCCGCCGCCACCAAGCCCCGAGAGTCATGCAACACCTTTGGCTCCCTTCCCCAGCCCGCCTGGTCGGGGAAGGTGGGAGCCCAGCTGGAGCCGTTTTCCGGACGCGGGGCTATGAATAGCCGCCGCCACCAAGCCCCGAGAGCCACGCAACACCTTTGGCTCTCTTCCCTGGCCCGCCCGGTCGGGGAAGGTGGGAACCCAGCTGGAACTGTTTTCCAAGTGGTGGGGGCTTTAGGGCTCCGGTGAGGATGTTTCGAAGCCAGGGGTTTGTCTTATGGACGGGAGGGAGCTGAGGGTTTGGGCAATTGTTCTTGGGATTTCAGTACTGTATTTAATGGTATTTTGTATAATCTATATTTGTATTTGCTTTTGCACTTTGCATTTGGTGTCAGTGTTTAATTAATTATATTGAATATATTGTAATGTATTGTGATATATTGTATTTTTGTGTGATTATTGTGATATTATTATGCTGTACTTCTAACTTGTAAACCACATTGAGTCGGTCCTCGGGCTGAGAATTGCGGTATATAAATTAAAATTTCAATTTCAATTCAATTTCAATGAAAAACCTAACTGAGATAGAAAGAAACGATATCCCATTTTCTTTATTTTTGAAATGGTAGCCATCTTAATCTGTGTTTCAAGCATATCAGAGAGTAAACAAAACAACAAGACAAAAACATTGTGGCACTTTAAAGACAAACTGCTGCATTTTAATGTTAACTTTTGTGGATCAAGTCCACTTCATCTGAGATAAGAGTGTTATATCTGGTGAAGTGGACTTGATTGACGAAAACTAGCATTAAAATACAGCAGTTAGTATTTAAAGTGCCACAATGTTTTTTTGTTTTTGTTTTGTTTACCCCCATTTTCTTGATTCCTTCACAGTTTAGTGGGAGGTGACCACAGGGACAGGGCCAAGGATGAGATCCAGCTAATAAGCTGTAAGAAAGGAAACCCTTGCAGAGTTAGAACAATAACGGGATCTTTTAGGAGACTTTTCATTGCTTTGGGCAATGTGAAGGTGATCACATCTATTTTAAATTAATTCTTCCTCCTTTTCCTCATTTCTCACCTCTTTATTTTATATGTTAGCTTTTGGTTACCTCCATGTACTGTTAAGTTATAAGGCAATTATGTTTCAGTAAGAAAAATCCCATTTTGACATAGTCAACAATGATTAAAGCAAAGATCAACAGACATCCTTGCTCTTCTTGACCTCTCAGTGGACTTCGATACCATTGAACGCGGTATCCTTCTGGAACAGCTCCAAGGATTGGGGATCCAGGGCACTGTGTGGTCCTGGTTTTCCTCATTTCTGAGGGGTCGGACCCAGTCGGTGTGGTTGGAGAGTGAGAGGTCCAGTCCTAGGCCCCTTAAATGGGGGGTGCCTCAGGGCTCAGGGCTCTCTCCTCTCCTATTTAACATCTACATGAAGCTGCTGGGTGAGATCATTCGTTCCCATGGGGTGCGGTACCAGCAGTATGCGGATGACACTGAGTTGTACATCTTGGCCCGTGGGGACCCCAGTGATGCCGTCAAAGTCCTTTCCAGGTGTCAGGAAGCTATTGGGGTCTGGATGGGGGCTAATGGTCTACAACTGAATCCCAGCAAGACTGAGTGGCTATGGATAAGGGGTCCTGCGTTATCCCGGAAGCTACCATCTTTGGTTCTGGATGGGGCTATTTTGGCCCAGACAAACCCGGTGCACAACTTGGGGGTCCTCCTGGATTCGCAGCTACTGCTAGAAGAACAGGTAGCAGCTGTGACCAGGAGGGCTTTCACCCAGCTTTGGGTGATTCGCCAGTTGCGCCCGCTCATAGACTGGGACTCCTTGCTCATGGTCACTCACGCTCTGGTCACCTCCAGACTAGATTATTGTAATGCGCTCTACATGGGGCTGCCCTTGACGACCATTCAGAGGCTACAGCTGGTCCAGAATGCAGCAGCCCGGGTGGTGATGGGGTGTGGGCGTTATGCTCATGCAAACACCTGAAATACCAAAGGCTAACGAAAAAACATAAAAGCACACTAAAAACACCTATCTACAACACAAAAATACCGAAATCAACAGACAATAATAACGCAAATTAAAGAAATAAATATGGAAAATAAATAAATAACAACCAGAAATAATTAAAACACTTAAACACATCTAAAACCCACAATACAAAAAAAACCCCAAGCCGAAACACTTTGGGGGTTTTAATTAGAAACTCTCTGCTTAAACCTCCCAACCTAACACCACAAAATCAAAACAAAAAAAACCTGAAGAAACAATTAAGAGCACTTACCAAACACATCCTCCCTCTATGAAGTCCAGAACTAAACTGAACAAAGAAAGTAAAACGACTGCAATAATCTTAATGACAGCCCCACCTAGAGGCTGGAAGAGTAAAAACAGTCAAAAATATGAACCAAATCAAAATTACAAATATAAATTAAATCAAATAAATCAAATAAAGTCACAAACCACAAATGCAAAACACCCCCACCCAAACCACCCCTAACCAAAAAAACACACATAAAAAATGCCCAGCTGGCCGGGCACAAATATGCTCATCTATATCTATAAAATAGAGGTGTGGTCATTTATGTGCTCTAAAGGAACCCACACCCTTGGACCAATCTCGCTGAAAATTGGCACACACCTACCTTGGGTTTGTGAGATCAGCACTGTGGGGGTCTTGAAACCCATTTGGGGGTTTATGCCTCACACACTGGGATGCAAAGGGGATACCCTCCACCGGCGGGAGAGAAAGCACATACCACCACTAAGAAGGGGGGGATCCTTTCCCAGAGCTGAAGAATAAAAAAGTATTTAAAAAGAAAAGAAACTTGTTTTTATTCTTTCCTTCGACAGGTTATTATTGTTAAAGTATCCGGATGGTGTTGGGATATTATGGAACAGGGAAGGGAGGGGAATGGGGGATAAAATGGGATAGTAGCACTCTCGTGGGGTGGTACAATGGAATGGACCACTCTCCTCCAGCAGCTGGGGAGGAAAAAAGAAACCACCCCACGAGAGTCCTCAGAAGAGAGCCCACTCAGAAGAGGGAGGAAAGAGGGTAAGGGAGGATCCTTTCCTGGAGCTGAAGAATAAAAAAGTATTTTAAAAAGAAAGAAATCTGTTTTTACTCTTTCCTTTGATGGGTTATTATTCGAACCTAGCAGTTCGAAAGCAAGAAATTGCAAGTAGATAAATAGGGACCACTTCGGTGGGAAGGTAACAGCGTTCCGTGCGCTCCGGTGTCTAGTCATGCCTGCCACATGACCACGGGAACGTTTGCAGGAGCAGACAGCGCTGGCTCTTCGGCTTAGAAACAGAGATGAGCACTGCACCCTAGAGTCGGATACGACTGGCTTTCGAGCAAGGGAAACCTTTACCTTTACCTATCAGGATGGTGTTGGGATATTGTGGAACAGAATAGTGAGGAAAGAAGGCAACGGTTGAAGGGTGTGGCTGGTCACTTTAGGAATGCCCCCTTCATCCCCTCACCCTTTTTGGATATTGTTCCTCTCATTGTAGAAGTGTACACCCCTTTGTTTGGCCTTGGAGTAAAGCTCAATTCAACTCAATGAGATTTGCTGGGCACAATTGTGTCAACAGAGGCAACAGAATGATAATGCACCCAGTGCCAACAGTGCAGGCAATGATGGCAGAGGCAGTGATGAAGAAAGCAGAACTACAAGGCAGGACATGCCGGCAGAACTATACTTCATTTAAAGGAGGAAAAATGAGCAAGGCTGGGTAATCAGCTAGTAGACTTGATCCACAAAAACTAACATAAAAACACAATAGTTAGTCTTTAAGGTGCCACAACATTTTCTGCCTTTCTTGTTTTGTTTTATTTAGTCTCTGATATGCTTGCATAGACCAACATGTCTACCACTTCAAAAATGTCATGCTTTATCCTGTCTGCAATATGTTTGGCCATGGTATCCTAATAGAGAAGACCATATTGCCAGCAACTCAAAGCTGATCATCAGGCAGCAGTTAACTAAGGCCTGTGGACTAACGGCCTTGGGTGGCGAAGTCCACAAGGAAGAGCGATGGATCCCAAGTAGATTAAACCCCACTTGAATCCATCTTAACGGAGAGCAGCAGCTCCATCCACCCTGGCCTGGGGCCGATGAGGACTTTGTGTGCCAAATGGGCTCAGGACCAGAAAGTAACTTACAGAACTGGATCAGTGGTACAGTTGTCATGCTGCAATGCAGGAGGAAAATGGAAGATCACTACATTATATTATTCCCAGGGCAATCTTCATGGCTGTTTGCCATGATGATATCCAATATTAGGAATTGGATACGGCACGTGAAGAAGAAGATCTGAGCAACATTATCTGCATGAGGCAACTGTTTCTCTTTGCCTAAATGCGGCTATCTCCTCCCTCTATCTCCCCCTTTCTGGGTAGCTTCCCTGCGAGAAATCTGCAGTAACTTTACTTCCAGCAATTTACGGAAGATGACCATGGACAGTTTAGTTAAGCCTTATTTGTTGCTATTATTGTACATGCCTGTTCTGCTTCTCAGTACGAAGACATGCGAGTCCTTCGCAGCTGGTGTTTGCTTTCTAGCCTTATCTCTTTGTAGGCACATCTTTTATCACAGTGCATCCCACCTTCTCTTGAAAAAGGATGGCTACACTTGCAGGTCAGCTTGAGAGGCAGCCAGATACAATTTGCACTCCCGCGTGCTGCCCCGCCCTTCACCCTTCACTCTCACACAGATGAGATAGTTCTCTCTCATCTTTTAGTGACTCTACTTTTGAAAGATCTCATCACTCAAGCAATTCCACAGAGGGCTATCTTTAAGAAAACAACAACCCAAAACCAGTAGAAACTGTGTTCCCTGTTTCAAAGCTAAAACAATTCTTCTGAAACCTTGTGTTTATGTCCCACAAATTGGGATGCAAAGGGGACACCCCAACCGATTAATCAAAAGTCAAACGTTGTTGCTACACATTTGGTCAGAATGTGTATTTTGCTGAGCTGCAGTTGTGCCTTCTTTTACTTTGATTACAAAAAAATATTTACAAGTATTTGAAAGAGAGGTGTGTGTATGTGTGTTTCTAAATTTTTTAAGGGATTTTCAACTTATGGCCCAGGTGTGACCCATAACACTATTTCATGTGGCCCCCCACTTCCTCCACCGCACTCGGAAGTGCCATGTGTGCCAGGCAGGGCAAAATGTTTGTCTGGCCCCCAAAGCTGTCTGAGGGAGTACAAGCCAGCCCTCAGCTTGAAAAGGTTGAGAACCGCGGGTTTAAGTGATTCAAGAAAGTATTGCACTTTCCCCACTTGAAATAGGAGCAATTAAGCCAGGCACTTTCCCCTCCATCTAAGCCAGTCTGCTTGGGTGACAAATATGTCAAATTAATACATCACACAGGTATGAAAGCACTGTTAGAATTTGACTGAGGTACTTCCAGCTTGAGAAAGGGAACGATTTATCAATGCAAACTTAATAACATCTATTTGAATCTAACTAAAAATCAATATTTCATTACCAAATTGTTAGCGAGAATGAAGAAAAATGGCGGAAGTCGAGCGGTTTGGTGGACGAGAAGCATCCGAAGTTCAATGGGGAGATGGGATGATTCATGAGGCCATGCTGGGAGAAGGGTGAAGGAGGACAAATACGAGAAAGTTGGAGGGGCTCTTTCCCTCTTTTGACCTTGGTGGCAAGCGTATGGTGGGGGAGACACAAGAAAATGAAAGTGACTGTCAACTCCCAACAGGGATGGATCATGCTATAAATCAAGCACAGCCCAGAGAGAGAGAGAGAAAGGCTCATGGGGAGCTTTATTGTGAGGCATCAGCATTGAATTAGGTGGGGGGGGGGGGAGAGAAGAGAAATTGTTGGCTAATTTAACTCTTTGAAATAGGGGTTTCCTTTTGTGTATGTATCAGCAGGAGTGTGTGAAGAACACATATGAATCTGTCCCTTTTTTAAAAATGGAATTTACATACAAACATGTCAGGGCCAGATAGATGCTGATGCATTGCTTTCTATTGGCCGAGATTTAAAGTACAGATCCAATAAGGGTTTCTTTCAACCCTGGAAAAGAGAAAAATGAGAACATGAAGGGTGCCTGACACAAAACTAAATCAGGAAGAAGGGGAGGCCAGGTTTCCCCCTTCCCTTCCCTTTCTATATGTGATTTGCACGCACACAAAAACACCATATATTTAAGGACATTAATACTGCTATTATTAAACTATATTGATCTAAACAGAGAGCCAGAACCATTTATTTAAGTCTTAACGACGTGCGATGTTTAAAGGTGTTTTGGGGCTCCATTTTCTATTTTTATTTTAAATTTAGCTCTCTCATTTTTGCTTAAGGGGTTATTATAGTTTGTATCTGCCCTCTGACAACATGGGACATTGCCGAATAAAAGCATGGAGGAAAATGGAGAAATTTGTAACTGTCTATTCACAATAGATATCGGAGAGCCAGTTTCAGGTATGAACATCACACCTCTTCACATTAAATTAAAATTTATTCTTAGGAGTAGATTGTTTGCTAAATTGTGACACAGAGCAGCGGCTGTGCCTATCCATCAGACATCTCTTTTTTACATTGTCCCTGTCTCTTCTGATTGAGTCTTTTTTATCCTTCCTAATCCATCAGCATAAAAAGAACTTGTGTTTCTTTCATGAGGCAAATGAAAGGATATCCATTTCAATAGCCACCCCTGGAAAGTGGCCCTCATTCATTTAAAACCAGAATGAATGGCATCTTCTGGAGGGCTGGAGCAGCCACATTGCCTAGCAGATATCACAAACACCACAGTAGACATGCAGTTGCGCTTGGCGCAAGGAGGCGAAAAGGGCACAATCCATTTATAACTATACCTGTGCACAAACGGCCTTTCAAAATTCTCTACCACATTTGCAGGCTGGTGGGGGGGGGGAGAGAGAGACAATTGTACTGAATTTCTCTTGGTAGGGGCAACTGAGGATGGGATTTTCTTAATTCTAAGGCTTCCTTGCTTGCTCATCTCTGTTTACAACCAAAGAGTCAGCCCTGTATGTCTGCAGACATCTCTGGTCAGGCATGAATAGACTCCGGAATGCATGGCATGCTGTTACTTTTCCTGCTGAAGTGGTACCTATTTATCTACTTGCAATTTCTTATTTTCGAACAGCTAGGTTGGCAGGAGCTGGGGCAGATGACAGGAGCTCACTCTGTCACGCAGCCCTTAGGTCTCAACCTGCTGACCTTCCGGTCATGAAGCTTAGTATCTTAACTACTAACCACTGTGGCTAGGGTTTCCTTGAATCTAATACTTCCAGTCTGAGAATCTAACTAGATTCCCCCAGGCAGACAGCTGTAGCAAGGCTTTGCCCTGTTTCAGCCCAGAGTTTTCTTATTTTTCATTATACCTGTAAGTGGCCGTTAAATGTAGGATGGCTTCCAATCTCAGAGACTGCCTATAATCCCACAAGCAGACTTGAGGGGTTGGAAGATGAGAAACCAGAAGGTAAAAGAGATGTCTTTATATCTTCATGTCTACATGGGGGGGGGAGGCAGATGTGAACAACTGGCCACTATTTCTTGGAATTTCCCATAGTGGTCTTTGGGTAGAATAGGATATCTTTCAGGGATTTATTTTATTCACCAAGTGACTTGTTTGAATCTCACATTTTCCCCAGAACTGCCAAAACTGTTTACAGTATGATTTTAAAATAAATACAAATAAAAACATAATTAATGAATTATAACACCAAGACACAAATGGATGTCATCCTATAGGTCTTTGGATATGGCTTGTGTAATTCACCACAGCTAATTGTGGCTAATTTCCTAAGTACTAGGGCACATCTTAGTTGCTCAATAAGGCACACGATCAGTCATGTGAAGAGGACACAACTTGGTCCTTCATCAATTAGCTACACTTGGCTTTGGGTGTTACATAAAACCTGTGAACACCATAAGATTCTGGCCAATGTTTTTTTTAAAACATCTCAGTTAAAATAATTATACTTGTGATTTAGAATGTAAAAACATATTACCCCTCTCTATGGCAGGATGGCAGTTATCAAAAGCCTTCTTGAATATAAAGACTGTTGCCAATGGTGGAAGAGCCACAATCTAGCTTCACTTGGAAGAGATTTCCTGTTGTGTATTGAGGCACATTTGGAAGTAGCGCGGGCAGCGCCTTGCAAGAGGAAAATGGCGGTTTCCCGCCATCCAAATTAGAAACCCAAAGTGGCGCGAAAAACAACTGCACAGGACCCACTCATTATGTTAATCCAAGCCCTGTGATTGTTTACAGTTTTGGATCCTGCTCCCCATTGGTTAATTGCATGTATACCCCGTTATGATTGGTTAGTTATGGTTATCCGTCGAGTCGCAACTTTGTATCATGAGGACACTGCCGGGGAGGCACTATATAAGCCCCACGAGTAAACAAGGGTGGGGCCGGACCAGATCTATACTACCACTCTGCACAGGTAGCCAGCAATGTGCCAAGCCTGGGTCTCCTCCACTATGCTACTGCTTCTTCAGTAGCTAGCCTTTGCCTCCTCAATGGCAAGATTCCGGAGGGACTGATTCCAGTGGGATTGTATAGCCATCTCTGTGTCCGAAACACCTTGTAAGCTCACTCCTTAAAGACTGTTGAATAAAGACTTGTTGCTGTTCTGTTCATCATTGTCTGAACTATTGCTTATAAGGGCCGCACATAACAGTTCCATAGTCTGAAAAGCTGTTAAGGGCAGTGGTGGGCATCAGCAGGTTCACACCAGTCCGCCAGAACTGGTAACAGAAATTCTGGTTGGCCTCATCCATCCAAGTTTTGAAATAAAGTAGTGCTAATTCAGGTGCAACACAGGGCTTTCCCCCTGGCCATGCTCACTATACCACGCCTACAGTATGGTAGTAAAATTTTCTGAGCCCACCACTGGTTAAGGGGTTGACATCATTTAGCCCAATGTTTGGAGCACTGAAGGGATGGACTGGTGTGCTCTTAAAGGTGGCAATCAGACATCTTTGCTAGAGCACATCAGCCTACCTCCAGAGTGCTCCTACTTACACCTTTTTCATGTCTGGCAAGGGGCCTTGATTCATCTGCTGCAGTTAGGATCACTCAGATTTGGATCAGTACCAGTGTGTGTGATTATTATAACCCATCCAAATTAAGCTTTCCTCTTTCACTTTGCCAGTATTGTGAAGTGAGACACTTCAGTTTATTGGGAAGTCAATCACTTCCATCATTTGGCAGGCAGCAGGAGAAATAAAAACATTTTTGATTGCATACAACTATCACTGATGTGATAAATCAGTTATAATTTTTTTTGCCTCATTTTAAAGGTCCAGTTGAGAAATTTCCCACAGTTTGAATCCACAGTGGTGGCTTCAGCAGCAAGCAGTTTCTCAACTGGGCCTTTAAGAGAAGGTAAAGGACAGTCTATAAAAATTGATATAGTGCATCAGCAATTGTCTATACATAGCTTTTTAAAAAACTTCCTCTGCACTCTGATGAGCAGGGGAAGTGATTAATATGCCAAAATCCTGAATATTCACTTCACCATATTGACAGGAGCCATTTCCATGTGGATAGCAAGGCTTGATTATATCATTCTAATAAAGCCTGGCCATTTCTAAGTGGCCTATATTAGTTTACTCCCTTCCCTTAGGGGCCATTCAACAATTACGTGATCCATTTTTTGGGAGAAATTCTCTCCCCCCTCCCCCATAATCCAACAATATTTTTCACTTTGAACCCCCTCCCTTAATTAAGATTACATAATCCAGAGCTTTTGTATCGAAACTCTAATTTTTTAGAGCTTTTCACTATTGATAGAAATAGACTGCACAAACAATTCAATTATCTCAAATCGGATCAAAATTCCCAGAGATCATTTTAAAACCTAAAAAAGCACCATGTTTTGAAACCACAACAGCTCCAAATGGATTACATAATCTTTGACCTGACACACACACCCCACGTAATTTTCCGTAATTCAGATGGCAGACCCCCTCCCACCTTTGAGGATCACGTAATTGTTGAATGGCCCCTTAGTATAGTCATACCCTAAATTATGCCCCTGAAAACTGATCAATCCTACTAGTATGAATTCCCTCCTCTAAATATAAAATATGAATGTAGTACCAGTATTAATTTCTTTCCTTGAGCAAGAGGCTCACTTTTCCCTGTTCAATACAACCAGCATTCTTCAGAAACCATATGGATAGTAAATTAAGTCTGCTGTAGTTCAAGGTCATGTTTCATGGATATAATATGAAAGATACATGGTCATTCTCAGATGAGTTGTGTTTCTGTTATATCATCATATTATCAAAATTCTAATGTTGCTCATTTGTACAGTGTTAAGCAGTCTTTCTTTTCCAAAAACAGGAACACAAACATAGAATAATTTTGTACATTGCACATATTTTTCCATTAAAATGACTCAAACAGATTCTCATGTTTCAGTTGACCAGGATTTATTAACAACTTCTGTAAATGACCATAATTCAATAAGCATTTAAGATGTTATGAGAGTCTTTAATGTTTTTGCTCCAAAGACTAATGCATATACTTTCCCAGAAAATGTCTCCAATCAAAGCTTCAAATGTTTTGTGGAGGCTGTTTCTCACTTAGATCGTACAACTTACATTGGCTATATTTAGCATTGCCAAGATGTAGTCCCTAATCCACAGTTCGGGGTCACCTGAGGCCTTCAGAACCCAGTACACATCTACCATCATCCTCACTGCCACCTTTACTACACTAAAGCTATAGTGGCCAGCCAAGCTCAGGCCTTTAATATTTTAAAAATTCCATCCTGTCAGAATTGCAATTCAATGTTTAGGGAATTGCTAGCTTGTTATTTATCAGAACAATTGACAGTAGAAAATTATGGAGTTCTACTGGACAGGGTAGCACAATGCTTGGCTCACCTTTTGCCACTATCACACTGCCTGTTGTCATAGACTCTTCTTAAGGGTCCAAGCTGCATAACAATCCAGAAAGAGACATCAGACAGACTAGAAGATACTGTCCCTTCTGTTGTCACTTATTCATTCAAAAAAGACAAGTAGAGGTGGCATCAGGTAAAAACCAGGACAGACACTTCATATCAGCATTAAAGTAAAAGTCTCCCTTGCTTGAAAGTCAGTCATGTCCAACTCTAGGGGCTGGTGCTCACCTCCATTTATATAAGAGCCACTGCTGTCTGCATCTGCAGATGTTTCTGAGCTCATGTGGCAGGCATGACTAGATGTTGAAATGCCTGGAATTACCCAGAGGGTGAAGGGACCCTCAGCATTAGTAACTGACCCACATCTGCAGCATTGACCATGAGCTATGAACTCAGTGATCCTTGATCACAGTCCTGATCAGGATTGATACAAAATTCTAGCATTTGTGTAGCTCAGGAGCCAAATCATGAAAATGTAGCACTTTTTGACACATCCTTAAATATAAGGCCACCCTAAATTTCTTCTTTATAAATGAGTAACTAGCCTAAACGCCACTTACCTGAGGTTTTAGTTTGGGCAAAGATACTATAATATGAAGCAAACTTTAGGAACACAGTACAGTACTCTGTTTTCTTAAATCTTCTGTCTCTTGATCCTAGTCTTTGTATTCTAGGATCAGAATAAATTGGGTTTTTTGAAATCTCCGTAATTTATGCCACCCATGCAGGCAGCAGATAACTTGCTTGCTTCTATCTCAGTGGAATAGACAAAATTTGAAAAAGCTAGTCTGTGCAGGGGGGAAGAGGGAAGCGCAATTGGAGTATGTGAGAGATAGCTTTTGTCTTCTTTATCACCACTTTCAGGCTGTGCTTGCAGAAGAAATACTAATGTATTGCGGAGATTGCTATGAAAGTGTGATCTTCCTTTTAAAAAATGGGAGGGGGAGATTTTTATCAGAACTCCAGATGGTCTGCATGTGACTGGACCTGCTACAGACATATGTGTACAGATCTGATTTCTTTGCCAAATCCATACCTTCTTATACGGTCTTCTACAAGACAGACTTCATTCTTTCACCATTAGACATAGCTATATACATTTTAAAGCAGTGTGTTCCACACATGTGCAGAGACAATGAGGATAATTAAGTGTTAGCCATGTAGAAGTTTGGATTAGAGCCAAAGCTCAGTCTTGTGTTAAGTAACTTACAGGCAGACTATTTAGTGTTTCAGAAATGTAGATAAGGAGTAAGAGGTCAGCAGTTCAAGACCCTACTTCTGCATGATGGAGTGACCACCCGTTGTCGGACCCAGCAGTTTGAAACAACCTAGCAGTCTGGAAGCAAGAAACTTCAAGTAGATAAACAGGTACTGCTTCGGCGGAAAGGTAACAACAGCATTCTGTGCTCTCTGGTGTCTAGTCATGCCTGCCACATGACTACGGCAATGTCTGCAGATGCAGGCAGCTCCGGTAATTTGGCTGTAAAAGAAGATGAGCACTGTTCCCTAGAGTTGGATATGACTGGCTTTTGAGCAAGTCATCTGAACCAGCTCCTGCCAACCTAGCAGTTCAAAAGCAAGAAATTGCAAGGAGTTAAATTTGTACCTCCTCAGCATTCCGTGCGCTCTGGCATCTAGTCATGCCAGCCACATGACCACAGAAACATCGGCAGATGCATGACTTTTGAGCAAGGGAGACCTTCACCTTACATAGGGTAGCAATAATACTGCCTCGCTGTCAGTCCGGAGAGTAAAATGGAAGATTTGGATTACTGAAGTTTGTTTGCAAACACAGAGGGCAAAAAAAAAAGAAAGAAAGAAAGAAAAAGAAAGAATGGGGGGGCGGGGAGAATCTTCTTGAAGCTTCCTTATAGCAATTATGTTAACATGTGTCATGATGAGCTAAGTGTCAAGTATCACACCTAGGAGTGGAACTGGCAAAGGGATTTTTATTCCTCTCTGGAAGACAGCTAAAGAAATGTCACTCCTTTCACTTGGCATTGTTTTACTAGTCTTGCCATGAGTGAAGGGAAATGTAATGGGAACATTGCACTAGAGGGGCAGCTGAAGGTCAGAAGTGAAATATAGCTTTCTGCTGCATTTGGTCTCCATCTGAATGTTACCTACATTATCATCGGGACTCGCTGTCATGATGGGGAGACCTTGTCAGAGGAAGGAGGTCACCTAGAAGCTGGAAGAAAAATTGTGGGGGGCAAGTCTCGATGTGATCGACTATAAAAGCTGCAGTGCCTCAAAGGCCCCTGCCATACAACCTTCTGTTACTCAGTTTGTGTGTGTGTGGAGACCAAGCGAGCATGGTTTTGACAGCAATAAATTATTGGGCAAACAGCATTATTTCTTGTCTTTCTGGAATGTCATTGCAAGAGTAGATACTGTTCTAATAGCACTTTCCAAATTGTGGACTTGGCCAACACCCTTTGTACACAACTCCAGCTACACCTCTGTGCTGGATTTCCTCCTAGAACAAGATTGAGTTTCTTAGTTAGGCTAAATGCGAAACATATTGAGAAGGGGCCCAACCATTTTGCTTCTATACTGAGGCAATACAGAGGTACCCCACATAACGAATGCTTCGTATAATGAAAAATTTGTATAATGAAGCATTTATTAGCTATTGGCAATACCCCACATAACGGAAAATGTTTTGTTATGTGGGGTATACACCACATAACAAACATTTTTTTCGTTATACGGGGTATACCCTACATAATGAAAAAAAATCCATTATGCGGGGTATTGCCAGTAGTGATTTGCATAATAAAAAAATGTATAATGAAGCGCTCTGTGAAATGGGAGCTTTTTCGTTATACGGGGTTCTACTTTACCTTCTATAGCCAATGCATCAATTCTATTCTTGGGTGAGACAGTTCCTGAAAACTAATATATGCATTGCTAATTTTAAATGTATATTTGGATTGCATATTTTAAGTGCATGTTCCCTGAAGGTATAAACATCTCCATGTATTTTGTTTTTTGCTCTAGAAGCTGCTTGGCAAAATTTGACAAAATGAAAAAAAAACCACTGCATTCAGATCTAGATATTGCTTGGGAGGGCCTCCAGTTGGCTGGATGGTGTGAATTATTTTATACACTTGCGGAAGAGAGCTATGCAGATTTCCTAAGTGTTCTTAATTGTGAGGGGGCTGCTATCAGCATCCCTAGAAAAAGTATCAGAACATATCTTATCAGACATGTTGCTCCAGTTCTGGCATTCTTCTGATGTTAGCTTGTCTATCCTCTTCCATAGTTGAAATCATGGGTTGCTACAAACCAGAACTTTAATAACAAAATAATTGGGGGAAAAAACACTGGTAGAACTGTGATTAAGTGAAAATCTGTCAGTCTCCAGAGTCCCAGGGGCTTTTGTTACTTCACAGACCATCCATAGAATCCTCAGATTAGGGTAATCTGATGCCTGCAATGGGTACAACTGGCCTTGTATGTCCCCTGTTGAATGTGTCCTTATAAAGCTCTTAGATTCAGCCTCCAGACACTGGATAGCCCATGTCTCCCATTGTTCCCTTTTATTCAAGTAAGAGGGTTTATGTGGCTTCCTCTCCTGAACTGGTCACTTGAACTGGTCACTTGACCTCCTCCAGAGGCACTTGAGGGTGAACTACACTTCATGGATTCTCCTTGAAAATGAAGGCTCCCCAGGGAGGAAACACGGGTGGTGGTAGCTGTGTCTATGCTCTCCTTTTGGAAGGTTGTATTAGACCCGGCCACTCCTCAACCTTTTCAATTTCCACAGCTAGGCCAATTTCTTTCTCCTCTATATCTCCACTCTCTTTGGCTGGTGCTTGTTCCCCTATTGAGGAAGTCCTTCTGCTTTTCTCCTGAAGCTCCCCTGTCCCACTACTCTTCTATCGCCACCTCCCCTAGAGATCGAATTATCTTCTCCAGCTCCTCACCATGCCCTCCTTCTAAAACAGAGGTTCCCAACCTAAGGCCCACAGGCTGGATCCATTGGTGCCATTTCATGTGGCCTCCCACCCTTCCAAGGGCATTTGAGAAACAAAATGGCCACCCCTTTGAAGCTGTTGGGACAAAATGGTCACCCCCATTGCATAGGCAGGACAAAATTGCCATCTGGCCCTCGAAGCTGACTGAGAGAGTGTGACCCAGCCCCTTGCTTGAAAAGGTTGGGAACCCCTGTTTTATAGCCTTCTCCCCTTACGCTATAGTCTCTTCCAGCACCTCCTGTGACTCCACCCACCTCCTGAACCTAGAAGGTCCCCACTTCTTCAGTGTTCCTGTAAGTGAACTGTTGGTAGGAGACTCCTGGCTTGAACTTGTTAAGGGTGATGGAGTACCCATCTTAAGGTTCTCTTTACCACTTCTGGTATTTTTCATTTCATGTAAGAAATATCTGTAAAATGAGCTACACATGCTTGCCTCTTACCCATCATGGGATTCTACTGTTGCTTACCTGAATGCTAACAGAAAATATTATATGACCGGAAACCCGGCTTCCAATGAGAGTAGGAACCCACTGAATGAAAGGATACTGAAAACTCCCCACATATTCTCTGAACCTTGAGTAGTACTTCTTTATTTCTTTGAAGTTCTCCTGAACTCCAAAAGACTTCACAGCACCGTCTGTGGAAACAAAGATTAAAGTTTATCCTGGCATTATCGATTCTCTGACTCCCAAAGATCTAAGCAAAACCTGCAAACACATGAACCTTTTCCCGAACATTATATTTTATGCAGTCCAAAATGTGACACATGGGGTCTTTAATAATTCACTGCTTGTTAACATTAAACAACTGTTAACATGCTCAAATAATTAGTTATGCTTGCTTGACATGTTTGCATCTTTAATAATTAATGCATTTATCTTAATTACTAACAGTATTATGGTCGTAATGCGCATCTTTTTTTATATCTTAACATTTTGGGGAAAATCTAACTTTTTTGCCAAAAATGATTATCTTCTAAGTTTTAATTACGCGTCATAATTAAACTGCAAGCCACTATATTTTATTTTTTAAAAAATCTGAAAAATATATTTAATGGAAATGGGGTGATTTGTTGTTTATGCATCACAGTTAGTAAATATTTCATAAGTTTCATATTACTCTTTTGGAGTGGGTACATAAAAGAATTCACATAAAACTCAATGTTAGGAGACATAAGTTTGCAACTGCTCAGTTAGTCCTTCTTTTCTTTTACTTTAAAGTAACAGAGTACAGCAGGGCATGTAAGCATCAAAGGTATAAAATCTTGGAGGCTCTGGGATAGAATTTATTTTTGCATGAAATGCAACTGAGTCTTCAGAAAGAAGGAAAGCATTTTCAGATCTCCTCCTCAACATCTTGCTTGTGTTGTTCAAATAGTAAATGCAACAGAGTGTATTACTTTATTTATTAAATCTTGTTAGAAACAGGGTGAGGCTTAATTTGACAATGTCAACCTGTTTGCCAGCAAAGCAAATCTGGGTTTGGATTTTTTTTGCCAGTGTTTTGATAGGTGTCTTTTGCAGGGAGAAGCTCTGATAGTGAAGTAGCTGTTTAAATGATATTATACTTAAGCATCTTTTCTCGTTTCATGGCTGCCCTTCCAAATTCTAGTCTTCTTTTGATTTCTTGGCTGCAATATTCATTTGGATTGATGCTTGAACCAAGCATAAAAAAGTCCTCAACAAATTCAAATTCTTTATTGCCAATGATAAAGCACTGGGGTAGCTTCTCTTCTTCAGAAGAAGCTAGCCACAAAGTCTTCAAGCATAGGTCTTTCTCCCATTTAATTAGCTATAAATTGGCTCAAATTCCTAAAATGGTGATCTGTGGGACCTATAGTACAACATTTCCAAATGGCATATCCCTAGTAGACATTAGTTTACTAGATTACCATCTGTCAGACCTGCTTTGATTTGGATTCCTGCATTGAGCAGGCCCCTTCAAACTCAGTTATTCTATTATTCTATGTATGATTATTTTTGTCTTATTAATATTTACCTGCCATCCTGCTTTTACATGTTGTTCTTTATATTTCATCAGGAATTATTTCTAGTTGTAGCCAAAGCCAAGTTTGGCCACTCTGTCATGGTTCCTGACTATTATGGTTCCCTTCTTAGTGTCTGGTTGGACATTCCTCTAGGGTAATGGAGTAGACTGTACAGCCGGTGACTCAACACCAAGTCTTGGTTGGTGGTAAATAACCTGACTCCCTAAAGGAGCCAACGGCTACAGTGATGGTCCCATCAGTGGAGGAAATGCCACTGGAAATCATAATATTAGGTCCAGCGGCAAAATGAGCAGAGGAGGAACTCTGATTCCCAAAGGTCAATGGAGACAGAAGAGGCCATGCCAGATGGAATGGCTGTGAAAGTGCACCCTTGTCCATATCCTCAAGGCTGTGGTAGTCCATTGCAGTCCCAGTGATAAATCCTCAAATAGCTAATATGTGCCACAAAAGATGGGTCCGAGATCATAGTGTGTGGGTCACTTGTTGGCAAGCTGGGATACACCTTTAACAAATTTATACCAGTAGCATTTTTCCTGCTTGCCTCGGAGGGCAAAGATGGCCCAGAACCAGCTAGCCTCCAGCAGGGGAAAAAAGCATTCTCGGATGGAGTTGCGGATGATGATGATGAAGATGATGACGATGACGGTTCCATTCTGTAATTTGGGCAGCCTGAGATATCTTGTTGGATGCTGTAAGCAATAACTGAACTTTACCTTCAGTTCAATTCCCACAGCTGAATCCAAAATGGACCCTTGAGCAGATGGCAGGAAGCATGTGTATAATGTATGTTTGAAGCTAAAGAGGCATCCCAGGTCTGAAAAGTTTGATGAACACTGAGACTGTTCTTTTCTGAAAGTTATCCAATAGCAATATGTTGTGTCATATAGTTTACTGCTAATGTATTATTGTTGGACCATGAACTTGCTGCAGAGCTCCTCTCTGGCCTGGAATTAATGGCACCACTAGTTTTAACCAGGTGACTCCAGATTTGTGAGAGAGCTGTATGGACTAATTTGTACATTTTCTCAAAAGATCAATGCTGCCCCTAAACTGCCCCTAAACTACACTGCCAGTGATTAGGTTCTTAATTTCTTTGTATCAATTCTTAAACATAGGCAGCTGGAGATCTTTAGGTAGAGACCTAGGAAGGCAGGAAGGGAGGGAGAAGTAGAGGTAGAAGGAGTTCTCATTTTCCCTCTCTATTACCTGTATGTCTATCCAATCCATTTCAATAAGCAGGTAGGTAGCAATATTATATCCGAGAAGCAGTTAGTTAAATGCCTGCACATTTGTGAATGCTTCAGTTGCTGATAGTGCCCTGGTAGTCATGCGTATGTATTTCTCATAAAGCTAAGTCCATGCTGCAGTGTTAATGCATTCATCACCATTCTTCCCCCTCTCTGTCTTTCCAGGTTCTTAGATTCCATCATATCTTTAGTAATACCCATACATGTCAAGTATCCCATTTCCCCCAGGAAAACCCCTTATTTTTACCCCTCTTCCCGCCCCCTCCTGTTTTATTAATTTCCCTGTAATATCCCTTATTTTATTTTTTAAAATCCTGACCAGAGCCCTCACAGGCGAAGCTGCATTATGTTTTTCCTGCCACCAGAGGCCTCTGTGGCTTTTTGCTTGTGGAAGGAGAGAGAGAAGGTGGTGGGGCCTTCTGTAGTTTCTCTTTCATTTCCCTGCCACATGGTCATGGAGGCTTCATTTTTGCTGCTGTTGGTTGGAGGCACCATGGGACGGGAGTCTACTCTGGGTGAGCGATATTTCATATATGCAGGGGCAAATCAGCTCTTCTTGGCCTGGGGCAGAGACTTCTCTCTCACTCTCATGGTTTATTGAGCTGTTTCTGCCCTGCCTCCTGGAGACTTTCGTTTCTGTTCTAGAACTTCTAGAGTTAACTTGGGAGGGGGGATGTTGCTTGATCACTATATGAGAGAGAGAGAGAGAGAGAGAGAATTGAGGTTTATTTTGCTTGCAGTTGCCTGGCTGGATTCCTTTTACAGTAGGAAAAGCTGCTGCTGAAGGTTTCCCTGCCCTGCCCAACAGGCACCCCACCTTCTAACAAACCATTTGGAGGGAGATTAACTCCTCAGCTGCTGGGAGGCTTGGAAACTACAGAGGTTGCTTTTTACTTTACTAATTCCCTTCCTTAAGCTGGATCCGAAATTCTCAGGTGTTGGTGCTTCAGTTGGTTGCAGTGAGGAACAAATAGATTGGTTAATTTGGGGGTATTAATCCCTTGCTCCTCCACCCTAATTTTTTTTTTTTTGGGGGGGGGGTGTCTAGCCACGTGTAGGGCTAGTTCATTAAAGCCAAGCTGCTTACAAACAGTTGGTATCCCTAGGGGGCTGGTTTACTATTCTGCACTTTGCTTCCCAGGAATTTTTTTTTAAAAATGAGTAAACAAGAAAGAAAACAAAACAAAAGTCCACCAAGAAGATGGGGAAAGGGTTCTTTGGCCCACACAGCTTTGTGCCCATTGCATCTATAATACCATCTAGCCACCTTATTTTTGCCCACCCCCTTCTTTTGTCCTCCACCTTTCCCAGCATCAAGGCTTTCTCAAGTGAACCCTCTCTTCTCATTTGATGTCCAAAGTACTTTAGCATCATTTTTACTATTTGGCCTTTAATGAGCAGTCATGGTTGATTTCTTCTAGGATAGACCTATTTCTAACACCACATTTCAAAGGTATCTATTCTTCTGTGCTCAGCTTTCCTAATGGTCCAGCTCTCACACCCATACATTACCACCGGGAATACCATTGCTTTGATATGCAATTTTTTGTTTGCAAGGTGATGTCTCTACTTTTCACTATGTTCCCCAGGTTTCTCATAGCTAGTTTCCCAAGCATCAGTCGCCTTTTTATTTCATGGCTGCAATCACCATCTGCAGCGATCTTTGATCCTAAGAAAGTAAAATCTGCCAGTATCCAACTATAGGGTGCAGTGCTCATCTCCATTTACAGCCAAAGAACCAGTGCTGTCTGTGTTTGCAGACATTTTTATGGCCATGTGGCAGGCATGACTAGAGCCCAGCAAGTCACATGGCTATATTTGGCCATGCCCACAAATTTGGCCACACCCATGGAGGGGTGTGCCCAAAATTTCCCTTATTTTCAAATCCAAAACTTGACAGGTATGGTAATACCAGCACAAAAAGATGTTTGTGCTATAGATTTTTAAAGGTTTAAATGTATCACCTGCTTGAAATCAATAAACATTCTAGGTCTTTAGAATGTACTCCCTTCTGGGTATTTCGAATGTGCTCCTTTCAGCGGGAGCTGTTTTACTATGATCCAGAACCATAGCCGATGAAAGGTATAGTGCCACACTGTGGCTTAGTGGTTAAGACACTGAGCTTGATTTAATTTAATTTAATAGATTTCTATACTGCCCTATCCAATGGACTCTGGGTGGTGTACACAAGTTAAAACCAATATAAAATGATTAAAAACCCTTAAAAACATAGCAATATTACCCACCCCCACCTACGCTATGCCATTTACTATCTAAAAACAAATATAAAACCTCCAATCCTTCACTTTAAAAAAAAAATAACTACAGGAGGGGAAGCCTCAGATGAGCCAAAAAAGGGTGGTTGTTGACAATCCCAGCTCCCAGACCTATTTTGCCAGCCACGTATTCAATTCTTTCCTAAATGGTAGCAACTGGGCCTGGAGGCGTAGTTCTACTGGGAGGCAGTTCCATAGTGTGGGGGCTACGACCGAGAAGACCCTTTTCCTTATGCTGGAGAGGCGAGGCTCCCCAACAGATGGTATATGGAGGGTGCCCTCTCAGTTTGCTCTCATGGGATGGGTCGATGTCCTAGGGATGATGTTGTCCTTGAGGTATCCTGGTCTGCTACCATGAAGGGCTTTAAAGTTGACAACCAGCACCTTGAATTGAACCCTGAGACATATAGGCAGCCAGTGTAGGTCCCGCAGCAGTGGCGAGGTGCGGGCGAAATAACTACACCCCACCACTGTGCGGGCCGCCGCGTTCTGGACCAACTGCAGTCACTGGATGGTCATCAAGGGCAGCCCCATGTAGAGCGCATTACAATAGTCCAAATGAGAGGTGACCAGGGCATGGGTGACCGTGAGCAGGGCCTCCCTGACTGGAAGGTCGGCAGGTCAGCAGTTTGAGATCTGTGTGCTGCACAACAGAGTGAGCACCCATCACCTGCCCCAGCTCCTGCCAACCTAGCAGCTTGAAAGCAAGAAATTGCAAGTAGATAAATAGGTACCACTACATCAGAAAAGGTAACAGCATTTTGTGCACTTTGACATCTAGTCATTCCTGCCACATGACTACAGAAATATCTGCAGATACAGACAGTGCTGGTTCTTTAGCTGTAAACAGAGGTGAGCACCATCCACTTGGCTTTCGAGCAAGGGAGACTTTTATTTTTAATTCACATGTTAGTTTTCAGGTGCACATACGTTTTCTATATAAAGTTCTGTGGCTAAATCTCAACTACCTTTCTATGCCTCCCCAGCTCTGAACAGTTTAGGATGGTGATGGTGGTGGGTTCATGCTTTGAGGAAGGAAGAGGCACCTTACCATTGAACATTTAGGGCAAATGGGTTATAGAGAATTAGTGCATATAATAATAATTTTGCGTCAGAAATTATTCTGGGTTGAAAGGATTTTTGCTGGAGAAACTCTGCTCAGGGGATGCTCGAATGAGGCTCCTTTCATGTCCCCAAGAGCTGGGACAGAGACGGGTGCTCAATCCATCATGCAGTACCTGTGTGACAATCCACTTACACCCAGGCCAAGCTTTTCCAGCTTCCTGATGATGGGATTGCAAGAGTGTACCAGATCTGGCTCCCTGGGCCAGATCTGGCCCTCTCAGTTCAGGCTTCTCCTGCTCAGATCCTTCCTCTGGCTTCAGTGGTGTGGCCTGCTTCTGGGAGGAGTTGGGGTCTTCTGCTTTGCTTTCAGAATCTGAACCCTTTCCGTCTGGCATTCTGCATGCAGTAATAGCTTCTATCTGCAATAAAGTCTGTCCCCGCCTTTGCAGAATGCGCTTTCTCTCCACCTTGGAGAATCTGCCAGCAAGCCTCAAGAATTTGGTAACACCCCCCCCCCCAATGGGTGAGGTTTTGACTGATTTGTAAATCCTGAACCAATGCTCAACTCGAACTTGCTTCTTGGTTCTGGCAATTGCTGACCTTCCTTAGCTAACGTTACCAGGGCCCTAACCTCTATCTAGAAATCAATACAAGGACTTGAGGTTAGTCTGTATGTGTCCACCCTCTAGAAAAAAGAGCAGCAGTTACACACACACACACACACACACACACACACACAAACTTTGCTTGGAGAATCTTCTTACCTGCTTCTGGAGTGCAAGCAGAACAGCTCTGGTCTTCTAGGGTACAGAGTTAGCCGCACATGTAGGATCGTATAAAATCCCATAAAGACTGCCACCATATTTGCTTTAAACCTCTCCAGGCCTTGCCTTCTAGGGTCTCACCAGCCCAAAGGCTCCGCCCTGTAGGTTTCAAAGCCCAGTCCAGCCCAAGGCTGCAATTACCTGGGTTCCTGCCTCAGGAAGGCCCAGCAAAATTAAAATGGAGAGAATGAAAAATCAAGTAGCGTGGAGATTGGCTGAACTCTTATCTTACCCCTTTCAAAGATCAGTCAGGATAGCTGGATCTAAGTTGTTTGTTTCTTCAGATTCATAGGTATTTCAGGATACAATTAAGAACTCTCTCTTCTTCTTCTTTTTATAGTGGGTGGGATGGGTGGGTGGGATATGGGTCTTTTAAAGTGGGTGGGATGTGGGTCTTTTAAAGTGTTTTTATGTGTTTTTAGAACTTGTTGTAATGCCGCCCTGAGTCGGGTTCTGCCTGAGTGGGCGGCATATATAAATATGACTATTAAATTAAATTAAATTAAATACAAAAAGGATCAGGATACAGCAAATCAAAATACATCAGGGTTTCCACAAAACAGGCTTTCCCTACCAAAGAAACATAATCTAACTGTTTCTAAGTCACCATTATGAACAGCAGCACCAGGTGAGGTGCTAATCCTCCATCTTTCTGGAGGATTAGCACCTCACCTGGTACTCAACCAGCTAGCCTAGCAGGAGGAGGGGAAATTGCACGGCTGACTTCTGCACGTTTGGCCAATGTTGATGATTTAAATCCCCAATTGTTGATGGATCTATTGCTTTCAGATGCTGTGTGGGGACTGTGTGCAAAAACTTCTATGAAGGAGCTGCATTTAGTAAAACCTTATGATGTAATGAGTACTGAAGAAAGGGCTTGGATAGCAAATTATTGCAACAGGAGAGTCATTGTACATTACCCAGATAATTCTCAGAAAGTGATTACAACCACGTACATGGACACGGGAGCTGATTTGGCCTCTTTGCATAGGAGTCTGGTACTGGACAGCCAAATCTTGCCTGGTTCTAAAATGCCTCTGTTGAATTTCTCAGTGGAGAAAAGTACCTTTCAGTTTGCACCCCTGGCAAAAGTGTGCCATACTTTTAATGGGTGGATAGGCCACGTGATCTGCACTCTTCATGAAAATCCCACCTCTGCCACCATGTGACAATCCGCTTATACCCAGGCCAAGCTTTTCCAGCTTCCTGACGATGGGATTGTAAGAGTGTACCAGATCTGGCTCCCTGGGCCGGATCTGGCCCTCTCAGTTCAGGCTTCTCCATCAGGCAAATCAGGTAGCGTCAAGCAAAGAAATCACTCCAAGTCTCTTCAAGCATTTTCATAATTGTATTACAAGCATAAAGTTCAAAGTACAGTTCCTTAAAAGCAATTCAAAGTAAAGAAATAAAAAGCAGGCTATTGGGGGTGGGGGGAGCCTGTTGCCCCTTCTTCTAAGAGCTCACATTTTGGCTGCTTTCCAGTTCAGCCTCCCAAGCATGTCTGACTGAGACTGCCTTTCTCTCAACTCAAAAGTTCAGGCAAACTCTCCATTGGTTCAGAGAGTCACATGGAGTTTTATTACCGTTTCTTCCTCTGTGCAAAAGATCATGTACTCAATGAAGACCCCCAGTTGTAGAGCCATAAATTTACCAATAAAATTGTGAGCCCATGTCCCTTTGCCGAACAGGGCCAATAGGATAACCTAGAGGTAGGTTATTCTATTACAACCCGTGTCATGAACTGCTGACTTGCCAGGCTTCCAGCTAACAAGGTGAGCTTCTTAACCACTGAGCCACTGTACCCCTTTTATTAGTGCATAAGGAATAGAGAACTGCTTTGCTCCACACTACTCTTCAAAGGGGGTTTGCTGAATGTACAGAAGTCATTGCCTTGATCCAAGAAAGAAAATGAGATTCCAAATACCCTTTATTACAGTCAGCTCTAATTCTATAGAAGTGTATAAGCTTTTGAATTCTCCAGAAATCTTCACCAGGCTGGATAGTGAAAAGTTGGTGAGGGGAGAAAAACTCAGAAGACCAAAAATATGCCTAGAAGTGGTTTGCCCATTTGGAGGGAATGATTTGGAATTCCTTGCCATACAAGGCATATGTGAAAAGAGGAGAAAGACAAAGTCCACGAGGCAGATGGAGAGAGAACGTTAAAGACATATTACAAGAACACCAAATAATGCCGGTGGAGGCCGCTAGAAGTGCCTGAACAAGATCCTTGTATTTCCCTCAACACCCAAAAAGGTAAAAGAGGAAGCAAAGAAGAAGAGAAAGAAGTCCAAAAATCTGTCTCGAAATCATCACTGAGGTCTATGCTTAAACTCAGTCCAAAGAAAAGAAGAATTTGTTTGTGGTCAGCAGATTTAGAGAAGAGGAGATGCTGATCATCTTTAAATCCATACCATAAGTTCTGGAGTTCTGTTATTACACAACTACATGCCAGCTATGCTACTGGTTAAGGTAGGAGATAAATGAAACATACCTGTTATGGTAGCATTACTCTAGTTCCTGAACCTTTGTAGTTTCCAAGAATTCCTATCCAGTTTATTAGATTAGCTTTCAGGAAGCAATCTGAAACCAAAGGTCTTCTTTAAAAATAAATACCTAGCCAGTGTTTCCCAAACTGGGGCCCAGAAGCCTAAATCAGTACATTTGGCTGATCAGTGCTTTGGGGAATTGCCTTAGGCTTCTGGGAATAGAAATCCAAAAACCAAAAGTAGAGAAACGCTGCCCTAGACAGTTTTAGAGACCAAATATACAAACTCCTGAATTTCCATTGCATCTATATCTTCTGAAAGCAACACAATATAACTGAGCAATTGGGCTTTGCAAAATTAAATAACAAGCAAATTCAACATCTGTAAGGGAAATATTTACATTAATCAAGAAATTATACAATTTTGAAAGAACATTTTCTTATGAATGATGTTATATTTATATAATTTCCGCCATTCTAACTAAAGTAAATTAGGTGTCCATTTTAAGTTGTTTCTGCTTATTTATTCCTATTTTTACTTTACTACTACTCGTTGATAATTTAAAAATCTGAATGCAGTATAATACATAATGCAAGCTAGATATTTGTGTTTTGATGTCGAAAGAGGCTTCATGGAATGTCCTGAAGCTAAACTCCTAATAAATATATTTATTCATTCAATTGTGGGTAGCTGGTTTCTTAGCTTTCTGTTTTGGGCAAAAGAAATTGTAGTGTTTCTAAACAGCATAAAACAAAACAGAACAAAAAACCCTATAAATATACATTGCTGTAGAACTGGTAAAACAAAGAAGAAAAAGGGATAATATGCCTTTCCATTTGTAGCATTTATTTGGCTTCAGACCAGTCAAGGAAGTATTCCACTTTGGAAATGATGCTTTGCAAGGTTTAAATTCATATGTTATTCTCAACTAGAGTACGCCTGTTGAATCAATGGGATTTACACAAGTGCTAAGCTTTTGTTTTTCTTTGTCTCTTATAAGAGACTGAAAGACTTCTGGGTTACTCTGATTTGAGATTTCTCTCCATGGATTTTTAGCTAGGTCCTTCTCACATTTCTTTCCCTATTTATCTTACCTTGAATGATCAGTGGTACTTTTTGTTTCTTTTTATGTAAGACTTCTGCCTTTCTGTGTTTTTTATGTTTCGTTCATTCATCCACTCTAGCACTTTTTTCTTTGCCACTCTATCCACATTCATAAGATCCCATGAGAAATCCACATTGTAGCTTTCTAATGGTTATCTTGACTAAAGACCAAGTTCCAGTTTGTACAGCAGAACCGAAAACACAAAGCATTGTGCAATGTAAATTCTTAAATTCTGTTTTACATTTTTGCTGCAAGTTACTGTACTCTCTTTGTCTTAAAGAAGCTGCACTGGACTTTCTCTGTTCTGACTTGTTTTGCATGGATTTGATGCATACTTCATTCTACTTGATTCAAGAGTATTTATGTTTTCCAACACTTTCATTTTGGAATCTTAGATTCATTTCTCTGATTGCCATAAGCTTGGTTTTTGAACATTCATTTTTAGACCATTTTCATTATTTTCTTCATTGACTTTGTTGAATAATCTTTGCAGGCTATCTAAATTGTCAGCTAGTAATAATTAGCATGTGCATACTGGGTGTTTTTATTGACCTCTCTATTAATAGTGATACCATTATTTGAATTTGTGCACGCTTGTCTGAAGATATCCTGGGAGTAAAACTGAAAAGCAGCAGTGAGTGTATATGTTCCTATTTTACACACTTTGTATCTCCATGTCCAATGTCATCTGCTACTGTAGGCTTCCCTTGCTCGAAAGCCAGTCGTATTCGACTCTAGGGTTCCGGGCTCATCTCTGTTTCAAAGCCTAAGAGCCAGCGCTGACTGCTTCTGCAGTCATTTCCATGGTCATGTGGCAAGCATGACTAGACACACGGAACACTGTTTACCTTCCCACCGAAGTGGTCCCTATTTGCAATTTCTTGCTTTCGAACTGCTAGGTTGGCAGGGACAGAGCTCACTCCGCCATGCAGTACTCAAGTATTGAACTCAGACCTTCTAGTCGTCGAGTTCAGAGTCTTAACCACTTGAGCCACTGCAGTCATTAGTCTAAAGAAAATATTTTTAAAAGTGGCTTTGATGATTATAAGGTTATGATATTTTCCTTTTCAGGCAATTTAATACCCAAAAACAAGGTCAGAAACTTGTTGTGAGAAATTATTCACACAATGGATATAACATAAATAGTTCAACTTTAAAAACCTTTCTGCAGTGAGATACCCAGTACCTCCCTGCAGAAGACTTAGCTGGTTTCTGTAATTGGTATTCTTATGATGCTGTGGCTTATATGATGCCGTGTTTTATATGATACTATGATTTATTTTTATTATTGTATTCTATTTGTATCCTATTTCATTGTATTGTGATATGTATATTTGATCATGGTCACTCGTGCTCGGGTGACCTCCAGACTAGATTACTGTAATACGCTCTACATGGGCCTCTACATGGCCCTTGATGACCATTCAGAGGCTGCAGTTGGTCCAGAATGTGGCTGCCCAGGTGGTGATGGTGTGCAGGCATTATGCCCGTGCCTCACCATTGATCCGGGAGCTGCACTGATTACCAATTTGCCTCCGGGTGCAATACAAGGTGTTGGTGATGACCTTTAAAGCCCTACATGGTAGTGGGCCAGGATACCTCAGAGATCACGTCGTCCCAAGAATGTCTGCCTGTCTGACTAGAGTGGACTGGAGGGGCTCTCTAACTGTACCATCAGCTAGAGGGGCTCAACTCTCTAACACAAGGAGGAGGGCCTTCTCCGTGTCCGCTCCGGCCCTATGGAACCTCCTGCCGACAGAGTTATAGTTGCAGACAGAATTGCTGTCCTTTAGGAAAGAACTCAAAACCTGGTGTGGGGTGCTCCGGGGGGGGGGGCACCTGCCCATTGGCTCATTTGAACTTCCCTCTCTGCAGATGGGGTGGGTGGGTTTTTAATGTGTTTTTAAATAGGGTTTTAATGGGTCTTAATGTGTTTTTAAATGGAGTTTGTAAAATGTTTTAAGCATGTATGTTTTTATGTTTTTATAGCTGGTTGTGAGCCGCTTAGAGCCGCCTCTGGCGAGGTGGGTGGCAAGAAAAATTTAAATAAATAAACGAATAAATGATATGTATAATGTGTATTGGATGTCGTATTGTTGTGAGCCGCCCAGACTCACGTTGTCGAGTGGGTGGCATACAAATCCAAATCCGCCCTGAGTCACATTTCTTGAGTAGAGCAGCATACAAATCTAATAAATGAAATGAAATCTGAATAATAATAATAATAATAATAATAATAATAATAATAATAATAATAATCATAATAATAATATAGCAGCAATTGTGTAACTAGACCTTTTGTAAATGCACTGACAGGATGATCCCAGTGAATGGGTTTATGCTAGTTGGATTGTTGACGGAAGTTGATAAGGAAGAAAGCTGGATGGTGCACGCACTGTCGCCTATCATGGAGCAACAAGAATGAAAATCATGAGCCAGTGAGCCATGGTGCCTGCTAGCACGGATGAAGATTGTCACCCAAGCTTTAAGGCCATCTCACACACACAAATTATGCTGTCTCTTCCTCCAATGTTGCTCAAGGTGAATTTGACTCTCTGCCTAGGCAATGAAAGATAGTAATTTTGTTAGATTCTAGTCAACTGTTGGGTGAATTGTCATTGCTACATAGAAATGATACCTTTCAGTTGAAGAATGCCTCTTAATGGGGTGTTTCAGTCATTAAACCTGCTGGGGTTGCTTGGTATTTTCTTGGCAGAGGGCAGTAGTGTTGTGCTCATCTTGTGACACTGAGGAGGAACAATCACTCTGGAGAATGGTGATAAGTCTGAAGGGGGGAAAGTAACATTTATTAACTCAAGAAATCCATTTATGGAGAGCATAGGAGTTAGAAAATCTCTAAAAGTATAAATAGAAAAATTACCAAGATTGTCTTCTATGCATGAAGGTAGCCATGACTCAACTAGGAAGGGAAAGAGGTGACAGGAAGTAATCTAAGAGAGACAGAGATGGGGCATGGAACCCCAAGAGTACCAATATACATATAGATGAGAAGGGGAAAAAGGGGGGACCACCATGCCCTATCCTTCCCTGTGTTCCCCCACCTCCTCTAATACACATCACTTGGTACATCTGTGGGTATTTTACTCTAGTACTGCATGATGGAGTGAGCTCCCACCTCTGTTCCCAGCTCCTGCCAACCTAGCAGTTCGAAAGCAAGAAATTGCAAGTACATAAATAGGGACCACTTTGGTGGGAAGGGAAATAGAATTCTGTGCACTCCATTGTTGAGGCATGCCTGCCACATGACCATGGAAACATCTGCAGAAGCAGACAGCGCTGGCTCTTTGGCTGTAAACAGACATAAGCACTGAACCCTGGAGTTGGATACAACTGGCTTTTGAGCAAAGGCAACCTTTATCTAATACTAAACAACCAAGTGGTGTTAAGAGATTAAGCAACCAGATGCTTCCCAGCCTCATCACAACTCTCTGACTCGCATTTCCATATCTCATCTGAAGCCCTGTTTCAGATGACCAGAGCTTGGAAATACTGTTCTTTTGAACTCTCAGCATCAGCTACATCAGTAAATGACAGTCCACAAACACTGTTTCGTCACCAAAACCATTGCCTTAAACCAGATGGCTCTGGTTTCCTAGCTTGAACCCTTGTGAATAGGGCAGGTGAAAGAACTTGAAGGTTTGGAGGAGTGGAATCAAAGAAATATATTTTTGCTGCATAAGAACATAAGAACAGCCTTGCTGGAACAGGCCACAGCCCATCCAGTCCAGCATTCTGTCTCACACAGTGGCTCACCATTTCCTTCAGGGTATTCCCAAGCAGATGCCTTCACCTGCTTAGGATTCTCTGGAAATGGCATTGAGATATATCCTGTCTATCTCTCCAACCCAGAGGTTGTCCTTAGGTATCCATAATTATAGCCATTGATACCCTTGTCCTCCATGAACTTGTCTAATCCTTTCTTAAAGCTGTCAAGACTGATAGCTGTCACCACTTCTTCTGCATGATTAGGGATTATAAGTGGCACATAATCAGTCCATGTATGATGCCATGTCTAAGCAATCCAGACCTATTTTCAGCCAAATGTGTGCATTCCTTGTCCTTTGCCCTCTGTTATTCAATTTAAATCTGTATTCCTGATTATCCAAATGTTGTAGATGGCCTATAGGCTTTGTGGCTAAATTAGGCTGTATAACTGATCATAACTGGATTTGCAATTGTAAATGTATAAACATCTGTGGTACAATGTATGTATAGTTTCCCCTTCAAATAATTTGTTTTTTTATTTTAATTTTTTTTTGAGTTACATTCTTCCATGCCAATTCATAGTAGTGACATTTGTAAGTCTTTGCTCATGCCAGGAGTATTCACAATGTCCTGTGTTGATTCAAGATGTCCCTTTATGCACTTAATTTAAAAGAGAGCCTTCCCACTTTTAAAATGACATTTCCATTTATTTGGGATTATTGTTTAAAATCCTAAATTAGCATGCTGTACTTGGGGCCCTGACGGAGCTATTAAATGTTACACTGAATTATTCAAGCCCACTGGCTGAGCAAAATTGCATTTGCAAGCAAATTTGGGTAGATGAAGAGAAGGGGCTAAGCAATCTGTGTGGCTACCCCAAGCAGTTGCTTGGGGAAACTTGCCTCCAAATCCAGCTTGCCATGATCACAGACTGTGATCATGGAGCCATCACCTGTGGCATGTATGAAATGAGACATGCCAGGACTGCAATGAACTGCCACAGACTTAAGGATATTATCAAGGTGCGTCTTCACAGCCAGTCCATCTGGCATGGCCTCTTCCGTCTCCATGACCGTTGGGAATAAAAATAGTGAAGTGGTTCCTCCTCTGCTCATTTTGCCATTTGGGCCAAAATGATGGTTTCTTCCACTGAGGGGTCCATCACCCCACCTAAAGGGGCTCATCCGCCAATAGCCATTGGTCCCTTTAGAGAGTCAGGTTATTTACCACTGCCCAACACTCGACATTGAGTCACTGGCTGTACGGTCTATTCCATTACCATAGCGGAATGTCCAGAGAGACAGATGTAAAGATGGTATAATATAACAACATATAATTTACAACATATATAGCGGCATATAACAACCTGTGTACTTTATCTCTGCTGTTTCTCTCTGGACCCTTGTCTTATAATTTTTCTGTTCCAGAATGGCAACTTTCAAGTCCTGTGCACAGTGTCCCCATCTCATACATATGCTGGACACCCATCTCAAAGGTTTGAATATTAAGCAATGGTTTCTGGTATATTGTTCAAATTTGATACACCACAATAGCTTACCAGCAAGATGGTGGAGCTTCCGTGTTTCCTATTTTAGAAAGGCATGACATGAAGGCAAAAGGGGGTAGGAGGGAAAGAGTTGAACAAAGGTTTTCAATGTAGCTAGTTGAATAGTCTTGTTTTATCCCGGGCAGGCCTGCCATCTGATGAAATGGCTTTTGGTGATGACAGTTGAGATAGGTGAAATGGATAAATACCTACACACATACACATCTATGTATAAATATCCATACATGACTCTCTTTGAATATTTAGCCAAAGCATTTGAGTAATTTTAAAAAAGGAAGTACGTGTGGAGCTTTTAATTTTCCCTGCCCAAAAGGTAGCCAGGATGCAGAATGTCATTTGTTCCGATGGCTGTCGAACGTTTACATCTATCTGCCGCCAAAGAGGCTGTGTGGCACCAAACTCTGTCGTGTTAAGTTTTAAAATGCCACAAATAAGAGATTTATAGATTTTTCTAAATACATTATTTTAGCTTGACAGCATTAATCATTCATGCTTCCTTCTTTCATTTTTCTACCTGCAATGAGTTATTGAAACAGAAAATAACAACGAGAGAGGCTATGAGCAGTATCAAAATGTCAAGTTTGTACTTACAGTTGTATGTGCGTCGACGGGGTCAAGAGCCTCAATTATTTGTATATGTACACAGTGGTACTACATGAAAGGTTATGTCACCTGCAGCTATTTTCTTGCAGATTTAAATAGGACTGATATTCAACTCTACAGTCAGCCACTGACATGGAACATAGACTTGTAAAATACTATGAACTCTTGTGGCAGGACTTAAAATATGAACTGGGTGATTGGAAGGTGTAGCTGTGGGCAATCCCTTGTATTGCAGTGTTAGGCCTTTAAATTACTTTGTGTTATCCCTGACCTGTTATTTCCGTTTAAACATAAGCTAGAAAAAGGATCAGAGGGATTTTCCCCCTTTCATTTTTCATCTTTTGCTTGAGGGAAACTAGCAAAGCCTACTTTTCAAGAAAGGCTGCTATTTTCATGTAACTATGCAAATATAAATATTATACATGCTCTTAACACACATGAATTTTTTTCATGATATTATAACAAATAATATGTGGGTACCTAATAAAAATGCATGTGCCCCAGTTTAGGAAGCACTTTAAAAAAACATTTCTGTAGGGCTGATAGAGAATGAGGCAATAGGAGTTTTCTTTTTTTAACAAATCCTATATGTTAAAAAAAGAATGATTTGAATTTATAAATACCAAAGGAACAAGATAATTGGGATTCATTCCTTTTTGACACTGTCCTCAAGCTTCTCACTATGAAAAATGAGAATGAAGAGTCCTGTGACTCTTTAAGAATGAACAGATCTATATAGCTACTAGTTTTTAAAGATTAATAATAGCAATTTCAGAAGGAATAACCAATCAAAGAAATAAATAACTAACCTATGAATTGTAGGTTTCTAGCCTTGTGGTGATTGACATATACTGGAAATTAATGTTCTTTGGAGCGGCAAAATTCCCATAGTACTTGTGGTGTTCTCTTGCAGTCTACATAACACAGTGTTGTGTAATAATGAAGCTTTGTTGATATGTTTGGCATCTTTCATCAGGAAGCTCTGTTTATTACCAGTATCTACACAGTGTGTCTTTGCCTTATGTAGTGACCAAGTGGTAAAAAAGGTCTTGTGAACTGGTTATAACCCCTGATTCCTAAGGCCAATTTTGCTACGGTATATCAAGCTCATGGTACTGCTCCCAGTTTCCTACTGTATCCATTTAGAAGTGATCTCTTGAAATATTATATACTAGCATGAGTGCCCGGCTTCACCTGGGTGGTTTTTGGAGGGCTCAGCGCGGCCGAATGTGATGTGTACGGACCAGAGACGCTGCACCTGAAGGCAGCATTTGACATTGAGTGCATGGGTTGGGTGGGGCAGGCCACAGAGGGGGACCTGTTGGAGGGGAGGGGACTGTCACCCATCCCCCGTGGCTGGCCTCTTCCTCACATAGGTGGGCCTGGTGGGTCCGCTCACCTATTCCGGCCCTGGCATCACCTCTTGCATCCTTGCCTCACCTCAGGCAAGTTTTTCATTCTTTCCCAGCTCTTCACACACTGCCAATGTCTCGCCCTCATTGTCTGCCATCGTGGCCTCTCTCCCCCTGCCTGGGCCCATCTGATTCCTGTGGCTGCTACCCAGCATTGGTGCTGGGTACGAGTTGCTGCTGTACAGTTGTGCACGTGCCCATTCTTTACCCAGAACTGTGGGCATGTGCAGTCCGCAACAGCTCTGCGTGCGTCCAGTCATCGGCATCGGGTGCGAGCCGCTGCTGAACAGTTCTGCACGCACTCAGCCCACCTTACTGTGTGCATGCACAGTCCATTTTTCCTGATTATGTGGGCCTTACACTCCACAGCCGGCCCTGGTTCACTGACACACACAGACACTGCCGCACGGCCAAAGTAGGTGCATGCCGAATTTCAGGGGACATATATATATATATATATATATTCAAATCTACATTCCATCATACCTTACTCATGAATTACACAATCTTGGAAAGATGCGCAAAGAAGTTTTTTGGTTCCTAAAATTGAGACAGAAAACTTTGTTTGCCAAGCAACTAGAACTTTAGCTGATAATGCAACAACAGGTCTACCCCATCTCTTTTTGCATCAGGCACAAGGTGTTAGTGTTAACCTTTAAAGCCCTGTATGGCTTGGGACCTTCTTACCTCACAGAATGTCTTCCCTTCAGGTCTGTAGCCTGTATCACTTGCTCCACTTTGTTGGTGCAGCTTCAAGTGCCATCCCTGAGTTTGGTTAGGAGGTCTAGACAAGGAGAAGGGCCTTCTCGGTGGTGGCACCAATGTTGTGGAATGCTATTCCATGCCAGGCTTCCTCACTCCAGTCTTTTAAAAAGCAACTGAAGACTATGCTTTTTGAGGAGGCTTTTGTAAATGTTTTATTTATTTATTTATTTATTTATTTATTTATTTATTTATTTATTTATTTATTTATTCAACTTATATCCCACCCTTCTAGGGAAAAACTTTCCTACTCAGCGAGGCTTACAGCATAAAATTCAAAAAATACAAACTGACACAAAAATTAAAATTTTCATATAAAACCCCTCAAAACCCAAGCACCCTAATAAGAAAGCCAATATTGAAAGCAGTGGAGCAGAATAAAATGCCTATCAATGGGCCAATGGTAAAATATTGCCAAAGGCCTCTTTAAAAAGGGAAGTTTTCAATTGCATTTTTAAAAACATGGAGAGATGATACCATGCACATGGGGGGGGGGGGCGAGGATTCCACAGCATTGGTGCCACCACTGAGAAGCCCCTCTTCCTAGTCACAGCCTTTCTAGCTAATCTCGGGGTCGACACCTGGAGCTGCATCATCATGAAGGAGCAAGTTTTGCATATTCCTATTAGACAAGGACCCAGCTTATGTTTCTCCCAAATAGGTTGTTTAGGATGCTGGTCTGCTGTATTTTGGCCCATTTTATGGTTAGTTTTATTGTATAGCTTTTATTGTAGTTTTCAATGAGGGGGGTATTTTTAAAAAGTTTGTTTGTTGTATAAAGGATTTTATGATGTTAGCCGCCCCGTGTATGGATTCATTTTTCCCTAGAGGAGCGAGGTATAAGTGTAACTAATAAATAAATAATAAATAAACAGATCAATAATTTAATTCTGGAGCTTTTGTGTGTGTTTCATTGATTGGTTAGTTGGATGAAGAAAGGAAGGAAGGAAGGAATGACAATTTGTTTGGATATTTTTTAACCAATACAGCCTTTTTGAATTGGATGAAAATTCTCTGTGAAATGTTTTAATCATTCTTTAAAAATTTATAGCATTTTCATCAAACAGATTTTGTCCCTAGTAGTAATTTAATCACCCACATTTTTCCCCTAGCAGAACCATCGTGACATTTCCGTACTCATATACCACCAAAACATAATATGGATACAAAAAGTAGTACATTTTCAAAATAAAAAAGCTTATAACAGTAAAGTGTATAGTACATTCCAAGTGCTCCTCATTTGCATGACTGTCTTTCAGCTCTTGATCGAAACACATTGTTTATACATTGCATTGACTTATAAATGTTGGTTCAGCATCAGTCTCCTGGGAGACAATTTACCAAACAGACATACAGAGAGTTGAAGTTTCTTAGATATTAATAGCAGTGGAGTCTATTCCCAGTGCCTTTGCTTTTCATCAGAAGCATTAGTTCCCCATCATCCATATCCTAACCACTGACTATAAAAAATATTGTTAGAAATATCACAATCAGCAAAAAGAAGATATATGTATGCTGACTTTGGATCCTTGCATTTTCATCAAAATAACTACCAGGCTTGCCTTCAATAAAAAAATGTGTCTAGAGATAACCAATACACAGAGACATGCTGATAAACAAGATACATTCACATTTGTTTCATTACTACATCATTTGACAAGACAAACCATGTTTTGCTGAATATTGCAACCAAGCCCCAACAAATCTAAACAACCGCTGAAGAATGCGGGAAATTTTATAGAGAAATACATTGCCAGTTAGATTATAGATAGAGCTCTCCATGCTTGTACTACTCATACTATGACAAGTTTCCTAGTTTCATATCAGGCTCTCCAGTATGTTTACACAAATTGTTGTCTGTTCCACTTCCCACTAATGGACAAGTAACTTATGAAGCATTCTGTCAGTATGGCTGAGTGATTCTGGCTGTCACAGTCCAGAAAAGTAACTTTCCTATCCTCTTCACATACATCATCTAATATGGATGTTTTGTGTGGATTAATTAAAGCTCTGAAACAAGATCGGTCTCATTCTTTCTGTAACTTTTTGCCACAGTGAGAAGATACAAAAGATATTTTTCTGTATACCCTACAATCATATGCAAGAAGTCCTATACACACCAAATCATAGAATCATAGAGTTGAAAGGGGCCTTTTAGGCCATTGATTCCAACCCCCTGCTCAATGCAGGAATCTAAATCAAAGCAGGTATAACCAGTTGTGGGCAACAGCAGGTTTGCACCAGTTCACCAGAACCGGTAGCAGAAATTCTGGCTGGCCCCGCCCATCCAAGTTTTGAAATAAAGTAGTCCTAATTTAGGTACAACACAGGGCTTTTCCCCTGGCCATGCCCATCATACAACAGCCACAGTGTGGTAGTAAAATTTTTTGGAGTCCACCACTGGGTATAACAAATGGTTTTCCAATTCTCTCTTGATTGCTTCCAGAGTTGGAGCGGTCACCTTAAATGTTGGAGTGGTCAAATGAAGAATACGAATCTGCTTATTTTAGTTTCAGATATCTGTTTATTTTAATTTGGCTAAAATTTAGTATATTTTGTGGCCCAGCCCAGCAGAGCTCTGCAGCTGGTAAGTGCTGCAGGAGAGGTAACAGAGTTTTCTTACTAGAGTTTCTTTACTAGAATGGCAAGTCAGAGCCGTCGTCGAATGTCCAGGGGAGTCAGAAGACAGTTGAGTTGTAACAAGGATGCAAGGGTCTTCCGGATGTGTAGTTGAGATCATAAGCAAGGGTTCCAAAATCTAGTATTCAGAGTCAAGAAGTTAGGTGCACAGTTTTGGGGCCACAATAAAGAAGAATTGATCCGACAAGAACCTGCCAGCACTCTCCCTCCTTTAAGGAGAATCAGACTCCACAGCTGAAGGCCGGTTCAGGAGGCATACCCTGGCCCTCCTTCGCCTCAGCTGTAACCGTTGTCTTAACGAGTCTTTGCAACAGGCAGACATGTTGACCTGCTCCTGATCATCCTGATTGCTGGCATCTGGCCGAGCTCTCAAGCTCTGATCCTCTGGCCTGGCTTGGCCCTGATGGACCGGCTCCAGAGTGACAGCTGGCTGCAGGTCTGGTGCCAGGTCCATGTCCTCCTGCTCGGCCATGGCCTGAGGGACTGGAAGGAGGTTCTCCAGATTAGAGATGGCAGCAGGCAACTGGGCCAGCAGACTGTCCTCTTCCTCCTCTCACCCAGGACCCCAGGCAGTGGTGGGCTTCAAATTTTTTTTACTACCACACTGTGGGTGTGGCCAAATCTGTGGGTGTGGCCAAATCTGTGGGTGTGGCCAAATCTGTGGGTGTGGCCAGGTGAGTGAGTGGGTGTGGTTAAAATGCTGTACTTTAATATGAGCTTTTGTGGGTCGAGTTCACTTCGTCAGATCATTAATTAGCAATAAGACTTTGATGCTATAATTTTCCTTTAAAGAGTAACTGCAGCAGAGTAACTACTGGCTCAGCTTCACCCCACTCCGGGCACCTGGACCCAGCAGCAAGGATGTTGAAGGAGGAGGTGGGCAGGGCGGGGCAGGGCATTGGGCAGGGCCAGCCAGTTTTACTGCCAGTTCTCCCGAACCTGTCCGAACCTGCTGGAGCCCACCACTGACCCCAGGTCACAACAATATTCTAAAACAGCTCATCAAAAAGAGAATTACATCATTTTTATATAGGACTGGTTTCAACTTTCAGCCATCCTCAGGCAGAAGTCAGGGCCCCAATACCTGGCAGGGAGTTTCTACAGATGGCTCCTAATCTGGCCTCACTTTCAATGAGTTTTGCTGTGTGATACTAGAAGCAAAGGGTTGCGGATTGCGGTGGCTTAGTGGTTAAAACACTGAACTTGACAACCGGAAGGTTGACAGGTCAGCAGTTTGAGACCTGAGTGCTGCACAATGGCGTGAGTGCCCATTGTCTCTCCCAGCTCCTGCCAACCTAGCAGTTCAAAAGCAAGAAATTGTAAGTAGATAAATAGGTATCACTTCAGTGAGGAAGGAAACAGTGTTCCATGCGCTCCCTGATCTGCAGACATAAACTGTGCTGGCTGTAAATAGAGATAAGCACCGGCCCCTAGAGTCAGACACGACTGGCTTTTGAACAAGGGAGATGGTTGCCTTTACTAGAAGAAAATGCAAGCAACAGAGTGTATCCATCCATTAATTTTCAAACAATGCCTTTCTTAGAGTAGCATTATTCTAAAACAGGGTGGGGAACCTCAGTCCATAGGTCTCAATCTGGCTTTCTGGAGTTCACCAGAAGGCTCATGACATCAATATGCTCAGCCTCTCTGTTGGTTTCTTCTCATTTTAAAAAGGCTGAAATGCAGTAAGAGATTCAAGTTGAATAAATGCTGTACTTTTTATTCTTTGTTTCTGTCCATTAACATATCCATTCTGAAATTGAATTTGGCCCTTGGGACCCCATGTTTGCACTATGGCATTGCCACTCATGGCAGATAGCCCCCTTCCTCAGTACCAGACAGAGGACTGCTGTCCAGTGCCAGATGGAAGAAAGCCAAAGAAAGAGAAAATATAGACCTCTAGAGTTTACATTGTGAGAGTGTCCTGAGACTTGTAGTCCAAAATGCATAACTTTTCCCATCACTGGTGAAGACTCATCAGAGTTTTCTTCATCCAGGAAACTCACTCTCTCAATAACAAAAACAAATAGCAATTCATGCACTTGTAACTTTCTTCTTCTCTCACTACAAAAAGACCAGAAACATTTTTGCATTTTCTATTGGCATCTGCTTTCCCCCCATAAGATATCTCAACAGAATAATCTATACTGAGGTAACATGAGATACAAGATGGACCATGATCTTGGGTTTTGAAATTGTCTTGGCAGCTGTCCACCTGTAGAATAGGCCTGCGATGTTCTCAGAGATTCTTCCCTCGTTCCTGTCAAGACAGAAAGAAATGTGAAATATACAAAAAGTCATCTCTGCTTTTCCTCTGTGATAATCTCCCTTCACAAGGAGCTCATCTATGAAGCCTGACTTTACTGATGGGAAGAGACAGTTATAGCTTTGGCCTTAAGAATTTTTCGGCTTTGATTGTAGTGGTGGGCTTTTCTTTAGGGTCAAGTCCATAATTTCCTTACTTCTGCTTTTCTTCAACTTGGTCCCAGCAAATCTTTTTCCTTTATTTTCATCTCCCAAGGTCCAAAAATGTTATTATCTTTCTGCAGTGGGAATAACAAATACACTGCCTTCCATGCAACCCTACATGTCTACTCAGAAATAGGTCCCATTCAGCTCAATGGAGGTTATGCTAAGGAAATTAATATAACATGCTACATTAAATTGAGTTGCCTATAAATTTCTTTGATATTTAGCCATAAGTCCCTGGCAATTCCATACTTTATGGAAGAAGGTTTTCTCCTTAGAAGCTGTTAGACACATTAAGATTTCTTGATAGGTATTTAAAGTCCTGAGGAAGACTTTTGATTCAAAAACTGGCATTAACCGGAGCCGTTTGACAACCTCATTATTCCTCTGCATTCTTATTGTAGTAAAGAAAATTCAGCAACAATTCTCTGCCTCAAACGATTTTTCTTCCAATTCTATGGTTGCACCATTTGGCCCTATTCCTGTGCTTAAGGAAATTAATATGACATGCTACTTTAAATTGAGTTGCCTATAAATTTCATTGATATTTAGCCATAAGTCCCTGGCAGTTCCAAACTTTTGTAATTTATACATTTTGGGAGAAATTTCCCTAATGTGGTTATGTACTTTGTTTCCCCTTAAATTCATATAATCTCTTATAAAGAGAAGAAATCAGATTTTAAATCTATGCAAAATAGATGAATAAATATATGCTCTTACAAACAGTTTAAGATTTCAGTTACTTGTCATCAATCCAAATAGAGACTGCAGCCAAGACATCATAAAACCGTGACTTGAAAAGACAGCTATGTAGGAAGTAGAATAGATTTTAAGGAATAAATATGCATCACTGAAGAACAAGGCCAAAATCACCCATGCTATAATATTTTTGATTGCTATGTATGAATGTGAAAGCTGGACAGTGAAGAAAACTGACAGGAAAAAGTGTATTCATTTAAAACAGGGATCCTCAATCTATGGACCATGGTCCGGATCCAGCTCACAGTGCCATTCCATCCAGCCCACGCCCACACTGCCACTGTTGCCATCGTTTCCCCCTCCATCTCGCCTGGCGTGTCCCTAATGATGCTCCATAGCGGGGCAGATGTAAGAAGGCTTACAATATCTGCCCTGCTATGGATCAGGGATAGGAACATGCCAAGACAGGTGGAGGGGAAAAGGACGGCAACAACTGTGTGGAAGCAGAAGCGGCATATGCACATGGCCATCCATGTCCTTCCTGGGTGCCGCTCTGGCCAAGTGTAGGCAAGGACAGGCAGGACCCCTCCTTCACCCACAGCAGGCTGGTAAGCAGGGAAGCAGCACACATTGACCTTCTCACAATTTCCCTGCCTCTGCTGCTTGAGTATGTTCTTGGTTTTCCAGCCAGGAGAGGTGAAAAGTGTTGATAGTAGCAACTGCCAAAAGAGTGAAGAACCATAGCCTTATTTCTGCTCATAAAACCTAAGGTAAACATGCTTGCTTTTGTTGAAGCACCCATGGCACCCCTATTTTGTTGCAGTCTCCTTATTGTTCAAGCCTTCTCTGGGCTTTTCCCTCCAGAAGGTGCAAGTGGAAGCTAGCAGACGGAACTGGCAACTTTAGGATTGTCATAATGGTCTAGCTTGCCGGATTGTTGTCACTATTATAAATCAAAAGTACAGTAAAACCCCTACTTAAAAAAAAAGTCCGTTCCATAGGCTTTTGCTTAAATCGGTTTTTTACGTAACTCTAAGCACACCCATAGGAAAAATGAAATCTTTATGTAACTCGAAGCAAACCCATAGGAAATCATGTAAATCGGGACATGGTTTTAGCACAAAATCATTATGTAAGTCCAATTTTATGTAACTCGAGGCATATGTAAGTAGGGGTTTTCCTGTATATGGATAAAGCTCTGGAGAGTGCTATATAAAACCCAAGGGAGCATTTATTTAAAGAACTCTAGCAAAACCATATCGGGACACCCACATCCTTTCAGTTTCCATCATTTTTGCAGCTTTCAGAAGCCTGTTTGATTCAGAGGCAGAATCACAAATGTTTGCATATGGAATTTTAATATTTCTTTAACAAGAGAAGAAACCACATTATCTATGCCACGGAACTATGCCAGTTCTGTGGCATAGGTAACATGGATATACAGTATATGCTAGAAGACTCCACAGTGGTCATTTTTGCTCATATTTTTATTTTACAATTTTAAAATGATTCATAAGCATTGTGGTGGTTTAGTGGTTAAGATACTGAGCTTGAAGTCTGGAAGGTTGGGGTTCGATACCTGAGTGCTGCATGACAGATCTTGGGGACATGAAAGGAGCCTCATTTGGGCGTCCCCTGAGTGGAGTTTCTCTAGAAAAAATCCCTTCAACCCAGAGTAATTTCTGACACGAAATGTATAGTATTTATGTATAGTATTTACTTATAAGAGTGACCAGGTTGTTGGTTTCTTCTCTCTTTTTTTAAAAAGCTAGGTAACTGAAATATTAGCAAAATGTTCTTTTAGCTACTTTCCCCCTCTCTAGGACTTTCCCAAGGTCTACAGTTTTCTTTTTCAAAATATATGCCATTAAATATGCTGTATGTCAATGCAGCAGTGAGGTGGTTAATTTTGACTGAATATTATGCTATATAACCACTTGGCATTTAACTTGAAAAATGACTTTCTGCTTCACCTGTCAGCAGCCCAGTTCTCATCAAACAAGTGAGTGAGAAAAATTCTCAAATTTCAATTTCCTGATGCTATTAGACACTACTTCTTCCATACTTAAACGGTTTAGCAGTGCATGTACATGTTTTGGTATTCATGCCATGTGTCGCACTACATGCTATTACAATAGCTTTTTTTGTTTAAAGGGTAAAGAGATGCATGGATCTTTATCTTGGGGTTAGAAAAATGTATCACAGTAACATGGCCAATCAGGTTTCTGAATAACTTTGTAACATAGTACCATAACCCTGGTGTGATGCTTGGAATGTAAACTACTCAGTGGGTCTGTCTCCCAGAAAAGCATTTGGAAGGAAGCGATGCGTAGCATGCTGTTCAGATTGCATTATGCCAAGGGCCTTTTCTACACTATATGAATTGCAAACTCACATTTAAAATAAGAAAACCCTAATCAGCCCCTATACCACCCTGATCACCCTGATCGTGTCTGATTTAGAAACTAAGCAGGGGCAGACCTGGTTAATCCTTAGATGGAGGACTACCAGGGAATACTAGAGATCTGTGGTAGGAACACAGAGTGTGAAAATCTGGAGCAAACTGAAGTGTTTGTGTAATTCATGAGTAACTATGGGATGGAGCATAGAGATGCTCTTCAGTATATCATAATGGACTCTTCTGATCCATTCTCTTCATTGGGGTAAAAAATATGGCCAGTGAGTTGAACTGAGGAAAAAAGAAGACAAAATTAGTACAGTAGGCAAAGCTGCTGGTACCAGTGGAAAAGGTGACAGCTGAACTTCCAATGAAGCTCAATATTTATTTATTTAATCATATTTCTAACGCTGTCCCACTCGCCGAGGTGACTCTGGGCGGCTTACAATAAAACACATCAGCATTTAAAACAAATTAAAATATTTTTTAAAAAATTTAAAAATTTCTTTTAAAAACCACCAAAGCCACATCCCAAACTTCAAGAGACAGCTACTCAGACTACCCAGTCCACAGTGGCTATTTCCTCAGCTGCCCCCCACACCTGCTGTGCCAGCCAGGTCTTAATGCCCCTAAGAAAGGGTAAAATATCTCTCTTGGATGCTGCAGTGATGGGACAATAGCAAGATCTCAGACTGAGGCATGCACAGAATATACGTGTAGTCTGGACAGACATCCTGCTATGGTAGTGGAGTAGACTGTACAGCCAGTGACTCAGTGCCAAGTGTCAGGCGGCAGTTAACTAACCTGACTACCTAAAAGGGCCAATGGATATGGGCGGATTAATCCCTTTAGGTGTGGTGATGGGTCCCCTCAGTGGAGGAAATGCCGCTGGAAACCATCATATTGGGCCCAACAGCAAAATGAGCAGAGGAGGAACTCTGATTCCCAATGGTCATGGAGGTGGAAGAGGCTATGCTAGATGGACTGGCTGCGAATGCATACCTTGATAATATCCTTAAGGCTGCAGTGGTCCATTGCAGTCCCGGTGTTAAATCCTGCATGTCTCATTTCATGTGTGCTGCAGGAGATGGCTCTGTGATTATAGTGTGTGGGTTACTTCATGGTAAACTGGGATCCACCTTAAACAAATTCATGCCTATGGCATTTTTCCTGCTTCTGGAAAAAAATGCATTCTTGGATACGAGTTGCAGTCAACAATGACAACAATAATATATATGGCTGGATACATCAGTGAGCGAGATATTTGCTTCCACTCACCTCCAATCTGCTGACAGGGAGATGAAATCTTGGAGAACTGCTATCAGTGTGAGTTGAGAATTCTAGACTATATAGACCTATGATTTAAAATAATTCTAAGAACAATATCCTCTGTTTCCAAATCTGGCAAACATCAAGCACCTTACTGTGCAATCTGATAATTGCCACCTGTTAGATATTCAGTAATAGACTTGATAGACCAGTGGCTTCCTGTGTTCCACAAATGGTATTGTGGATAAATCTAGTGAATGAATAAAATAAAATAAAATGGAGGAGGCCAAGAAGAAACTACTGAAATCCAGAAACCCCATCTCTGTTACTCTGCTGTTCTCATGTTATTCCAGATGTCAGGGACATTGTTGTAATTGTAATTATCTTAATTGTTTAGAGAAACACAGATGTTTGGAGTCTACAATCCCTGAGAAGTTTTCATCAGTCTGTGCTTGGCGCCTTCCAGAGCTTTTGAATTTCAACTCACAGTGCTCATTACTGTGAGCTACACTAACCAATGCTGATGGAAGGTGGAGTTCAGAAAACCAGAAAGGCACCTGGCTGGAAGATGCTGTATCAGATTTTGTATCAATTGTTGGATATTAAGAGTGGTAGAAGCAAAGGAAATTCAATTTGATTTCATCTGAGCAAAATAAAATCCAAGGGTCACAGGTCAACCATTTGAGTAAAAAGTTGCATAATATTTAGATCTTACCCATGAAAAGAAATAACAACAACAACAACAACAACAACAACAACAACAACAACAAAGAATTAAAATGGGTTAACTTTGCCTGGATTGTGCCCTCGCTGTTTTATGTAACACATTATTTCATTTTATTTATTTTTATAGCCCAAACAAGGAGCTAGGGCTCATTATCTAGATAGCTTTTTGATTATAAATGTATTTATGCCTCCTTACCTGAGTAGAAAGATGCCAATTATTCTTATTTATTTAAAATTCCTGATTTATAGTTGTTTTTTAAGGTTGATTATAATATTGCTGCATGACAAGAAATCTAATTCCCAAGGTAAGGACAAACACAAGAAACAGCCTGTATTAATTAGATTTTAAGAAAACTCCATTTGTTTCTATTTTGTCTTTTTTTAAATATTGATAAGTCTTTGAATATTTTTCTCAAGAAGGAAGAAACACAAGTGATGAACAGTAATTCTTCTTCCTTTTCCATACCCCAGACATTAGTTTTTATTACACTCTATATTGTGTTCCAATCTTAGATTTTATTGTTGTAAACATCAAACATAATTTGAAATAAGAGCTTATGGTAAATCTCCATTGCTCTCACTGGTGTGTTCAGCATGATGCCTCTGAAATATGCCTGTGTACCCACAACTATATATGCATAACAACTTCGTGTATGGGATTCTGACCCAATTTTGAATAGGTTGGAGCATCTAAACCAGTGGTTCCCAACATGGGGCCTATGCCCCACATGGAGACTTCAATTCCAAGAAGCCTAAGTCAGCACATTGGCTGATCAGTACTTTGGGGAACTGACTTAGGCTTCTGGGAAATGAAGTCCACAAAACAAAGGTTGGAAAACACCAATCTAAACAGAAGCTGATGAACATGTTCATGGAAGACATTTGCTGCAGTGGTAAAAATCATGTTGTCCAGTTACATAAACAGTGTAACTTTAAACTGCAAATTCCCCTTAAGTTAAGACCTTTCAGTGGGCTATTGCTCCAGTCTTCAAGATCAGGAAGCTGGCTGTTTGCCCCTCCTCCTCCACATGGGGGCACCTCCTGTTGGGGTAGATATGAAAATGCCATTACATTTTCTGCTGCTAGTCCAACATGCATCTCTACCTGGCACCACAACAACATGCTATGAACTTTTATTAATAATTTTATGCCTGCCTGAAGAGGCCTGTTCTTGAAAGCTTGAAACATTTTGTTTTGTTTTTAAAGTGATCCAAAAAAGGTATTACCTTCCTTCTGCATTCTCTGCAATTTTTATGACTTAAAAATGGATTGCACAAACAATCTCCTTTGTTTTGCCTAAATACTAAATAGATAAGATAGATAGATAAATCTTTATTGTCATTGTCCCCTTGCGGGAACAACGAAATTTCTCGGTTGCTATATATCAACTCGAATAAGGCATACCCCTTAATTTAAAACAGCTACAGAAACACCAATTAAGATAGTACCATACAGTACATTTTAAAAATTTAAAAACTTAAAAACTTTAAAAATTTCAAAATTTCAAAATTTTAAAATTCTAAAATCTAAAATCCTAAAAAATAAAAATCTAATTTTTTAAAAAATAAGATAAGATGACTTCAGAGTCCAGAGTTTCCATTTAAAGCCAAAATTGCTCTGGAGAAGAAACTGTTCTTGAGACGGCTCATTTTTACCTTCATTGTTCTATATCTCCGTCCCGATGGCAGAAGCTCAAAGAATCAGTAGCCAGGATGTGATGGGTCTCCTACTATATCTAATGCTTTTCTATGGCACCTGATAGTGTAAATTTGTTCTAAAATGACTCTGTTTATAGATTAAAATGAAAAAAATAAATACAGAAATTAGTTCTTCCCCTGGCATGATTATAGAAGATCAGCATTTGCTCTTGTTGTGGCCTGGGATCCTAGGTTTGAGGAGGAGGAGGACAGTTGGCTGGCCCCTCAGCCTGCTGCCAGCTCAGATCTGGATTCAGATCCAGACCCTGTGGACGAGGAAGCAGATCTGTCATCTGCCCCACAGCCTGCTGCTAGTGTGGAGTCAACTCCTCTTGTCCAAGTCAGCCAAACTGATCAAGGGTTGACAGGAGAACTGTCAGAGGCATCAGGTGTCAGCAATGTGGAGGACCAGGTGAAACCCAGCATGTCCAAAGATGCTGGGCTCAATTGAACAATGTTCTGCAGCTGAGGAGGAGTAAGGCCAGGGCTCATCTCCAGAGACCATTTCCAGCTGTGAGCCCTGAAAATCCTTAAAGAAGGGCCTGTGATGGCAACCTCTTGTCAGGGCAATCACTTTGGACCCCCCAACACTAGGTTTCTAGAATCTTTGTCTGTTTCCTGAAACCTGAACTTTTTCCTGGACTACTGATTACATCTCCGGATTACCATTATGTCTACAGTTTTGCTTTGATTGGCTCTGGAACCCAGCTATCCTCAACTACAGCTCTGTTTACACCTTTTGGATTCAAGTAAGACTTTATCCTACCTCATGTGTGGTGGCTGCAGGCCAACTTGCTCTGCTGTTTGTGTCTGGTCCATAACAGTTCTTTGGCGCTGGCATGAGAAGGTGTGGATACAATTGGTATTTACTTGGAATTGTTTAAAAGGTGGCCATTCCTCTGAGCTGCATCTTAACTGTTGAATTCCCTTGCTGTCCTGTTGTGACTAGTGTTTATAGACTGCCATTCACGAGACTGCGGTCATCACTGTTTTACACAATTCCTTAAAAATTAACTAAGTGGGAAAGAAAGAGTCTCCAACCTGATTTCATTGTCATTCCTTCCCATTTCATCCCATATGTTTGGTTTAATTATCTTGGGGTAGCTGTAGATATTAGAACATTTCCCCACTTCCTTTCTGTGTTGGATTTTTAGAGGAGTTTTATAATCGAGCCAATAGCAGTTGAGATGAATTTTGTCTTTCTTTCTGGGAATTTCTTCAGCAAATGGGTCTTATTTTCTGTGATAACCATTATGAAATCACTTCCCTGCTGCTTTACTAATGTAGCTCTCCCTTGTTTTATATTTACTGTGAACTCAATTTGTTTTTAAGAAATTAGCAAAACCAATACTTAAGTACTGTATCACACATTCCATAAAGTTTTTTTCAGTAAAAATGGAAGGCTGGGCTGCTTCTTCTTCCATGTATAAGCCAGACATGAAACTGCCAAAATGAAGGCATCTTTTGGGGAGTTCATTCTGCAGCTCCTTTCACTTGACCTGGTGTGAGAAAGATTAGCCAGCAACACAAGGTTGCCATTACCAAGGTATACCCAGTTGTGGTTCAAAAAACCACAATCTTTGAGTAGGCTCTTTCCGTATATCCTGGAGTCTGGGTTGAAAACAAGATATTATGGCCCTTATGAACCACCTTCTGAAAATCATTTTAATTGTATTGAATCTTTTCGAAACCACTATCTTTACATTAATGCAGATGTGATATATCATCTCATTGCTTACACCAGAGGTTCCCAACCTAAGGCCCATGGTCTGGATCCGACCCTCAGTGCCATTTCATGTGGCCCCCACCTCTCAAAGGCATTCAAGGAACAAAATGGCCACCCATTTGAAGCTGTTGGAACAAAATGGCCACCACCCACTATGGGTGGTGATTTTACAGCCAAGAGGCTCTATGGGTCTGTTATGTATGTTAACTGTGTTTTCTGACAGGAGCGGAATGTATCTTTTCTCATGTATCTATTTTTATGCAAATAAGTGGATCGAAAATGTGCACACTGTGTTAGCCAATGGGCTTGTTGTATTATTGTTACTGTTACTGTTTATAGGAGCGGAATGTATCTTTTCTCATGTATCTATTTTTATGCAAATAAGTGGATCGAAAATGTGCACACTGTGTTAGCCAATGGGCTTGTTGTATTATTGTTACTGTTACTGTTTATAGTGTATATAAGTCCGAGTTTTGCCCCATCCAAACTCTGTTCAAACCCCACTAATGAAGAGCTGAATTTCACTACTTCATTCGTCTGCTTCTTCATTTCTTGAACACTAAAGGGACCTACCATCAAATCCATGAGTGTTGGCCCCTGGACAATTTCAGCCCATACTAATTTATTTTGGGCTTAAAAATTTTCCAATTAAGTGACCAGAAGAGTTGGGGAGGTGCAGTTGGCCAACACCTGTGCCTGTGTTAAGCCTAAATCAGTGTTTTCCAACCTTTCGTTCTTGGACTTCAATTCCCAGAAGCCTAAGACATTTCCTCAAAGCACTGATCAGCCACTGTACTGACTTAGGTTTCTAGGAATTGAAGTCTCCCTTTGGGGTGTGGGCTCCATATTTGGAACTACTGGCCTAAATTAACTTATCTTCCAAGTTGGAAAAGGGATGCTAAGGCGCATAATGTGTGAAAAGGGGACAGGTGAGAACTCTAAAGTTTAGAGTTTAGAGATAGGCAGGATATCTCTCAATGCCATTTCCAGGGAATCCTAAGCAGGTGAAGGCATCTGCTTGGGAATACCCTCTAAAAGGAAGCAATGGGCGATAGAACAGTGTAAAGCACGGATACAAAGCTGCCAAGGGTCAAGAGAGGTATAATCCAGCCCACATCTTATTGAATTCCTAGCTGCAGTAATAGTTGGCATAGCTCCACCGGCACTTCATATGGGGAACAGAAGGGACAGCAAAATGGTCTTATTTGGTTCTTACTAGTGATAAGATTTGCCTGAAAATGTTTGTCTTCTCTCCAGCTTCTTCTTCATATTGCAGGAGATGGTGAAGATGAATTAAGGGTGCCAAGGTGGCATCCACAAATAGGGATGGGAGATGAATTAGTTTTGAACTAAAGGCAGTTGTGAGTCTCAACCAGGAATTTGAAGTAATCAAAGTGATAGTAAGCATCTTAAAATAAGATGTATCTTGACTATAAACAAAATGCCAAGTAGAGTCACAAGCAATGGTAGGGAGGGCCAAATCCAGGCAGAAGAGCAAATGGTAGGCTGACCCAGCCCCAAATAATTCTGTTCTTTCCTCCTCATTACAATTATAACACTCAAACACCCCAGTACAGTTCCTTAACAGCTTAGTGAATGTTATAACAGTAATATATATTATTTTGTGACATCAGGTAAAGACTTATCTATGATGACTTTTCTCAGAGTTTTTGAGGTGTAAATTTGTGAAGATGATGTCTAAACTTATTTCTGCAACCCAAGCTGACTGTTAGGTTAAGCACTCCACTCTGGACCACCAGATTTATTATATTACTAGCATAGTTTGCCCGGCGATGCCGGGCTGTTATAAACTGTGATCAGCTTTTGGGGTTTTTGTGGATTAAAAAAAGAACAAAGGATGATGTATTTTTTCCCAAATTGTTTTATTTAATCAAATAATGTTTTAGTTTGTGGTTTTTTTAAATAGTTGTACCGTAGATAATATTTTTAAAAATGTGAAAGTACATGTTTTTTACATTCAATGTTTTTAAACTGTGTTTAGATGTTTTGGGTTTTTATTTGAGTTAAAACTCAACACAGGATATTATAAATCTTATTTTATTTTTTTGACATATGTTTGTGATTTGTGTAAAATTGTGATTTATTGTTATGTTTTTGACTTGTTTTTACTATTGTGGCCTCTAGCTGTTGTGTCTTTTTGAGTTGTTTTTACTATTCTGCCCTGCAGGTGGAGCTGCTAGTGGTTTTGTTTTAGTTTAACTGTTTTTTCTCTCCTGGCCTCTGGGTGGAGCTTCTTCCACTAAGTAGTCTCTTTGTTTCTTCATTTCTGTTCCGGTCGTCATGGAGAGAGGACGTGCTGGTGGGTTGTATGGTTTTCTTTCTTCTGGGTTTTTTCTTTGTTTTGCTTTTGTGGTGGTGGGCTGGGAGGTGTTTCTGTTTGTTCTTTTTTGTTTTGGTTGAGTTTTAGGTTTGCTTAATTGGTTTGGTTATTTCTGATTTTGTTTAATTTTTCTTATTTCATTGTTATTTATTTGTGTAATTAGTTGTTTGTGTAATTTGTGGGGGTTTTTTGGTTTGTAGTTAGGTGTTTTGTATGCGGTTTTGTGTCATTGTGGATGTTTTTGTTTGTGTATTTTGTGGTGATTTTTTATTAATGGTTTTTTAAAATTATTGATTCATTTTTGTTTTATTATTTTTTAATAATTTTGGTGTTTGTTTTTGGTGGTTACTTTAGCTTGAAGAATGGGCTGCCTGTGGGTTTCTCTTTTCCCCATTGTTGCTTTGAATGTTGGTTTAGATGCAGCAATGGGGGAAAGAAGGAGGAGGCAGTCAGCCCGTTCTTCTTCCAGGAAGGTTAGTTCGGTGATTGGCAGACAGCGATCCGTAAGGGGTGGTGCTCTTCCTTGCGGATTGCTGGCTGCTGCTTTTGTATTCGGAAGTACAAAGGCATCAGCCAATCATCCGCCAGGGAGGGTACTTCCCCTGATGAACTGCTGCCTGTTTTTGGGTGTTTTTTTCCCCACCCTGGCTCAACTTTACTTAAGGCTGGTGGTGGTCTCACCGTGTCTTCGGTGGGGTAGCGTGGAGGAGACGGAGTTTCGCGGTGGCATTTTGTGGCTTTTTGATTTGCGTGGCTGTGAGGCGCTGAGTCTGCCTGCTGGGGACTTGCACTCCCATTGTGTTTTGTAAGTTTATTTTTTGCGCGACAACTTTCTCAGCATTCTATGCGCTTACGGCATGCAGGACACTGGGACTTGTAGTTTTGCGTTTGTGGTTTGCTTTTGTGCGGTGTTTTTTTCCCCTGTGGCTCAATTTCAATTGGCCGCCCCGCGTTTCCCAATGTTCTTTTTGCTCGCACCTCTCAGCCTGATTGGCTGTGGTGCGGCGCGGTGCAGAGAATGTTGGGAATTGAAGTTGTTTCCCTTTGTTCATGTTCGTTGGGCTTTTGCTCCACTGGCACATTTCTCAAACATTTAGTGACCTCCGTACTGGGTTTGGGCAAATGCAGGAGGCTCGGTACGGGATAGGATGGATGGGTGCAGAAACGTATAGCAACTTCCAATGGTTAAACTTTGGATTTATATGTATAGATAATTAAATTTGTAACATGTAATTGTTAAGATTGAATGCTTAAATAAAATAATATTTATAATTATGTCCTGACAAGTAGAGCCCAGCTTATGGTAACCCTTTCAAGGGTTTCTTAGGCATAGAGTGTTCAGGAATGGTGTATCAGTTCTACTCTCTGGTGTTTGTCTGAGGCTCCAAGACCATACAGGTTACCTCTTCTCACATAGAGGAATTTAATTCTTAAGCCCTGGAGGGTTCCAACTTAGTTATCTATCCTGGCAGCTACAGTGCACTTAAGAGCACTCTTCTCTTGTTCAGAAGACAGATAGCTTTCTTCTTCATTTCACTGAGAAGGAAGCTGCAGCATTTCCAATGTTGGGTATCTTTGCCTTAGGTAAACTTTCTCTTCATTCTAATTTGTCAGATGGGTGCAGGCGTGTTCTGTCTGATATTATGTCCTTACTATCAGGGCATAATATCAGATAGAACATTCACATGGGAAGTCTTCTCCTGCACACCTGTGGTCAACTTCAGTGAAGAGGGCTGGTCAGAGGAGTGGTGGAGAAAATGGATCACTAAGGCTGCTCAGATGTTTAAGACAGCTGTGGACACCAGAAATCATAGCCATATTCAACACATTGATCTCTGGTTCCAGTTACAGTCTTACTTAGACTTAGATCCTCCCATGTTATGTAGCATATCCAGCATCAAGAGATCTCTAGCAGCTTTGGTCATGGGTGAGTGCTTCAGCATCCTCCTATGTCATTTCCAGGATCTTCAAGTCTCTGATGAAAGGGCTTCACCATGAATTTCGAGGACATCCTCGTTATCATTTGCATTAGGAGGGGTCGAACCAATTGCCACCTTAGGGATCCTGTTTTTCTCCATATGGAAAATATGGCCTGCCATTTGGAGTCTTTTTTTTTGGGCAATGATGTTATGTAATTTGCACGACCCACTCCTTTGAAGCACCTCCTCATTAGTAACGTGATCAAAATGGCAAATCTTTAAAATTCTGCAAAGTTTCTTGTTGATGCCTGTGGTGATCACTAGGGAGATGAACAAATGGAGTTTAATTTTCAGCCATTTAGATAGTGAGGACCAGATCTTATTCATTCTCCAGAAGACTGCTGAATTATCTAAACGTATTAAATCCACACCTACAAAAGTCAATTAAGTCAGTGGCTCTATTGTGTAATGACTCAAAATGGAGCCTTTGCTTTTAGTGAGTTAAGATGGCCATTGGTTCTTTGCTCCCTGAAGAAAGTCTGGATATGTGTCCTTCAAAGCCAGGTGGGAATTCCTTTGCTATTGGAATTCATAACAATTTCATAATGTGGGAATGGAAGTGCAGAAGATGGACATTGAAACTTATTGGGTAACATACAGGAAAAGGTGGAAAGAAAGATGAATAATGGCTTGGGTTATCTTAGAACAGGCCCACACTGGCCCACACTGCCATTTCATGTGGCGCCCACCCCTCCAAGGGCATTCAAGAAACAAAATGGCCACCCATTTGAAGCTGTTGGGACAAAATGGCCACCCCCAAAGTGCAGGCAGTGCAAAATGGCCTCCCAGACCTCAAAGCTGACTGAGATAGCATGACCTTTACCCAAGTTTGAAGAGGCTGGGAATCCCTGTCTTAGAATGTTCTAGAAGAAGCACCATTAGAGTAGGCATGTTCAAAAGAGCAGGTGGAGACAGGCATTATCTATGTTTGCTTGTGAGTAGAACAACAGAAATATGTAATCTTGTTTTTGTTAACTGGCTATATCAGGAAATATAGATAGATAGGTTTTTCTTATTTTATCCAGGAAAAGGGGAAATGCAACTTTTCTATTTTCATGATACTGAACTTTGATCTATTTCCCCTTAAAAATAAAACCTGATTTGTAACAGAAGATGTTGCAACAGAAGATGTTGTTTATATAGAGCATAAGCTGGTGGGAGATTTCCAGTTCCTTTATTTCTTTATTAGCAATGCTACATATTGATACCTAATTTGCATTGCTATTTCCTACCTGATCTGGCCAGCTTGTAAGAATAAATAGTAAGTGATTGAAATAATAGATTTATCTAGCCTGGGGCAGAACCACATGTTCTCTGAAGCAGCAAAAAATGTTAGCTTTCTGAATGGGTGCAGATCTCTGTCAGGTGGAACGAGTCCTGTGGTAGTGGGATAATGGGCTTTGTTATCCTTACATATTGTATGCAGGATTTAAAAATGAAGTTAGCCCTCACTAGTAGTACAGCAGTGGAACCAACTACCTCCAGAGGTGGTGAGTGATCCAACACTGGAAGAATTCAGGAGAGAATTGGACAACCATCTGTCATATCTACTTTGATTCGGATTCCTGCATTGAACAGGGGGTTGGACTCAATAGCCTAAAAGGGCCCTTCCAACTCAGTTATTCTATGATTCTATGTGTTCATATAATTTGCATATTGGCTCTATAATGGTATAATTTGTATACATACATCATACATACATCGGAACTGTGTATACCAGGGGTGCCCAATCTTTTCAGGCTGCAGGCCAGTCACATGGTTGAGCATGCTGGTCACATGGTTCCTCCCACCAGAAGCAGAAGGAAAACATGTATGCACATAATGCACCTGCACAGTGGTGGGATTCAAATATTTTTACTACCTACTCGGTGGGAAGGGTACGGTGGGCGTGGCCAGGGGGAAAGCCCTGCATTGCACCCAAATTAGGAATACTTTATTTCAAAACTTGGATGGGTGGGGCCCGCCATAATTTCTGCTACTAGTTCTGGTGAACTGGTGGAAACCTGCTGAATCCCACCACTGCATCTGTGCATGTGCATAATGCTGCCTTAAATGATCTTGCAGCTGTTGTAAATGCATTTATGACAGCCATGGGTCATTTATGGCAGGGTTATGCACATGGAGCATGCATATTTTACTTCCACTTCTGGGAGTGGCATGGGCACCATGAGCCGGATCCAGCCCACAGGTTGTAGTTTGGGTACCCCTTGTGTATACATTTGCATCATCTCTTTCAAAACATGAATTGATGAGTAGGACATCACTTAGCAGGTGATCCACTATGCCTGGTAACACTACTGTAGGTTTGGACTGTTCTATTACTTGATGCGAATATAGGAAGAAAATTAGTTGCAAGAAGAAGAAGAAAAGCCACATAGACAAATAATCTATTGAATATATTGAAACCATGGAGATATTAATCATAGGAAAGAAACTTTGTACAAATGGAATAGGCCACAACTGAAAGTGAAATGGGAGTGGAGATGTGGGTCTGAAATGTGGGTTCTGAAGCAATTTCTGTGGAAAAGTTAGCATAACTTTAACTTGCAGCCAAATCCTACTTTCAGCCAAAAAAAAAAAAAAAAGGGAGGAAAAAAGATGGAATTTTAATGCTATGTTTTATGTCAGTCACTAACAGTGGGAAGCTTCCTCTTATTATAAGATTTAAATTAACAGATTTTATTTACCACAATAGTTATCTCGAGACATATCACACTTCTGACTAAAAGAGTTTTAAATTAGCAGCTTTTATTTATCATAATAGTCTGTTCCTGGGCTATTAGACTTCTCCAAAACATTAGTTTCTTATTTACTCAGGCCACAAAGCCATAAAAATCAGATGGTGACAACAACTGACTCAAAATTTGAATATCAGACTTCCAACAATAGAGAAAGGTCTTTGGAAAGACAGATTGCTAAATGCAGGCATGGGAACCTGCCCTTTGGAACAGAGACAGATTAGAATACCAGTTATTTTTAAAGAAAGTAATTGAATGACTTTCCTAAGAACAGTGGAGGGATGAGGAAACTTTTAAAATAAGAATTGTGAAACCTTCTTCAGTGGTGGCTTCTACATTCAACGGTGTTGCAAGACTCTGCTTGTTTATCATTGACTGCTACTCGTATCCGAACATACATTTTGCCTGGAAGTCATTCTCACAGTTGATGAATGTGTCACTGGTGAATCAATAAACCAATCCTGGCATGAAGCATGCAACCACATACATTACACTGACTAGATGGTGGAGGGCGTAGTTGAGTCTGACAGAGCTTCCGTGTTTGTCGCGTAGCCTCTTCATGTCTATGGTGTTCTTCTTTGAAGTAAATTCCACTAAACCTACTGTGACTTGACTTTAGTGCAGTAAGGCTAAACTAACAAGTCACAACTAGAATAAACCCATTTGGATCAATGGAATTTATGGGAGAGATAACTACCATAAGTCTCCACCCATTTAATAAGCCTTAGCTCAAGTGGCTAAGACGCTGACTAGGAGGCGGAAGATCAGCAGTTCGATTCCCGAGTACTGCAAGATGGAATGAGCTCCCATCTTTGTCCCAGCTCCTGCCAACCTAGCAGTTCGAAAGCAAAAAATTGCAAGTAGATAAATAAGGACTACTTTGGTGGGAAGGTAACAGCATTCTGTGCGCTCTGGTGTCTAGTCATGCCTGCCACATGGCCATGGAAATGTCTGCAGAAACAGACAGCACTGGCTCTTCGGCTTTGAAACAGAGATGAGCCCCGAACCCTAGAGTCAGATATGACTGGCTTTTGAGCTAGGGAAACCTTTACCTTTAGTTATTATTTTGTAAGCAACGTGATAAAATTGAGCTAAGATTTCAAATTGTTATTGCAAAATGAAATGTGTGAGAATTAAATTAAATTCCTTTATACAGTAATACCTCATACAATGTCCAAACTTGGTTCCACAAGTTGGGACGTCGTATGAATTCTGACTTTGTTAGAAGCATGCAAAATCCTAGCTGCGATGCCTCATACAACATCCAAATTATTGCCACCGATGCTTTGTATAACGTCGTTCCCATAGAGATACATTGTAACAGCACAAACTGCAGGGCAAAGTCAAAGAAACACAGGAAACTAACATAACTTTAAGAAGGGCCAGAGGGGTGCATTTCTCCACCAGCGGGGGGGGGGGCAATGATGATGATGATGATTGATGATGATGATGATTATATATTGTACTGCAATTATCTGCCCAAAGGGAGACTCAATGTGGTTTACATCTCCGAAGGCGGGGAGCCAGTCCCAAAAGCGGCTCCCCACCTCCAACGGACCCCACCAATGCCGGGGCTGGGAGGCCCCATGGAGTTCGACTGGCAGCCGGCCGGAGGAGGTGGGGAAGAAAGAACTTGCCGGAGAGGCGAGTCCCAAGTGCGGCGAGTTCTTTCTTTCTCCGTCTCTTCCGGCCGGCTGCTGGTCAAACTCCATTGGAGGTGGGGAAAGAAAGAACTCGCCACACTTGGGGCTCATCTCTCTGGCGAGTTCTTTCTTTCCCACCTCCAATGGAGTCCGACCAGCAGCCGGCCGGAGGAGGCGGGGGAAAAAGAACTCACTGGAGAGATGAGCCCCAAGTGCAGCGAGTTCTTTCTTTCCCCGCCTCCTCCGACCAGCTGCCGGTCGAACTCCTTGGGGCCTCCAAGCTGCAAGTCCAAACTCCCGCGGTAAAAACCCTAATACCTCATACAATGTCTGGCGACGTTGTATGAGGCACCTTTCCCCCCAGAATTGGGCGACATTGTATGGATCCAACGTTGAATGAAGTGGACGTTGTATGAGGTATTACTGTACTTCTCTGTATTAAGTATTGTATTGGTTATTGCACAATAGCAGATTAACCTGAAAATATATTAAGTTTAGATTTAAGAGGCTAGTCATGTTTAAACTATTTGTAATGGAAACTACTTCTCTGGATTAGATCCCAATTTTTGATACTGCTTTCAAATTATTATTTCAGCTCAGACTACTTTACATTTTTTATCATGTTTACTTAAAACCGTAATACTCATATTTTCATATTTAGAAACATAGACTTGAATCTCAACTTGGTATGCTTTTTTAAAAGAATATAGTTGTTTGTAGCAATGTTAATAAATCATGTTAAATGCCACTAATGATGTTCAGTTCTTTTCATTTTTATCATCTCATGAATTCATCAAATTCTAAATACTGTATAGGAATGTCGTACGTAAAATTTCTATAATTTAATAATAAACTTTAAACGTTAATTATTCAGTTTTTAATTGGATAATTGCTGAAAATGTGGTTTTTTTGTAGGTTAATTTTAGAAAAATACTTTCCCCGGTAGGGCCCATGCCACCGGTTCAGCCTAGGGGCCCACAGATCCTAAATCTGGCCCTGGTAGAGATGGTTTGGTGCCAAAGTGGGCAATCTACAGATGTTGCTTCCCAGATTTGTAGGTTTATACCTGACACCTTCATGATTTGTTTCAGCTGGTCCTTATAATGCTTCAAAGGAGATCCATGAGCTCTTGTACTGGAGCTATGTTCCTCATGAAGAATTTGATGAGGAAACCTGGAACCGTCCATACAGTGGACATGCCCTATCCATCTAAGACCCGGGTTCTCAACCTACAGCTTGGGGGCTGGATGTGGCCCACAATACCATTTCATGTGGCCCCCCACTGACTCCGCCACACCCAGAACTGCTGTGTGTGGCAGGCAGGGCAAAAATGGCCATCCAGCCCCCGTAGCTGTCTGAGGGAGCAAGACCCAGCCCTCAGCTTGAAAAGTTTGAGAACCCCTGATCTAAGATGATGTCCTATGATTGAAGCTTTATAGCTTCAATCCCCTTCCAAAAGACTCACATTCAACTGTGTTGCAAAACTCCGCTTGTTAGGGCTGTAGGTAAAGGTTAAAAGGTCTCCTTTGCTTGAAAGCCAGTCATGTCCAACTCTAGTGGGCGGTTTTACACAACAGCAGTGCTAATCTCTGTTAACAGCCAAAGAGTCAGCACTGTCTACATCTGCAGATGTTTCCATGGTCATGTGGCAGGCATGACTAGATTCCAGAGCACACAGAACACTGTTAACTTTCCCACCAAAGTGGTATCTATTTATCAACTTGCAATTTCTTGCTGTAGGAATCGGGGCCACTGGGGGCCGGAAGGTCCCGGAGGAGGACTGATCAAGTGACGACACGAGACAAGCTGCTGGATCGATCAGACACTTTATTGGTCAAAGGCAGAATCATTTATAGGGAAAAAGTGCAACGGTGGCAAACTGTCCTCTGGCAAGGCATTACCTCATGCGTTGACACATGTTAATGGGAAAACCTTCAAAGGGGAAGTTAATTAACTCGGGCAAACAGGGAACAAGATTGACCATTGTCTTGGGATTTAGGCAGGGGTAAACATGGCTTATTTGCACCAGGGATTTCCCCAAACCGGGAGATGAGTCATTATGGTTAATAGAATGCATGAATCAGCTATCTGCTTACTCGGCAGAGTCGCGGGTCAGGTCACCTTAATTGGGTGAATCAAGCCCTATACTTTTATTCACCCCCCTTAATTTGATGACCGGTGAGCCCACTGGCCGGGAGCCTGTCTCACCGCAGTGGTCTCTGGTCTATTCCGTGCCCTGTGGGGCACGGGGAATCCATATCTCCCCTTTATTTTCTATTTAAGAACCTGACCGGCGACCTTATGCAAGATAGGCATCAGCTGTTGAGCGGGGATGACGTCACGGGATTTCTCTCTGGGGCGGCACTTGGAGATCAGCGAGGGAATACACTGAGCAAAGCAACAGAGCGTAATGCCTAGGATGGCTATTCCCACCACTATCTGAAGCACCGTCTGTAGCCACCCCCAGGGGATCCATGACCACATCCAATTCCATAGGGAACCCCACCAGGCTCCCCACGCGGAGCCTTCCGTAATGCCTGCAACAATGGAATGCAGGTTCTTGATCTGGTTTTGTATTTTCCGGGAGTTGTCAGTAAGGTTAAAACAGCACATCCCATGGACAGATTCGCACCCCAGGTGGTGCAATAAGAGGAGGTAGTCGATAGCCGCTCGATTATCAAGAACAGCTTGGCGGAGTTCCACCTGCTCTTGATTAAGGAGCGCTATCGCTGAGGAGGTATGATTGATGGTTTTTGCTAAACCGCAGGCCAAATGACCAATTCTCCGTGCGTTGCCGGTGGCCAACCCCGGCACGCCGATCAAACTGACGGATAGGGAAACATACTCAGCGGGACTCATTACTCTGATGCTGCTGTCACAAGAGCTGTCTAACTGGGTTGTGCGTGTGTGCCGAATGAGCGGGGAAACATTCACATGGGATACATTTGTGTCACTAGAACGTGGGGCAATCATGTCCCTGGTAGGGAGTACAAGTGTCAAGCGACTAATGCAACACATTGAGTCCGACAGATTGGCAGGGATGTAGTTCCAGGTGTGCTGGTTGCAGGTAAAGAACCACCCTGAGGGCAGGGTGACATGAGCGTACAATGAGATGAGGGTCTCCGGTTTATTGCAAGTCCAGTTGCCAACGCCAGGGTCAATACAGCGGCGCCGTGCCTGACCGTCTGCGGTGCAACCGGTCATGTGGGTACAGGCGGCGCCCGGGCTGACCGCCACCCGAGGGGTATGGAGGGTGGCTGCATCAGCCGGCAAGGTTGGGGTAAGTTGCTGTCCCCCCCAGCGTGCATATGCCGAGAAGGCGGTAGGAGAGTGAGGGGCAAAGGATGCTTTTCGCAACCAGGCACTGTCCTCGGTGTGCTCGTCCGGAGTATGGCACACCGGGATGAGACAGGTGCTGAGCATGGATGCAGAACCAACGTCCTGCTGTAAGCAAAAATCGGACTGGTTGACGAGACCCGCCAACCTTTCCCACAAGTTGTACTGCATTCGTGTAGACAGGTCTTCACCAGGCGACAAACCGTCGGCCTGGATTGAGGCTGCCTGGGCGCCTCCCCCCAAAAGCAGGGAGAGGGCCAGGACTATGGAGATCGCCACGGTGTTGGCGTGAATCTGGGCCAAGACTGCAGCTGTGAGGTTCTCCGGCGTCGGTTCCTTCCCCTCGCGCTGGACGGCGTCCTGAGCGTCATGGCAAAGAACCTTGACCATCCCCCAGGTGACTTTAGGGATCGGCTGTCGCCTCCTCCGACGGATCCTCTCGCGCAGGGTGAGGTCCTTCATCTCCGGTATCGGACTCGGGCCGGTCTGGTTCCACGCCATGCGGTTCCGTGTGGGGTTTGACACACCGAGCTGGGATCCAGATGACACCTGTAGGAGACATAACTGCAGCATACCCTCTCCCCCAGGTGACGAGCGGCACCGGCCCCCTCCAAGTGGGGTCCGGTGGCACTCGGTACCGGACCATTGGTCGCGGGAGAGCTTCCGAACGGCGGAAATGCCTCTCCTGCGGCGTGCAATCCAAAAAAACATTAAGGTGATTGTATGTGAACAAAACCTTGTTTAAGCAAAACTGTGCTGCTCCTTGTGACTTGGGGAGGGCAGGAGGTTCCCCCCTTTCTATTTGTTTGTCAAGATAGGACTTTAGCGTCCGATTGACACGCTCTACGATCGCCTGCCCTTGCGGATTGTAGGGAATTCCAAAAGTGTGCTTGATGTCCCAAGTCGCCATGAAGGCGGCCAACTGCCTAGAGCAGTAGGACGGTGCGTTATCCGTTTTCACGTGCCGTGGCTTGCCCATCGCCGTGATGCAGGAAAGGAGGTGCTGCTCCACGTGGGTAGCCGTCTCTCCTTTCTGCGCCGTGGCCCAAACGAACTGGGAAAAGGTATCAATGCAGACGTGCATGTATTGCCATCTGCCAAACTGCGGCACATGCGTGACGTCCATCTGCCATACCTGGTTGGCCTCAGTCCCCCGTGGGTTGACCCCCCACGAGGGCCCCCCCGGCGCCCCTGCGCAATGCTGGCAAGAGCGGACTATACCCTGGGCTTGAGAAAGCGGCAGATTGAACTGTCTGGCGAGTGCCTTGGCATTTTGGTGAAAAAATGCATGACTTTGGATTGGAGTAGTGAAAACTCCCAAAACTGAACGTTGCTGAATTTCCTTTGCGGCCGCGTCCGCTCTGCTATTGCCCGCGGAAATCGGACCCGGTAGGTCTTGGTGACTTCGGATGTGGGCAATATAAAGCGGCTCCGTGCGGTTTCGCAAATGAAATTGAGCGGTGAGAAACAGACTTAGTAAATTCTTGTCTATCGCGGGAGTGATGTAAGCTCCCGGTAGACTGTGCAACAAATTCCTTACGTACAGGCTGTCAGTAATAATATTCAAACGCTCCTGGGCGAAGGTGCGCAAGGCAAGGTTCACGGCTGCCAACTCTGCCCGCTGAGCGGACTTCTGTGGAAGAGTTAGCAGCGTGTGCCAAGCTTCGCCCTCCTGCCAGGTCAAAACACCATAGGTGCGACCTCCGTCTGTGAAAACTGTCCTGGCCCCCTGAAGCGGGACCAGCGAGAGCAATTCGAACAAGCTGACTGTTCCTGTCTGTAGGGAAACGAGTCTAGGGTCCTTGGGCAAGTGGTACGCTAAACTCCCAGTGAAACCTTCCAAGGCTATCGGAAGCGAGTCACCTAGCTGCACTAATTGGTGAATTTGTTCCTTGGTGAAAGGAACCACAATTTTGGCCAAATCATTTCCTGAAATGTCCCTCGCTCTCAGCCTGCCGCGGTAAATCACCGCGGAAACCAGCTCTTGGGGCGGAACGATGTTCCGTGATGATGTGTTAGGCAAATAAACCCACTCCACAATTTTCGCTCCCTTCTCTGAGTCTACGCCTAACGCCCCAGTGAACATGGACCCTGACCGTACGATGTACAAATTCAGGATCGGGGCATATGGCCCCTGGGCGATTCTATCCACCCACCTCTGGCTGAGAACTTGGTTCACTTTCTCGAGCGCCAAGCGCGCGTCTCGAGAGATTTTTATCCGGTCTACCGGCTGCTTACCTAAGGTTAGCAGCGAGAAGAGCGGCTTTAAGAGATCCGTATCCAATCGGAAATACGGTCTGGCCCAATTAATGTTCCCTAAAATCTGCTGTAACTCTACCAGGGTGACTGAGTCCTGTAAAGCTATCTGGGGTAAAACCGGTGCGGCAAAAGAACGGAGAAGCCGATGACCCAAGTATGAAAAGGGCTCGGTTTTCTGCACCTTCTCTGGGGCTATGAGTAGACCCTTGTCCCCCAGGCTGGCCTGGAGGTCAGAAAACACTGCGCTGCCGAGTTGCGGCAACGCCACTAAGATATCATCCATGAAATGACACACAATAGCCTTAGGGTAAAGGCTTTGAAACTTTGCCAGCGCGTTGTGAACATAAATTTGGCACAGGGTGGGCGAATTGAGCATGCCCTGTGGCAAAAATTTCCACGCGTAACGCTGCGTGGGCTCTCCGTGGTTCACAACCGGCACTGTAAAGGCGAACCTTTCCCGGTCCCGGGGGTCTAAGGGGATTGTATAGAAGCAATCCTTGAGATCTACAACTAGAATCTCCCACCCCTCGGGAATCATATTTGGATTCGGGATGCCGCATTGAAGCGGACCCATGGGCTGAATACATTTATTGATCTCTCTGAGATCGTGGAGGAGTCGCCACTTCCCCGACTTCTTCTTAATTACAAAAATTGGCGAATTCCAGGGACTGGTGGACTGCTCTATATGTCCTGCGTCTAGCTGTTCCTTCACTAGCTGCTTTAGGGCAACCAGTTTCTCTCCCACAACCGGCCATTGTTCTACCCAGACCGGGGTATCGGTGAGCCATTTAAGTGGCAACGCCATTACCCGAAGGTAAGGGTGGCACCGTACTGCTGGAGAATGTCTCGCCCCCAAAGGTTGACGTGCACGTCAAGAATGTGCGGCCGAACTACCGCCGTGCCGTCAGCCCCTGGGATGGTGACTTCTACCCACTCTCTGCTCCTAAACGCTTCCTGAACGCCACCTACCCCCCACACATCGGAGACCGGCTCAATGGCCCACTCCCTCGGCCACTGGCTCCTGCTTATCACGGATACATCAGCTCCGGTATCGAGGAGGCCTGAGAACACCCTTCTGTTCAAAAATACCTCGATAACGGGGCGCTGCCTCCACTCAATGTTGGTCTCCACTGTCGCTAAGACCTGGTATCCTTGCACTGCCTCAACCGCGCTCAAGCGGCCTGCTGAGCCGGGCTCTGAGCTGTCACTGAGCCTCCCCTGGCTGCCTGCTGGCGAGTGACAAGGAACCATGATCAGTTGCGCTAAGGAATCTCCCTTGTGAATGGTCTGGGGCAGGTGTGTCCAGAGTTGGACCTGGAGAACGCCTGAAAAATTCGAGTCAATGACTCCTGGAATTATGAAAATTCCGCGTGCTCCAGCTACACTACGGGGCAAAACTAAACCTAAAAAGCCTCTGGGCAGGGGACCCATGTACTGGGAATCGACCAGATAGACTGTGCCTGGCAGGTCGCATGTAACGTCTACCTGACAAGTCAATTCTAGCCCTGTGCTACCCTTGGGGCTGGCCTGTGCCCTCGTAGTGCCTGGAATGTGCCTGGAACCTAGTCCAGCTCTGGGAAGTCCGGATTCTGGGGAACGAGAGAAGTCTCTGTTTGGACTGGGGCCAGAGACATGCCCGCATTCCGGTTTCCCGAACTCGGACAAAACTTGGCCCAATGATAGCCTTTCCTGCACTTTGGACATGGGGTTTTCGGGGCTGTGGACTGGCTGAACTTTTGTCCGCCTCCCTTTGATCGGCATTCTTTAGCGAAGTGCCCGACCTTGCCACAAGAGTGACAAGCTCCCCTGGTCTTCCCCTTGGGGTGAGATCTCTTTCCCCCCTGTACTGCTGCCGCTAGCAGACCCATCTTGTAGGAGTCCGTGCCGACATCAGAACAGGCCCTAATCATGTCCGACAGCGTCAGGTCAGGACGATTGCCTAGGGACTGCAAAATCTTACGGCAGTCCAAGTTGGCATTGTCCTTGGCTAGCTTGATCATGAGCTCTTGCTGGGCTTGCTCGTTATCAATCTGCTTGGTGATGGCTTCTTCCAGGCGATTGATGAAGTCCATGTAGGGTTCCTGGGCTCCCTGCTTGATAGCGGTATAATTCTTAGCCGCTTTGCCAGATGCTGGGATCTTGAAGTACGCCCTATAGGCGGCTTCAGCGGACATTTCGAGAGTGGCGAGAGGCAAGTTGATTTGGGCGTTAATGGCCTCAAAGGCACCTGAGCCATATAGCTGCTCAGCGATTACCGCGCCTCCCATTCTCGCGGCTCTGGTCTGTGCCTCGAGCCGGTACTCGCTGTCCCAGATCATGTACTGGCTAGGGGTTAGCATCATCCTCATGACGGCTTTCCAGTCGTGAGGAATCCACATGGTGGCTTCACACGCTTGCTGAAGCGTGCCCCTAGTAAAACGACTTTGGAGCCCTGTCTCTGAGATTGCTTTCCGTAAGGCCATGAGAAGCTTGTACGGGACTGGGGAATGAACTATCTGTTGCGCGCCTGTGAGCGCGTCCATCTCCATTCGGATTGGACAAATCTGTCTAAGCTCAGCTAGTTGTTCTGCTGACAATTCCCCCTTCTTGAGCTCTATCTCTGCTGTGCGCTGAAGGGCACTCTTTACAACTAGGGAAGCTGGCGCTGTCAGAGGAACGCCTGCGCTCCTCATTCCTTGCGTTCCTTCGGTGACGTCTGCAGCTGTCACCGGGGGAAGGCTTCCCTCGCTGCTATGCTGATAGCTGAATGACGGACAGAGCGCCGTGGGCGCAGCCGGGTGGACTGGCTGACCTGAGGGCTCTTCTAACGGGGGTTCTAGGGCCTCTGTCCGGGCTGGCTCGATCTGCTCTAAGAGCCTCCTACACTTTTTCCATGTGCTGACTACCCTGCCGGGCGCTTTGGGGGGTTGCTGGATGCAGTCTCCTATCTGATCCCAGAGCTTCAAGGTTAACGTACCTACTTCTGGGTAAAGTAGGCAGTGTCCCCTGAGGTACGCCAAAAGTCTCGCTAGCTCTCCGCTGTGAAATCGCAACTTAAAAACCCTGGCCAGGATTCTGAACTCTTCCTCACGAGTTTTTTGGCTAGCGGACGGACTTGGTCTATGAGAGCAAGTCCCCATATTACCTGTGATGGGTCCTCCGAAGTTTCCTTCTCGGGCCGAGAGTCGACGCGTCCTTTTACAGGCAACAGTTCTGGCGACGAGTGTCTGGGGTAGCTGTCGGAGCGTGGACCTTCTGTCCCGGGCCCTCGGCGGCCACTGCAATGCCAGGGGCTCACAGCCTGCCCTGACCGGAACGCGTTTTTCCCTTCGCGAACCTCCCCAAAGCCGGGAAAAAGGTAGGTAGGAAGGTCTCTTGGGAATGCCTCGCCGCGGCCACTCCTCTGTCCGGCTGGCTGCCGACCAGAGTGCCGCGCAGTCCTCCGGGACAACGGGTCGCGGTTCAGGCGTTGAACCGGACCGCGTGGATCGTTACTCACGAGTAGACCTCTCCGGGGTCCTCTTACTCACGAGTAGCATCACGTCGGGGTCACCAGCTGTAGGAATCGGGGCCACTGGGGGCCGGAAGGTCCCGGAGGAGGACTGATCAAGTGACGACACGAGACAAGCTGCTGGATCGATCAGACACTTTATTGGTCAAAGGCAGAATCATTTATAGGGAAAAAGTGCAACGGTGGCAAACTGTCCTCTGGCAAGGCATTACCTCATGCGTTGACACATGTTAATGGGAAAACCTTCAAAGGGGAAGTTAATTAACTCGGGCAAACAGGGAACAAGATTGACCATTGTCTTGGGATTTAGGCAGGGGTAAACATGGCTTATTTGCACCAGGGATTTCCCCAAACCGGGAGATGAGTCATTATGGTTAATAGAATGCATGAATCAGCTATCTGCTTACTCGGCAGAGTCGCGGGTCAGGTCACCTTAATTGGGTGAATCAAGCCCTATACTTTTATTCACCCCCCTTAATTTGACGACCGGTGAGCCCACTGGCCGGGAGCCTGTCTCACCGCAGTGGTCTCTGGTCTATTCCGTGCCCTGTGGGGCACGGGGAATCCATACTTGCTTTCAAACTGCTAGGCTGGCAGGAGCTGGAGCAGACAACCAACACCCAAATTGTTTTTGTTTTTGTTTCCTCATACACCCAAATTCAGAAAACCCTTCTACATTATCAAAAGTAACGTCCATATCAAAATACAGAAAAAGAGTAAAAAAAAGAGATTACTTCAGTGATTAGCTTTTTATGGAAAAGAAAATACCAATGTAATGAAGTCTTCAAAGTATTGCTCCTTTCCTCTGTACATCCATCAGCATAACACCATGTGCTGTTCTGCTTGAATTCTGCCTACGAAGAACATAAGACACAGGAAAAGGCATTCCTGATCAAATGGAAGAGATTTCTAATCTAGTTTTCTGTTCCCATGGCAGCCAACCAGATGTTTCCGGGAAGCACACAGCCATGACTTGAGTGCAAAAGCACTCTCCCACTCAAATTTCCCAACAACTGATGTAAAGAGTCAGACTGCCTCTGGCACAGGAGAAAGTGCACACTACATTTCCGTTATAATTAGTAGCCACTGATAATCGCACCCACCACAAATCTGTCTGATCTTCTTTTACAACCAAGTCCATGTTGGCAGCCATCATTGAATGTAACATTAACTCCAGCAAGAAATGATTTCTTTTATCTCTCTTGTATTTCCTGACATTCAGCTTTGGGGAATGACTCGCATGTTCTAGTATTATGGAAAGAAAAGGTCGCATCATTCCACCCATAACTTTATACAGTTTATCATGTTCCACTTTTTTCTAAAATTTCCCAAACACTTTAATATAGGAGAATCCCTGCAGCTCCTTCAGATTTTTAAAGCACTTCTTAGGAACAGTTAGGACTGTTCCTCAGAAGACTATTCCTTATTTTTAGAAAACTCAGAAAATATACAAATTTAGGGATGTAAACCTTCATTGCCTCATTCTTCACTCTTCTCTCCTGTTATATATTTGCTATCAGTCTCAACTAGTTTTCATATTTGCACAAATTAGATTTGCACAAATAACACAAATAGCATTAAATTATGATAGCTTGAAGAGTTAGTTGGGTAGCTTTTCACCCATCATCCCATTTCCCTGTGCTTTCTATTAGCGTGCTTAGCTTCAAAAAGGAAAATAAGCTAATTTTGTACAGAGATATTTTACACAAATTGCAGAAATTCTGAGGGGAAAATACATTCATTGTCTCTCTCTCTCTCTCTCTCTCTATATATATATATATATATATATATATATATATATCTATATATATATCTATATCTATATCTATCTATCTATCTATCTATCTATCTATCTATCTATCTATATATATATATATATATATATATATATATATATATATATATATATATATATATATATATATATATATATATATATATATATATATATATATATATATATATATATATATATATATATATATATATATATACACACACACACACACACACACACACACACACACATTATTTGATTCAGTGGAAGCCTCTTTTCCTAGGCCTTGATGGAACATCTTTGGGATATCTGAATGTTCTCATAAATTCTTCCCATCAGCCCATGCATGCTGGAGGTTTTGGGAAATAAAGTCCAACCTATCTGAAGACCAGGATTTCCCCACCTCTGTTCTGGCTTAATAGTTCATTGATTTAGGTATCTGGCTGTGGAACCAAAGGTTGGTAATTTTGTTTCCCACTGTGCCTCCTTGGAAGATGAACCAGCCAATAAGCTGCACAGTCCCAGGATACCTCCAGAAAATGGGAATGGTAAACCACTTCTGTGTATCCACTGCCTAGAAAACCCTTGTTATAAGATGGAATTGACTTGACAACATATTATTATTATCCTATATTGACTAGTGTTGTACACTGATGCAGATTCTCCTTCTCATTCTTTTTTTCCTTCTTCTTTTCTTTTTCTTCTTCTTCTTCCACCCCTTCAGGTGTCAAGGAAGAGACAGTAAAACCCCGTATAATGATTTAACTTGTTTTATGGGTCTGTTCACTATGCGATTTTTTTGTTGTACAATAATTTTTCCTATGGAAAAAAGTGTACAATAAATTTTCCTATGGAAAAAATCTACAACAACTTTTTTTGCTAAGTAGTTTTTCCCATTGAATATTCGTTGTACAATTTTTCCATAGGAAAAAACATTATGTGGGGCACCATTTTAAAAAAAACAAACCTATTTGTTATGCAATTTTTCACTATAGGGGATGTTTGCTATATGAGGTTCCACTGTACAAGGTTTTCGCTCCATCAGCATTATTTGGTGTTCTTGTAATATTTCTTTGATGCTCTCTCCCCACCTTCCTCTGGGTCTCCCTCATGCTCTTTGCCCCCCTCTGTCCACATATGCCTTATATGGTATGAAATTCCAAGACATTCACGCCAAATGGGCAAAAAAGTTACTTGTTGTCTCTTATAACTTAGACAGAGGATTCAAATATACACCTCTGTGTACAAATCTGAGAAGCTCCTGAAGTTAATGCATCAGATGTCTTTCTTGTTGTTTCAATTCATTTGGAAACAGAGCTTCCAGTGCACATAGAGAGAAATACAAAGATTTTCATTAGCAGGCCTATGGTTTGATGAATTTCAGTTGATATTTTACTGGAAGACAAATAGATAAATAGATATGTATAAAAAATACCATTTCACTGCAAGAAGGATCAAAGTCTCCTATAAAGTCTCTCTGTGTTGTTTTGTTCACATGGAACAAAATCCACATTGTACCAGCTATTTAATGAGCCTGTAACTCCATTTCCACCTTATCCCAAAGGTACAGCAAATAGTGCTGTTATTTTAAAAATATCAAGAAAACATTATTTGCTCTAAAATGCCCCTAAAAGAGGTCTAAATTGCCAATAAAGGTTGGGTAATTGTATCAGCATGGATCAGAAAGTATTTCTCAGAACTGATGGGAACAGTTTCCAGCATTACACAACCTGGAAGATGCTGCCTGTGGATTATTCTGGAAATGGCAGACACTAGTCTCAGTTTCATGTGTTCACTGTGTGCATTTGAAGTATGTGCTTCCTACTATTGTCATTGTCCCTTAAGTCTTTGTTCTGCATGCTTCTGAAAGGCCATTTGTTTCCAAGTTTCCTTCAGTAAGATAGATGTGCTTAAAAAATTTGATTCCTAATTAATTATTTACAGTGCAGTACTCATTTGTCTACTTAGAAGTAAGTCCCCTTGAATCCAGTGGGATTTGCTTTCAAGGAGGTGTGCTAGGACTGCATCCATCTAGATGTAACCTCTTCATTTCGAGAAACAACTGGAACAGTGGGGTTCTTTATTATCTCCACTGACACATTACGTTGAGACAAAGAAGTCCCATCATCAAACCATGAGGTCAAAAATGAGAAGTGATATACAGTAAAAACCCGACTTAAAAATGCCTCGAGTTACATAAAATTCAACTTACAAAATGATTTTATGCTAAAACAATGTCCCGATTTACACGATTTCTTATGGGTTTGCTTCGAGTTACATAAAGATTCTTTTTCCTATGGGTTTGCTTTGAGTTAAGTAAAAATTCATTTCCCTATGGGTTTGCTTCAATTTACATTAAAAAATCATTTTTCCTATGGGTTTGCTTTGAGTTACGTAAAAATTATAATTTTCCTATGGGTTTGTTTCAAGTTACAAAAAAAACAACAATTTAAGCAAAAGCCTTCCAAACGGACTTTTTCAGTAAGTAGGGGTTTTACTCTACTCTAGCTTTCAAAAGGCTGCCCTCATTCAGTGGGAAGGACATTTGAATTATTAGAGTTTCAGGAAATACAACATTTGTACTTTTCACACAAATTCTAACACAAACCTCACCCTAGGCTCGTTCCTAAGACTAATGCTGTAATATTTTGTCATTTCCATGAGGTCAGAAAATGCCCCAAAGAAGTCACTCATTGCCAAAAAAAAATTTAAAATCCACATAGATGAAAGTTATTATGTACCTATCCTAACTTTTATAATTAAAAATGGGATTTGTCATCAAATTCAAGTAAATGCTACTCCTCCAGCTTAAACTGGGAATGAAGTTGCTTTCCCCAGCTTGGGAAGTGAAGAAAAACACTAGAAGGAAGTGTCTTCAATCAGATTTTTTTTTTTTTTGTATTCTTGGGTGAACTGGCTTCTGCTGTTGCCTTCTCCTTGCAAATTTCAACCAAAGATGCCTGGAGCAGAGAGAATGGTCTTCCCTGAAGATCTGAAAAGCTCAGAGGAGTCATATAGAGAGATGAGTTCCTTCAAATAGCATACTTTTTATAAGTAAAATAATTGAGGTCTTTAATCTCATTATTTGTGTCTGTGGCTACTGTTTGCATTTGATAACAGAGAAGCTCCTTTGGCGAAAGTGGAACCTTCCTTCCAATGCAAATAGCATTAATGGTTGAAAAAGGCAGAGATTTTGATCATTATGGTGAAATGGACAGAACACAGTCTTGACCTGAATTTCCATCTCTCTTTAGCCCAGGGTTCCCAACCTTTTTACGCTGTGGGCCTGACCATGCCCCCTGGGCAACTGAACTGACCAGACCACGCCCCATGGAATCAGAAGTGGGTGCATTTACAGCTGTCATAAATGTGCCTACTTCCGCATTTACGTCAGTCACTGGCATGTTTCAGCATGCACGGGCCACATGAAATGGTGCTTGTAGGCCGGGTCCAGCCCACGGGCTGTAGGTTGGAAACCGCTGCTGTAGCCACTACTTACTTTTCAAAAATTCACATCCATTGCAATTAATAAATATCATGTCTGCTTTGTTCCTGACACAGAAAATTAATTATGAAGATTAATTATGAGCGGAGAATGCCAAGATTTTAAGTGGAAGGAGACCATAACAACTTAAAATGAATGGAATCTGAGGGGACACTGAGAACTGCATTAATATGCTATGGACTAAAGTTGGCAGAACCACACGATTCTCTACTGCCTGGCCAAGAACAACCATGGCCTGTGTGGAAAGTTTTAAACAGACTGCGTGCCAGGGTAGGAAGATCAAGGGCTATTCTGAGAAAGTGGGGTTTCCCTGTAGATGGTAGCCTATGTGAATGTGGAGAAGAACTATCGCTCATATGATACAATGCACACAATGCCCTTCAACATGCACTGAGGAGGACCTTATGTTGGCAAGAGGAAATGCTATTGATGTGGCCTGATATTGGGTAGATGTCATCTAGTCCTTTTAATTCCTTTTTGTTTTAGATATGTTAATTTTGGCTTTGTATGTTATATGCTGGGGGTTTCTCTGGCATAAATAAAGAAAAGACTAAAGCTGGCAGAACCAAACTGAATGTAAGAAAATCAGATTTTCACACTGACACAGTACTTTGAGGGTGATCAGAAGAAGAGTAAACTTCATCCTTATGTCATTGTACTCTGGCCCTCAATATGTATGTGTACAATATTTTATTGTACTTGCCTCAAATGCTCTTGATATTGCCTGCAACTGAGTGAAAATTATTGGATACATTTCTTCATTGCACTGTACCGCTTCTGTGGGCTGCGGTGCTCAGTGGTTAAGAAGCTCACCTTGTTAGCTGGAAGGCTGGCATGTCAGCAGTTCAAGATCCAGGTACTGCATGACAGATTGAGTGCCCATCTCTGTCCCAGCTCTTGGGGATATGACAGGTGCCTCATTTAGGTGTTCCCTGAGCAGAGTTTCTCCCGCGAAACTCCTTTCAACCCAGAATAATTCCTGATACAAATTTTTTATTATTACTACTTCTGACATGTACAAAGAGAGACCCCACTGGATCAAGTGAAACAGGCAATGACTCTGAGAAGCCAGAGTCACAAATGTGCACCAATGTAAAATTCAAGAAATAAAGAAATTGAGGAATAAGAATAAAATCCTGTGATTACAAAAATCAGCCCAAGGAAGATATTGAGTCAAGGACAAAATCCTTTTTTGGAACTGTAGAGTGTAATGCGTCCATAGGACTTGTGTTTTTCGCAATCTCTGTTCTGCAGTTCCATACGAAAGTGATAACGGAAGATTTCCCAGGTTCAAATGTCAATGCTTGCATTATTATTTCAAACAGCCGATTTTTAAAAAAACCAACATGAATGCACAGCAAAAAAAAATGTACACTAGCACTTACTTTGCCCTATTTTAGTAGTTTTAGAAACATTTGATGACCAAACATATGTACTAAGGGTTCCCAACCATTTCAAGCCAGGGGCCTGGTCATGCTCTCTCAGTCAGTTTCGAGGGCCAGGCAGCCATTTTGCCCTGCCTGCAAGATGGGGGTGGCCGTTTTGTCCCAACAGCTTCAAAGTGTGGCCATTTTGTTTCTCAAATGCCCTTGGAGGGGTAGGGGGCCACATGAATTACCACCATGGGCCGGATCTGGCCCACAGGCATTAGGTTGGAATCCCTGGTATATACAATATAAATATTAAATAAAAGTAAATTCCATTAAGCCACTTGTGATACATGCAAAAGTCGGCACTTATCTTTGAAATATTTAATTCTAACTTTTTATAGCTATACACAAAAGAGTGTCTCCTTCTATTTGATGAGAATGATATGCCTGTTACTAATAAAATATTAAACAGCTATCTAAAGATAAATATATCTTATCTGTTCTTTTTAGAATAAAAAGATATTATAGTGTACTTAAGAACTGGTGTGAATTTCTGTACAATACTGTATTTACAAAGTTTTATGAAAGTTCAGTGGAGATATTTGCTAGTACTGTAGCTGGTTTCTGTGAGTACTTGTTATTCCTCATATGGACTTCTTGTTTTTTTAATAATGCAAGATGGGATGTGTATAAACAGACTTTATTTCCGTAGCACTCTGTTCTTTTGATACATGGTAGAGCTGCCAGTTAATTAAGCAAAGAGAGTCACTAAAATGACATTATCTCTTTCAGCCCCTGCTATATAAATTAATGTCAAACCCATGCAATGTTGCAAGGATCAAAATTCTAAGAAATTGTATCCGTCTGTTTCCTCGAGTTTGACAGTGGGTTGGCTTAAGCTTTTAGCATCCTTTCCCATCCTCCTTCCACAAATATTTAACAAAAATATGCCATTCTAGGGCAGACATTGTTCCACTACTGGGGCTAGCCTGGCCCTCTGTATCAGCAGGTAAGGCACTTCTTTTTCTTTCGTGTCAATATCAAACTTTAAACCACCAAAATGAAGCCTCTTTCTTGGTCAAAATTAAATCTTCATCAGTACATGTTTCAGGCAGTAATTGGCAGAACAGTAAATGAGCCAGATTCTATATCTCTCCATATTCACACACCATGTTGTTCTCTGCCATCAGCCCCCACTTAAGCATTTTTGCATTTAGGCACTCCAACCCTAAGCCTATTAAGAGTTTGATTTCCGGGTACTGCATGGCAGAGTGAGCTCTCGTCTCTAACCCAGCTTCTGCCAACCTATCAGTTTGAATGCAAGAAATTGCAAATAGATAAATAGGGACCACTTCGGTGGGAAGATAAACAGCATTCCGTGCACTCAGGTGTTGAAGCATGCCTGCCACATGTCCACGGAAATGTCTGCTGATGCAGACAGTGCTGGCTTTTTGGCTATAAACAGAGATGAGCACTAAATCCTAGAGTTGGATACAACTTGCATTCGATCAAGGGCGACCTTTACTAAGTGGCACAGGGGAGGTCGATGTTCCTCAGCCATGTTCTCCTTTAATGTTATTCCTTGTCCAGTGAGCTCCTTCCTCCATTTTCTAATTTTGTTCTGCTTTGCTGTACCCTCAAGTGTGTTGGTTCTTGCCATAAAGCTCTTCCTGGGTCTAAGCTGGCAGACTTGAGGCACATATCTGTTTAGAGGGTGTCAAGGGTTATTCTCCTTCTTACCCCTCTCAGCATCCACTGCCACTTCTCTCCTTATCTTAGGCAGAGTGATACCAACAAGAAGATATATTTTCTCAACTGGTGTTTGATGTAAGGTACTGAGCTACCATTAAAAAGTCCCCTTATGGCTTGGGGTATCAGATCTGGAACTATGAGAAATTAAACTAAATTAGACTCTGTCTAGAAGCCCTTTAGTGAGTCCCTCCCCAGCTATACTTGGCCTTCTATGACTAACAAGTAAGATCAAGAAATCTTATGATTGCTGATATTTTACTCAACACTGGCTCTGTCAACATACCACAAGGATCCTTAAGTCTGTTCTGGACTTCTCACCTCTAGCATGAAACCAAAACAAATGTCCTTTTTTTACTTTTTCTAAAGAGAAGACCACATATTTTCTCTCTATAAACAGATTCTCTACATAGGGCTTCCTCAGAAAATAATTGTATGGGTTACTTCAAGGGTGAATTCAAATTCCTTTTATTACCATATTCTGGTGCTTATTCTGCAAAAGAGCCTATGTTGCTTTTTAGTCATTCTTTATGCACTGACAGAGTGATAGAGATATAGATATCTATAGGATGTAGATAAGAAATATCTCTTATCTTGACTTTTTGTTTCCCACATTTGCAATCCCCTTCCAGAAGATTCAGATTCTGCTTGTCTTTCTCAAGGCAAATGGTTTAAACTAAGAATTAGCAACCTGCAGCTGTCTAAGGGACACACATGTTCAATATTAGTCCTTGGAGGACTGCATTTGCTCCTCCATCCCATCCACTCCAAAAATATGTTTTTTAAAGTATGAAATCAGGGGTTCCCAACTTTTTCAAGCTGGGGGCCAGGTCATGCTCTCTCAGTCAGCTTCGAGGGCCGGACAGACATTTTGCCCTGTCTGCATGATGGGGGAAGTGATTTTGCCCCAACAGCATCAAAGGTGGACATTTTGTTTCTCAAATGACCTTGGAGGGGTGGGGGCCACATGAAATGACACCATGGGGCAGATCCAGCCCACAGGCCTTAGGTTGGGAACCCCTGTATTAAATTATCCCACTACCACTACCTTCTGTTGGTCATTAAAATGAAACCAACTATTACTGCTTTGAGTGAGCAAAATATGGCAAAATTGCCTCCTAGGCCCCTTGGTAGGGGAAAACAAAAATTAAAATATTTTTAAACAATATGGGAACTTGTGGGAGGTGGCATACTTTGCCTATGGTTGCTCAAACTAACCCAAAAGCTAACTTATCTACAAAAGCATATACATCCTACTCTTATGGATTATAATAGTGTGCGAGGGGGGAGGAATAAGAGGGAATAATTCGAATATTTCCTTGTACCAAAGGTTTACTAATTTTTATAGGGTCAGAGATCTTCAACCGTTTTTATTCTAAGATCCAAAATATCATCCTTTGTCATATACCTGAAACTTTTAAAGTGGTAGTTGTGTTTGTCTGGGCAAGCATATCAGAGAGTAAACAAAACAAAAAACATTGTGGCACCTTAAAGACTACCTTGATCTATGAAAGCTAACATTAAAATACAGGAGTTAGTCTTTAAGGTGCCACAATGTCTTTTGTTTGTTTTGTTTTGTTTACTCTCTGATATACCTGAAACTGTAGTTTATCTTTTCAAGAGACTTTTGTTTTCTTCTTCTTCCATGTCTAGGCCCGAAACGAAACTGCCAAAATGAAGGCACCTTTTTGTGAGCTCATTCTGTAGTTCCTTTCACCTGACCTAGTGTGAGAAAGATTAGCCAGCTACACAAAGTTGCCGTTACCAGGGTACACCTGATTGTGGTTCAAAAATACCACAATTTTCCAAAAGGGTCTTTCTGTTACCCCAAGAAACTCTGATATTAACGCTTCATGTCTCTTGACTGTTTCACAGAATTGACTTTTCCCTGTACAGTAAAACCTCTACATATGAATTTTTCCCCCGTTCCATGAAGTTATTTCTATGTTGAAAAATGTGTATGTCAAAAACACATTGCAATAGCAGAAGAGACCATTAGATGTCATTGTTTATTTTTTGTATGTCAAATTTTTCCTATTAAAAATTTGTATGTCAAATTTATAAGCCAGGATTTCTATTTGTATGTTTAATTTTTTGTAAGTTGAACAGTTTGTATGTCAGGGTTCCACTGTAGTTTATTCCATCAGAATTCTTCTTTTCTAAGGAAAATTGTATAGTTGTACCAGATGAATGTGTATATAGGATTCCACCTAGATTTTTTTAGAATGCTGACCTGATTAATACTTTCCAGGCTGATACGGAATGTCGTTCTTTTTCAGATTTTACGTCTCTTTCTATTTCAAGACAAGCTCTTTTTCATAATAAGCCCAATTTAGAGGACAGCCATTGGATCAGAATTTGCTATTAGTGTTGATGCACCATTCAACAACTGAGGGAGGAGCCCGGGTCAGCTGGGCAGCAGTCTCTGGGTGCCCACAGAAACCGATGGCTTTTCATCTCCCTGGCCCCAGGGAGAAAAAAAGTCTGGTTGTAACAGTGAAATGAAGTGATGACACTCATTGTAAAGAGAGAGAGAAGGAAAGAGTGATGGGTGGAAAAAAAATTCTTATGAAAGTCTTTAGATATTGTATTGATTTATAGAGGGGCATTATTACCTATCTTCTTTTATAATACATCTTTTTTTAACCTTGCTCTTACTGCAACTTGGAAGCAATCCTCTTGGTATACTGCCTTCCCTTCCCTTTTATATCACGAAACTGAATTTGGAAAATACAACTGATTCATAAAAGAGCATCAAAATCTAATCAAGGCTTGGGGAAGAGAAGTTTGGTTATTGATTGACTATAATGTTGCACCACCATCTCTTGGTGGCCTTGCATGTCTTATTTGTGAGTAGAATACAGTAGATGATTATAGGTTCTATAGCTTAGGAGATGTTATTGAATTAAAAACTAAGGAAATAAAGCTCAGGGTTAATCTAACCCATGTGTTTAATCACAATGTTTTAAAGTGGTGGCTGTGTTTTGTAGTTATTTTAGTTTGTCAAGTTTGAATAGTCATACTTGAAAATCAAATTATTCAGACTTAGCCCCTCTTACTGTCAATTTGTGATAGTCTACCAAATATCCCTTTCCAATGGACATCATTACCATCTCTCTTTTGTTTCCTTTGTAGACATTGTAGATGTCTCAATTTCTCTAATCAAATAGCATTCCTTGTGTCTTTTTAGAAGAGAATTTGTAATTGTGAAGCTATTCTTGGCCATCCTTCAATTGGAATTTATGTTGTAATTTCAGCAAGAACCAGACCTTGTATTGCAGTTTTCATCTTCCTCCCTTTCCTCCCCATCTCACCAAGGCTGCTTCTATTTCTTGACACACTGGAAGCTTTCCAATTATTCCTTCTGGTCTCCTTGGATGTGAATTGTAAAGAGATCATTGCTGAGTTGCAGTTCAACCTTGTTAAGCTTATCAATATAGATATAATGTTAAACCCCTTTTAGATAATTGGGGCTATGTGTGAAAATGTGACCAGTTTAAGCATAAATTGATGCTATGCTTTCCTCTCTTTTTCTTTGCTAGATAGACATGGACCCTGTGTGGATATTTCATGCTGCATCTGCTCAAGGATTCTGCTGCACCTTTTAAGTATTGATTAGGATGTTACGTTACATTCCAGTACCTATCTAAACTCATGCCAGTCAGCTATGCAAACAAAAATTCATTGAAGTGAATCTATTTGTCATTCCGGATGTTTGAATCAATGATGAGGTGTGCGTGGGGGGATAACAGTCTAGTTGGGACGGTATTTTGAATGTAAGAATATTTTCGAACCTGATAAAGTCCACCAGTAGTGTGTCTACAAAAAAGGAATTAAGCAAAAAACAGATGTACATCTATAGTTCAAAAATGCATTTATGAAGGATGCTTGTTTCCAAAGAGGACAAGTGAGCCTGATTCTAGTATATGGCAGTCGAGGCAGTAGGTAAAATCATGATGTTACTTGCACATGTCGAGAGACAGATTAAAATCTTGTTGTTTAGTGAAGTTAATTTGTCAAACTTGAATCACAAATTATCTACTAACTTGAATCACAAATTATCTACTAACTTGAATCACAAATTATCCGGGTTGGAGAGATAGGCAGGATATCTCTCAATGCCATTTCCAGGGAATCCTAAGCAGGTGAAGGCATCTGCTTGGGAATCCCCTGAAGCACATGGTGAGCCACTGTGTGAGACAGAATGCTGGACTGGATGGGCTGTGGCCTGTTCCAGCAAGGCTGTTCCTATGTTCTTATGTACTCTAACTGCAACTCACTGTGCTAAAGTAAGTTGCATTTGGAGTTTGCCAATCAATGGAATTTATGAAGGCATTGATTCACTGAATTCCTAATGATTCAAAAGGCATACTTAAAAGAGCTATTTGCTAATCAACAAGGTATTGGCCAATACCATACAAAAAGAAAGGGGGGAATCCAGTAAAACTTTAGGAACATTTCTGTTTTTTAAAAAAGTTATCAAACTCCCCTCATTTGTAATTTGAACCCAATAGTTCATATCTAGAGAACAAATTTGTTCCATTACCCATGTGACAAGCATTGCAGATGGCTATCTTCCTGCCTTTCGGGGAACTCTTATTTGAGCTAAACAAATCCAACTCCTTTGACTTTTCCTCAACAGATGTGATGGCTCCTTGCCATCTGTCATCCTCATCTGAAAACATGTTCCACTCTCTCTCTCTCTCTCTCTATTATTCTTAAAGTGAGGTACCAAAACTGTATGCTATGCTCCAGGTGAGGCCTGACAGAAACAAAAAAAGGACAGAACTATTATTTGTAATGTTGCCACACCAGGTGTCATTCATCCTATATTTGTGTCGCTGTTTTTTTGCCCTCCCTAAATGAAAACATTTACACATATATGTGTAATTAATTTCATTTCTTCTGGCCTAACTCTTCATCCTGTCAAGATCTTCCTGAATCATGTTTCTGTATTCTAATGAAAGGGGTGTTTTTTTCAGGCTACAACTCCTAGATTTTCCAATAAAACATGATCGGTAACCTTTCAGCAGGGCCATGGTAGCTTAGTGGTTAAGACACTGAACTTGATGAACAGAAGTTCAGCAAGTCAGCAGTTCGAGACCCAAGTGCTGTGCGATAGAATGAGCACCTGTAACCTATCCCAGCTCCTGTCAATTTATAAATTATATAAACTATATAAAACTAAACATTAATTTATAAACAAACATCTAAACAATTTATATATTTGATTGCACCAGAAGTTGGCCTCAAAAAATCTTCTCTATTGCCCAGATAGGCTCTATGGCTACATTGTTGTATAATAGGTTGCACTGTCTGTCACAGTACGCCACACTAACATAATGGTGATGGTAGTTTCCTCCATTTATGCAAAGGTAACAGTGTTCCATGCACTCTGGTGTCTAGTCATACCTGCCACATGACCCTGGAAACATCTGCAAATGCAGACAACACTGGTTCTTTGGCTGTAAATAGAGATGAGCACCTTCCCCTAGAGTCAGATATAACTGGATTTCAAACAAAGGAGATCTTTACCTATAATCATTCATATGTTCTTTGACCTCAGATCCCATCCTACACAGCAATGCAATCAGAGATGAGGGATAGTTCATGGAATCTGTAATCCAATAAAACAGAATGGTCAGATGTTCTCCACTCCTCTTCTTCTACCCCATTGGGTGTTGTGGGAGATGCATGGTTCTTCTTCTGGCACTTCTAGCAGCCTCCACCGGTGTTATTTGGTGTTCTTGCAATTTTTTTATTTTTCAACTTTCCTCTGGGTCTGCCCCATGCTCTTTGTCCTTTTTAAAGGTAGTAATTGCCTCTCCAAAGTGTCCTTTCTTGGGTCCCCTGGGCCTGGTGAAAGCAGAGGACACGTCATGGTCCACCTAGCTAAAGGTTGATGTGATATCCAAATGGCTAAAAAAACTTTATGCAAGTGGACTTGATTTCTTAAGTCCATTTGCATATGCAGAATGTAATCGTGGAACCATCTACCAATGTGTGGACTCCTCTGTGAATAATGACTCCAAGGTATCCAAGGTAATTGCCTCTCCCAATTTGTTGGCATCTACAAATGGTAACAACTCCACTAGTTGTGTGAATGATATGACAATAGAAGGTCTGATTAGGAATTCATGAACCCTTTCACTTGATTAATAACTACACATAAAATTCATGACACCTTCGAGCAAAAGGGCATAAAGTGGGAACTTTACTCTAACCACAAGGGACACCCAGTGTTGGGTGGCATCCCCCAAAACCTTTTCAAGTTTGAGGCTGTTGTCATATCACTCTTCCAGCTGACTTCTCGCCACAAGACAGGTAAGCGGATCTTCCAACTTTGACATGCAATTCAAAACTTATTTGGAGATTCCAAATTATCCTCCATCAAAGCAATTTAGAAGAATGTCAGAAGAATTCAAACAGAACTTGTGTATCTCAAAATCTGAAAGGAGGGAAGTTTGTAGAAGCCCAGTTCATGCTTGGAAGGATAAATATTGAACAGCTGTTTAGCCATTGTATTGCTTGTAAAGTCAAGTTCATCTGAGATAAACAGACATGAGATGGATCTCTAAGACAGCATTCTCCTTTCCCACCTTCAAAAACTAGAGTGAAAAATTTCCTGCCAAAGCTCTGAGTTCTGTCTCTTATCTGAAAGACAACACTATGAGCTCTGTGGTGCTTGAGAGATAACAACATATAGGATAATTTGTTCAAGGCTCTCCCCTGAGAAAATAGTGATGTCTACCACTTTCCTAACAATGTCAGCAGCTGGCCTTTTCCTTAATCAGACCATGTATTGACCATTGAAGACACTGATTTTTGTGGTTTATGATAAGATATAAGTTGAATGTCAAGGATATAAGCCATAAGGGGGACTTGGTGACTCAAGGAAACAAATTTTCTGTCCTCACCGGCCCATCTTTACACAGCAAAGAAGATATTTTCTTGCCTTTCTTGCACTAAAATGCATTTCAGATCTCTACTCCTTGATATGTCTTTTTAAAAATTGCCCTGATATACTCAGGTATTGTGTTTCCCTTATATTGAACTTCCATCTATATTTCTTTTCTTTTTTTGCTTTAAAAACAGTATGCTCAGTTCAAATGCTGAACAGTGGCATCTGCATCTTTACAAATAGGCCTGTTCTTTTGCTATAATCGGAGGTGTGTGTGTGTCCATTGAACAAGAGAAATAAATTGGAAGATTACCTTGGTGAAATTGGTCATGGCTTATGAATGTGACCTTTTAGAAATGAAGATGACACCAGCAGTTTGTGAAAAGTACCATCAGCTTGATAGTGACCTTCCTGAACTAAGTCTTCAGAGGCTACATTCCTCTGGCTCAGAAGGAAGCTTCAGTGGATGCAAAATGCAGTGGCCAGGCTGATGGAGAAAATGTGGACATATCTCTTCAGCCTTGGCAGGGCAACATTGGCTATCTGTCCCTTCCCGTATCGGGTACAAGATGTCAGTTTTAACATTTAAGGCAGTGGTTCTCAATCGTAGCAACTCTCTGCATCACCCGGTCATCACAGTTGGTACAGCTCCAGATTCCAACCCCGAGGATGGCTCTAAAGTCTTTAACCAGAAATAGAGCTTTTTCAGTGGCAGCACCAACACTGTGGAATACACTACCGATGGAGCTGTACCAGGCCCCATCACTGGCTACCTTTAAAAAACAAATTAAAATGCTCTTCTTCAAGGAGGCCTTTCAGAGCGATAAATTAGCCAGTAAGGTTTTGTTCCGATGCCAATTATTTTTATTTTATTTTTTTTTTTTATTTTAGACTATGATCTATTTTTTGGTGGTGGGCTTTGACTTGTTGTGGGTATTGTTGTTATTCATTTTCTGTTTGTTCACCATCCAGAGTGGGATAACACCCAGATGGATGATATAGAAATTCAATAAATAAATAAATACCCTGCCACAGGCTGGACAACTCCCCCTCTGACAGCTGAGTGGGCAGGACATGTGGTTTTCCCTTGCCAGTGGGTGTGTTTGTGCATGCGCAGGTGCACCCGCTTCCGGGGTCATTGCCATGGGATGGATGGAACATACAAGAGCTGCCTTTTGAGTCAGAACCTTTAAAGTGAAACAGTGTAATCTCTAGTGATTAGCAACAGCTTACTAGGGTTATTATTAAACCTATGGATAAAAATAGTAAACAATGATTAAAATCTAGACACCCATGGTGGGAGCCGGATCTGGCCCACAGGCCATAAGTTGCAAACTCCTGATTTAAAGCAATAAATGGTTTGGGACCTTCTTACCTAGTGGAACTTCTTCAACACAGAACATCAGCTCACATGACCTGTTCCTCCCAGATGGTGCAGCTCCAGGTGCAGACCCCAATGTTAGTAAGAAAGGCTGTGACTCTGAGAAGAGCCTTCTAGGTGGTGGCACTAACTTTGTGGAGCTCTCTATCTATTGAGCTGTGCTAGGATCAATCTCGTAAAGGTAAAGGTTGCCCTTGCTCAAAAGCAATTTGTATCTGACTCTAGGGTTCTGTGCTCATCTCTGTTTATAGCCAAAGAACCAGCGTTGTCTGCATTTGCAGACGTTTCCAAGGAAATGTGGCAGGCATGACTAGACACCAGAGTGCACAGAATGCTATTTACCTTCCCTCCAAAGTGGTCCCTATTTATCGACTTGCAATTTCTTGCTTTCAAACTGCTAGGTTGGCATGAGCTGGGACAAACACGGGAGCTCACTCCATCATACAGTACCCATCATACAGTTCCAGTCAGCAAGTTCAGTGTCTTAACCACTTGAGCCACTGCAGTCCCTTGTTCCATCTCTATTTTAAAAAAAAAAAAAAACAACTAAAATCCTTTCTCTTTAAAGAGGCTTTTAAGGACTTAAGGACATGTTACCAACTGTTGAACAATAGGATTAACTAACCATTGTTATTGTTTTTGTTGTTATTTATTCAATTTGGTTTATTCTTTACATTTAATATTTTATTGTTATTCTAAAAAATATTCTAGTACATCACCCAGAGCGGGAGAATATCCTAGATGGGCCTGATATAACTGCAATAAAATAAAATACAAATTGATGGAGCCAATGCAAAATGGGCAAGAGCCAGGTGTCATTCTTAACAATTTGAATCTATTCCCACAAAGTAACAAAGTTCAGCTTGGTTCTAGGCATATCTATTTATAACCAAGCCTTCGTCCAACACATAACTCAGTTCTATGCATGTTTTCCCAGAATGGATTAATTGGTTTTCAACGCATTCCTATGGGAAACCATGTTTCAGTTAATGTATTTTGGTTTTCAATGCATTTCTATGGGAAATTGCATTTGATGCATTCCTATGGGAAATTTGGTTAAAGTAATTTTCGCTGTAAGAAATGTCCTGGAGAATGCATTAATTACATTAACCAAGGTTCCACTGTAAAATGAAAGTTAGACAAATAAACACATTTTGCTTTACATTTTAATTGTAAATAGGTCATCTAAATTTGATGGTGACATGGTAAATTTAGTAGCTGAATCAGGTTTTCACTTGTGTGTGTATGTGTGTGATACAAACTGTGAAGCTTTGTTCCATTTGTAAAGCAGTGGCAAGGCCCAAAATTTGCATACAGCAGTTCCCATGTTCAATACCTGTCATCTTCTAGTTTATTGATTTATTTATCATATGATGAACTTCAGTTGTCTACATGAATGCTGATAAGGACAAATTGTCCATCTCAAGTTCCTAACTAGATTTCCACATCTAAGTTTGAAAGCCATTGAAGGACTTCATCTGTGGCACTCTACAAATCCTCCAATGTGCCTCTAAATGCGTGTAAGGGACACTTAAATATGTGGTCCATGGTTTGGTCTTCTTCTTCAAAGTCACACTGGGAAGAGGACTTCCATCTCCATGGGAACAGAGTGGCTCCGCATGTACCACAGCCATTCCTCACTCTGTTCAACATCCTCCACTGCTGTCTGGGAAGAGAACATCTGACTGGCCACTCACAGGGATTCTTGACTACATGATGGTGGGGAACCGGGGATAGATGTTGCTAGAGCTCCATCCAGGCATCTGAAATATTGAAACAGTTATTCTGTAGGTGATTGCAGTGTGCCAAGCAGGGTGTCTAGATTTTAATCATTGTTTACTATTTTTATCCATAGGTTTAATAATAACCCTAGTAAGCTGTTGCTAATCACTAGAGATTACACTGTTTCACTCTAAAGGTTCTGACTCAAAAGGCAGCTCTTGTATGTTTTGACCTGACTGGACTGCTCTTTAAATGCTACATTTCCCTTTACCTGCTTTATTCCTCTTGGCCCTACAAGAGCAAGTCCTTTTTGGCCAACTGAAGCATTTTACATGTGTAGCCCCAAACATTGCTGCAATTGAATTTTAATCATTTAGAAGACTCGGTATCTCATGCTCAATTAAGCCAATCTTATGCTTCAGCCAGTAATATCGAACGATAGATAGTCATAAGTTAAGTGGCTTGGTTTACCCCCTGTTAAATTTCATATGTTGTCTGTCTATCTCACCACCATCCCACATTCTCCCCCTCTCTCTGAAAAGCATAAGAAGCTCAGCTTTAAAAGTAGAAGTGTTTCATGCAGTTGACATTACTTTTCAGAATGGCATTGCTGTAGAGGATGAAGAGGGAGATGGGATCCTGAGGGAGACTGAGGATCTGGCAAGTGGAGGTGTGAGCCTTCCCTGATGTCACCCTCAATGAATGTCTTGGTTAGGCCAAGAGACAAATTCTATACCTCTCTCTCTCAGTCACTCCCACCAAATGTAGATATCTATGACCCTCTGGCAGAGCATGAGAAAAGCTAGTTCCAAATACCCAGTGAATTAATACCTTTTAAAAAATAGGCATGTCTTAGTTACACTACAAGGGAAACATACAGGCCAGAATTCAATAGAATATTTATGCCAATGTAATTGTGACAACGTAATTTGCGGCAGTGAATAGCTGCTAATTAAAACATATTCAACTGAATTCAAAGTCAAGCACCAGTTGTCTGACTACACATTTAGTCCGAGACTCATTAATTAACAGTTATGTGCCATTCCAAGCTATGTCATTTCCCTTAATACCACTGCAAATACTCAGTTGGATTCTGACCACAGAGAGCTATCATCACATCTTTTGAAATATAACTCTAACGTTTTACCTACTTATACAGTTATCAGATATCGTCGTCAGCTGCAACTTGTATCTGAGAATGCATTTTTCCTGAAGCAGGAAAAATACCATTGGCATAAATTTGTTTAAGGCGGATCCCAGCTTGCCATGAAGTGACCCACACACTGTGATCACGGAGCCATCTCCTGTGGCACATATGAAATGAGACATGCAGGATTTAACACCAGGACTGCATTGGACTGCCATAGTCTTGAGGATATGGACAAGGTACGCTGTCTCAGCCAGTCCATCTGGCATAGCCTCTTCCGCCTCCATGACCATTTAGAACCAGAGTTCCTCCTCCACTTATTTTGCCATTGGGCCCAATATGATGGTTTCAGTGGCATTTCCTCCACTGAGTGAGACATCACCCCACCTACAGGGGCTCATATGCCCATAGCCATTGGCCTCTTGAGGGAGTCAGGTTATTTACCACCACCCAACACTCGGCATTGAGTCACTGACTGTATGGTCTACTCCATTACCATAGCGGGTTGTGCAGCCAGACATACACAGGGAGGTTTCAAAGATTATAGCAGAGGAACATAATTTGCAAACTAGCCATCCCACACAGGAAAATAAAAACTTCTCTAGCTTCCAGGCTATGGCCCGGTTGTATTTAATTATTGAACTACATTGTGGCTGTTTTTCTACTCACATCCCCCCCCCCCCCCGCCTGGTGGAAAGCGAACCTACGCCTCCCACAGCATGTCTAAGCACCACTCCAAAGCCTCCCAATCTCTTCCCCATATCAGAACACATTTTTCCACCTTTGGCCCTCCTTCTGAAGGGTTGCAGCCAATTACCACATAGCATTAGATGTCTATAAAAACTAAGTTCCATTCATACAGAACATAGCATTATTATGTCTATCTACTCTTTATCTGCTGTTGAAGACCGCATACAGTTTCCTCTGGTGTGAACAACATACTGAAATCTACTTCACTGCATTAAAAAGCAAGCCCCCCATTTTATTCCTTTACATGTTGGAGGCCCGGAATGCTGTTATCTTTGCCTCTGAAGTGGCACTATTTATTTTCTTGCAATTTCTTGCTTTCAAACTGCTAGGTTGGCAGGAGCTGGGACAGATGAAGGAGGCTTACTCTGTCATGCAATGCTTGGGTCTTGAACTGCTGACCTGCTGACCTTCTGGTCATCAAACTCAGCATCTTAACCACTGGAGCTTAATTGAATTTTTTTGTTGCTCAGTCGATTCCGACCATTTGCGACCCTATGGACCATTGCCTGCCAGGCACCTCTGTCCTCCACCATCTTCCTTAGCCCACCCAGCTCTGTGCCCATTGCATCTACAATATCATCTAGTCATCTTATTTTTGGTCAACCCCTTCATCTTTTGCCCTCCATCTTTCCCAGCATCAAGGCTTTCTCAAGTCAATCCTCTCTTCTTATTTGATGTCCAAAGTACATTAGCTTCATCTTTACTATTTGACCTTCTAATGAGCAGTCAGGGTTGATTTCTTTTAGGATCAACTTATTTGTTCTCCTCGCTGCCTAGGGTACTCTCAAAACTCTCCTCCAACACTACATTTCAAAGGTATCTATTCTTCTGCGCTTGGCTTTCCTAATAGTTCAGCTCTCACAACCATACATTACCACCGGGAATACCATTGCTTTGAATTATCAGGCCTTAAATACTCAAAATATTAAGATTCCAGCTAGCCCGACACAGGAAAATCTGATCAGATTTGGGGATTTAGGATAGATTTCTATCATTTCTCTATAATGATGCTCCTGCAACTTCAGATTGTTACATAGAAACCACACATAATGGTATTCTTAATTTCTACACCTCTGTTCTACCGAAAGAAAATTCATTGGGTGAAAGGGCTGTATAAAGTGAATGGATGTTAGCCAGTACACCATGTGCTATGGATTTATGGTATATAAGATGCTCTGAATTTTTAATCAGCTGTATATTTATTACGGGGAAGAGTAACAAATTACACCACAAAAGCTTATGGCATAACATTATTCTTAATTAATAGGTAAGTGCAAAGGGTTTTCTTATTTATACTGGAGAAAATCTAGTTGCTAATTTGGTTGCAAATGTATCTGTAAAAATGAAATACCAAAATGCATATCTATTCAGTTTGCTAATTTAATACTGGAAGACACGTTCTTTTTAGTGTGTGGGCATGCATACTTGAAGACTTTGCCGGACTGCTGACTGAAATATGCTCAACTACTCTTATATATTTCATAAGGCTTATAATTAATGCTGGTAGGAATTGCAGCATACAACATCTAATGAAAATACCATGAGGTTCTGTCCCTTGCCTGCCCACAGTGTATTTGTTTTAAGGTACAGAGTATGGCAACAAATATTATAAAAAGATCTCCACAAATGAAACTTTTGAAGTAGAGAGTTTCCTACTCATTCCAGTGGAGATTAGAAACCTATACACTTTTCTTTTGGTTCTACATTAGAGAGAATGGGAAAACTCTGCTGGTAAGGAAATATGGATTCAGAAGAATCACTATCTGGTGCAATTTACAGAGATTTAAAGATAGAGGCTGCAATAGCTTAGTACTTAAGACACTGAGCTTGATCAGCAAGTCAGCAGTTTGAGACCTTTTAAACTATTAGACCTTTAAGGGATTATTTGGGATTGATGTGGAGCTGGGTTGGGTGAAAATTTCTACTTTCACAGTTATGTATCAGGATTTATGAAAGCGAACAGCTTTTGAGAGGTAAAGAGGCCACCATAAATCTTGTGCATGGACAATGTCATCTGATTTCGGATGCTTAACATGGTTCTACCTAAGGGGTTCTCAACCTAAGGTGTGTGGGCTAGATCCAGACCATGACACCATTTCATGTGGTCCCCACTCCTCCAAGGGAATTCAAGAATCAAAATGGCCACCCCCTTTGAAGCTGTTGGGACAAAATGACCACCCCCATTGTGGAGGTAAGGCAAAATGGCCATCTGGCCTTCAAAGCTGACAGAGAGCGCATGACCCAGCACCCAGTTTGAAAAGGTTGTGGATCCCTGTTCTGCCTGAACAATGCTTGGGTGGAAGACAACTGGGAAATGCTCAGGACAGGGATGCTTGGCCACACCACTATGTTGTTCCCTTTTGTTCTGCGTGATAATGAGGACTGAGCAAAGAGGGTAAACAAAATGTTGAGAGTCGGGAGAGTTATTCCCTGACGACCACAGAGGACATCTTGTGCAAATGACCCTGAAAAACAAGGCACTAGCATTGATTAGATCCTTCGGCTTAGGCTTGTGAGTCTTCATACTTCAAAGATTTTCCATAAACCAAGAGAAATATTGTTCCAGCTGAAGTCTCTGAATCTGTTCTCTCTAAATCTGTTATGCTGGGTACTGAAGTCTGGCATTGCTAAGGAACCAAGACTGTCTCATCACTACCATATGGCGAATGTAGGGTAATAAACAGTTTTCAAATAAAACACTCTGTGTATTTCCTGATGTAGGTATGATTTCTGACAATCTTAGGGAAAATATTGTTGGCAGTGGACCCAGAATTCTTGCTGTAGGGCTTCCAAGATTTTCTGTTTGGTGTGAGTAAAGTTTCTGAAAAGATTGAAAAATAATATTCTCTTCCAAGATATGAACATGCTGCCATCCTTCTATTCAAACAGCACTAGACATATTAAGGAAGCACTAGATGTATTAAGGAAGATAGTGGAGGACAGAGGTGCCTGGCGGGCAATTGTCCATGGGGTCAAAAAGGGCCAGAATCGACTGAACAACAAAAAGATGTATTAATACTCTCATTTAGATAAAGATGCTGACACTTTTCCCGAATGATTTTTCTTTTTAGTTTGACCATGCTAGATTTTTCTTTCCTTTGGAATTTAACAGTAGAGTGGTTGTCAGCCTGTGGCCTCCAGATATTTTGGTCTTCGCTCACCAGATGTCCCAAAACAATTGGAGAATCAAAGGTTGAGAAACCCAATAGTAATAGAAGTTATGTTTATCCTCTTTCTAGAGAGTATTTGGTATCTGCCTCTGTGGTGCAATGGACACTGTGAATTCAATCCTGATGGAGATCAAGGTTGACTCAGTTTTCTGTCCATCTGAGGTTGGTAAAAAATGAATATCATTTGGGGCAAAATGCTAATTACCTTGTGCTATGGGGTTGTATATAAGTTGCTTATACCTAAACTCAGATTTTGTCTCTGCCTTGGATTTACATGGCTGAATCACACCTACTCAAATATAGGTGTTGTTCATACAAGTTGTTCTGCACTTTCCCAGGCCCTCACTCACCCCTGTGATCTACCAGTATGGGAAGAATTTCTCAATGTGATTTGTCCCTTGTGATTATATTAAAATACAACCCTTTTGTTATTTGGAGAATCACATATTACTTGTCATTAACAAAGCAATTCATTTCTATGGAGCTGCTCTTGAAACAAACACTGTATGTGGCTTTTTAATGTAAACGATCTGTCTAAATTCCTCATCCTATTAAATTCTGAGTGTTTTAATGAGGACATTTAAAGCTCCATGACAGTTCTCAGCTCCAGTGTGAGACCAAGAGTAGAGGACCTTTTCTTACTTTCTTCAGAGACATTGCAATTCACGAATATTTTCTAACAATTTTGCAAAACTAGTGTCTTCTTTGAGACACAAAGCACACACAGAACAAGCAAGGAACAACCAGCTAATTGCTTTAGAATATGCAAACCGTCCCTGTTATACAGTCCTCAAAAGCCCACACAACAAAGCAATAGGAATCAACATAATCAGGATTAACAGAATAATAAGGGAAAATAAGAGATGGCATAGAGGTTAAGCTGCAGTGCTTCAGCCAAAACCTTTCCTATAATCTGAGTTCAATCCTGATGGTTTCAGGGCTGTTTCAGGGTTCCATCCCTCAAGATCAGTAAAATGAGTATCCAGCTTCTTGGGAGCAAAATAGTAATTACCTTATGTTAGATCCTTATTATTCTGTTAATCCTGGTTATGTTGATTCCAATATTGCTTTGTTGTGTGGGCTTTTGAGTACTGTATAACAGGGACTGTATGCATATTTTAAACCAATTAGCTGGTTGTTCCTTGCTTGTTCTGTGTGTGCTTATAAGCACCAGTCCAGGACAATGATGAACAAACAGCAACAGGCTTTCCTTAACAGTCAATTAGAGATGATCTTACAAGGAGTTCCAGATCCCGAGATGGCTATACAATCCTAGCAGAGTCAGTCCCTCCAGACTCTTACCCGGCAATGGGCAATAAACTAGCTACCATAGAAGTGTAGCATAATGGAGGGACCCAGGTTTAGCGCTACCCGGCTACCTGTATGGAGTAGGAAGTATAGATCTGGTCCAGCCCCACCTTTGTTTACCCGTGGGGCTTATATAGTGTCTCCCTGGCGGTGGCTCCTGGAAACAAGGTAGTGACCCACCGGACAAACGTAACTAACCAATCATAACAGGGAATATATGTAGTTAACCAATGGAGAACAGGCTCCAAAACTGTAACCAATCACAGGACTTGGTTTAGCCTAACAAGCACACCCTTTTGCAGCGGCTTCGTGCCACTTTGGGCTTCTAGTTAGAATGGATCCTGTTCCCCATTGGTTAACTACATATATTCCCTGGTATGATTGGTTAGTTACGTTTGTCCGGCGGGTCACTATCTTTTATCCAGGAGCCACCACTGGGGAGACACTATATGGTAGCTAGTTTATTGCCCATTGCCGGGTAAGAGTCTGGAGGGACTGACTCCGCTAGGATTGTACAGCCATCTCGGGATCCGGAACACCTTGTAAGCTCATCTCTAATTGACTGTTAAATAAAGCCTGTTGCTGTTTGTTCATCGTTGTCCTGGACTGGTGCTTATAAGGGCCGGATCTAACAACAACTCAAGCACTGAATTGCACAGCAAAACTCTTGAGCGCCTGCCATACGAATGCAAAGGCAAATAACAAGAGAGGGATAATTGAAACTTGGCGGGTCCTAATTTGGTAAGGGGTTGTATCTGCCAGAGCCCCATCCATTTGTAGTTCAAAACAGAACACAGCTCATCCCTTTAACTCTGGGTGTTCATGTCTTGCCAACTGCTTGGAAGTGACTGTGTACAGGCAGAACATAATTGGCAGCCTGTGACAGCCCTGTCTGGAAGTGTCTCTCTAAATGGAACATATTTCAGCCTTTATCTGGTGATGGCTGTTACCTGCGAGGAGCCCAGGGCCATCTCAAAGGCCATGTAGCAGCTAATAGTGCCTATTAGGACTGGCAATTAGCTGGGGAAATTCTCTCTTGGCTAGGCAGCTCAGACACCCACTCACTTCCTTTCAGTTAACTAGCAGCACCTCATAGAAAAGGCAAGGGACAGGTAAGGTAAATGTGCAGTCACACCAAGGAAGAAAGGCTCATGAGAGAGATGCACACAGGAGCAACAAGGAGAAAAGAATAGAATAGAAAAACGAATAGAGTTGTGTGAATGCAAGAAAGAGGAGAACGATGTTCCTCCTGCTAGAGACCCAAGACATTAGCAACAGCCTATCCTCACCACAGGGACTGTAGTGGCTCAAGTGGTTAAGATGCTGAACTTCAGAGTTTGATTCCCGAGTACTGCATGGTGGAGTGAGCTCCCATCTCTACCCCTGCTCCTGCCAACCTAGCAGTTCGAATCAATAAATTGTAAGTAGATAAATAGGGACCATTTCGGTGGGAAGGTAAACAGCATTTCGTGCATTGAGGCATGCCTGCCACATGTCCATGGAAACATCTGCAAACACAGACAGTGCTGGCTCTTTGGCTATAAACAGAGATGAGCACTGAACCCTTGAGTCGGATATGACTGGCTTTTGAGCAAGGGCAACCTTTACCTATCCTTACCACTTCAGTCACCATCAGAAACTACAGGCAGACTATGCACCCAGTTCACATGGTTGTGTTCTTGTGTTGTTGTTTTTTAAATATAACAATCCAATATAATTATGTGATATAGGTCATAAAAAGAGAGACACACACATACACCCTTCTTATGGCAGTGGCTGGTTACCATGGTGCGAACAATGGTTTCAATAGAAACATGGAGCAGAACATCAGAGAATTAAGATAATGAATTAGTTTCATTGAATAATAAACGCTTGCACTTACCCATTAATTAAGGGTAATCACATGCCATAAGCTTTTGTGTGCTATAAGTAATTTGTTACATTTTCCATAAATATATAGAAGATTATAAATTTAATACATCTAACAGGAAGTGAATCTTTCAATATATGTTACAAAATTCATGTTCTTTTATTCTTATGTTTATTCTTCTTACAGTGAGAAGAATGCATCAATTAGCTAGTGTTGTCTGGGTGAGCATAGTACATTTCATTTCGTTTTTTAAAAACAAGTACTGTATGTGAAAATAATTGAACAAATGAAATCACTTTCAGGTTACTCTCTTACAATGTATAATATGCTTGAACGATACCTTTGCAGGCGCACCCCCCAAAGAAAGACTCAGACACCGGTATATGGAAAGGCATTGGGCCACTTTTATTGAATAATGCTCTAGTCCGAATTATAACTTTCAATTGGTGTACTCATCCAATTGTAATTCTTAAGGCAAGCAGGCCGCAGTAACACTGGTAAGGTTCCTCCCAAAATTGCCAATGGCAATTGGCTACAATGTATCCATTTGTATCAATTTGTTTGTTGACACAAACAAATTGTTGACCGGAGTCAATAAACTATCTACTGACCCCACCCTCTGACGTGTATCCGTCAAATCATGGGGTTATGCATGCTGAAAAGCTCCTGCCATCACCCCTTGCCTGGTTCGTCGTTGACCGGTCAAAGTTATTACACCTGTACCTGTCTAAGTGTTGGCCAGTCAATTGCGAACCTGCCGGATACCTATGGGTCATAAATCTTTACCTTACCAGTGCTACTCGCCACACGGGGAGGCTTCAATGAAGACTCACCGCCCCCACCAGACCGTCAGCTCGGTCAACAGGCCTGCTTGCAAATCTTCCAAAAAGAGGTTCATACCTCTAGCCGACAGGTGGACCCCATCCCCTGCATAAAGATCATAATTTTGTAGACTAATGGTGGGGTGTCGGATGACCATCCCCAAACCCTTGTCTGCCAAGAACCGGGCAACAGCCCTGTTCGAGCGGCGAGCGGAGTCAAGGGCACAGAGGTCAATACCTCCCCTGTAAGAATGACGCGGCATGATGTCCGACCATAGCAGCCTTGTGGACGGCCACACATAATGCAAATAAGCTAGGTCACTGCAAATCATGAATTTTAAAGAAAGGCTAGTGACCTGGGCGAGGTCATTGCCCCTGAGGTGCAGTACAAGGACATCAGGCGGTTCAGCATCCCTGATGGAAAACAGGAATGGCAACAGTTCCCGCCATCTCATTCCGCGCTTACCGTACCAACATATGCGTGCGGTCGCATGCAGTCAAGCTGGGGTCCCCACTCTGTCGCCGCAGCATACTGCGCTGCCCAGTGCACGTAACTGTGGCCCACCAGCCATACTGCCACCGGTGTGCGGGGACACACAGGGTCTGTAAAAGAAGAAAAGAGAACAATGACTTAACTGGTACTCATACCTGAAGAGGGCGAACATATAATGCAAAACGCATAGATCCCCATCTTCCCATACGGCGTATATCCACCTCAGAGTACCCAAATGCAGCCGCAGTGGATGCAGCACCTATCCTAAATGAATGGGTGCCATAACGAGCCCCGGGGAGGCCAACACTGGATAGTGCCATACCGGTCACCTTCCAAAATTGAAATTTAGTAAGGGGAGACCCATCCTGGTGGCAGAAAAACGGGCCAGGGTGCGTGCCACGCACTGCCAAGAACTCCTGTAGGGCACCAACCGGACAGATGTCTGCAATGGAACATCGTAGCAGTCTAACTCCACTGCCTACGCCATGCTGATCAACTTTTGAGGACCGTATCCTCAACTGAGCCCACTCATTAGAGACTTAGACATCGTCGAGTTCCAGTGCCCTACGAGTCGCATCCGCCTTAGACAGTAGTACCAACTCACTGATGTGGAGCGCTCCAAAGAAGGCCACCGTGGTAGCCGCGTGAAAAAGAGCCGCCTCATACTTATCAAAACACAGATCATGCCAGCCTCGTGCAAGGTGGGTAAGCACCCCTGGTGAAATTGGGTGGCGAGTGTCTGGGCGGCGGCCATATTCCCGTGTCCACCCCTCCAAAACATGTCGTATGCGGAAATCATTCACGCAGTCAGCAAAACCCCTCACCTTGGGCATAAATGCCAGTGCCGACAGCCTGGATGCTATAGTGCGAGGAGCCAAACCCTGACTGTGTAAATAAACCATAAATTGTAAAACTTGTTCGACTGGAATGGGTCACACTTCGGGCAACTGAAGTTGCACACAAAAGGTTCTAAATTGAACGAAAGCATGGTGATACGCCTTACGCGTGCGAGGTGCCAAAGACATGCCGATCGCCCGGTTCACCTCTCCTTGCCAAATGTCCAAATCTCGGCCAGGAGTGGCGAGGGGAATTCCTCTGCTTCCGGAGCCAAGGCGCGGAACCGGGGAATCTGCAGGCGGGATAAAGCATCAGCAATATCATTATTAATACCTGGTACATGTCTGGCCTTAAAAAGCACATTCAGGCGTAGGCTACGTAACACAAACTGACGGACCAACGCCATCACCCTAGGTGACTTAGACGTCTGAGCATTGACAATGTGCACTACCGCCGCATTGTCACACCAAAAATGGACCACTGAGTCGGCCCACTCCTCGCCCCATAGTATCAAAGCTCCCAGGATTGGAAAAAACTCAAGGAATGTAAGATCGCGGAGGCGATGCATGCCCCGCCATGCTGGAGGCCATTGGCCATAAGCCCACCTCCCCTCAAAGTAAATCCCATATCCCAGGGAGCCGGAGGCATCCGACTGTACTTGGAATCTAGGGGAAACTAAAAGGTCGGATCTCCAAAAGGAGACCCCATTAAATTCCCGCAGGAATTTAAGCCAAACAAAAAGGTCAGCCCGCATGCCCCTGGTCAGTCGGACCCTATGATGGCACTTTGACAGGCCAGACATGGCGTCACATAGGCGTAACCACCCTGCAGGCAAAGTTAAGATGGCCATGAAATACCTGAAGCTCACGAAGTGACACTTTACGTTTGGCCAGCAAGGCCAAAATCATCGCGGAGATCCGGGTGACCTTGTCAATGGGTAATCGGGATGCCTGTGCAACCGTGTCGATTTCATTACCCAGAAATGTGAGCGTAGTGGATGGGCCCTCGGTCTTTTCGGGCGCTAAAGGGACACCCAGTTCCCGCATTAGCGTCTGAAATGTAGTGAGGAGATGCGTGCACGTGTCCGAGCCCCGTTCACCCCCGAACAAAAAGTCATCGAGGTAATGGGCTACATACCGAGACCCGGACCTGCGAACAAAGGCCCACTGGAGGAAGGTGCTAAAATGTTCGAATGCTGAACATGAAATAGAGCAGCCAAAAGGTATGGCCTTATCTACATAAAACTTCCCTTGGAATCTAAAACCCAATAGCTCAAAGTCCCCCGGGTGCACTGGCAGTAATCGGAATGCCGATTTAATGTCACATTTTGCCAGGAGGGCACCAGGACCACAAGAGCGCACCATCCGTAGGGCTTGGTCAAACGACGTATACCTGACCGAACAAAGGTCATCAGGAATAGCATCACTGACAGAGTAACCCGCCGGGTACGATAGATGGTGGATTAAACGAAATTCCCCCGGGGCCTTTTTAGGTACTAACCCCAGAGGGGAAACCTTCAGGTTGGGGAAGGGTGGTACGGAAAAGGGGCCCGCCACCCTCTTGGCCTCTACCTCTTTGGCAATACTCAAGGCAGCCACCTCCTCCTTACCCTTCAGAGAAAGTAAATTGGGGGCATTTTGGGGTCCCCGCACTCCTTTGAATGGGATATGGAAGCCCCACTGGAAACCCTCCAGGAGGTACCTCGCGTCCTCCCTCCTTGGATAAGTTGAGAGCCATCGCTCCAACATATACACATTAACTGGGGGGGGCTTTTGACTGGCTAGCTCCATCAGCAGAAGCTCTGCCCGCTCCCTGTCCACCTCTACCTCTGCCCCGTGACTCACTGGCCTGCGGGCATGCGGCGGCGGCGTGGGGGCCAGCGCAAGAGGGACACTCGTGTTTATATCGGCACTGCCGCTTATTGCACACGCCATTAGCCGAGAAGCTCCAACACAGCAAGCGGGCTGGAACCCCCTGCCCCGCCGGCTGGCGGGGAGCCTGTGTTGGAGCAGCTCGCTGCACGGCATGGCCACAATGGTACCTATCCCCAGGCGCCGGACGCGTGGGGGTCATGTACAAGAGCCACAATTTTTGACAGGGCTCATCCCATCTCATCTCCGGGTGTAGGGGCACCCTCATTCTAAATTCCTCATCGTAAGCCAACCACGATGGGCCAGGGAAATCCACCATCGCCCTGTAAATATTGTCCAAATATTGGACCATAGGAATGGCCAGATCAGGCCGGGCCCTAAGGTATACCGCCATATAAATAGGATATGCCGGCAACCAGTTGGCCCAGGTGCGTGGTGGTTTACGACGACGGGACAGCTCTTTGTCTCTGTCGTCCTGTCCCTCTTTCTCCTCCTTAGTGGGCTCACGGTTCAATAGGGAGAATATATCCACGTACACCCCCCGCCAAATCTTTTCTCTCGTGACCTGGGACAAATGATCACCAAGGGGCAAAGAATAACCAGCCGTCGGCAAAGCTGTCACCAGCACATTAGGTATATGGGGCATACGCAGCGGGACCTGGACAGCCCCTGCGATGCCCGGCACTGCCCCGGGGGCGGAAACCCCCGCCCTCAATGAGGTGCCATTTTGAAACCAAGGGGCACTGGGATAGACTGGTAACTGATGCCCACTCGCCTCAACTTGACAAGGCCAGGGCCACTGAACCCCACCACTGGAAGTGGGCTGTGATGTAGGTGCACTAATTTGAACCTGATACTCACTAGGTGCACCCCCGTGAACCGCCCCCACTGGGGGTTCCGGCCCACGGCGGGCGTCAGAGCTCGGGACCGGAATCGAGATCTGGGGCCACACCTGACTGGTCCCTGTCTGCAGCTCTGGACGAACAGGGAGCTGCGAGACACTGGCAGGTGCAGGCCGGAGCGTCTCAAGCAGCTCAACCCGGCTGGCCGCCTGGTGCAGTGTGGCAGCCGTCGAGGTAGCCGGTGGACACGAAGGGCCCCCGGCAGAGAGAGAAGGGCCCCCTCCCATAGGAGGCTATACAATCCCCAAGGATGCCTCCAGCACTGCTAAACGTGCTAGTAAAGCATCCACTGCAACAGATCCCCCAGCAATAGGCGGGCCGGGTTGGCCGGAAGGCCCACTAGGCATTTGGAAAGGAACACCGAAGTGAGAGCCTGGGCCAGAATAGGGCCATGCCCAAAACTCCGGCCCATGAGGGGCCGGAGGAGGAATGGGTTGCGCACCCTCACCAGGCCCTCCCCCGCTGTTCTGACCCATGGCCAGCAACTGCGGGCCGAGGGCCAAAGCCCCTGAGGGGCCGGTCTGAGGCTGGCTAGCCAAGGCCTGCTGCCAAGTACCAGCCTGAATCACCCCACCGGTATCGGTGGGCAAGGCTGGAATAGTGCCCTGCCGCGGGGGCGCAGTCCTGGTCCTCCGACCTGATGGCTGCCCCCCGTCTTGCACAGGGCCTGAAAAAGTCCTCCCCTTTGGCCATGGTTTCATTGCCGGGGCCTTCCGTTTGGGAGGCATATCTTCGAAGAAAGAGCAGGATCCCTTTCCAGGGATCGAAAACCTAGCGCCAAAAGCACAGAGCAGCCAGCAAGCTAAAGGCTCTGTGCTAATCCTCCCTTCCCAGCCAGGAAGGATCAAGGGCTAAACAGCCGAAGACTATGGACAAACAGCGACGGAGAAAACTTCTCCTCTCCGTCGCTATTTCTAAAATGGCAGCTCGTCTGCCTCGTGGCCACCCCTTTTATAGAGGGGTGGCCACGCCCCTAACTCACCCGGATGTCTGAGTCCAGGTGGGGGGCCCCGCAAAGAGTGCGGCGGCCATTTTGGCGCCGCACTTTCATTGTCCCAGAATAGTGAATTGTTCTCCAATGAGATCTGAAAATTACACAGTGCTATATTGTCCCTTTATTGGTATTTTCAGATGTGGCATCCCATAGTGATTGATATGCAACTGAGAAGACAAAGCTGAAAGCAGAAATACATCAGATACCAAAAATGTATACACGTTTTAAGAGATGTTATCTAGATCATACTTTTCAAAGTTGAGTTGAATTATGGTAGCAATGTGTAGTATGATGTTCAATCAAAAGAATGAATGCTAGTTTTTCCATGCGACAGGCAGGACAGTCAAAGAAACTTGCAGAAGCAGGGTTGTCACTTGGGAAGTGCAAGACCATTTTGAAGTGGTATTTGAAATTCGAGAACATTGTGGAAGTACAATGTCAATGGAGGTGTGAGTATGTGGCAGAACCTCCAACATACCTGTTATGTCCAGCCCTTATAAGCAATAGTCCAGACAACGATGAACAGAACAGCAACAAGCTTTAAGAACAGCCTTGCTGGAACAGGCCACAGCCCTTCCAGTCCAGCATTCTGTCTCACACAGTGGCTCCCCATTTCCTTCAGGGTATTCCCAAGGAGATCCCTTCACCTGCTTAGGATTCCCTGGAAATGGCATTGAGAGATATCCTGCCTATCTTTCCAACCCCGAGGTTGTCCTTAAGTATCCATAATTATAGCCATTGATACCCTTGTCCTCCATGAACTTGTCTAATCCTTTCTTAAAGCTGTCAAGACTGACAGCTGTCACCACTTCTTCTGACAGGGAGTTCCATAGACCAGTAATCCTCTGGGTGAAAAATTACTTTCTCTTATTTGTTTGAGAACTAGTACCCAAAAGTTTCATCGACTGTCCCCTAGTTCTAGTGTTGTGCGATAGGGAAAACAGTTTTTCCTTATCTACTTTGTCCACACCATGCATGATTTTATAAACTTCAGTCAGGTCACCTCTTAGACGCCGTCGCTCAAGAGTGAAAAGGCCCAACCGTTGCAGCCTCAGATGATAAGGAAGGTGTTCCAGTCCCCTAATCATTCTGGTTGCCCTCCTCTGCACTTTTTCCAACTCCATAATATCCTTCTGGAGGTATGGCGACCAGAACTGTACACAGTATTCCAGATGGGGCCTCACCATAGATTTATAAAGAGGTAAAATGACACTTGCTGACTTATTTTCTATACCCTTCCTAATGATCCCTAGCATTGAATTTGCTTTTTTCACTGCTGAGGCGCACTGGGTTGACATCTTCATTGAGCTGTCCACCAGGACTCCAAGGTCCCTTTCCTGGTTTGTCGCAGAGAGTTCAGAACCCATCAGTTTATAAATGTAATTGGGGTTTTTTGCCGCAACATGCATCACTCTGCACTTACTAATGTTGAAGCTCATTTGCCACTGTTTAGCCCACTCCCCCAGTGTCAAGAGATCCCTCTGGAGCTCCTCACAATCTCTTACAGTTTTCACTATCCTGTATAATTTAGTGTCGTCAGCAAATTTGCCTACCTTGCTTTTTACTCCTACCTCTAGATCATTTATGAAGAGGTTGAAAAGCAGGGGTCCCAATACTGAACCTTGGGGAACCCACTCTACTTCCCTCCACTTGGAGAAGTGTCCATTTAGTGCTACCCTCTGTTTCCTGTCCCTTAGCCAGTTGCTGATCCAAAACAAGACCTGTCCTTTTATTCCATGACTGGTAAGTTTTTTCAAGAGCCTTTGGTGTGGGACCTTGTCAAAAGCCTTCTGAAAGTCCAGATAAACAATGTCAACTGGATCCCCCTTATCCACATGCTTGTTGACACTCTCAAAAAATTCCAACAGATTAGTGAGGCATGAATTTGCCCTTGTAAAAGCCATGTTGGCTCTCCTTTAGCAGTGCCTTCTCTTCTATGTGCCTATTGATTCTATCTTTTAGGATGGTTTCCATCACTTTACCTGGGACACATGTCAAACTGACAGGTTGGTAATTTCCTGGATCACCCCTGGATCCTTTTTTGAAAATTGGTGTTACATTCGCTACCTTCCAGTCATCAGGCACAAAGCCTGATTTGAGGGAAATATTATATATTTTGGCTAGGAGATCAGCAATTTCATCTTTAAGTTCATCTTTAAGCTTTATTCAAAAGTCTTTTAGATTATGCTCACAAGGTGCTCTGGACAAAGAGATGGCTATACAATCCCATGAAATCAGTCCCTCCAGAATCTGCTGTGCAAGAGGCGAAGGCTAGCTACACCAAGAGCGGTAGCGTAGTGGAGGAGACCCAGGCTTAGCACATTGCTGGCTACCTGTGCGGAATGGGTAGTATAGATCCGGTCCGGCCCCACCCTTGTTTACTCGTGGGGCTTATATAGTGTCTCCCCAGCGGTGGCTCCTTGATACAAAGTAGCGACCAACCAGACAACCATAACTAACCAATCATAACAGGGTATATATGTAATCAACCAATGAGGAACAGGATCCAAAACTGTAACCAATCATTGGGTTTAGATTAGCCTAATGAGTGCGCCCTGAACGGGTTTTTTTGGCTCCAACTTTAGCTCCTAATTTGGATGGCGGGAAACCGCCATTTTCCTCTTGCAAGGCGCTGCCCGCGCAACTTGCAAATATGCCTTAATACACATTAATACCTAACAACTGAACACATTAGTGATAAATTCAAAACAGGTGGTACTGTGTATAATGTGCACAAGGGAAGATCCAGGATACCTTGCACAGCAACAAGTCCTGCCTTTTTCTGCTATTGTGTTGGAACAGTACACATGCTTGCCACATATGTCTACCAAACAATGTGCCGTGAGACAAGAGTTAGCATCGTTGCTCAAGCAGTAGTTTGCCATAATCAGAAGTGCCAGGATGCTGATGGTAACCAATTTTAACTACTACTACCACCACCACCACCACCACCACCACCACCTCTACTACTACTACTACTACTACTACTACTACTACCCCATCGGGTGTTGAGGGGGATGTAAGATCCCAAACATGACTTGTATTTATCTTTTGCTATTAGTATATACAGTGGAACCTTGGGTTATGAACGCCTCGAGTAACATAATTCTCACAATACAAAAGGAAATCCATTGAAAATGATGCCTTGACTTAGGTTTTTTTGCCATATGAACTGTTGTGTTTTTTGGCACAATTGCACCCTTTTCCTGGCTGCTTTGGCAGCCTCTGTCCCTTTCCATAGTGGTGGGAGGGTATGGAGAACATTTCCGCTCTATTTCCAGAATTTTCCATTGTGTTTTTGGTGCATTTCTGCAGCTAAAACATAGAGTTTTTGGCACTTCCAGGTGGTGGGGGAGCTTGCAGCTGATTGTTGGGGGATGGGTCCAGCATATTACCAGAGCTGGTCATTAGAGGATGATGTCGGAAGTGCTGAAAATGTATTGAAAACTAATTAATCCCTTCCTGAGGTGAGAAAAAAGTGAGAGAGAAAACACATCTCTTATCTGTTCAAATCTCTTTATAAAGTGGCAAAAACACAGCAAAAAGTTCCAAAGTGCACTTTATAAAGAATTTGGAACAGAAATTTTTTTAGGGTTTTTTTAAAAACTTTTTTTCTGACCTCTGGAAAGGATTATTCTGTTTTCAATGCATTCCTATGGGAAAGCGTGCTTCGAGATACAAAATTTCTGTCATACGAAACCCCCCGAGAAACAAATTAATTTCGTATTTCGAGGTACCACTGTACTGAGTATTACAATTTTAATACAGTTTTTTTTTTCCTTTCTTAAAATGTGTATACCTTTTTGGCACCCTCTTTTCTATTTGGCTTTTATTTGGTTCAAGAGATAATCACTGGATATCAGAAACAAGAGTTCAGGACTTATCACTCTAAACATATTACTTTGTCTAAAGCAGGGGTCAGCAAACTTGGCTCTCCAGATGTGCTTGGACTTCAGTTCCCAGAAGTCCTGATCAGCAGGTAATTGTCCACTTGGGCTACTTGTAATTGAAGTCAAAGGATACCTGGAGAGCCAAGTTTTCTTCTGACCCCTAGTATAAAGGGACGTGTTAACTGTGTGCAGGGACTAGAACAGGGGTTCTCAACTTTTTCAAGCTGAGGGCCGGGTAATGATCCCTCAGTCAGCTTTGAGGACCGGACAGCAATTTTGCTCTGCCTGCCACACATGGCACTTCCGGGTATGGGGGAGGCAGTGGGGGGAGCACATAAAATGGTGTCACAGGCCGCATCCGGCCCTCTGGCTGTAGGTTGAGAACCCCTGGTCTAGAACTATTTAAAAGAAGACGTTTTTATATAAAACTTCATTATCAAAGCTGTTGGATTGTTTTCCACCTGTCCCTACAGATTTCATTTGTACAATCAAAGCAATCATACTTATATACCATCCCATAGCGCTTAGTGCACTCTCTGGTTGGTTCAAAAGTTAATTAGCATTTTGCCCCAATATGCTGGGTACTCATTTTAACAACTTTGGAAGGATGGAAGACTGAGTCAACCTTGAGCCCTGATTGAGCTCACAAACTTTTTGCTGCAGTACAGCAGTTTTAACCACTGCACCACTAGGCAAGCATGTAAACTTTACTCTTTTGTGCATTTCTACAAAGAAGGAACTAAACTCTTCTATTGAACTGCTATAATACACTACGATTATTGCCAAACAAACCAGTTAATCACTACATAATCTGTGGACCTTTGAGTGAAATGTAGCCATCAGGTGTTTATTAACTGGCTGAAATTCAGCTGTGACACTTATATTGTGTAAGTCTGATTATGTCATCAGTTCTGGCAATTTTGCAGAAATTAAAACCTTTTATTTTCTCCCCTCAAGGGTCCCAAAAATCATCACTGATGGAATGAATTATTCTTAATAAGTACTTAAGACAGGAGGAATTGTATCAATCTTTTTCAGCTGAGATGTAAAAATTTGTCTGTCCTCTCCTCACATGCAACAATGAAAAACAACAATCATATTCCTCATTCCAAGAGAGGCATTTCTGACAAGAGAACAAAAAGAATATTTGCTTTCATTAATTAAGCAAGTATGCACAAATAATGATTTAATGCAAATTATGCAAAATAAATTTTAATGGCTGCTATTTTCTTGCATGGATTTTTAAGAACTCAGCATACTGGAAGGACTGATTTAAAACAATAGCAATTAGCGCTGGCAATTTCACATATATACCACCCAATAGTACTGTATTTAGAGCACTCTCTGGGTGGTTCATAAGGTAATTAGCATTTTGCCCCCAACAAGCTGGGTTCTCAATCCATCCAGTTATTCTGAGCATGTTGTTTGTATGTACTTTGTTTTCTAACAGAGTTTACTAGTTTTTCACACAGACATTTTTACACAAATTACTGATTATTTAGAAGAAAATACAACACACTTTGTTTCTCTGTTACCTGCAAGCAACACATCTTCAAGGTTAGACATTCTTTGCAGAAGCCTTTTGTTGAGTCAAAAGGGCATACAGACTGGAAGATTTACTGTTTAAAGAAGATTTCAGCAAGTATTACAGTGGAACCCTGTATAATGAATGCTTTGTATAATGAAAAATTCGTGCAACAAAGTGTTCGTGTGCTATTTATGATGCCCCGCATAATGAATTTTTTCGTTATACGGGGTTTTTGTTAAGCGAGGTATACCTCGCTTAATGAAACCCCGTATAATGAACATCTTTTCCATTATGTGGGGGTATCGCCAATTTGCTTCGCATAACAAAAAACCCTGCATAGCGAAGCGCTCCGCGAAACCATTATTCGTGGTTCTACTGTATTTAAATAATAACTTTATGCCATCAAGTCAATTCCGATGTATGGCAACATTTTACATGGTTTCCTAGATGTACAATACACATTCTTTTGGTCTGAGGATGCACTGGGACTGTTCAGATTCACCACAGCTACACAAACTGGCTCTTTTCTCAGGATGCACAGAAGGGAATTGAAGTCCCAACTTCTGCCACCTCAGCCAGATAATTAAACTATCAGCTATCCAGCCAGCATAATTTATAATTCTAGTTTTGGGCTACTATGGCTTATGACAGTGATGGCGAACCTTTTAAAGACAGAGTGCCCAAACAAAGAGGCAGGGCGAACTCTATGCTGGGGGGAGGGAGGGAGCACTCCCATTGGGCTGCTGAGCAGAGGGGTGAAGTGAACTCTGTGCTGGGGCAATGGCGCATGTGCCCACGGAGAAGGCTGTGAGTGCCACCTCTGGCATGTGTGCCATAGGTTCACCACCACTGGTTTATGAGCTTTATAGAGATTAGTGGGTTATAACAAATGCACCCTGGCATTTTTGATACATCCTTCTCTAGTGTTAAAGGTCTGGGTTCAGAATCTGAAGCAACATGAATGAAGACATAGAGGAGAGTTTGGTGGTTGGAGACCTCACAGTCTTTCTGCATAAAGCCATTATATACAGTGGAACTCTGGATAACGACAGCACTGGATAAGGACAAATCCAGATAATAATAGCAAATTTTTAGAAAAGGTTTGCACCAGATAGCATCATTTTGTTGTTATCCGGTGCATCGCGTTTGATCTCCTACCTTTCCATGCTGTTTGGGGCTGAAAAAATCACCATCTTCGGGTGCATTTTTCCAGCTCTCTGCCCCCCCCCCAGCTCCCTCTGGGGGGTCGAAGGACCTTTTATGTGCTATTCCCACCTTCCTAGGATGTCCCTGGGCCACACAACAGCTGAAAAAAATTGTGGCCACCATTTTGTTTAAAAAAACAGCATTGATCAGTTTCCCCAACCATCACACAGGTGACAGGGGTGGCGGAGAGCCCAAAATGGGCAAAAAAATTCCACCACGATGGATTTTTTCACCCACTTTGGCCTCTCCGCCACCCCTGCCACCTCTGGGGAGGGCACAGGATCTGATCTGCATTGTTTCCGATGTCCCCCAACCTCCCCGGGCACTGCTGCAAGGCAAAACGCTTGGGGAAAAGTCCTTTGTTGGCTGCAGATTTTGCCTTGCAGCACCACCCAGGGAGGCTGGGGGACGTCAGAAACAGCACACATTGGGTCCCCCGACCCTACCAGAGGCAGCCGTTTTTTTTTTTTTTTTTTTTTAGCATTATCCAATGCACGCACCGGATAACGCTAAAAACCGGATAATGACACGACTTGTGGAACCAAGTTTTGTCGTTATCCAGAGTATTACTGTAATTAAATATAATTTCAAGTATTGACTGTAGGAGCTTCTACTTATAATAGCCTAGGTAAAGGTCTTTCTTGTTCAAAAGCCAGCCATGTCCAACTATGGGGGGCAGTGCGCATCTCTGTTTATTGCAGACTTTTCCAATGTTCATGTGGCAGATAGATGACAGAGAGCTCAGAACACTGTTACCTTTCCACCAAAGTTGTACCTATTTATCTACTTGCAATTTCTTGCATTTGAATTGCTAGGTTGGCAGGAGCTGGGGCAGATAACAGGAGCTCACTCCATTGTGCAGCACTCAGATCTCAAACTGCTAACCTGCTGACCTTCTGGTCGCAAAGCTCAGGTTCTTACTCCCTAAGTCACCACAGCCCTCAGAATCACTGTGATGCGAGCTGAAACCTTTGACTATTCGTGTTAGATATAAAAGCAAGCAAGGCATTAAAGGAAGAGCTGGAGAGGGAAAACACACAACTGGCAGCCATTTCCAAAAGAAATTAATCCAATCATTCCCCTTTCTGTTCCTGCTGCCTCCTCATCCCCAACTACAACACACTCACACACACAGATCCCCATTCCTTTAATGTTAAACATGACCTTTGGAATTAAGAACCACAAAATGTTCCTAGGAAGTTGAAAAACACGCTGGATGGAGGAACTAAAGAACAGCAGGGACAGATGCCATGATCTGGCACACAGTGGGAAGGGAAGAGCAGAAAATGGCTTTCTATGCAGAAGACATTTCCCTGTAACTCTTTTTTGTTTTCTCTCAGGGACGTAGGGGTTGGCTCTGCATGGGATTATCTTGTTGCTTTGGAAAGCCCAAAAGAGAGAGCCTGGTGTTGTGAAGAGTGTTTTTGTGTGTGCATGTGCACTGATTTTAAAATAATATCAAGAACATGATTATAAAAATACTAGTCACTAAACAACAAATTTATGATATTGAGAGAAAGAGACAGAGACTCTCACTGGGGAAAAAATCTTTCTTTTTCTGTGCAAAATGAAGACCAAAGTTGTCGTCTGTTCCATCCTTCTGCTACATTGTCATTTAATTGGCTGGTACAGATGCTTTAAATTAGGGGTTCCCAACCTACAGCCTGTGGGCCAGACTTGACCCACATCACCATTTCATGTGGCCCGCCGCCGCACCCTGAAATGGAAGCAGACCCATTTACGACAGCCGTAAAACACACACATGTATGCGTAAACACAGTTACATCAGCTGTAAATGCGCCCATGGCTGTTTTAAATGCAGAAGTGGGCACATTTACTTCTGCTTCGGGGGGGGGGGGGGGCATGGTCTGGCTTGCTTAGCTGTAGTCGGGCCCATGCTGTAAAAAGGTTGGAACCCCTTGCTTTAAATAGATAATTTGATGGTGGGTGTTATAGAAGGATGTGGTGGAAATATCTTACTATTGCTGTGATTTTCCCTTAACGGGCCATTGTGGCATGGAAACAGCCTATTGAGAGATCTCAGTTCCATTGTTAGCTGCCCTAGGTTACTAATAATAATAATTTAGTGTCAGAAATTATTCTGGGCTGAAAGGATATTTGCAGAAGAAACTCTGCTCAGGGAGTGCCCAAAGAGGCTCCTTTCATGTCTCCAAGAGCTGGGACAGAGATGGATGCTCAATTTGTCATGCAGTCCCTGGGTCTCAAACTGCTGACTTGCCAGCCTTCCAACTAACAAGGCAAGCTTCTTAACCACTGAGCCACCACATCCCCTACTAGGTTACTGTCTGATAGGATAAGGATGGAGGCTGTCGTCATCGTTATGTGCCACCAAGTCACCTCTAATACTGTATATGGTGACCCAATGAATGAGAGATCTCTAGAGAGCCACAGTAGCTTAGTGGTTAAGATGCTGAACTTGATGACTGGAAGGTCGGCAGTCAGCAGTATGAGACCTGAGTGCTGCCAGAGTGAGCTCCCATCCTCTGTCCCATAACAAAAGGAAATCCATAGAAAATAGTGGCTCAGTTAACAATATTTTTCCCAGAACCGATTAATTGGTTTTCAATGCATTCCTATGGGAACTGTGTTTTGGTTAACAAATTTTGGGTTTAAATGCATTTCCTATGGGAAATTCGCTTTACAATTTTTTTGTAATACAAAAGGTCCCAGAGAACGCATTAAATTTGTTAACCAAAGTTCCACTGTGCTACATATACCACCCCTTATCACACGTAGCATGCAAGCTTTACCATTTTGTGATATATGTACCCACCCCAGATTGCCAAGCAAAAGAGTCTTAAATGTTCAGGAATACATGTTTAACTATTTATTTAGCTGACATTTGTTTCCTGGCTTTCTTCCCTTCCCAAGAGTACTTCTGCCTCAATGCTAAAAATACATAAGGTTTAGGGAGGGAGATAAGGCAAGGCCTATACATTAGGTTTCCTTCCTGACATAGGAGACCAAGATCAGATATCCCACAAACAGTAGGAAGCTCTAGATCAGTGATGGTGAACCTTGGCACTCCAGGTGTTCTTCAACTTCAATTCCCAGAAGCCCTGATCAGCAGGAGTGCTGACCTTGGCTTCTGGGAAGGGAAGTCCAAGAACACCTGGAATGCCAAGGTTCGCCATCACTACTCTAGTTGAATACTTTTATCTCTTCATTTCCAGTGAACTGCAAGATGGTGTGGAGACAACTTAAGTCAAGGAACTAAAATAAGTTTTAAAGGGGGTGGTGGATATCTACCTTTCTTCATGGCCATGCTACATGCTTTAAAGTTTTTTTTACAAATTGTAAGATTCACATCATATCTAAGAGCTGGACCATATGGAAGGTTGAGTGCAGAAGAATAGACACCTTTGAACTATGGTGCTGGAGAAGACTTTTGAGAGTCCCCTGGAATGTAAGAAGATCAAATCAGTCAATCCTAAAGGAAATCAACCCTGACTGCTGCTTGGAAGGACAGATACTTAATCTGAAGCTCAAATGCTTTGGCCAGAAGAGAGGACTCGCTGGAGAAGGCCCTGATACTAGGAAATATAGGAGGCAAAAGGAGAAGGGGTGGCAGAGGTTGAGATGGTTAGACAGCATCATTGATGTGGTGGGTATGAATCTGGGCAGACTCTGGAGGGTCACAAAGGAGCCTGGTGTGCTGTGGTCCAGGGGGTCACAAAGGGTCTGACTTGACTGTGTGACTGAACAACAACAACAAATTTGAACTAGTTTCCTCTCATATTACACATCCAGTTTCACCATGCTGCCTGAACTTACTGACAAGAGGAATTAGCCTATTCTTGTTTATTCAGAAGCACTGTTTGTTGATTCAACTATAATCTTCTATTTTCTGTCTTCTAGAATGGCCCAGCTATCAGGAATGCCAAAATATAGGCATGCCTGCAGCAGCCATGAGGGGACTGTGGTCTCAATGTGTCTAAAACCTTTGAGTTGAGGTCAGCATGTAGCACTTACAAGAAAGTGCAAAAAGTGTCCAAAAAGACATCATAGGAAAATAAGGGAAGGGGGTGGGTGGGTGAGTAATGAATCTCTGTTACACTGTCTTTAATTTTTCTGGGCTGGTAAGGGTGGAGGGGTGAGAAGAATGGCTATGTTTCTTGTGATCCAGCCCTCGTCAGACTCTGAAGCTGACCTGGATCAGGAGGCACTTCCTATGCCCAGCCCAGTTAAGCCTCCCAAGCCTGCAGCTGAACCTGAGGATGACTTGAACCAGGAACCTCAGCCTGCTTCTGGCTCAATTCTGACTCCTCAAGCAAATGACCTGTCAGTTCAGAGATCTGACTCTGACAGCAATCAGCCCTCAACCAAGGAATGGTGTGGGGAAAAGACCTGCAGCTGAGACTAAAAAAGCCAGAGCTCGTTATCAGAGGAGGCTCCCAGCAGATACCAATTAGCTGGGAAATTTCTTAAGCAAGCTTGTCTCACCAGACAAGTGTCAGTATAATTTTTCTCTGTGCAAAGACTGGCACCCTGCTTGACTTCGGATATCTCTTTTCATTGCCTGCCATGATCCTGAACTCTCTGCCAACCTTGACAATGTCCCCGGACATCCTTTGGACTAGATGCTTGCTTGAACTACTAGTAAACAGACCTTGCCTTGCTCTTTAGACTTTTCTCTTTGGATTCTCCTTGAATAGACTGTTGCCAGGACTCTTTGTGTAGCACCGCTGTGGGGTGACCCTGATGCTGGGGTAGGTCAGCACAACACCCAGCTCTTAAAAAACCCTAAATAAAAGCTTGTAACCCAACAACAAATTGCCTGACCCTCATTTCAATCAAGGTGTTCTTCTGGAGTTCCCTGAGATCCTTCCCTCCCCCCCTGTAGTGTAGTTCTTCCACTGCTGAGACAGTTTAGTCAAAACTGTAGGAAATTGAATATATACTTACTGTATAAAAATGATATGCTTGGTTAGTGATAGTTTAGTAGAAATAAGTACATCAATCATAGGATAGCAGGTTGGTCGGTAGTACGGTGTCGGCGAAACATCAAACAGAGGGGAAAAGTGATGAATGTTGGGCAAGATTCACAAAAATCCCATGCCAAGGACCATGTACAATAAAGGCTTTCTTTCACTCCTCCTTTCTATTTGTTACAAGTTAAAAAAATCTTCTGAAGCACCGTTCAATAAAGACTCTGCAAAATATCATGCTCTCTATTCAGACATGTGTGTAATTACAAATTCATCCCCATTGTAAGTTTTCTGTCTGGAAGGAAAGAGGCGTACCCTTAATGCTGTCCTGCCATTCACAGAGGGAAGGCTAATTTTCAGCACTACTTAACACAGAGAGTCTGAGAAGCAGTAAAGGGATGAAAGGGATGAATCCCAGCCAGAGGGTGGTGCTTGTGTATTGTGATTTGAATCCAGGGCACAACCAGCCTGGCTGGGAAGTACAGGCTGGCTCATTTAGCAGATTCCCCTGAAAGAGAGTTGGAAAACTGTTGATTTTATTGTGTGTGTTTTCACTATTGGCAAGGGAGATTTGTGGAATTTTCTGCCTCATAGATAAGAGTAAAGTTCTCCCTTGCTCGAAAGCCAGTTGTATCCAACTCTAGGGGGAGGTGCTCATCTCCATTTACAGCCAATGATCCAGCGCTGTCTGTGTTTACAGATGTTTCTGCGGCAGGCATGACTAGATGCTAGAGCACACAGAACTCTGTTACCTTTACCTCCAAAGTGGCATCTATTTATCTACTTGCAATTTATTGCTTTCAAAATACAAAGCTGGCAGGAGCTGGGGCAGATGATGGGAGCTCACTCCATCATACGACTCATGAGTCATGAACTGCTAGCCTGCTGACATTCTTCTTAATACTGTATTCTGTTTGTCAACCTCAACATCTTAACCACTAAGCCACCATGTCCCTATCTCATACTCGAATATTTTCTGGCTGTTTTTCACTTGAGTTAGGTGGATATAGGGCACAATTGATTCCTCTTTCTCAAGTAGGAAAATGTCTTGATTCTAGACCAGGAGTTCTCAACCTTTTAAAGCTGGGGGCCAGGTCATGCTTCCTCAGACAGCTTCAGGGACTGGAAGGCCATTTTGCCCTTCCTCCAACACATGGCACTTCCGGGTGTGGTAGAGGCAGTGGGGTGGGCCACATGAAATGGTTCTGTGGGCCCCATCTGGCCCACAGGCTGCAGGTTGAAAATCCCTCTTTTAGACCTATTTAGGCCACCCACTATTAGACATTAAGAGAGGTGACTGTTGATGAAACTGGTACTTCTCTGCTTCCCTCCCCTAGTAATGCCTTAATAGTCAGGAAAATATGTGATGTCACCAAGGTAGAGATACCCTCCTTCTCTTTCATACCTTGAAATTTGCCACAAGTACCAGCCAATGAAGTAGTGGAAATATTCTCCTGTGGTGATGTCACTTCATATCACATCACACATTTTCTATAACTAGAAGGCACCAGATAAAACAGAAGGTTCGGTTGGAATATTGTCATTTCTCATGGCAGCCACGAATCTCTCATTATGAGCAAATCCAGTTTCAGTCTTATCCATTATGACAGCTGAGTTTCTTTCTTTCTTTCTTTCTTTCTTTCTTTATGAGACTGAAGATTTTAATGGTAGGATTCTTTGATAAGGAGAGGAAGATTTGATTCATATAGTGAAAAGAATGTCTCAGTCCATCCTGAAACTGGTAGGATCCATAAATGATTGCAATTACTACTGGAATAGTTTGACTGGAAATGTCTGGGGATTATACTTAGTTTCTTGACTACAATGGGATTATTCTAGACCTAAATGTTGTATATCAGACATGACCAAGAAAACCAATGAGACCAGGGGTTCACAACCTTTTCAATGCGTGGATGAGGCGGTGGTGTCGAAAGGAGGGCTTCAGATTTGTCAGGAACTGGAGAACATTTTGGGACAAGCCAAATCTGTTCAGGAGGGATGGGTTGCATTTAAACCATGATGGGACCAGATTGCTGGCACTCAACATCAAAAAGGCTGCAGAGCAGCTTTTAAACTGATAACTGGGGGAAAGCCGACAGGAGCTGGGCAGCATCCGGTTCGGAAAAGTGTGTACTTTAGTAGTGAGGAGGATGCAAAAATTACTGAGCAGAGCAAGGAGCTAGTCACCAGCACTCTAGCAGAAGGATGCAAGAGGCAGTCTAACAATGCAACTAGACTCAAAAGACTGTATCAGGAAAGCATATATAAATGCTTGTATACAAATGCCAGAAGCCTCCGGAACAAAATAGGGGAGCTGGAATACTTAGCAATAGATAAGAATATTGATATTATTGGTATCACTGAAACCTGGTGGACGGATGATAACCAATGGGATACAGTTATCCCAGGCTACAAACTGTACAGGAAGGATAGGAAGGGGCAAACAGGAGGTGGTGTAGCCTTGTATGTCAAAGAAGTGATAAAATCGTATGAATTGGAATATCTAGGTGATTTGGAGTCACCATTAGAAGCTCTGTGGGTAAGAGTACCAGGCCACAAGGATGGTCTAACAGTAGGCATATACTATCGGCCTCCGACCCAAACTCTTGAGGGAGACTGGCAGTTGGAGAATGTTGTAAAAGAGGCATCCAAGAAGGTAAGCCTGGTTATAATGGGGGACTTCAATTACCCTCACATAGACTGGGTGAACTGTTGTTCAGCACATGATAAAGAGATAAAGTTCCTAGATATGCTCAATGATTGTTCCCTGGGACAGATGGTTGAAGACCCAACTAGAGGTACAAGAATCCTTGACTTGATTCTGAGTAATACTCAGGATCTGGTGCAAGATGTTAATGTGACTGATCCAATAGGGAACAGTGACCACAACTCAATTATGTTTAACTTGATCATAGACCGCAAGTCACTGATAAAATCTAACACAGAGACCTTAAATTTTCAAAAAGGAAATTTCCCAAAGATGAGGAAACTAGTAAAAAAGAAACTGAAAGGGAAAATTGAGAGAGTCCAAACACTCCAAGAGGCATGGAGGCTGTTTACAAAAACAATAACAGAGGCTCAATTGGAATGCATACCCAAAAGGAAAAAGGGCACTGCCAGGTCCAAGAGGACTCCGATGTGGCTTACAGGAGCTGTTCGGGAAGTGATCAAGAGCAAGAAAAGCTCATTTAGAAGATGGAAGGCTTGTCCAAATGAGGACAGCAGGCAGAAACATAAATTCTGGCAGAACAAATGCAAGGCAACAATCAGGAAAGCAAAGCAAGACTTTGAGGAGCGTATAGCTAAAAATACTCAGAGAAATAACAAAGACTTCTTTAAGTACATTAGAAGTAAGAACCCAACTAGGAAGGCCATTGGACCATTAGATGACAATGGAAGGCAAGGGGTTATTAAAGAGGAAACAGAGATTGCAGAGAGACTCAATGAATTCTTTGCTTCAGTATTCACTGAAGAAGACAGAGACCACATGCCCAAAACAGAGCCTATCTTCGTAGGGAGGGAAACCGAAGAATTAAGCAAGATAGAAATAACCAGGGAGGAGGACCTTGCATGTCTTGTTAAACTAAACACTAACAAATCACCAGGACCAGATGGCATCCATCCACGAGTTCTCAGGGAACTTAAAGATGAAATTGCTGATATCCTAGCCAAAATATATAATCTTTCCCTCAAATCAGGCTTTGTGCCTGATGACTGGAAGGTAGCGAATGTAACACCAATTTTCAAAAAAGGATCCAGGGGTGATCCAGGAAATTACTGGCCTGTCAGTTTGACATGTGTCCCAGGTAAAGTGATGGAAACCATCCTAAAAGACAGAATTAATAGTTACATAGAAGAGAAGGCACTGCTAAAGGAGAGCCAACATGGCTTTTGCAAGGGCAAATCATGCCTCACTAATCTGTTGGAATTTTTTGAGAGTGTCAACAAGCATGTGGATAAGGGGGATCCAGTTGACATTGTTTATCTGGACTTTCAGAAGGCTTTTGACAAGGTCCCACACCAAAGGCTCTTGAATAAACTTACCAGTCATGGAATAAAGGGACAGGTCTTGTCCTGGATCAGCAACTGGCTAAGGGACAGGAAACAGAGGGTAGCACTAAATGGACACTTCTCCAAGTGGAGGGAAGTAAAGAGTGGGGTCCCCCAAGGTTCAGTACTGGGACCCCTGCTTTTCAACCTCTTCATAAATGATCTAGAGGTAGGAGTAAAAAGCAAGGTAGCCAAATTTGCTGACGACACTAAATTATACAGGGTAGTGAAAACTGTGAGAGATTGTGAAGAGCTCCAGAGGGATCTCTTGACACTGGGGGAGTGGGCAAAACAGTGGCAAATGAGCTTCAACATCAGTAAGTGCAGAGTGATGCATGTTGGGGCAAAAAACCCCAATTACATTTATAAACTGATGGGGTCTGAACTCTCTGCGACAAACCAGGAAAGGGACCTTGGTCTCCTGGTGGACAGCTCAATGAAGGTGTCAACCCAGTGTGCCTCAGCAGTGAAAAAAGCAAACTCAATGTTAGGGATCATTAGGAAGGGTATAGAAAATAAGTCAGCAAGTGTCATTTTGCCTCTTTATAAATCTATGGTGAGGCCCCATCTGGAATATTGTGTACAGTTCTGGTCGCCATACCTCCAGAAGGATATTATGGAGTTGGAGAAAGTACAGAGGAGGGCAACCAGAATGATTAGGGGACTGGAACACCTTCCTTACCATCTGAGGCTGCAACGGTTGGGCCTTTTCACTCTTGAACGACGGCGTCTAAGAGGTGACCTGATTGAAGTTTATAAAATCATGCACGGTGTGGACAAGGTAGATAAGGAAAAACTGTTTTCCCTATCGCACAACACTAGAACTAGGGGACACTCCATGAAACTTTTGGGTACTAGTTCTCAAACAAATAAGAGAAAGTACTTTTTCACCCAGAGGATTACTGGTCTATGGAACTCCCTGCCAGAAGAAGTGGTGACAGCTGTCAGTCTTCACAGCTTTAAGAAAGGATTAGACAAGTTCATGGAGGACAAGGCTATCAATGGCTATAATTATGGCTACCTAAGGACAACCTCCGGGTTGGAGAGATAGGCAGGATATCTCTCAATGCCATTTCCAGGGAATCCTAAGCAGGTGAAGGCATCTCCTTGGGAATACCCTGAAGGAAATGGTGAGCCACTGTGTGAGACAGAATGCTGGACTGGATGGGCTGTGGCCTGTTCCAGCAAGGCAGTTCTTATGTTCTTATGTTCTTAACCTGTGGGCTTGGTCATGCTCCCTCAGAGAGCTGAGCAGGCTGGATGGTCATTTTATCCTGCCTGCACAATGGGGGCACCCATCTTGAAGTGGCCATTTTGTTTCTCCCTGGAAGGAGGGAGGGAGACGCCAACTATGAATGGAGGCTTTGGACCCCCTTCCCTCCTGGACTGATACTAATGAGATGAATTGCCTCCTCAGGGAGAGGGTGAGTGGGGCTTTTTAACAAGGCTAGTTCTTCCTTGTGGGGCTGGAGGTTATCATGTGGCCCGCCGCCCTCACTGCCCCAAAGCACTGATCAGCCAATGCATAGCTGTCAAGTATCCCTTATTGGCTGGGAAAACCCTTTATTTTACCCTCTTTCCTGCTGTCATCCCTTATTAATTAGACTGCAATGCCCTATTGTCACCATTGGAGGGCAGCACAGGAGAAGCATAGCTGTCAAGTACCCTGTATTTGCCAGGAAATTTCCCTTATTTTCAAATCCAAAACTTGACAGGTATGAGCCAATGTACTGATTTAGGCTTCTTGAAATCCCCCTGTGGGGCGTGTGTTCCACATTGGGAACCACTGCTTTGGGTGTAGATGATCCAGAGCCAATCTTACTCCTAGGCAAACAAAGTGGTTTCCTCCAGACAAAGCATTGCAGATGGTGATCCATTCGTCCATCTATTTTTCTTGGGTCTTCTTTGACCCTACTGCTTTTCAGGCTTTCTAATTTTCTTTTCTTTTTTCAGAAATTGTGTCTTTCTGTCAGCAATAACTATTTGCTGAAGGCTTGGGCTTTAGTTTTGGTTCACCTTTGCCTTGGTCCCAGACACACTAATATGAAAGTAAGCAGACAAAGGCATCCAGTGTAGGTTATACAATCCAGTACATACTTCCACACTTCTTTGTTTTACTGTATTGATCACACTGTGTGGTGGATGTTTGGATGAAAGTGAGGTAGACAAGATGATAGTATGTTTAATAGTGTATAATAGTGTATAGACCACTGGCATGTAACATCCATTTTTTTATATATAAAAAAAAGGAGAGGAAGCAGCTACTTTGGTTCTGAGAAAATCAAAAGGTAAAACTTACATGGTGCTTTTGAAAAATATAAAACATAATTAATTAGTAAATGGTAAAAGAAGTAACTAACTACTTTTAGGTCATCCTTACTTGAAAGCCAGTCATATCCGACTGTAGGGTTCAGTGCTCGTCTCTATTTATTGGAGGATTTAAAGATAGTGATGATGGTCTTCACATCTACAGGATTTTACCTGATTTGGACTACAGTACATATTTCTTAAACTTTTTATATGGCTCTCACATGTGATTAAGGTAAACAATTAGTCATGGTTCTGCTCTCTCTTGAGATGCTCTGTATCTTATGGTAAGGTCGCCCTTGCTTGAAAGCCAGTCGTATCCAACTCTAGGGTTCAGTGCTCATTTCTGTTAATAGCCAAAGAGCCAGCACTGTCTGAGTCTGCAGACATTTCCATGGACACGTGACAGGCATGCCTAGACACCAGAGTGAATGGAACGCTGTTTACCTTCCCACTGAAGTGGTCCCTATTTATCTACTTGCAAGTTCTTGCTTTTGAGCTGCTAGGTTGGCAGGAAGTGGGACAGTCTGGAGTTCACTCTGTCATGCAGTACTCAGGTATTGAATCCTTCCAGTCTTCAAGTTCAGCATCTTAACCACTTGAGCCACTGTAGTCCTAACTAACTACTTTTACTGTACTTTAACAAATTACTTGATATGTACCTCCTACTTCCTATAGGCTCTACCACCATCTCTTGCTTTACCCCAATTCTTGTCTCTTTTTTCGTCTGTCATACTTTTGTATGGATGGATTGCTTCATTGTAGGCATTTCAGCTGTTCACATATGGTTCCACTTAATCTGACAATACCTCTCACTTCCTGACCGGGGATCCATTGTCTATACATTGTAATAAAATATGGAGAAGGGGAAGCAAGAGAGGTGGCAGGCATCCTTTTAGTTCAACATCAGACAGAGCCATCATTTGAAATGCGGCTAAGATCTATTTGGCATGAATATATATACCTGACCTACACACCAGAACAGTGCAATTCTTTTTTTTCTAATTGAGTAAAAATAAACAGGGAACAAAAAGGAAAAAGAAATCTAAAAGTCTTCAGAGATGTAATCTTCAATCCATCAGCAATGTCTTAATTTAAATTTACCTTCCTATAAAAGCTTAGGTAGTAGAAAACCCAAAACAAAACAATGCCTTTTTAGGTGTACACTCACTAATTGAAAATCTATGCATTTAAATCCTTCCTTCTGAAAGGCAATGTCAACAAGAATCCAAACAATCACCAGACAATGGTACTGATTTTCTTTGTACATCACTCCATTGATGTCTACATATGTTGAAGTAAGGGAAGCAAGACCAGGAGTTTATCCATGTTATCCTCCCAACAGCAGTGTCAGAGAGGTCAGTTTGACAAGAGTGGAAAACATCAAGAGGTGCTAAGCAGTACCCCATTTTGTGAACAGTGAAACTACAGCTTCTCAGCAAACTTCACTTTATGGATGGATTCTTCTCATTATGGTGGCACTTGGGCCTCTCCCAGGCAGGAAGGAATCTCAGAATATTTTCTATTGTAATGGTTCTTCCTCCAGGTAAAGACACGTGCAAGTTCTGTGAGTTTGATTAGAAGAGGCTAAACAGAACCATAGTTTGGAGGATTTAAAGATAGTGATGATGGCCTTCACATCTACAGAACATTACCTGATTTGGGCTACATATTTCTTAAATTTTTTGTATGGCTCCCACATGTGATCAAGGTAGACAATTAGTTATGGTTCTACTCTCTCATGATGTTCTATATGGAAAGGTAAAGATCACCAAAGAGCCAGTGCTGTCTGCATCTTCAGACTTTTTCGAGGACATGTGGCAGGCATGCCTCAACACCGGAGTGCACAGAACACTGTCTACTTTCTCACCAAAGTGGTCCCTACTTATCTACTTGCAGTTTCTTGATTTTGAACTGCTAGGTTGGCAGGAGCTAAGACAGAGACGGGAGCTTACTTCGTTATGCAGTATTTATTTATTTATTTATTTTATTTATTTATAGTCATATTTGTATATGCCGCCCACTCAGGCAGAACCCGACTCAGGGCGGCATTACAGCAATTCTAAAAATACATAAAAAACGTTATAAAAACCCACATCCCACCCCCTTTAAAAAACCCATATCCCACCCACCCATCCCACCTACTATACAAAAGGAAAGAAGAGAGAGTTCTTATAAAAGCCAGCAGGCGGGCACCATAGTCCCATTTGGGCCCCACACCTGCCCTGCCAGCCAGGTCTTCACTCCTTTCCTGAAGGGCAGCAGTTCACTTTGGAGTCTTAGATCTATTGGCAGGAGGTTCCAGAGAGTTGGTGCAGACACGGAGAAGGCCCTCCTTCGGGTGCTAGACAGATGTGCACCCCTAGTTGATGGCACTATTAGAGAGCCCCTCCGGTCCGCTCTAGTTGGACAGGCAGACACTCTTGGGACGATGCGGTCTCTAAGGTATCCTGGCCCCCTGCCATATAGGGCTTTAAAGGTCAAAACCAGCACCTTAAATTGCACCCGGAGACAAACTGGTAACCAGTGCAGCTCCCGAAGTAGCGGTGAGGCATGGGCATATCGCCCACACCCCATCACCACCCGGGCCGCCGCATTCTGGACCAGCTGCAGCCTCCGAATGGTCGTCAAGGGCAGCCCCATGTAGAGCGCATTACAATAATCTAGTCGGGAAGTAACCAGAGCATGGGTGACCATAAGCAAGGAGCCCCGGTCCAGGAACGTGCGCAATTGGCGAATCACCCGAAGTTGGGCAAAAGCCCTCCTGGCCACAGCCGCTATTTGTTCTTCTAGCAGCAGCCGTGAGTCCAGAAGGACCCCCAAATTGCGCACTGGGTCTGTCTGGGGCAAAACAGCCCCATCCAGTACCAAAGGTGGTAACTCCCTGGATAACACGGGGCCCCCTATCCACAGCCACTCTGTCTTGCTGGGATTCAGCCGAAGCCCATTGACCCCCATCCAGACCCCAATGGCCTCCAGGCATCCAGATAGGATTTCAACAGCATCACTGGGGTCCCCACGGGCCGGGATGTACAACTGAGTATCATCCGCGTACTGATGGTACCGCACCCCGTGGGAACGAATGATCTCACCCAGTGGCTTCATGTAGATGTTAAATAAGAGAGGAGAGAGCACAGAGCCCTGAGGCACCCCATACTTGAGGGGCCTGGGGCTGGACCTCTCACTCTCTAACCACACCGACTGGGTACGGCCCTCCAGAAAAGAGGAAAACCAGGACAACACAGTGCCCTGGATCCCCAGTCCTTTGAGTCGTTCCAGAAGGATACCGTGGTCGACGGTATCGAAGGCCGCTGAGAGGTCAAGAAGAGCAAGGACAGATGGATAACCCCCGTCCCGCTCCCGCCAGAGATCATCCATCAGTGCGACCAATGCCGTCTCCGTTCCATACCCGGGCCTGAATCCTGATTGAAAGGGGTCTAGATAATCCGCTTCCTCCAGGACACTCTGCAGCTGGCGCGCCACCGCCTTCTCCAAAACCTTACCCAGAAAGGGCAGGTTGGAAACCGGCCTGTAGTTGTTAAGGACAGCTGGGTCGAGGGACGTTTTCTTCAGGAGGGGGCGCACCAAAGCATGTTTTAGCTGTGCAGGAAATACCCCCTCCCGCAGTGATGCATTTATTATCCCCCCAACCCAGCCACCTGTTACCTCCTTGGAGGCTTTCACCAACCAAGTGGGACAGGGGTCCAAAGGACATGGAGTGGCACGGACAGCTGCAAGGAGCCTGTCCACTTCATCAGGGACAACAGGATCAAACTGATCCCAAATCATACAGCAAGACTGTGCTCCGGCACCCCCCCGACCCTCCCCATCCACGCCAGGATTCAATCCTGAACGAATCCGATCGATTTTCTCCACCAGATGGTCAGCAAAGTCCTCAGCCGAACCCTGCCAACCGGGCACCGATCTCCCCCTACCAAGGAGGGACCTGGTTACCCGGAACAGGGCGGCTGGGCAGTTATCAGCGGAGGCAATAAGGGCAGTGAAGTATTGCCACCTCACCACCCCCATCGCCACTAGGTAGGCCCTAATAGCAGCTCTAGCTAGTGTCCAATCGGAGTCATCCTGGGTCTTCACCCAGCGGCGCTCTAGGCGTCTCTTTGCCCGTTTGAGTTCGCGCAGTTCATCTGTGAACCACGGAGATGACCTAATCCCCCGGGCGCGGAGAGGCCGCAGTGGCGCGATTTCATCCAAGGCTACTGTTGTCGTCCTATTCCACAGGTCGACGAGTGCCTCGGGTGAATCGTGTAGCCGATCCAGAGGAACATCCCCCAGTTCCCTCTGGAATCCATCTGGATCCATTAGTCGCCGAGGGCGGACCATTTTAATAGGCCCTGCCTCCCTACGATGAAGTGTCGCCCCCAGAAAGTCAAGAGTCACCAGATAGTGATCTGACCATGGCACAGGTGAGATGACTAAATCCTGTAGTCTTAGATCACTCTGCCACTGCTCCGACAAGAAAACTAAGTCTGGCATGTGACCACTGCCCCTGGTCGGACCCCGAACTACCTGAGTCAGGCCCATGGCTGCCATGGAAGCCATGAACTCCCTTGCCACCTCAGAAGCCATCCCCAATGATGGCAAATTGAAGTCCCCCAGAACCATAAGCCTCGGGAACTCCAACGCCAGCATCGAGGCGGCCTCGAGGAGCTCAGGCAGGGCATCCCTTACCCTGCAAGGGGGCAGGTACAGGAGTAAGATCCCCAACTGACCCTTGGGGCCCAGCCGTAGAAGCAGGGCCTCACAACCAGCCACTTGTGGAGCAGTGGCCCTAGCAACTCCCAAAGACTCCCTAGCAACAATGGCGACACCACCGCCCCTCCCCTCACCTCTAGGCTGGTGCCAAATACCGAACCCAGCTGGACACATGTCCGAAAGAGGTACTCCATCTTCAGGAGTCAGCCAGGTTTCAGTGATGCATGCCAGGTCGGCCAGCCCTTCCTGGATGGCATCTTGAATCAGGGGGGCCTTATTACAAACCGATCTGGCATTCACCAGCAGCAGCCTAAGGGCGGGGTCACTCCGGATCTGCCGCTCAGGGCCCAGAGATGTACCTGCAGGGCTGGAATGAGGGACCGCAATTAAACATCGGATCCGCATTCCCCGAGTGCGGCCCGCCCCACGGTACCCGCCATACCGCCCCATGCCCGTCACAACACCTATATGGTTCTCCGGAACCTCCCTAGATAGAATGCTGCCCCTCCTTCCTGGCTGGCAGGACCAACATTCTCTCTTCCCTCCCCATCCGCCATCCCCCCCAATTCCAGCAACAAGCAACTCCCGGCCCGATGGCAGGGGGCGGGGAGGGGCGGCCTTGCGCGTCGGCGTCGTCGGCAGCGTCGTCGTCGTCGTCTTCGGGTCCCTTGACCCGGGAGCCCTTTAAACCTCCCCGCCTGGTGGCAGGGGGCGGGGAGGGACAACTTAGCAAAATGGCTGCGGCGTCTTCGGCTCCCTCTGCCCGGGAGTCCTTTCAACCTCCCCACCCGATGGTAGGGGGCGGGGAGGGATGGCTTCGCACAATGGCTATGGCGTCTCTGGCTCCCTTGGCCCGGGGGCCCCTCCAACCTCCCCACCTGGTGGCAAGGGGCGGGGAGGGACAGCCCTGCGTGGCGGCTGCGGTGGCGGCAACGGCGTCTTCGGTTCCAGCGTTGTCTGCTTCTTCTGCCTCCCATTCCCGGGCCGAGTGACGAGGGCCCCGGGAAGAGGCAACGCGGTGGTTTCTGGGCCTCCGGCGGCGTCTCCTTTTTGGGCCCTCCCAACAGGCAGGGCCCAGAGGGCGGGGGGACGCACCTGCCTCCCATTCTCAGGCCGAATAGCATGGGCCCCGGGAAGAGGCAACGCGGCGGCTTCGGCGGGGCTCCAGCGGCGCCTCCTCTTTGAGCTCTCCCGACAAGCAGGGCTCGGAGGGCGGGGAGACGCACCTGCCTCCCATTCCCGGGCCGAATGGCGTGGGCCCCGGGAAGAGGCAACGCAGCGGCTTCGGCGGGGCTCCAGCGGCGCCTCCTCTTTGAGCTCTCCCGGCAAACAAGGCTCGGGGGGCGGGGAGACGCACCTGCCTCCCATTCCCGGGCCGAATGGCGTGGGACCCGGGAAGAGGCCACGCAGCGGCTTCGGCGGGGCTCCAGTGGCGCCTCCTCTTTGAGCCCTCCCGGCAGGCAAGGCTCGGGGGGCGGGGAGACGCACCTGCCTCCCATTCCCGGGCCGAATGGCGTGGGCCCCGGGAAGAGGCAACGTGGTGGCTTCCGAGCCTTCCGGGCCGCGGAAGGCTCCCTTTTATCTCCCCGCCGGTGGAGGGGGCGGGGAGAGCGCGGCAACACTGGCGGCGGCGTCTTCAGAGCCTTCCGGGCCACGGAAGGCTCCCTCTTATCTCCCCGCCGGTGGAGGGGGCGGGGAGAGCGCGGCCACACCGGCGGCGGCGTCTTCAGAGCCTTCCGGGCCACGGAAGGCTCCCTCTTATCTCCCCACCGGTGGAGGGGGCGGGGAGAGCGCGGCAACATCGGCGGCGGCGTCTTCAGAGCCTTCCGGGCCACGGAAGGCTCCCTCTTATCTCCCCGCCGGTGGAGGGGGCGGGGAGAGCGCGGCAACATCGGCGGCGGCGTCTTCAGAGCCTTCCGGGCCACGGAAGGCTCCCTCTTATCTCCCCGCCGGTGGAGGGGGCGGGGAGAGCGCGGCAACACCGGCGGCGTCGTCTTCCGGGAATCGAACTCCAACCTTCCAGTCAGCCAGTTCAGTGTCTTAACAACTTGAGCCACTGCAGTAGCTCTGTATGTGCTCTTCAACAAAATATGACCCATAGGGCTGACCAAATGAGGCAAGCCTTTCTTTGTGGTGGCACCGTTGTCATGGGGCTCCCATCAAAGATGTGGGTGCCCACTAGACTTTCATCTTTGAGGTACTAGTTTAAAAATCATACCTATTCATATTTAATTTGTTTGTGTCTGCTACTTGTTTGTAGTGTTTCTATTGTATTTTAGAAAATGTTTGTAATTCCTGATTTAATGGTACTAATAACTGTGTGATGTCAAGTTGGTTTAGACTTATGGTTATGCTTCTTACATTTTTTTGGATGTAAGATACTGCAACAAGGTTTACAAGGGGGGTATTCTGGGATGGTATAGCTTGTGGTTTAGATGTGTGCCATTTATGATTATTATTATTTTTGCAATTTGTGATTGTAAATGTGTGTCATATGTGCATTTTTTGGCTTCTAGAGCACTTCTGAGGAAGGTTGGGGTACATTTTCAAATTCTCATCATCACCTTTACATCCTTCCCTGACATGTCAGACATGTGCCAAACTGCCCTGTTGTTATCAAAGCTCTCTGCATTTTTGTTGACTACCATATTCTTGATGACCCTCATATATTAAGCAGCTTCCATCTAAATAAACAGAATAATATTGGCTATATTGAGTGGCAGTTTAAAGGTAAGAAGCAGAAAGACAGGCTGAGGGACAGCAGTGTGGAAACTCCACAAAGTAGACATAGCTCTGGAAATGCTATCGACAACATCGCTTACTTATCTGCTAGGCAGGATTTAGAATGGGAGAAAGGATTTGTCTGTCATCATCACATCACCCTTCAGTTTTCGATTGCTGAAGGCAGTAAGACTGCTGTTCCTAATTTTAGTTTGTGGTGTTGTCATTTGGCTCAGTTCATTCTGCAGTAAATATAGAAGAAAGGGATCTAGAAATATGGCTTGCTTTTTACCCCCAGTGGTGGAATTATGTGGGAGATTTGGGTTCAGACTTCCAGTCCTTTGGATCATAGTACATGACTTTTAGAACCAAAGGAATAATTGACAGCTGGTATGAGAGATAGATGGAAGGTTTTGTCTTTTGCAGCTGCTGTGAAATAGCCCCTGCTTGCTACACCCCAGACAACATCCAAAGCAAAAGCAGTTTTAATAATATACAAATCATGCTGGATCATAATGAAGATGTTTCTATTCCAGCACTTTCCAGTTCATTTTCTAGGCCCTGCTTTTTCATGAAGATGGTATATGATCTACCAGGACATTTTCCCTATCTCTCATAGTCTTTTGCTTAATTGAAATGGTACCACAACATATTCATTCTCACCTTATGTTACCAGTGCCAAACGTGGACACTTACAACAAAACATAAGTTGGTCACCACGGAAATGAGATGTCTGAGGAAGGCTGTTGCAGTGACTAGGAAGGATATGATACTATAAGGGAAAGAATTTGAATAGAACCAATCTTGCACTACAGACAGAGACAAGAAATAAAGTGGTTTGCCCATCTGGAGAGAATGTCTTGGAATTTCATACCTTACAAGGCATATGTGGAAAGAGGAGAAGGACAAAGATCACGAGGCAGACCCTGAGGAAGGAGGAGAGATAACTCCAAAGAAACATTACAAGAACACCAAATAACCCCAGTGGAAGGCCGCTAAAAGTGCCAGAACAAGAAACTTGCATTTTCCTTGACACCTGATTGGTTGGGGGAGGAGGTGGAGGTGGTGATGGTGATGGTGATGAAGAAGAAAACCACACAAGATTACCAGGAACAGTCATCCTCATCAGTGTTTGAATCCTCCAAAGAAATCCTCTTCAGAACCATCTAATCATGAATGCTGCCTCTTGTATGGTATAGTTTTGGTTGTACAAGTCCTTTGTCTAGGAATGCTTTGGCTACAACAGTAGAATGTAGAGCAACGTAAGCAGTATTAAGAGAGTCCAAGCAGATTTAAATCAGGGATGAAAATCCTCTTTTGTATATCTTCACACATGAGGAAGAGAAATTGAACATGCTTTCTTCTCTCTCCAGAACTACTCTCTCAAGAAGAGAAGAAAACACAAGAGCAAACTCTCTTTTTGTGTGTGGAAATTAAGGAACATTTTCCAAATAAGGGTTTAACGTAAATAATACTATAATGCACGGGCTAAAGACACCTTATGGCATTGATTTTCAAGGATTCAAGGAGGTCTTTGAATATTTTAAAACAATCAGCCAGGGTCTAAACATGAAAGGGCTTTGCCCTCTGAAACAGAGGACTATCATCTGATGATTTGTTCAAAAATAAAAAGAGCCATGGTGCGAATTGGTTTATCTAAATTGTATGTACAGTATATTGAAAATCTTCATTTATTTAGAGATCAGAACTGTCTACATTACATGTCATTTGGCAGACTTTCTCTTGGGACATGAGTTTATAAATGATCATTTATGTAGACATTGGCTTTAAACCTAGTTATTTATTACCAGCTTCTGTATAGTTTCTATTTTGCATGCATATAATAATTGGGGTTTCTACATTCTTTATTATGCAGAATTAACATGGACTTATGCATACCACAATTTTTAAAAATCAAAGATCCTACCTTCCTGTTTTTCTCTTTAATGGAGGAACCCATTTGTGTATGTGTGTTTTCTTTTCATTCCATTTTTTAGAATCTCACAAACATTTGTAGGAATAGACTACTCTTAAGTCCTGTAAGAGTCAATGGGATTTAAGCAGCTTTACTGTATACATTACTGTAGCTGAATTTCAAGAAGACAAAAATTGTGACTATAAAAGAACTGCACAGCTTTAATGTTCAGCTGCAACTCATCTCCAAGAATGCATTTTTTCCTGAAGCAGGAAAAATGTCACTGGCATGAATTTCTTTAAGGTGGATCCCAGCTTGCCAAGAAGTGACCCACACACTATGATCACGGAGCCATCTCCTGCGGCACATAAGAAATGAGACATGCAGGATTTAACCCCAGAACTTCAATGGACCATCGCAGCCTTGAGGATATGAACAAGGTGCAACTTCACAGCCAGTCCATCTGGCATGGCCTCTTCCGCTTCCATGTCTATTAGGAATCAGAGTTCCTCCTCTGCTCATTTTGCTGTGGGACCAAATATGATGGTTTCCAATAGCATTTTCTCCACTGAGGGGACCATCACCCCTCCTAAAGGGACTCATCTGCTCATAGCTGTTGGCCCCTTTAGGGAGTCACTCGGCATTGAGTCACTGGCTGGAGAAATTGGAATAGTGAAATAATCTGTATACCTTGCTTCAATCATCAATCCAAATGGAGACTGTAATTAGAAACTTGGAAAATGATTGATGCAGGGAAGGGTAGCAATAAAGGAAGTGTAAGAATGTCCCACTGGAAGCTAGGACCAAGTTCATCCACAATCTTGTATTCCTGTATATAAATGTGAAAGCTGGACAGTAAAGAAAGCAGAGAAGAAAATATTGATTCAGTTGAAATCTCTCTCTCTCTCTCTAATGGAGCTGGAAGTCAAATAAGTGGGTCTTAGAGCAAATCAAGTGTGAACTTTCTTTTGAGCCAAACAAAACATGAAATTAAATCTGTCTTACATTGGGCACTTCATGCAAAGTAAAGGCTCTCTGGAAAAGATAATAATGCTGGGAAAAGTTGAAAGCAGCAGGAAAAGAGGAAGGCCAAATACAAGATGGTTTGATTCCCTAAACATAGCCTTGAAATTGCAACAGGGCTATTGAGGACAAAACATTTTGGAGATTTTGCATTCAGATGTTCTCTAACAGTCGGAGACAACTTGAAAGCACATAACAACAACAAACTGTATATAAAACTGCCAAATAAGATCTTATCCCAGTCTTTGAACTTAACAAAAAATGTTGTCCAGATTCCTTAAAGTATAGGTGTATTTCATAAATTTATTTTAATACATGAAAAACATAACACATAAAGGAGAAAAAAATATGCTCAAATGAGTGCAATTTTCCTTCTCTCTTATGTGTTTTGTTTTACGGTATTAAAATAAAAGTTCTGCAGTTCTGTCCATTTAATAACCTTCAAGTTGTGTAAATGAAGCACCTCCCAATGGCTAGTATCCACTAGTGCTCAATAGCAAATTTTGTGTACAACAATGAAGACCACATGAAGCTCTGTACTGTGCCAGGCTTAGACATTCATCATAGACTGAGACAGAAATCCTTTCTGATGTAATTACCATATATTAAAATAGATGCAATTTTGATATGGGAGTATAGAATACAGTACAGAAAATTGTGCTATTCAAAGAACAGAGTGTTCACCCTTGCTTTAATTTGTAGATTTTATAACTGTGTTTGCATACTCTACAAGATAACCAAGCCTATCCTTGTGAAAAATGACATCTCCTGAGAAAAGATGTGACAAATGTCAGTATGTTGATAATTTTCCTGTAGATCATAGAGGACAGATCTCTCTGTGGTTACACTTACATTGACTGTTATCACTTTCAATGAGAATGTAAGGCTGTCCTGAACTTTTACTCAACAAAAATGAATATAAATCCTGGCTATTTTTGTCATCATGTTATAGAAAGAGATTTGCTCTGTGCTATGGCAAGAGGGGGGTTTTTTTGGACTTCAAAGGGGGTTTGATATTTTCAGTATTGGGTTTTAAGTGCATCTCCAGATGCACAATTTTTAAAAATTCCTTGAAGACTGTCTTGCATGAATTAGTAAACATAGTAGCACTGGATGGGTTTGTTGCATCTTTGTGATCAGTCAATAAGTCTTTTTTTCATTACTGTTTATGCATAGTTTTGAATTGGAGACAATTTTGTGCAAATTGTGGAAAACAAAGTGAAATAAACTTAAAGATTTAGTCTTGCAGCAGAGATAAAATATTTTGGTGATCTGTAGAACCCTTGAATGGCTTTTTTGTCAAGGTAGCTGTTCTGATATCAAGATTACAAGGAACTTTCTTTGCACTCCAATTTCACCTGATGAACTTTGGGAAATCTGGTTTTGTTGAATTTGCTTAGAGGGGATAATCTAGCTCTGCCCCCTTTGTTGTCACTTTTTCATGCAGACTGACAACTTTAAGGAGAGGTTCAGGAAATTGCAAGTAGATATGTAGATACTACTTCAGTGGTAAAGGTAATAAGGACTTTGGCATCTAGCCATGCCTGCCACATGACTACAGAAACATCTACAGCTGCAGACAGCACTAGCTCTATGGCTGTAAATAGAGATGAGCACTGCCCCCTAGAGTCAGATATGACTGACTTTTGAACAAGAAAGACTTTTTCCTTTAATATAGTCATGACTAATGTTAGCATAGTAAGTTGCAATTAGAGTAGACCCATTTAAATCAATCGAATGTACAGAAGAGTTGTCTGGCCAAGTGTCAGGTGGATAACTAACCTGACTTCCTAAAGGGGCTATGGGCAGATGAGCCCCTTTAGGTGGGGTGATGGCCCCCTCAGTGCAGGAAATGCCAGTGGAAACCATCATATTGGGCCCAACAGCAAAATGAGCAGAAAACGAACTCTGATTCCCAACAGTCATGGAGGCGTAAGAGGTCATGCCAGATGGACTGGCTGTAAAGGCATGCCTTGATAATATCCTCTAGGCTGTGGCAGTCCATTGCAGTCCCGGTGTTAAATCCTGCATGTCTCATTTCATGTGTGCCACAGGAGATGGCTCCGAGATCATAGCATGTGGGTCACATCATGGCAAGCTGGGATCCACCTTAAACAAATTCACACCAATGGTATTTTTCCTGGGGGAAATGCATTCTCGGATATGAGTCACAGTCGATGACAACAGAAGAGTTGACTCATCAAATCTAAACTGATTAAGTGGGTTTATCCTAGTGCAACTTATTACATGAGGCAATAGGATTCCAGCCAATAGTTGCTATTTATAATTGTAAATAATTGATCTTGTAAGAGAATGCCTGTAATCATATAACTGCTCTTCTTCAGATTTCTGTAGTATTTCTGTAGTTATTGGGCCCAAGTTCATGGATAAAGCAACTGATGGGACAGAAGGTGTGAAAGATTGCATATCAATGAAACAGAGGACTATCATCTGGTAAATATTCAAATAAAGGGCTGTCCTGTGTTAAGTAGGCTATATGACTGTCCAAATTCTTGTACGCAGCTCAAGTGCTTACTTCTTCATCATAACCTTGCGTAACAAAGGCCAAACAGATTTGTCTGTGACACTAACACTTCCTGTGGATATGTTCTTGGCCTGCTTTGCTTTCTTCTTTTCCCAGTAGCAGAAACAATCTGTTTGCTTTCTCCAAGTGATCAAAGATAGTGTGACAAAGAGAAGTCCTCTGATGCAAAGCCTAAATTAAAATTGGCTTAAGGATGAATCACACAGTTTGGAGGAAATGAGGGATTAAACAACACTTTAGCACTCTCAGTTTTCACTCAGAAAGCAAGCAAGCAAGCAAGAAAGAAAATAAAAGAAAGAAAGACCAAACTGCCTGTTTACAAATAGGAGTGTACTCTCTAGCTGCACACTCCTTGCTCTGTAAATAAGCCAGCTTGTAGAACCTAATTGATTTGCTGAAACAGATCACCTTTTGTGATTATCCTGGTGGGAACATGAAGGCAGTGAAAGATCATTCATTTAATTTTAGGCTGACCAGTTTTGTTCATTAGTTTTGGGTTATTTATATTGCCAAAAGAAGCATGCCAAAGGGGAGTTGATTTTCTCCCCTTCCTCTCTTCAATCTGGCACTAATGCATGCCAGCTTCTCACACAGTGATTCTCCCGAAGGACAGAAATGGTTTTTAGGTATTCTCTATCTACATTTTTCAAAATTAGATTGGACTGCGAAACTCTGATTTAATTATTCCTGTTCTGTATTGTCTAGGTTAGTCAGTGTTGCAGAGTTAGTTTTTCTAGATTATTAAGTACATGCTAGTATTCTTGATCTTCTTTTCTGCAAATATATCTTTCCAAAATCTTTCCCTTACATTTGGAGACTACGGGTTGCCATATGTCCTGGGAAACCGGGATTGTCCCAGATTCAAGTTCAGAAGAATTGTCCCAGCCAGTTCAATAAAAATCATGTTAAAGTCCTGGATTTTTAAAATTTACTGATTTTGTATTATAACACACCATTAAAATAAATTCGAACTCTGTGACCAGTGTGTTTCCTGGAACTGAGGACGTTAATAGTTGACCAGGATGTGACTTCTCAGAGGTATAACAGATCATCTTACAGTAAGAATTAACTGTTGTAAAGACATTCATTTATGTATTGTTACATTTAACGTGAAAGTGTTTTATAGCTGTCATTACATTATGGTTTTTTTTTAACAGGCTATTTAATAGATAACCCTCCCATTTTTGTCAAGTATACTTCTGTCCCGGTTTTGTGGAAGAGAATTATGGCAACTCTAACCATAGTGGAAAAGAGAATTATTTTATATCTTAATCTACCCCACCCTGAAGGATTCATATGCCACCCTATATGTATGTACAGAGCTTAGTGGTTGTGATGCTGAGGTCAGCAGGTCAGCAGTGCAAGACCTGAGTGCTGAGCAACAGAGTGAGCACCCATCATCTGCCCCAGCTCCTGTCAACCTAGCAGTTCAAAAGCAAGAAATTACAAATAGACAAGGATGGATGAGAAATTCATCTGGTTTGCATTTTCATGCTACTGTAGTTATTTTAGACTCCCCCAGTCAGTTTCTGAACTGTCTCAATAGTATTTTTCCTCTAAATTGTGGGTTGAAGTTATATAGACACAGGAACATAGGGGTCCTGTGATAGTATTATATGGCACAGCTGTCATGGGACTGACCTAAGAAATTGTTGAATTTGTATTTAGACTCCTTTGTTGGAGACTCTAGTGCCCTCTCCTGAACTGTAACAGAGATTTTTACACTGTGTAGTGTAGATACACTGTGTATTAGTCTGTTAGTCCTTTTAGCTTGCTATTGTTAATACTGACTAGCAGCAATTCTCCAGGTTTTTTAGGAAAGCATTTTTTCAGAACGTTGAACCTATTGCCTTCTAAATAGAAAACATGTGCTCCACCATTAAGCTTCAGTTTCTCCCCATGGTTTCCAGTTTACAAAATGCTGGATATGAGATGGCATGCATGAAAATCTTTAAATTAGTGAAAATGACATGTTAAAATGCATTATATTTTGAGATATTTCTTGAAAGACGTGCATACATTGGGAAATAATGTTGTAAAGCATGTGTATATTTGGAGAAAAGCACAGTAAAATGTGCATGAATGGAATGTTTCTATGGACAAAGAAATGAAATTTACTGTACTTAGTGGTTGGAAAATGTCATTCACAGTGTGTCCTCTACTACAGTTTCCTTGAATTAAGACTTTTTTCTTCTGATTAAATTCCAGGGTTTAATGTGACTAATTTCTGCAGGTGTTTCAAACCTTGCCATTGAATTCACTTATGATAACACCAAGATGTCAAGATGTTGAAGAGATATTTTTCTCTCTTAGACTCCAGTTACTTCATTTCACTTTTGAAAATCTAGTAACACCACAAAATTGCATGTTCAATTCACGTGGTCATTGATAGCTTGGTTCCTGTCAGCTGGTCATGCACAGCTCTGTATCCCCACCTGTTTTATGTTTTGAAATGACTGGTTTTGTCTTCCATTCATGAACTAAGCAGACATTGCACAGACAGTTTTTAAAAATAAGCAGCAGAGGTCAACAACTCAAGAAAAAAACAGGAAGAACTGTATGAAAAGATGAACATTAGGAAAGGGCGGCACTCATTGGGGTGGGCAGAATTTTAAAACTACAGTAAAAACCCCAACTTACAAATGCCTCGAGTTACATACAATTCGACTTACATAACGATTTTGTGCTAAAACCATGTCCCAGTTTAGATGATTTCCTATGGGTTTGCTTCAGGTTACATAAAGATTCTTTTTCCTATGGGTTTGCTTCGAGTTATGTAAAAATTCATTTCCCTATGGGTTTGCTTCGATTTACAAACAAATTTTATTTTTCCTATTGTTGTGTTCTAATAGGGTAACCATCTTCATGTGATAACATTGTAACATTTCATACCAGTAACAATATAGCCTTCAGCTGTATCACTATAAACCCTGTATGAGGACGCGAGCTAATGACCACCAGTGGGCAGCGGCGAGCGTCCAAGCTCTCTCGGTCCATACTCATCAAAGGCTACAGCGCGGAGTTTCCCGCCACTACCTACACCTGGACAAGAAGGGCGTGACTAACAATGACGTCACGCAGGCAATAGCCAATAGGCTATCGTGGAGCCACATTCGAATGTTTTACTACTGTATATATTGAGCTATGCATCCGCCATTACCTCATGTTCCCTCTGACCACCATGCAATAAACCTGAGTTAAACCAGCCCGTGGCTGTTTCCTGTGTCTTGGTTCTCATACACCAAATTGGCGACGAAGGTGGGATAATGGATTCCCAAGGAGCCAGGGCACAGAGCGGGTTCAACATTACCAAACCGCAAGACTGGGAGCTTTTTGAGATGGACTTCCAGGCGGCACTGGTGGAACTCAAAGTCAAAGACGACGAGGAAAGGAAGAGGGCCATCCTCACCCGAATGCTTGGGATGGAAACCAAACGAACGCTGGTGAGCATCATTGCACCGAAGAAGATGAGTGATTTCAAAGCCGAGGACATCATGAAACTGCTGCGTGAGCGGTTCCGACCCTCGAGGGCAATGTTTCCCGCTCGGAGCGCATTTTGGAGGCGAGTCCAAGCGCCGGACGAGTCGGTTGAGACCTTCGTAACAGCCATGAGAATATCAGCCGCCCCCTGCAGATGGGACAACCTAGAGATGGCCCTCAGGGACGGAGTTCTGTGTGGCCTGAAGGACAAGGAAGTGCAGCGCAGCCTGATGAACAAGGAGCCACCACCCACACTGGCAGAGGTTGTGGAGGCCGCGGAATCCGCGGAATCCACGAATGCTGGGGTAGACGAAATGCACCAGTGGCGTGAGTGGCGTCCTAGGGCCGGCAAAGCGGATAATTCGGTGCACGGAAAGTCCGGACAGTCGGTGCACGCAACCCGACGAACCTCGAAGTCGTCTACGGAAGGCAGCGACGGCGAGGAGGTCCAGAAGGTCCGAAAAGGAGGGCGCCGCTGCGATGGTTGCGGAGCGGCCCATGAGCGCGCGAAGTGCCCATTCAGAAAAACCGAGTGTTACAACTGCGGCCGTCGGGGGCACATCGCCAAGGCGTGCAGGAAGCGGAAAGAGGTCCGGAGGCATTCACAAGACCGTTCGGCCAGGCCGGACCGTCCAGCGAGGTCAAAAGATGGCGCCCGGACCACGAGGAGGCAGGACGGCGTGGGCCGCATCTCAGACGACAGCGAGGACGACGCCCCCGTGTTCAGCGTGTCCGCAGGACAACCCCATTACTTCGTTGAGGTACTAGTACAAGGGGCCCCCATTAGGATGGAAATTGACTCGGGGTCCTCCTATTCTATAATTCCCCAGAGAGAGTTCTTGAAAATCGACCCCCACGTGCGGCCCAAACTTAAAACGTTGAGGTCCACGCTACGAGACGTACAGGGGAACAGCATTCCAGTGTTGGGGGTCGGGAAATTTCGGGTCCGTTTTAAGAGACATTCTGCGGAACTCCCCCTAGTTGTTCTCAAAGGGGGAAGTTGTAGCCTCCTCGGGACACAGTGGTTTCAGCCTTTGGGTTTGTTCATGGGGGGGTGCATGCCGTGGGTGTGGACCCAATACAAGCGGTCTGCGACGCGCACCCCGCCGTTTTTAAAAAAGGTCTGGGAAAGTTCAAGGGACCCCCTGTAGCCTTCGACCTAGACCCGGAGGTCCGCCCGATAAGACTCAAACCACGCAGGGTGCCGTTCGCACTAAAGGACAAAATAGAGGCGGAACTGGACAAGCTGGTGGACCAGGGGATTCTTGTTCCTGTGGATTCCGCGGAGTGGGAAACCCCAATTGTAACAGCACTAAAGGCTAACGGGGAGGTGCGCATTTGCGCTGATTATAAGTGTACAATTAACAAGGCGATCCGCCCTAATGCATACCCGGTGCCGGTGGTCAGCCACCTTCTGGCCAGGCTGAATGGGGGAAAGTGTTTCGCTAAGCTCGATTTAGCACAAGCCTACCAGCAACTCCCTGTAACCCCCGCCACGGCAGCGGCACAAACAATAGTTACACATAAAGGGGCGTTCCAGGTGTCGCGTTTGCAGTTCGGCGTGAACTCGGCACCCGGCCTTTTCCAGTCGATTGTGGAATGCCTCCTGAAGGGGCTAGAGGGGGTGTTGTGTTATTTTGATGACGTATTGATAACAGGGGGGAGTGAGGCCGAACTGGCAAGGAGATTGGATAAAGTACTGACGGTGTTCGAGAAAGCGGGGCTGCGGCTGAGAAAAGACAAATGCGTTTTTTTCGAAACAGAGGTTGAATTTTTAGGGTTCCGGGTCACACCCGAGGGAATTATGCCGTCCAAATCCAAAGTAGCCGCCATCAAGAAGGCTCCTCGCCCCACATCCAAAACCGAATTACAGTCATTTCTAGGGCTCCTCAATTTTTACCATACCTTCCTTCCACGGAAGGCGTCGGTGGCCGAACCGCTCCATCGGTTACTTAAAAAGGAGGAAACATGGCTGTGGGGGGACGAGCAAGAGAGGGCGTTTAAAGAGTTAAAGCAACTCCTAACATCCGAGGCAATCCTGACTCATTTCGATCCCAAACGGCCAGTGGTCTTAGTCTGTGACGCATCCCCGGTGGGGGTGGGGGCGGTGCTGTGCCACGTGTTGGACGACGGAAGGGAGGCCCCGATAGCATTTTATTCAAGGTCCCTGTCCCAAGCAGAGCGGAATTACGCACAGACCGACAGGGAGGCATTAGCGATAGTAGCGGGAACCAAAAAATTTCACGATTTCCTATATGGTCGCCCGTTCAAGATCGTGACAGATCACAAGCCCCTGTTAGGGATTTTCACTGCAAATAAGCCCACGCCACAGATCCTGTCCCCGAGGATGCTGCGGTGGGCTATCTTTCTCAACGCATACCAACATGAATTGGAATACCGGCCAGGGAAGGAGATCGGCCATGCAGACGCACTCTCAAGGTCTCCTTTGCCTCTGTCGGGTGACCAAACGGCAGGGGTAGAGAGAGACCACCAGGTATTGTTAATAGAGGTCTTAGACTCACCCCCAATTGTACCAGCCGACATTGCCAGGGCGACAGGCAAGGATAGAACGCTGGAGAAAGTAAGCTCATGGGTACAGAAGGGGTGGCCGGCGTCCTCCCCAGGTACGGAATTCGACCCATTTTTTCGGAAAAAAATTGAGTTGTCCCTAGAGAGGGGGTGCCTTTTGTGGGGCCAACGGGTGGTGGTCCCTTCATCCCTACGACCGAGGGTGCTCAAACTGCTGCACGTCAGCCACCCGGGGATCGTCCATTCCAAGGCGCTAGCCCGGAGTTACTTCTGGTGGCCCCAGCTGGACGCAGACATAGAGCACATGGTCGGCACTTGTGAGGCGTGCCAGGGCTCCCGACCGGAGGCGGCTCGCCTCCCGCATAGGGAATGGGACGCAGCAAGGGGGCCGTGGTCCAGAGTGCACATAGATTTTGCTGGCCCGTTCCGAGGAACCATTTTTCTCCTGGTAGTGGATGCGTACTCCAAGTGGCTGGAGGTGATGCCGGTAAAGAGCACGTCCTCCACCACTACGATTAATCATCTAAGGAGAGTCTTTTCCACGTTCGGTTTACCCGACACCCTGGTCAGCGATAACGCTAGCTGCTTCACGTCCGCTGAGTTCAGGGCATTCATGGAGGCAAACGCCATTCGGCACGTCACATCCGCGCCGTTTCACCCGGCCACGAATGGCCAAGTGGAGCGGTTGGTGCGGACAACAAAGGATGCGCTGAGGCGCATGGGCTCGGGGGACCTGAATCACCAAGTATGTCAGTTTTTATTAGCGTATAGGGTGACCCCCTTAGCATCCGGATATTCGCCGGCAGAGCTGCTGATGCGGAGAAAGCTGACCACGATTCTGACCAGGTTAGACCCAACGAGGGTCGAGGACAAAGGGAAGAACGTAGGGGTAGCGGTGTCGAAAGGTTTCGCCGCCGGTGATCCTGTGCATTGCAGGAACTACGCCAGCACAGGGCCAGCCTGGGTACCAGGGAGAGTCGTAGAACAGACGGGGCCAGTGTCATATCGGGTGGAAACGAGTACCGGCCTACTGTGGAGGCGGCATGCGGATCAGCTCCGGAGCCTTGTTCCCAGGGAGCAAACCACGGACGGCACGGAGAATGCCTCAGCGTTAGGGTCCTCCCCCACCCGTTTATCCCAAGGGGGAGACAACGAAGGGCAACAGTCCCAAACAAGGGGGGAAGGCAGCGGTCCCGACTCATATCCTTTTGATACACCAGTCCTATCAAAGAGAAGCAGCGGTCCCGACTCCCTATCGGAGCCCGGGGAAGAGGGAGAGGAGTTTGCGACCGCTGCCCCCGAATTTGATTTTGATTTAGCGAGCCGGGGGGGGTTTTGGGAGTGTTCCCCCACCCATCCAAGCGAGAAGAGGGGTTTTTCGTTAGCCCCCAGTGCCCCCGGTTATTCCCAAATAAAGCACGCACCTCCCGACAAAGCCGCAGAACCGCGGCAAGTCACTAACAAGTCTCCCTCTCCAATTACAGGACAGGAAGCCAGGGGACAAAGAGAAGGTAGCAAACCCGGGGCAGGGCAGCCCATACCGAGACCCCAGCGTGTTCGAAATAAGCCATCTTGGCTGAGAGACTTCGTCTCATCCTAGGGGGGAGGAGTGTTGTGTTCTAATAGGGTAACCATCTTCATGTGATAACATTGTAACATTTCCTACCAGTAACAATATAGCCTTCAGCTGTATCACTATAAACCCTGTATGAGGACGCGAGCTAATGACCACCAGTGGGCAGCGGCGAGCGTCCAAGCTCTCTCGGTCCATACTCATCAAAGGCTACAGCGCGGAGTTTCCCGCCACTACCTACACCTGGACAAGAAGGGCGTGACTAACAATGACGTCACGCAGGCAATAGCCAATAGGCTATCGTGGAGCCACATTCGAATGTTTTACTACTGTATATATTGAGCTATGCATCCGCCATTACCTCATGTTCCCTCTGACCACCATGCAATAAACCTGAGTTAAACCAGCCCGTGGCTGTTTCCTGTGTCTTGGTTCTCATACACCAAACCTATGGGTTTGCTTCGAGTTACGTTAAACAAAATGTTTCCTATGGGTTTGCTTTGAGTTACATAAAAAAACAATTTAAGCAAAAGCCTACAGAACGGACTTTTTTTCGTAAGTAGGGGTTTTACTGTATTGCTAATTCAATTGTAATATATTGATTTTTAAGAAAAGCTGCAAATCTAAATAATGCACCAAGTGCAAACTTACCATTTTGGAAGAAATTGTGCCATGTGATTAGAGGAGGTTATTTTTCCCTATCTTCAAATTTTCCTCGATTCCTCAATTGACCAGACCATCAGGGGATGGGTTTCTGCTGGTTGAAACTCACTTGCCATTCTTTTTGCTGCTGTTCTCTTCTTCAACCAAAACTTTTCACGATTGGATCTTCCTATCTTTTGGGGGGCTGCCAAGTTTTTTTTTAAACAAAAAAACAAACAAACAAAACACTTCTGGAATACAACTCGGTGACTGCTGCTTTCCAACGCCCATCTATCATTCGAGCAACATGTCTAACCCAGCACAATTTCTGTTTATGATCTCTCAACAACAGCTTTGTTTAGTCCGCTTTGTTTTCTTATCTGGCTGTTGGGGATGTGGTTGTGAAGGGATACCTTTCGTATTTCTCTTTCCATGGCTCTTATGGCTCTTGATAGTTCTTCCTCGGCCTTCATTAATGACCATGTTCACTCCCATAGAGAACTGCAAGTAGTACTCTTGAATTAAAAAGTTTGGCGCATTGTTTCTTATCAAGTTTCTTATTTAGAAATATTTCTATGATGGAGTTGAATGCTGCCCATCCCGCTTCTTCTGTCTAGTTCTGCTCTATCTTCAAATAGTGTAGAAAAGTGGAACCTGGCAACTAAAGACCAGTTTGACATCAATCTCAGGGAAAAATCAGGAGTAGATAATAAAGTGGTCACTCTGCAAGCAACTTAAAAACAATGCAGTAATAATTAGAATTCAGCACAGATTTGTCAAGAACAAATCCTGCCAGACTAATCTTATTTCACTTTTTGATTGGGTATCCTCCCTGGTAGATGCTGGGAATGCTGTAGATCAAGGGTTCCCAACCTTTTGAAGCTGGGGGCCAGGTCACACTCTCTCAGTCAGCTTGGAGCACCGGGCAGCCATTTTGCCCTGCCTGCATGATGGGGTGGCCATTTTGTCCCAACAGCTTTTGTTTCTCGAATGCCCTCGGAGGGGTGGGGGGCCACATGAAATGGCACCGGGGCTGGATATGGCCTGTGGGCCTTAGGTTGGGAACCCCTACTGTAGATGTAGACTTGACTTCAGCAAAGTCTTTGACAAACTGCCCAATGATATTCTGATTAGCAAACTAACTAGATGTGGGCTGGGTAGTACAAGAGTGAGTTGGTTATAGAATCATACTTTGAGAGTGCTAATTGATGGCTCTTTCTCAATGTAAGAGGAGGTGGCAAGTAGAGTACAAGAAAGTTCCATTCTGGGCCTGGTATTTGTCAGCATTTTTATTAATGACTTTGATGAGGAGGTACAGGGAATGCATATCTAATATACAGATGTCCACCCTAGAGGTAGGGGTAGTGGATCCCAGGTTCCCCGTGATTTTAATTGTACCACACCTTGTTGTATCAACTGCCCATGATGCTTTCGGCACTGGAGTGCTGTTTGTAATGTCAATAAAGATTTTGAATTTGAAAAAATGTGCAGATGTTACTAGTTTTGGTGGAATAGCTAATACCCTGGAAGATAGAAACAGAATTTTAAAAGATCTTAAGGAGTCAGTTTCTGGGTTAAAAACAATAGAATGACATTTAAAAGGGATAAGTGCAAATATGCAGTTATGGGAGACATTTGCCTTAGTAATACTTGAAGGGAGAAGAATCTTGGAATTGTTGTAGATCAGAACGTGAATATGAGTCAACAGTACAATACAGCTACAAAAAAGGCCAAAGCTATTTTCAGCCCCATTAACAGAAGTACTGTATAGTCTCCAAATTCCTTGAAGCACAGCGGAACCTCAGTTAACATCACATAACAAAATGAAATCCATAGAAAATAGTGGCTCAGTTTACGTATTTCTTTTCCTGGAATGGATTAATTGGTTTTCAATGCATTCCTACGGGAAATTGCATTCAATGCATTCCTCTGGGAAATTCAGTCAAAATAATTTTCGCTGTAAGAAATGTCCCAGAGAACGCATTAATTACGTTAACCGAAGTTCCACTGTACTAATTCCCGTGTATTCAGCTCTAATTTTTGGCCTCATCCTGAATACTGGACACTGTTATTTAAGAAGGATCCAAATAAACTGGAACAAGTTCAGAAGATGGTAATAAAGATGATCAGAGACTTGGAAACCAAGCCCTATGAAGAAAGACTGAAAGAACTGGACATATTTAGCCTTGAGAAAAGGAGACTGAGAGAGGATATGATAGTATTCTTCAAGTACTCAAAAGTTGTCACACAATTGAAGAGTGGGAGCTGTTCTCAATCCTTATAGAGTGCAGAACATGCAATAATGACTTCAAGTTACAGTAAGCCAAATTTCAATAGAACATCAGGAAATACCTCCTAACAGTTGAGCAGTATGACAATAGAACCGGTTTCTGCTGAAGGTGATGAGAGCTACACTAGAAGCAATCAAGAGAGAATTGGACAACCATCTTATTGATGGATTACATTTATATACCAACCATCTGGGTCACTTCCCACTCTGGGCAGTGTTAGAAGTACTTTTATTTGGATTCCTGTATTGAACAGGGATTTCAACTTGATGGCCAAAGAGCTCTCATGGCCCCAAACAAGTAAATTCAGGATTGCAATTTGAAAACGGAGAAACATATGTCTGAGCAGATGTATATAGGATAGCACTGAGGCCCTTTTTCAGCTTTGCAGTTTAAAAATTAACACAATCAATCATTCCATTAAAGCAAATTTTTCATTTCTTGACGACTTGTTCCAATTGCATTCAAATTTCAATGGTAGAGAAAATAAGGCTGCAAAATGTGTACAACAGTTAGAACACACCATTCAATCCCCGCTCCCCCCTTTGCATGGCCCAGGTCACTATTGTTCAAACCTCTGTCTCTCAAGAGCTGCCATATAAAGCACAAATGAAGCTAATGACAAGAGACAGTATTTTAATGTTAATTAGATATTTCATGTGTCTTAGTTCATCAGAGCAATATTGCTCTTTTATGTATTACATGAAAGCAGAGATTTTAGCTCGGAGGAAAACAGGGAGCACAGCCAGTCACCAGCAAAGTATTTGTAATCATTAAAATTATTGTTAGATTCAAGGAAATCTTAGAAACTTTGAAGGAAAGATCTATGCCAAAAAAAAAAAAGAAAAGAAAAGAAAAAAGCAATGGCCACTCCATAGGAAACACCAGTAAATTTGCTGTTGATTCTATCCCATTCTATCTCTCAGCAAGAGCCAGAATTGCTAAAAACATAGATGGCATTAATCAAAATAAATTTAATGTTTCTAGAGGCTAGTGAGAGCTTGTATGGGGTTCATCAGTCCTATAAATTTGTGTCTTGCTAAGAAGAACATCTCTCACCAGTAATGGACACATATTGTTTAAGAAATGTTCTGTTTCTGTCACCTGTCTGGGGAATAACAACAGTAATCTGATTTAGGTTTTCAGAATAGGAAGTTCCACCTAAGATCATGAGAGAAGTGCTTTCTGGTCATCAAGCTCATTGTCTTAACCAATAAGCCACCATGGCCCTGACTATAACTGGACTTAAGACTGTGCCATCTCCTAGCCGTAACAGTGAATAACCTAATCACCTGCAAGGCTGTGTTTGTTGAGTTACTTGGAGAACTCCCTCTCCCTGTCCAGTGCTTCTCTTAAATAAAGTTAAAAATGTGTGGGCAGAAGCTTGAGGTGATTGTGAATGAATACCTAATGGGTAATAGAAGAAACCAGATGGATAACAAAGGGTTAAATTGATTTTCTGCCTGCCTGCCTGATGAAGAGATCTTGAATCTCAAATTACCAGCAATTCAAGGTGCTGATAAGAGGCCATTCAACAATTACGTGAACCATTTTTGGGGGGAAATTGATGCCTCTGTTATGTATGTTAACTGTGTTTTCTGACAGGAGCGGAATGTACCTTTTCTCATGTATCTATTCTTATGCAAATAAGTGGATCGAAAAATGTGCACACTCTGTTAGCCAATGGGTTTGTTGTATTATTGTTACTATTACTGTTTATAGTGTATATAAGTCCGAGTTTTGCCCCATCCAAACTGTGTTCAAACCCCACTAATAAAGAGCTGAGTTTCACTACTTCATTCGTCTGCCTCTTCATTCCTTTGAACAGTAAACTGGTGACGAGGATGGGATGGCATCCCCACATGGCAGCAACATCGGTCCATTTGACCCAGCACATCCAGAGAAATGGGCAACATACAAACACCAATTCCGCCACGCAATGGCCTCACAGGAGATCACCGACGAAGACCAGAAGCGCTCCTGTTTCCTCGCTCAGTGCAGTTCTGAGACGCTTGAGCTGGCAACCCACCTCGTTCTCCCAAGGGACATTGATGTGGTGCCGCTCGCAGAAATCATATCCTCACTGAGGAAACACCTGTAGCCAGAGGTATCGATCTTCCCGGCCAGGGTGGCCTTCCACAGAAGAGAGCAGCGACCTGGTGAATCCATTGCAGACTACACCGCCATGAGTCTGAGGCTGCACGGTCTGGGATAAAGCTTTTCTGGCATCGCCACTCCACAACTAGTGCCACTTACTCAGCTGTGCAAGCTCAGCAAAGTTCACCTTCATCCTCCTCAGCATCGCCTGGTTCTACCTCTTCATCAGAGTCCAGCGACGCAGAGGGAAAAGTTCGAGCAGTCCGACGAAATCACTGAGGGCACCATGATGATCGGGACAAAAAATTCCTTTGCAAGTGTGATGGCTGCAGAGCCCAGCATGACTGTAAGAAGTGCACCTTCTGCACTGCAGAATGCCACAACTGCAGGTGAAGAGGGCACATTGCTAATGTATGCCGACAGCAAAAGCAAACACCTCCAGCACCTGTGCCCTAGAAGAGTCATCACCACAACACGTCTATCGCCAAAGTGTCACCCGAGCTTGAGCCGTGCCAAAGGGGCATCGTCAGCGAGCGTTTCTTCGCAGACCTGAGCCCTCAGGACGTCTCCTTCAAGATGGAGGTGGATTCAGGTATTACCTTTTCCATAATCCCACAGTGGGAGATTTGAGAATTCCCCCTGCCTCTTGGCCCAAGCTTAAATCCTTTAAAACTTCCCTTCGGGATGTACAAGGTTGCCAGATTCCGGTTCTGGGGGTGGGTAATTTCTTGGTTAAATTCAAAAACATTTGCACCTCCTTGCCATTGGTTGTAGTTAAGCAGGGCACTAACTGTCTTATTGGGACCCAATGGTTTAGGCCCCTGGGAATCTGGCTTTCTGGCATCCACGCAATAGACTCTGACCCAATCCGGGACATTTGTGCTGCATATCCTGAGGTATTCAAAAAGGGTTTAGGTTTATACAAAGGACCCCCTGTTGACTTTGAGCTTGACCCAACCATCCAGCCCATCTGGATGAAGCCATGCCTGGTACCCTTTGCTTTAAAGGAGAAGATAGAAGCCGAGCTGGACAAACTGGTGGGTAGGGCATCCTTGTGCCAGTGGACTCCGCAGAGTGGGAGACACCAATAGTGACTGCTTTGAAAAGTAACAGGGAGGTCAGGATATGCGCTGACTACAAGTGTACCATCAATAAAGCTATTCACCCGAACACATATCCTGTGCCTGTGGTAAGCCACCTTCTTGCCTCCTTACATGGAGGAAATTGCTTCACAAAACTTGACCTTGCCCAGGCTTACCAACAATTAACTGTGTCTCCTGCTGCTGCCATAGCCTAGACCATAGTAACGCATAGGGGGGCATTTAAGGTAACTAGACTACAATTTGGGGTGAATGTGTCCCCCAGAGTACTTCAATCTCTTGTCGAACGTATTTTGAAAGGGTTGCCTGGTGTCCTGCCATATTTTGACGATGTCCTGATCACCGCTAAGGACACTGTTGAACTAGTGGCCAGGCTCGATCGAGTCCTGTCTTATTTCGAGAGGGCCGGTCTACATCTCAGAAGAGACAAATGTGTGTTTTTGGCAATGGTAAGTGGAGTTCCTGGGGTACCACATTACACCCCAAGGTATCATGCCCTCTGACTCCAAGGTGGTGGCTGTGCGAAATGCACCCAGGCCAAAATGTAAAGCTGAATTGCAATCATTTCCAGGATTGTTAAACTTCTATCACGCTTTTCTCCATCGCAAAGCCTCAGTTGCCAAACCATTACATAGGTAGAGCAGCTTTTTTAGATAAAAATAGAATAGTTATCAGCTCTGAAAATAAGTTGTTAAAGGGAACAATGAAAACATGGAATGATGTGAAAGGAAAGTTAGCCCCTAGCATTTTGCCTATTATAGAACTAAAAGACTTTAAACATTTCCTGATAAGAATTAGTAAAGGTTTAGAAGAAGTTATTAATAATAATGGTGTGTCAAAACTGAAGGACTGGATCAGGGTTTATAAGGATAGAAAGAAAATTTTTGACTTATATAAGCAATTAAAACTAAATTGGCTCCAAATTATTTCTGTAGATAATTAGAATAAAAGGTATATAGCAGATGATGATCTGAACAGAAAAATTACAAAATTTGAGGATTTATTGAGTAATTTAAGATCTGGAGCAATAAATTTCAAGGGATTAGTAGGTAAACTGTATAAACTGCTAAATTCAGATGATAAATCACAAGAAGTACTACTGACAATTTGGGAACAGGATCTAGCAATGGAAATAAATAAAGATAATTGGAAAAGATTATGGAGTAAAAGAATTATGAAGTCATTATCTGTGAGGGTTAAGGAACATAATTTCAAAATACTATGGAAATGGTACTTAACCCCTAGTCGCCTTCATCAAATAGATAAATCAAATTCGTTAAAGTGTTAGAGATGTAAAAAAGAGTTGGGTACCTACACACATATGTGGTGGGACTGCATTGTGATAAAAAAAATTTGATAGCAGTAAAAAGTGAAATCAAGGGTGTAATTAATGGTAATTTTAATTTAGGAGCTCGTATGGCATTGTTAACCGATATTGAAGATTTAAATATTGATGTGCATAGAAAAGATCTTGTTTCAATCATGATATCAACTGCTAGGCAGTGTATTGCTCGAAAATGGAAAGATGAAAATGCTCCTGAAATCAATGAATGCTATAAAGAGATGTGAGCAATGGCCCTAAATGACAAATTAACTTGGGAAATGAATGTTAAAAAAGGATTATTTAAAGAGAATATTTTTTTTTTTTGCAATTTGGAAGGACTTTATAACATATGCAATTGAGAAAAGGAATGGATGTGTGCCAGGAACTGATCAATTAGTTTTTTGCAAATCAAATGTATAAATATTGGTGTTTTCAGCCTCATGGACAAATGTAAATAGCACAAAGGTATTATGTGTCTATATAAAATGGTAATATGCAAAATAATACTGGTAGAGCTTGGGACGGTTAGTTGTAGCTGGATAAGATAGTAGTAATAAAGTAGAAGTGTCAAAAATATTCACACACTTTAAAATGTTAAATTGTTTACAGATTATTTCAGATTATCTAATTGTCTGCTTCTTCATTCCTTTGAACACTAAAGCCCCCCAGTTACCTTTAAAACCCTACATGGTAGTGGGCCAGGATACTTAAGAGACCACGTCACCCTGAGAACATCTGTCCATCCCACCAGAGCAGACCAGAGGGGCTCTCTGATTGTGCCATCTGCCATACCTGTCAAGTATCCCGTAATATCCGGGATTTCCCATAATTTTGTGCCGCTTTTCTTCATTTCCCGCCTGGAGCCACCGCTATCCCATAATTTTGCAGCAGGGGAAAAGTAGTTACTGCACATCCCTTCTGTGCAGGTCCTTTCTACGCATGTGTAGAACCCTTCTATGTATGCGTAGAAGGGTTCTGTGCATAAGGGGATGCGTAGGAGGCTTCTACGCATGTGTAGAAGCGACGTGCACAGAACCATTCTACACAGGTCCCGTATTATCCGGAGCCGCGCTTGACAGGCATGGCGATCTGATAGAGAAGCTCGCCTCTCTAGCACCAGAAAGAGGGCCTACTCTGTGTCTGCTCCGGCCCTTTGGCTGGAGCAGAGCTGCATCTCCTGACACAGTTGCTGTTCTTCAGGAAAGGGCTAAAAACCTGGGTGGCAAAGCAGGTGTGGGGCACCAGCAATGTGGTGACCTCTGCCTGCTGGCTGATTTAGTAAGAACACTCTCTGCCTCTTTTAACCTCTTTTAATTTGTAGGGGTCAGAGTAATTTTTGGTGGCAGTTTTAATGAGGTTTTTATTGGTTTTTAAAATGTGATTTGTTTTATTTTCTGTGAGCCGCCCAGAGTCTTCGGAGTTGGGTGGCAATATAAATGAAAAAGAAAAAAAAGCTCGGACAATGATTTATTTATTTTTGGTGATCCAATGAAGGTATCACCTTCTTCCTGCATGGATTTAAGTAATAATAATAATTTTGTTTCAGAAAGGATTTTTGCTGGAGAAACTCTGCTCAGGGGATGCTCGAATGAGGCTCCTTTCATGTCTCCAAGACGTTTTTCCATTGATGTGATCCCTATTTATCTACTTGTAATTTCTTACTTTCAATCTACTAGGTTGTCAGGAGATGGGACAGAGACATCATGCAGCCCCCAGGTCTTGAACTGCCGACTTGCTGCCCTTCCAGCTAACAAGGTGAGCTTCTTAACCACTGAGCCATTGCAGCCCAATGGATTTGAGTGAATGTGTGCCTTTCACACTGACCATCCTGGAGAAAGGTAAATTTTTCTGTCTGTATGTGTGTGTGTGTGTGTGGGGGGGGGGCAGCAAATAATAAACACGCATAAAAAGCGACAACAAACCTAATTATTACAGCAGCCACATCAGGTTTCCTAGATCATCTCTGGATTAAATTTGTCATGTTTTGAATTCCTGTCCTTTCTCCCACTCGTTATATTTATGCTTTCACAAAATGTAATCTGCAGCCAGGAATAATCTTCTCCTTATTTTAAAAGTTTTGCATGTTAGGAGCAGGGGAAACTAACCTCAGTTCTCCCTGGCATAGTTTTCTGTGCAAGATATTTAGGTATGAAACATGGACTATCTGGTTCATTAATATACATTAACCAATTGCAAACACAGTGACTGAGAAGGAAAGCTGTTTGCTTTTCTCCTGTATGCTGGTCGCTTTTTAAATTCCTGGTTTCTGTTCCTTGTGTGGCATAGCAGTGGACGAATCTAGTGGAGTGGCAGAAGGTTATAGGTACTGTAAGCTATATTTAGCTAAAAAATAAGCTGGCAGATCTGAAGTACTTCTGCCATGCTATAAAAAGACTGCATATGCTTGCTGCAGGTTTTCTTAAGGTAAGGGACAAAGCAATCGATGCTCCAAGGCAGATAGATTTGTCCATATGGGAAGGCGGTCTTTTGCTGATGATTTCGCAGACAGAAATTGCCCATCTGCACTGTTTGCAGGTGTTTTGAATGATTATATTATTAGCTCTGTCTGTTCAACTTTGCTTTTTTATGGTGGCTTTAGTATTGCAGTAAATAAAAAAAAAAAGGAAATATAGAAGCAGCCATCTGCTTCCCAGTTTTTGACTAGCATTCTTTGTCAAGAAGGGGAAAAAAGAATTTTGTGGATTTTAATCTCACAGTGCTGAAATGCTGGCAAATGGATGAATGCGTGCGCACTCTCACCATCACAACGCCCTTTTCTCTCTCTCTTTTCTCCCCACAACTGAAATTCTGACTTGCATGTTAAATGAAAAGCAAAGTTTTGTCTTATTTATTATTTATGTGTCTTTGATTGATCTATTTAAATATACAATCAACCCAGTTCTGCATTCGTTTAGATGATGCCAGTGTGTTGAAGGCATTGCTGCACACTTAGATGATGTTTTCTGAAATCTTATTTTCACCCCCGACAAATTAGAGAAGATATGAACGATGCAGGAGATAATCCTTGTTAAATCATTTTTCAGTTGCTGAAATCTGCACACACACAGAGAGAAAGTATCTATCTATCTATCTACCTATCTATCTACCTACCTACCTATCTATCTATCTATCCCTTCCTTCCTCTCTCTCTCTTTCTCTCTCTAATCAGCATAGATGACATTTTTATCAGACGATTAGCAAGCTTTTAATGCTCTGAAAAGGAAATCCTAGATTTTGTATGTTTATTGAACACATTTTCAACTCACTCTAGATTTAAAATTCTCAGAACCACTTAAAAATGTCACTCATGAGGATGTCGCTGCTGATATGCTTAAAATCTAGAAAATACTACATGAAAGGAAAAGGAATTTGGAGGAAAGGGATGTAAAAAAGCAAACCCAGACACTTGGTTCTTAATTTGCAAGCTCATTAGATATTGAGATCAGTTCAGGAAGACATAAAGCTCAATGTGCTATCTATCTTGTTTTATTCAACATGTTTGTATGTGGTCCAGCATGGACCTTTTAAAAATGGAAGCTGATAATGGGTGTTCTTGTTCTTCTTCTTGACGTTCTTCTTGTTGTTGTTCTTCTTGTTGTTCTTTATCTTCTTGTTCTTCTTCTAAATGGAGTTGGGGAAATGCACAAAAGACAGTGGCTTTGAAAAAGGTGCTTGTATTGTTCTTATATTGGTGGTGAGGGATCTTGAATGGATTGAAGGATACTTGACAAGCTTCTTGAAACAATGTTATAGGTAAAAGTGAAAAATGTAATGAGGTTTTCACATTTCCCTACTTGGCACTGACTGGATGGGTCTTGTTCTTTACTTCCCCTTTTGCCCTTTCGGGTGTCAAGGGAGATACAAGGTTCTTGTTCTGGCCCTTTTAGTAGCCTCCACCAGCATTAACGGTGTTCTTGTAATATGTCTTTGATGTTGTCTCTCCACTTCCTCTGGCTTTGCCTTGTGCTCTTTGTCCTTCTCCTCTTTTCACATATGCTTTGTATGGCATGGAATTCCAAGACTCGACTTATAATCACCAAATATATACAGGGTGGTCATTTATGAATTTCTAAAGCAGTGAAGGAAAAGAGGAATAAATTTGTATTAAAATTCACGTGCAAGTTAATGCATGCAAAAATAAACATTATTCTTATAACTTGAACAGAATTGGAATGTATTTCACTCAACTCAGGAAGAAGGTGAACAGATGATCTTTGTGCCTGTTGAGTTTGTCTTCCAGGTCCTGTTCACTGCTGATGGGCAGCTTTCAAACTTTAAATCAGATTTGGACAGGACAGGTCTTCAATTGCTGAACACCTTCAAAAGCAGGATTAACTTCCAGTAACTCTTTGATAACTTGCCACTGCTGGTCCCAAGCCCAGATGAGAAAGGAGGAGGATCAGGCTAGGAACCCCTCTCTGTAAAAGTAGAATTGCTATAGAAACAGCAAGAAAAATCTCAAGCAACTCTGATCAGCTAGACAGGAGATTGGTTTTGAGTTGTACAACTTGTATGACGACAAAGGATCAAACAGGTAACAGAGTCTTAGTGCTGAAGTCGAAAATGATCTTCTCAGACAAAAACATCACAAAGTTATTTTGATAATATTACCAGTGATGAGGTGCTTTGAAGGAGTGGCCCGTGTAAATTATATAGCATTCTTGCACAAAGAAGGCTCCAAATGGCAGATCATATTTGTCGTATGGAGAAAAACAGGATCCCTAAGGTGGCAATAAGTTGGACCACATCCTAATGCCAAATGATAATGAGGACGCCCTCAAAATACATGACAAAGAACTTTCATGGCAGAGTTAAAGACCCTGAAAATGACATGGGAGGATGCTGAAGTACTCGTCCAAGACCAAAAACATTAGAGATCCTTTGCTGCCCGATATGCTACATAGCATGGAAGGATCTAAGTCTAAGTGAGTAACTCTTCGAATGAAAGAACACCCTCATTAAAATAGAACACAGGATGATACTGGTTATGACCTCTGGTTCAGCATGCTGATGTTGGACTTGCATTCTAGGGTTTGGATTCACCACTGATGCAACCTGGTCCCATCCATGTTTTGCTCCAGTAGAACTAATGTTAAAGTTTAGTTCCCTGTTTGGAATTTTCAGTTTATTCTCTTTCTACTTTTCCCTCTTGAAGGAGGAGAGTGCAAAAGCTGTCTTGAGACTCAATATTAAGAAAACCAAGATAATGGCAACAGGCCCAATCAGTTCCTGGGAAATAGATGGGGAAGAAGTAGAAGCAGTGAAAGATTTTGCATTCTTAGGATCAAAGATCACTGCTGATGAGAATTGCAGCCATGAAATAAAAAGGCGACTGATTCTTGGGAGACAACCTATGAGAAACTTGGCGAACATAGTGAAAAGCAGAGACATCACATTGCAAACAAAAATGCGCATAGTCAAAGCAATGGTATTCCCTGTGGTAATGTATGGCTGTGAGAGCTGAACCAGTAAGAAAGCTGAACGCAGAAGAATAGATGCCTTTGAAATGTGGTTTTGGAGGATAGTCTTGAGAGTCCCCTGGACAACGAGGAGAACATATAGATCAATCTTAGAAGAAATCAACAATGACTACTCATCAGAAGGTCAAATAGCAAAGATAAAGCTGGCATACTTTGGACATCAAATGACATGGGAGGATTCACTTGAGAAGGCCTTGATGGTGGGAAAGGTGGAGGGCAAAAGAAGAAGGGGTTGGCCAAAGATGAGATGGCTAGATGGTGTTGTGGACACAATGGGCACAGAACTGGGAGTGCTGAGGGGGATGGTGGAGGACAGAGACGCCTGGAGGAAAATGGTCCATAGGGTTGCAAAGGGTCAGAATCGACTGTGCGACTGAACAACAACAACTTTTCCCTCTTACCTTACATAATAGTGACACTTGTGTGTCTTCAAGTAAATTCCAGGATTTTCTAAGTAGAGAATACTCATAAGTGGTTTACCAATTTTCTTTTTCTGGGGATACTTGGGAACTGTGTTGCTTGCCCAAGGACATAGGCTGGCTCTTCTTCCTAGAGGCAAAGTGGGGAAATGAACTCCCATCCAGATAGCTAAATCACTGAGCTATCCAGGCAGGTCCTAGCTTATATGTGCACCATAAAATTGAAAGGAGGAAAATCACACCATCAAAAGAAATAGATTTTATTTTTAAACTGCTGCAAATAATCATGTTAGTCATAATTGTTATTACTTTTCCTTTGGGGATCAATTGTTATCAACTGTTTGTTTCCTTTCTGGATCTTCAGGCTACATAGCAATTTATAAAAACATCAACACCATGGGCTAAATCCTTGTCCTTAGAATTGCACAATGTTGCTAAATATCAAAACAAAACAAAAAATCCCAGTGTTCCAGTTCCTTAACTTCACTATGTTTTAATTAGCCACTCCAATTAACCTTCCCTTTCTGTTCCCTTATGTTTTAAGCCTGTAGGAAAACTAATTTCAAATCAGAGCAATATGGGGAAAAGGGAGGAGATGAATCGTATCCCAGGATTGACAATGCAAGCGCGGCGCCAAAATGGCCGCCGCGCTCTTTGCGGGGCGGGGCCCCCACCCACCTGGACTCGGACATCCGTGTTAGTTAGGGGGTGTGGCCACCCCTCCATAAAAGGGGTGGCCACGAGGCAGCCTGGCTGCCATTTTGCGAAGCGACGAAGCGGAGAAGTTTGCTCCGTCGCTTCCTCCCCTGTTCGCCTCTTTTGGAGGCTCTCTTTGGCTGGCAATTTCCAGGAGAGAGTGTCTCTCTCTTTTAACGTCCTTGATCGGAGGTTTCCTTCCTCCGAACGGCTCTGGACTGCAGTGGCTCAGGTGGTTAAGATGCTGACTGGGAGGCAGAAGGTCAGCGGTTTGATTCCTGAGTACTGCAGGACTGGATACCCTTTACTCGGGCGGCCCCCTTGGTCGCGCCTGGGGGGGAGGCTCAGCCCACCCCCTCTACTTTTCAGGGGTGCCACCAGGCCGGGGGGCTCAGTCGGCCCCCCCGCAGGTGGGTGGTGGGATCATTGAACACACTGCCGCCAATGAGCCCAGGCTGAGGGCTCGGGAGGTGGGCGGCACAGGCCTGCGCCACTCGGGTTTTTACCCCCGCTGCTTTTTGCTCCCCCTTGGGGCATAGCAGCCCACTTAGGCACGGTGCGGGTTTCCGCTCCGCCGTCATTCCTGCACTCCATGGGCCGGATCACTGGGCATGCCCCTGTTCTGGCCAGGGATTACCACATGGGTTTTATCCCGCATCAGTTACCCAGTGGGGCCATCCGGCCCATCCAGCCCACCTTGTTCTGATGGGTTAGATGCTGTGGATCCTCCCCTGCCTGCAATTCGGCATGGGAGGCATCAATGGACATTGCTCCACCACCTTCGATGGTGGGCGTGCAAACTAGGCAGTTCCGGCCCACCTGCCGGCCACGGCTGCGCAGCGGGCTGACAACAGGGTTGAGCTGCTGGAGGCCATCAGGCCAGCGCAGGCTGGTGCCTCGCGGCTCCCCATCTGGCCTGGATGCACTGGAACACAGAGCTCGAGGGCCATTGCAAGCTCCGTCGCCCACCACGGGCCAGAACCCCCAGTGGGGGCAGCTTGTGGGGGTGCACCGAGTGAGTATCTTGGTCAAATCAGCACACCCGTGACACTAGCTCATCAAACTAGGGGGGTATAGTGGCCATGGTCGCAACAGGCCAATTACACCCTGGTTCTTCCTGGGGTGACCGCCCCTATGCTTTTACTTAATTTCTCTGGGGCCCGAAGGGCCAATTATGTGTTTCCTCACTCCACTCTGTGCTAACGGTGGTTCTGCCAACGGCTGGTTACTCTATACCCCTGGTGACCATTCGTCCCGGGCTATTAGCTAGATTATGTAGCTTGGTGAATATATTCACATTTCCCCCCTCTTGCAACGTGAACACACTGATGAGGGCATTGAGGGGCAAGATGACAGGGACAAGGAGTTGCCCTGTCACCGCAAGCTGCCTCCCTATGGGGTCAATTGGTTACCGGCCTATTGGGAATCCATGGTAGGATATATAGGGCCCATCCTGATTTGGCCATCCCAATGGTCTAGTCCTTGGAAAATGATTACCGGGCTGTGGTGGTTTTCCCTGGCCCCTCATGGTTAGCTTTGGTCTGGACCTTAGGATTAGGGCAGCTCTTCACCCTGAGATGTCAGTGATGAGCCCTGCTAGCACTTTTAGTTAATATATATGACTCCTATGTGGCAGCGCTTATGCTCTGTGTGGAGGGCCTACTTTCGGGTGACCACATTTGTCCCTTGATCGGGAGCTCTCAGATTAAGTTAGCTGCTGCCATCTTCAACAGGGGACATGTTTTGCAGGGCACTCGAAATAGATTATGTGCGGCTTGATTAGGAGTGAGCTCTGTGGAGGTTTCGCTCCTCAAGGGCCGATCAGCCGGAAGAGGGTACTAGCCTGGCGCTGCCATGGGTCTGGTTGCTTCCCCACAGGTGTTCGCGGCAGCGCATAGTTCACGCCCTGCCCTGTCGTTGGCTACCAAGCCGGGTCTACCCTGACTGAACTAGAACTGGTACCCATTCCTTCCAGTTAGGCGCCGCATCAACTGTGGCTGCGTTTGGGTGCCTGGAGCCTGACATATGTTGCATGGGCAGGTGGGGATTTGCCCAATTATTCTGTCTGTCCGTCCCTTCACTGAAGGAGTGCCTCGTTCTGCCCTCTATTCCCCCTCCTGCTTTTGCAGACCCTGTGTGTTTCCGCACACTGGTAGTACTGTGGCTTGTGGGCCACAATTCTGTGCACTGGGGCGGCACAGTATGCTGCTTTGTCAAATGGGGACCCCATCTCGGGCTACGCGTACACGCACGTATGCAGTGGTTTGGTGTGCACAGCATTTAGGTGGCGGGAACTGTTGACATTCCTGATGTCCATTGGGGATGCTGGGCTGCCACATGTTTTACTTCTACACCTCGGAGGCGGTGATCTTGCATGGATTGCTGGCCTGGACTTATAGACTTCCGAGTGCAGTGACCTGGTGTTTCTTGGCCATTTATGGCTGTCTACATGATTGCTATGGTCATACATCATGCTGAGGCAATATCATAGGTGAGTCTTTGACCCAGCGGTCGGACTGTGCCCGACGGTCAGGGGACAGGCCTGTTGCCCGGTTCCTTGTCTAGAATGGCTTGGGGACAGCCATTTGTCATCTGGGGATAGGGTTACAGGTCTTTGGCCTGTGTTCTGGAGATGGGGTTCACCGGTCAGCAAGTCGATGCACCTCTCTTTTGAATAACGTGCAACAGGGCCAGGTGACCGAATTGTCGGTCAAGGGGAGCGGCCATGCTGCAATGTGGCACTGTTGCAAAGTGGAAGGTGCCTCTCCGGGAGTGGCATGTGATGCATGGCCGCATCAACTTCGCCTGCAGAGTGGTAACACCAGGCAGTGCTTTCGCCTAGTGTCTTGGACACACCATGGCGGGACTGATAAACGACGCCACAGGGTACGGCTGATTAGGGGTTTACGAGCGGACCTGTTGGTTTGGCTCTCATTCCGCAGGACTTTCATGCTGTCTCCTTTTGGAGGTCTGAGCTCCTGGTCAGCCCCTGTCCCGACTACAGTTGGATGCCTCCGGCTCATTAGGGTGGGGGGATTTATTTAAGGATAGTGTGCCTATGGTCATTGGCCATAGGGATGGGAGGGCATGAATCGCTTACGCGATCTTACGTTTCTAAAAAAAATTCTCAACTCTGGGTACCCTTTAGGCTCCGGGGGACAGATGGCTTAATTCTGTGCCTCGTTGTTGGTGTGACAATGCTGCGGTATGCACAGCCGCTGCGCATCCTGCCCCGGTGGGGGCGAAGAGAGGGCCATTCCATCGGCCTCTCACCTGGCCGGCGTCCTCGGGCCCTGCCTTCCCCCTCGCCCTTGGACTTAAAAGGCGAGGGGCGCCCGGGTGAGCCTGCCGCCGCTGCGCGTCCTGCCCCGGTGGGGGCGAAGAGAGGGCCATTCCATCGGCCTCTCACCTGGCCGGCGTCCTCGGGCCCCGCCTTCCCCCTCGCCCTTGGACTTAAAAGGCGAGGGGCGCCCGGGTGAGCCTGCCACCGCTGCGCATCCTGCCCCGGTGGGGGCGAAGAGAGGGCCATTCCATCGGCCTCTCACCTGGCCGGCGTCCTCGGGCCCCGCCTTCCCCCTCGCCCTTGGACTTAAAAGGCGAGGGGCGCCCGGGTGAGCCTGCCGTCGCTGCGCGTCCTGCCCCGGTGGGGGCGAAGAGAGGGCCATTCCATCGGCCTCTCACCTGGCCGGCGTCCTCGGGCCCCGCCTTCCCCCTCGCCCTTGGACTTAAAAGGCAAGGGGCGCCCGGGTGAGCCTGCCGTCGCTGCACGTCCTGCCCCGGTGGGGGCGAAGAGAGGGCCATTCCATCGGCCTCTCACCTGGCCGGCGTCCTCGGGCCCCGCCTTCCCCCTCGCCCTTGGACTTAAAAGGCGAGGGGCGCCCGGGTGAGCCTGCCACCGCTGCGCATCCTGCCCCAGTGGGGGCGAAGAGAGGGCCATTCCATCGGCCTCTCACCTGGCCGGCGTCCTCGGGCCCCGCCTTCCCCCTCGCCCTTGGACTTAAAAGGCGAGGGGCGCCCGGGTGAGCCTGCCGTCGCTGCGCGTCCTGCCCCGGTGGGGGCGAAGAGAGGGCCATTCCATCGGCCTCTCACCTGGCCGGCGTCCTCGGGCCCCGCCTTCCCCCTCGCCCTTGGGCTTAAAAGGCGAGGGGCGCCCGGGTGAGCCTGCCGCCGCTGCGCATCCTGCCCCGGTGGGGGCGAAGAGAGGGCCATTCCATCGGCCTCTCCACCTGGCCCCGCCCTCCTCTCCCGTCCCTTGCGCGGGGAGATAAAGGGCCGTGGGCCGCCGGGCCAGGCCCAGGACTGCAGCCGCCCCAGGACCATCGCCGTCTTTGGCTCCTTTGCTGTGGCTGCCTTGGCTCATGTTGAGACTGAGACGTGGACCTCCTTCCCCAAGCTGTTGGGGGAGTGGTAGCTCCTACGACTGTTCACCAGTGGACATGGGGGTCTTGTTATGTTGGGTTTGCTGTAGTATAATTATATTTATTGCATTTTTATGACCTAATTATGTACTGTAGTTTTTGTATTATGATATTATGCTTATCTGGATTGTTTTCCATTTTGAACTTGTTGTTTCTCTGTATTATCTTTTTATTGTTACTTTGTTGGATTATGTTGTTAGCCGCCTCGAGTTGGTCTCGGCTGAGGAAGGCGGGATATAAATTAAACTGATTGATTGATTGATTGATTGATTGTCAGTGCCCAAATGTCTTAATCCACCAGAGTCATGGCCTTAGCTCGCCTATTGTTCTTGGGTCCGTGCGCTTTGAGGCGCTCCTTAGGCCCAAACATGTGCCAGGCATTAATAGTGATATTGCTGATGCTTTATCCCACCTGCAGATCTCCCGGTTTCGTGACTGTGCTCCAGACGCTTGGGAACTACCCTCTCCACTCCTGGCTGAGATATGGTCATTTGGCAAGGAGATGTGAACTGGATGAGTGGCATGCCTTGGCAACTCGCACGCGCACGGCGCATCGGCGTTCACTCCTTCACTTTAGAGTCTTTTGTGGGCAAAGGCAATTGCCCAAAGAATGTGGCCGCCATTGATCACCTGGGTTTTCTAATGTATCGTCCGCCCTTGTGATCTGGGGTTGGCTTTTTGCGCCATTGCCACCAGGCTTTACACCTTGATATTCATGGGCAGGGCACGGGGTTTTTCCTGACTATGCGAGGGTCTTCTGCATACGCCATGTATTCGAAGGGTGGACACGTGTACGTGGCCGCCACCCGGACACACGTCACCCTATTCTCACAGATGTTATGACCCACCTTGCACGAGGTTGGCATAGATGAGGTTGCAGTAGGTAGGAGGAGTCTCTTTTCATGCAGCTACCGCTGTAGCTTTTTTTTCCTGGAGCTCGACGACTCAGCGAGCTGGTCCCATGGTTGAAGGGGGACGTTTGTTGTAGGGCACTGGAACTCGAAGATGTTCCTTTCAACCAGATGTGGGCTCAGTGGAGGATTTGTTCCGCAAAGGCCGATCAGCATGGAGTAGGCAGTGGTGTAGACTGCTATGATGTATATTTGCTGACATCTGTCCGGTTGGTGCCCTACATACGGTTTTGACAGTGCTTGCTGCACACCCTGCCCTGTTTTTTCTGCCACCATGATGGGTCTCCCCTTACCAAATTTAAGTTCTGTACGGTGACTGGTACCACGCTTCACAGTGTGGGGCCTGTTATGGCACCCATTCATTTAGGATAGGTGTCGCATTGACCGCGGCTGCGTTTTGGTACTCGGAGGTGGATATGGTGGGCACGTGGGGGTTTGCGCGTATTTTCCTTATATGTACGTCCCCTCACTGTATGAGTACCTAGTTATGTCCTTACTTCCTTTCCCTCTTTTACAGACCCTGTGTGTATCCGCACACCGGTGGCAGTGGGGCTGGTGAGCCACAGCTATGTACACTGGGCGGCAGAATATGCTGCGGCGACAGAGTGTGGACCCCAGCTCGGGCTACGTGTATCCACACGTATGCGGTGGTATGGTATGCGCGGCATGGAAGGGCGGGAACTGTTGCCATTCCTGATTTCCATCAGGGATGCTGGACCGTCTGATGTTTTTATTCTGCACCTCGGCGGCGATGATCTCACACGGATCACTGACCTTTCCTTAAAATGTCGAGCTGCAGTGACCTGGCTTTTTACATCATTTATGGCCGTACACGTGGTTGCCATGGTCTAACATCGTGCCGAGACACCATTTTAGAGGAGACATGGTCCTCTGTGGTTTGGACCATCCCCGGCGGTCAGTGGACAGGGCTGTTGCCTGGATCCTTGCTGAGAATGGCTTGGGACAGCCAGTAGACATCTGGGGATAGGCTTGTGAAAAATTTGACCTATTGGCAGGAAATGGGGTCCACCTGTCGGCCAGAGATGTGAACCTCTTTCTGGAAGATGTGCAAGCAGGCCTGGTGACCGAGCTGACGGTCTGGGGGGGGGCATGAGTCATCATGAACGCCTCCCCGTGTGGCGGGTAGCACTGGGTAAGGTAAAGGTTTATGACACATAGGTATCCGGCAGGTTCGCATTGACTGGCCAACACGTAGATAGGTACAGGGGAAACAGGTTTGGCCGGTCAAGGGCGAACTATGAAAGGGGTGATGTCAGGAGCTTCACAGCCTGCAGCACCTTGATATTTGAATGGATACACGTCATAGGGTGGGGTCAGTAGATAGTATATTGACTCCGGTCAACAATTTGTTTGTGTCAACAAACAAATTGATACAAATTGATACATGTAGCCAATGTCCATTGGCATTTAGGGTGGAACCTTACCAGTGCTACTGCAGCCTGCTTGCCTTAAAGAATTACAATTGGATAATACACCAATTGAAAGTGATAATTCGGACTAGGGCATTATTCAATAAAAGTGGCCCGATGCCTTTAATCCAATACCGGCGTCTGAGTCTTTATTTGGGTGGGTGCGCCTGCAAAAATGTATTGCAATTCAGGGTCATAAAGAATATATGGTGGACAGGAGTTTGGATGCTTTAGATATCCTACACACATAATTTACCTGTTCCCCATTAAATCAACCATTAAAAACAAAGATTCTGTGATATTTTAATCATTTTAATCACATAAATTTTGTGTCCTTTTTGTGATAAGGTCACCCGATCCTTGATCAGATCTATGGTAGCACTTGTTTGTTTTTGGGTCCACGCATTTTCATGATGGGTGAAAACACAAATGGCTATTAAATGGGTGGGAGCAAGTTGGCAGTACAAGATCTGGGTACTGCATGACAGAATGAGTGCCCATCTCTGTCCCAGCTCCTGCCAATCTAGAAGTTGGAAAACAAGAAATTGCAAGTAGATAAATAGGGGCCACTTCAGTGGAAAAGATATTGGGGACACAAAAGGAGCCTCATTCGGGCGTCCCCTGAGCGGAGTTTCTCCAGCAAAAATCCTTTCAATCCAGTTTCTGACACGAAATTATTATTATTATATGCTAGAGGACTTTTCTTCCATGCACAGATAACCTTACAAGCAATTGCCCAAGGACCAGCAGGCAGTGGGATTTACATCACAACCATGGAGGGGAGGGATAGAGGTACAGTATCTCTGGCTTAGCCAGTCAATGCTCCTACAAAAGGAATACAGCACTATCCAATCCTGTTACTAAATAGGAATAAGGCTTTTAGATTTATTGGATGTCACTCCCTGATTTCACAAGGAATTATTGAGGCAGAATTCTTGGAAATTTAGCCAAGAATTGAAAGCCTTCACATGAGTTTTCATTTGCATACAGGTGGGGAATGAAGGTTCTGGTTAGCCATTATGTCAGTAATTCTGAACCTGCGGCCCATGGGCCAGATGTGGCCTATGGCACCATTTCATGTGGCCCACCACCACCTCCACCACACCAGGAAGTGCCATGTGGTGGAGACAGTGCAAAATGGCCACCTGGCACCCGAAGCTTTCTGGGGGAGCATGACCCGACCCCCAGCTTTAAAAAGTTGAGAACTCCTGCATTATGTGAAGAAGACAGAGGAAATGGGTAAAAGTGGTTAATCTCTGTGTGAGCTGCAAGGGATTAGGAGACTGGTGGTCTTTTGCTCATCCAAATTCACATTTTTCTGCCCAACAGCATGCTAAGAAGCCCTCTACTGTGGATAGATTTTGTCAGACATAGACTGTCTGAGAGGTACAAACAGAGGGAAAGGCCAACTCACGCAAATTGTTTGAAAGGTCATCAAGAAGGAGGGGAAGGAGGCTAACCTACCATCACTGTTAAACTGATCATTACAAGAAGAGAGATTAGTAGACTGTCTCTACTTGAGAGATCATAAGATGAGACAAACTTATTCTTCTTACAATTATTCCTTCTTGTCCATTTAGGTTGTCTGGACAAAACACATTTTGATGAGAAATTTTAGACACTGTGAAATGTCTCTCCTCCAGCTGAGATTGAGACAAAGAATTTTTGTTTTCCCTCAGGGTCATTGTCAGTTGTGTTCTTTTCTAGACACAGAAGAACTAGATTGTTATTTTAAAAGACCCACACAACCCATCTAGAGCTTTAAATTGGGCAATTTGCTCAATTTACAAATCATTTGTCTTTGCATATAACAAGTAAATAGGTGCCAAATTTGACTTTTTTTCCTCCTAGCTAATGCAAGAACTCAATCAAAATCCAGAGGAAAGGATGCTGCAATTCTTCACCCTTGACTATAAGGATGGGACTACCAAAGATTTAGGTCTATATGCACAAAAGGAGCCATCCTCCTGCAAATATATTTATTTAACATTCTTAAAAGGTGAAGAATATTTGTTAAAATTTGATGGATCATGGTTCGGATGAGCAGAACTTTTAAAATGGGGATAACCTGTACATGCTTGAATATTAGGTCTTCTGCCGCCATTGTGACATGGCATATGTGCTTTTATTCTGCAGTTTCCTGGATTTACACAAATATGAGATCATCCAAAGGGCCAGAGCTTGATGACTGGAAGGTTGGCAGATCAGCAGTTCCAGGCCCAAGTGCTGCACAACAGAGTGAGCACCCGCTGTCTGTCCCAGCTCCTGCCAACCTAGCAGTTCAAAAACAAGAAATTGCAAGTAAATAAATAATAGGTACTGCTTCAGCGTGAAAGGTAATAGCATTCTGTGCACTCCAGCATCTAGTCATGCCTATCACATGACCACAGAAACATCTGCAGATGCAGACTGTGCTGGCTCTTTGGCTGTAAAAACCGATGAACACCACCCTCTAGAGTTGGACACAACTGGCTTTTGAGCAAGCAAGACATTTACCTTTAAGAGCTCCTAGATTCAATTGTGTGATAGTCATTATGATTGTGCAAAAATCTCTTTTTGAATCACCAGTATTTCATTTGTTTTTATTCCTAGAAGCCATTTATTTGGATATTTATTTGCTAAAGTCATACTTGTTTCACTATTTGTAGGTTAAGATCATGTTCTTTCCCATTATTGACATTCATTTAAAAAAAAAGTCTTTCCTTTTTCTCAACCCATGAAAGAACAAGCACCTCCTAGAAGAAGAAATTTTATTTTCCCAGAATGTCCCAGGTATTGGATAGTCTTGTGTCATTCTGGGAAAATAAATGAGCAGTCGCCACAAACAGCATACCTGTCAACCTTCCTGGATTGGCCGGGATTTCCCAATTTTCGGTGCTGATTTGCGCCATTTCCCGCCCGCAGCTGCCAAACCCCCGGAATTGGCAGCGGAGGGGAAAGAGGTACTGCGCATTACTTCTGCGCAGATCGCCTTCTACGCATGCGTAGAAGGCTTTTACGCTTGCGTAGAACCCTTCTACACATGCGTAGAAGGCAATCTGCGCAAAACCGTTCTGCGCAGGTCGCGTAGAAGGTGACCTGCACAGAACCGTTCTGCACAGGTCCCGTATTTTCCAGAGACGCGGTTGACAGGTGTGACAAAGAGTAATGTGCCCCACAAAAGGTATCTGCCATTTCCTGCCATAATGTCCTTGAATCATAGAATGGAAGAGTCATTCTGGGAAAACAAAATGGCAGACACCATCACAAAAGTGTAGTGCCTCTGAAGAATGCAGTTCCTCCTCACAAACTCCTCAATTAGTGAAAAATGAGAAGACTTCATTTTTCTGTTTATTACAAAGTGAATACTGTACTGCCACTGCCTGTCTGCAAGTATAGTCACTTCAAAGTCCTTGCAACAAGCTACTAAATTAACTTCCCTCTCCACCAGTAATTGGCAATCATATGATTAGGAAGGAAGGGAAATTCTGTTGAACCAAGGGTGAATTCATTTTAACTACAATATAGAAGGGTGCCCCTCTTTTTAAGGGGATTGGGGAGGTTTTATGGACATTTTTAGAGAATTTTATAGTATTTGGTTTTAATTAGTATTGGTATGGGTTTTAACTGATGTTGTGAGCCACCTTGGGTCGCTTAGGTGAAAAAGGCGGTTATATAAATCCAATAAATAAATAAATAAATAAAATATTGGAAATCTAGAAGAGTCTGGCATTGACCATGCTACAACTTTTTTGAAAATTCAAAATCTTGGTGAAAGACAGAACTTTCAGAAAGAGAGAGGAAGAGAGAATGAATAATCCTTTGCTCCAGGCTTTGGCAATACACTGGATTAAGCTCATTACTAATTAGACACAATTGTGAAGCACAATTATTTATGAACTTTCAATGGGCTGAATTCATGAAAGGAATAATGAGTACATATTTTCCTTTTATAGAATATTAATGAAGAAGTGGCATTGCTATTAATTATTAATTTATTTTCAAACTGTAATGAATCCTTCGAGTGGCAAATTCCAAATTTCTATATTTACAGAAACAGCAGCATGTATATTGATGACAAAGCTGCACAGCTATACCTAGAAACGAGAGAGTGCAAGGGCTGCTGGTAAAACAACTTCATGAAATTTGGAAGAAACAGATAATTAATAAAAATTGGGAGATGATATGTCAACATGTGTTTAAGTGAAAAACCAACTGTGTTTTGTATAAATTGTGTCATGTTGCATACCATCGGGTCCATTCTGGTTTATGGAGAACCTTTCCAGGGTTTTCTAGGTAGAAAATACACAGAAGTGACACAAGATTACTGGTGGCACAGTGGTTAAACCGCTGTACTGCCTGGCACCCCCCCCCCAGCCCGATCTACAAGCGGACGCCCTGTGCGGTGCGTGCCATGGGGGAAAGTCGTGTTTGTTTTGTCTTTTTCAATGCATTCCCCAGACAACAAAAAAAATCAGACAACAACACGACTTGTGGAACCAAGTTTTGTTGTTATCCGGGGTTCCACTGTATTCTCTTTTTCTTGGTGTGTTCTGGGACTGTGTAGCTTGCCCCTGACTGCACAGGCTGGTTCTTCTCATAAGAGGCACAGTGGAGAATTTAAGTGCTAACCTTTGGCTCCACATCCAGATACTTAAAACACTAAGCCATACTGCCAGTGTCAGTAGGTAAAAGTAAAACTAGAAGTCTCCCTGGCTCAAAAGCCAGTCGTATCCGACTCTAGGGTTTAGTGCTCATCTCTGTTTCATAACCGAAGAGCCAGTGCTGTCTGCATCTGCAGACATTTCTGTGGACATGTGGCAGGCATGCCTCAACACCAGAGTGCATGGAGCACTGTTTACCTTCCTACCAAAGTGGTCCCTATTTATCTATTTGCAATTTCTTGCTTTTGAACTGCTAGGTTGGCAGGAGCTGGTGCAGAGATGGGAGCTTATTCTGTCATGCAGTACCCGGGTATCGAACTGCTGACCTGCCGCCTACCAGTCAGCATCTTAGCCATTTGAGCCACTGCTCAAGTGTCAGTGTACATCAGTAAAGGTCTCTCTTGCTTGAAAGCCAGTCACATCTGATTCTAGGGGCTGGTGCTCATCTTGATTTACAGCCAAAGAGTCAGTGCTGTCTGTCTCTGCAGATGCTTCCTCGACCATGTGGTAGGCATGACTAGACACTGAAGCACACAGAATGCTGTTACATTTCCTGCTGAAGTAGTACCTATTTATCTACTTGTAATTTCTTGTTTTCAAACTGCTAGGTTGGCAGGAGTTGAGACAGATGATGGGAGCTCAGTCCATTGCTTAGCACTTAGTTCTCGAACTGCTGACCTGCCAACCTTCCAGTCATCAAGCTCTGTGTTTTAACCGCTAAGCCACCATGGCCCCCTTGAGTATACACTGGCTTTTGTAAATTTGATGTTGCAAGAAGCAACACTAAATCAAATCAAAGGAATTTACAGGATAGTTGACTTAGCAGGTTTCCCAATCATTTAGTACAATGAGTCCTCAAACTTTTAAAGCTGGGGGCCAGTTCATACCCCCTCAGATTGTTGAGGGGGGCATATGGGTGGTCCTGCTGCTGCCGCTGGCAGCGGGGGGAGTTGTGGGTGCTGAGCCCCACCCCACCCCTACCACACTGGCAGCAGAGGCGGCGTGACCAACCCAACCCCCCCACTCCCCCACTGCTGTCATGCTACCACTGGAGACCACCCTGAGCCACCCACCACTCCACCCGCTGCCACTGACGACCACCCTGAGTCACCCACCATATCACCCACCACCATGGCTGTCGCCACCACTGCTGACCACCCTGAGCCATCCACCACTCACCCCACACCACTTCCCTGCTTACCAGCCATCTCCCCCACACTCGGCCAGAGCAGCCCCTGAGAAAGATGCAGGCAGCCACATGTGCCCACTGCTTCCACTGCAGCCGCCTCAATCCTTGTCCCCTCCACTTGCCTTGATATTTCCCTAATGGTGCTTCATAGCAGGGCAGATGTTGTCATGTCTAGCACCATGCTTAGCCTCCAAAGCACTAGCCCTACATGTGAAGGGAATGTATGAGTAGGGCTTTAGTCCATTTACTGTCCTAAAACCCTCTGCGTGTGAGCTGGAGCCAGTAAACAGATTTGACAGTGGTTTACAATCACAATGTCAATATGCAGGAAAAGCATATTTGCACAGCAAACAAATATTGATGTTATGTCAGCTTAGCTTTCATGACTTATCCTGAAGAATCATGGGGACTGTCAGCTGGTGAGAGAGCAGATTATTCTTTGGTGGATAAATGTATGGCCCCTTCATAGAACTACAGTTCCCAGAGTTCCTTGTCAATGAGTAACTATGAAATCTTTGTAACTGAGGTAGAGATACATCCTTAGATTCTCAATGCCACCCGAGGACTCGCCTGCCTCTCCCCAGAGCCCACTCCATTGGCCCAGGGATGGGAGGCACGTGTGCATGCCATCCCTGCCCTCCGAGCCCTGCCTGCCAGAGGGCTTGGAAAGGATGCCATTGCTGCTGCCTCCGTTGCCTCCCGAGGACTTGCCTTCCTCTCCCCGGAACCCACTCCATCGGCCCAGGGATGGGAGTCAGGTGTGTGCTCTGTCCCTGCCCTCCGAGCCCTGCCTGCTGGAGGGCTTGAAAAGGATGCTGTTGCTGCCACCTGAGGACTCTTGTGACGTTGAGCCCTGGGCCCCATCCATGATGTTGAGCCTTGGGCTCTGCCAGGAACATTGAGCCAGGCTCCGTATCCATATTTATATTTCTTATTATACTGTGTATTGTACTTATATTTTTGTATTTATTGTATATTATGCATTATATATAATGGATTTTTCTCCTTATGTTGTAAGCCACTCTGAGTGGTGCTTGCACCAGGAGGGTGGGGTATAAATAAAATTTCTATCTATCTATGAAGGCTTAGAATACATTAATTTAGTGGCCTTTGTGCCCCATTCAGTCCCATCTCCAGTTTAGATGCCGCTCCTTGCTAATGAATTGTAATGGAGTGCTAAAATAGAAGTCTATTTCTCTCCTTTATGTTTTTTCTCTCTTTACCACTAGTAAACAAAATGTCTAACCCAGGCATTTTCAACCTCCACCCCGTGGGCTGCATGTGGCCCACAGAACCACTTCATGTGGCCAACCACCACCTCCATCGTGCCAGGAAGTGCCATGTGATGGAGGAAGGGCAAAATGGCCATCCGGTCCCTGAAGCTGTCTGAGGAAGTGTGACCCGGCCTGCAGCTTAAAATGTTTGAGAACTCCCGGTCTAACCCTTCCCTACTTCCAAGACTAAATCAAAATGCAGGTTACTAATAAACGAAGTCATGACTAACAAATTCAACGTCTTTTCCATTAATCTTTAAAACTCAGTCAAATTTACCAGGATTCCTGATTCTTGGTTGGAGTGGGGTAAGTACAGTATTCCTATTTTTGTGATCAAATGCATCACTAGACAATAAAGTTTCAATAAGAGACCCATTTCTGTGCAGTTGCAGAAACTCACGTCCACAGAAGGAAGAAACGGAGCCCTGTGGGAGCCTGATTCATTCCAATCATGTTGAGAAGTTGGTAAGAGAACGAATTCCGAATATTACACATGATTGATATAACCAGGAATTTCCGCTGACCCTCAAATATACAATTAAGCTTTCTGTGTGTGACTTGTCTTTATTGTCCTCCGTTCCCCAAGGATTCGGAAAAGCAGCTAAGCACAGCACTATTGTGTTTAATAAAGAAGTTTGTTTCTGACAAATGGAAGTGCAGTGATATACCAAAGGCACAGGCTTTTATTCCAGATTAATTAAGCCAGAATGATAGCCCTTCCCGGTTTTATTCTTGCTACTGCAGACGGATATTAGAAGTGCCTATACTGCTGCTGAAGAGACAAATATAAGACCGGCTTATTGTCTCTGCCGATGCAAAGGGCTCAAGTGGCCCTGATTGTTTTTGTCCTCTCAGAAACACCTTCGGCAGATTGCTATGATTTACATTTTCTTGGAAGGCAGCGGAGGCTGGTCAAGGCCCTGAGGATGTTCAGTGAGACCACAGTAGCATCATGCAGCTTGAACCCAGTCAATATTGTCTTGTTGTTCAGTCTCACAGTCAAGTATGACCCTTTGCAACCCCATAGACCACAGCATGCCAGGTTCCTCTGCCACCTGCCATCCTCTGTAGTCTGCCCAGATCTAAGTCCACTGTGTCAACAATGCCATGTGACACAGTGTCTGGTTCTCAGTGCCAAGGGCTGCAGTGGCTCAGTGGTTAAGAAGCTAACCTAGTTAGCTGGAAGGCTGGCAAGCTGGCAGTTTGAGATCCGAGTACTGCATGATGGATTGAGCACCCGTCTCTGTCCCAGCTCTTGGGGACATGAAAGGAGTCTCATTTAGGCATTCCCTGAGAGGAGTTTCTTCCGCAAAAATCCTTTCAACCCAGACTAATTTCTAACTCCAAATTATTATTAATGCCATCGTGTGCTGTAGGGATATGAAGTACACACTTTTTCATTTTGTTGAGTTTCTCCAAATCCATTTTCATTTTTTCCCTTTGTAATGGATTGCAAGACTTTCTGCTTTTCCCCCAAACAGAAATTCATGTTGCACTTTGTTTTTGCCTTTCCCCCTCAATGCGCACAATTCCTTTTTCTACCCTGATGTGTGCGAGGAAAATATGAAAACTTTATAAAAATTGTGATAGGATGCTTTGTTTGGATAGTAAAAGATAAAGGCCTCCCTTGCTCAAAAGACAGCCATGTCTGACACTAGGGCAGGAATCCAGCCTGTGGTGCCATTTTATGTGGCCCTCACGCCTCCAAGGGTATTCAAGAAACAAAATGGCCTCCCCATTAAAGTTGTTGGGATGAAATGGTGCAGGCAGGGCAAAATTGCCCCATCATGCAGGCGGGGCAAAATGGCCGTCCGGCCCTCGAAGCTGTCTGACAGAGCATGACCTGGCCCCTGGCTTGAAAAGGTTGGGAACCCCTGCTCAAGGGGACAGTGCACATCTCCATTTACAGCCCAAGAGCCAGGACTGTCTGAGTCTGCAGACATTTCTGTGGTCATGTGGTAGGCATGACTAGACACTGAAGTGCACAGAATGCTATTACCTTTCCCACCAAAGTGGTACCCTGTTATGTACTTGCAATTTTTTTCCTTTGGCCTGCTAGGTTGACAGGAGCTGGAACAGGTGACTGGAGCTCACTCTGTCACGCAGCACTCAGGTGTCAAGCTGCTGACCTGCTGGTTATTAAACTCAGCGTTTTAACCACTAAGCTACTGAGACCCCATTTATTTTGCACACTCCAATCCAAAAAGAATTAATCACTCCTATGACATCAGAATCTACTGTCCATTGGTGTTTGTTAGAAATATTGTTAAAATATCTACCTTCCAAGGACTCAGTGGAGCCCAAAGCAGTGAATTCATATGGCAAGTCCTTTGCAAATGTCAACCTAACATTTTTCAGCTCAAGCATTTAACACAGAGAAAGTCTGGAAAATGGAGTATCCAAAGTGTTGTAGCAGACAGAGTGACAAACTAGGAATTTGGACACCTGGGTTCAAATTCCCACTTGGGCATGAAATCTCACTGGGTGAGTGGAACTGGGACAATTATTCCTTAAATATCTCCCTTAATTGAAATCACTATTATGGTTTACAGAGACAACACAATAAGTTGCATTGCTCACTTGGAGAGAATGCCTTGGAATTCCATACCATAAAAGGCTTATATGAAAAGAGAAGGACAAAGAGCATGAAACAGATCCAGGAGAAGGTGAAGAGATAACATCAAAGAAATATTACAACAACACCAAATAATGCCAGTGGAGACCGTAGAAGTGCCAGAGGAAGAACCTTCTATCTCTCTCAACACCCAAAGGAGTAGAAGAAGAAGAAGAAGAAGAAGAAGAAGAAGAAGAAGAAGAAGAAGAAGAAGGACTATTAGGGTTGCTATGAAGCAATTTTAACTTGATAGCACATAACTAACTAGGTAAAGGTAAAGGTCACCCTTGCTCGAAAGCCTGTTGTATCTGACTCTAGGGTTCAGTGCTTACCTCTGTTTCATAGCCGAAGAGCCATTACTGTCTGCTTCGGCAGATGTTTCAGTGGTCATGTGGCAGGCATGACTAGACACTGGAGCACATGGAACAGGGTTTACCTTTCCACTGAAGTGGTCTCTATTTATATACTTGCAATTTCTTGCTTTCAAACTGCTAGGAGTCTGGTGACTGATGGATTCCGAGAGCTTTCAGATGGAGCTGGGGCCGCTTCCTCTGGACCGACTGCACGATTCAGCCAAGGCTCTGGTGGACCTTTGGGAGAAGGAGGCTATGGCAGTCTTGGATATGATCATGCCATTGCGGCCTCTCCCTGCCAATAGGCCACGTACAGCTCCCCGGTTTACAGATGAATTGGGGGAGCTATAGCAAGCAAGGAGACGTCTGGAGCGCCGTTGGGTGAAGATTCGGAGTGAGTGCAACCAAACACGAGTTACAGCCACTTTACCACTCTCATTGCCTCTGCGGGGAACCGCTCAGCGACCCTGTTCTAGGTTACTAGGTTCCTCCTTGGGTAGGGGGGTCAGGAGCCTGGGCGGCAGAGTTCAGCTGAGGATTTTGCTGATTTCCTGGCAGAGAAAATTGCTCGCATTCATTTGGGGTTCAATCCTGACGTGGAGAGGGATCACCTGGAGAGGGCTGGAGCAGAGTCTAGCCATGTATCTGGGATCGGTTTGATCCTGTTGGCCCTGATGAAGTGGACAGGCTCCTGGGAGCTGTGCGTTATTCCACTTGCTTATTAGATTGCTGCCCTGCCTGGCTGGTGAAAGCTTCCAAGGACACAACGGGTAGTTGGGTCAGTGCAATGGTGAATGCCTCCTAGTGGGAGGGGGTGTTCCTGGCAGCTTTTAAACATGCTCTGGTGTGCCCCCTTCTTAAAAAGTCATCACTCGACCCTACAGTTCTTGCTAATTTCAGACCAGTTTCCAACCTCCCCTTTTTGGGGAAGATTTTGGAAAAGGCAGTGGTGCGATAGCTTCAGGGGGTTCTGGATGATATGGATTATCTGGACTTGTTTCAGGCCCAGTTATGGTACCGAGACTGCATTGGTTGTATTTATGGATGGTCTCTGGTGGGAGCGAGATGGGGGAAATCCTTCTGTTCTCGCTCTCCTTGACCTCTCAGTGGCTTTTGATACTGACAACCACGGTATCCTTCTGGGCCAGCTCTAAGGATTGCGGGCCCAGGGCACTGTGTTGTCCTGGTTTTCCTCATTTCTGAGGGACGAGACCCAGTCGGTGTTTTTAGAAAGTGAGTTGTCCAGCCCGAGGTCTCTCCCGTGCGGAGTGCCTCAGCGCTCAGTACTCTCACCTCTGTTATTTAACATCTACATGAAACCGCTGGGTGAGATCATCCGTTCCTATGGGGTGAGGTGCTATCAGTATGCGGACAGAACACAACTGTATGTCTCAGCTCGTGTGGACCCAAGTGACGCAGTCGGAGTCTTGACCAGGTGCCAGGAGGATGTTAGGGGGACAACATGCTTCAGCTGAACTCTGGCAAGACTGAGTGGCTTTGGGTTTGGGGTCCTGTGCTATCCCGGGAGCTTCCATCTTTGGTGCTGGATGGGGCATTGTTTCCCCAGACAGATCTGGTGCACAATTTGGTCATCCTCTTGGACTCGTGGCTGCTGCTTGACGAACAGGTGGCGGTCGTGGGAATGAGGGCTTTTGCATAGCTTCGCGTCATCTGCCAATTATGCATGCTCCTGGACTGGGACTCCTTGCTCACAGTCACTCACACTCTGGTCACCTCCAGATTGGATAACTCCAATGCACTCTACATGGGGCTGCCTGTGATGACCATTCGGAGGCTTCAGGTTGTCCAGAATGCGGCTGCCAATATGGTGATGGAGTCCGGGTGCTATGCCTGTGCCTCACCACTGCTCTGGGAGTTACACCGGCTACCTATATGTGCAATACAAGGTGCTGGTTTTGACCTTTAAAGCCCTACATGGCAGTGGACCAGAATACTTAAGAGACTGTGTCGCTCCAAGCTCCTCAACTCGTCCTACAAGGGCGGACCGGAGAGGCTCCATGCTGGTCCCATCAGTTAAGGAAACACATCAAGCGGGGACCAGAAGGAGGGCCTTTACTGTGTCCACCCCGGCCCATTGGAACCTCTTGCCACCAGAATTGCGCCTCCAGACGGAGCTGCTCCCCATTAGAAAAAAAGACTATGCCAGTGGGTGTGGGGCAGGAATGACTCTATTTCCCAACCCTGCTGGTTTGTCTAGCCATATGAGAGTTATTTGGCCTTTCAGTCCTTTTAGTTTAGTTCTTTTTAGTTCTTTTTAGTCATTTTAATATCAATGGAGGGCGGGTGAGGGCAGTTTTATAGGTTTTATGCGGTTTTAAATGTAACTAGTAGTGGTGCCCTGCTTTGCACGGGTGGGGTCCTACCTTGTCCTACCCTCCGTGGTTGCGTTGGAGCATGCTGTTCTGTGCCTCCGTGCTCCCAGGGTGTATTTGTCTAGCACACACTCTCTCTCACACACACAAACGACCAACCCTGCATCCACTCTCTCACCCACTCTCTCTGTCACATCCAGACACTCTCACTATTTCTCTCTGTCTCTCTCTGTCTCTGTTTCTCTGTCTCTCTCTCTCTCACACACACACATACACACACACACACACCAGTGGCTTACATTGGGTCGACTCTCTCACTCACTGTCTCTGTCACACATATACTCTCTCTCTGTCTCTCTCTCTCTCTCTGTCTCTCTCTCTCACACACACACATGCATACACACACCAGTGACTCCACTCGCTCACTCACGCTCTGTCACATAGAGTCAGGCTATCTCTCTCTCTCTCGACACACACATGCATACATGCACATGCCAGTGGCTTACATTGGATTGACTCTCTCACTCACTGTCTCTGTCGCACACAGTCAGTCTCTCTCTCATTCCCTCTCTCACACACCCACACACACACCCGTGACCTACCCTGCATCCATTCTCTCCCACCCCCTCTCTCACCCACAGACACACATGTCCGCCTGCTCATGCCTGAATGCTGCTCCTCCATGTGATACCCTTTCCCTCCTTCTCCCTGGCTGGTGTTGTCCCGCTGGCACCACCACCCCACGGCCCACCCCGTGGTGTCCCACATGTGTGGCCCCCTCAGAACTGTCCCCCCACTTTTGCATGCCCCCAATGCACATGCACATGTAGATGCCCCCCCGCTATACCGTTTCCCACCCTCCCCCTGCCAGGTTGTGTCCTACCCACCCCATGGTTGACCCCATGCGCGGGGCCCAAGACTTGGGGGCCCCCACTCCTCCGGCTCTCCTTGCACGTGGCCGCCCCACCCTAAAAAGTAATCCCGGGCCACCTCTCTCCCCTGCCGCTCTCCGCTGGCCCCACCAGGGCTGCTGCCCCTCTTTCCCCGGGAGGCCTACCTGGTGCTGCTCCTGCAGCTCTTGGCTCCTCTCCTCCTCTGGGTGGCATCTCATTGGCATGGTGGTGTGGTCCGGCTCCTTGGTGGCTCTCCTCTTCCGGGCGGCATCTCCTTGGCATGGTCCGGCTTCTTGGCTTCAGCTCCCAGCTCCTCTGCATGGGAGCATGGTCCGGGTCATCATCGGCTCCCTTCTCCTCTCGCCATCCTTGGAGTGGTGGCGTCTCTGGCATGGCGACGTGGTCCAGATTCTCGCTGTATCTGTCTCCCGGGCGGTGGATGCAAGGTTGGATATCTAGCCCTGCACTGTCCCCACTGCCTTGTGGGCAAGCATGCACTGCACATGTATGCCAGAATTCTGGGCGGGCGCAGTCCAGGCCTCAATGCCACACCCCCGGGTGCTGGGGGAACCCTCTTCATGCCCCCTTTTTGGGGTGAAGGCACCTAGATTGGGCTGCTGGTACCCCACGCCGGACACACCTGGGGTGCAGGGTAGGCGGGGCCAGCATTGTCTGTGGGGGGGTGCTGGTCTCACACTGTGAGTTGGTAACATACATCGTGAGACCTTCATTTTAGTTATATAGATTTTTCACAAGGGGTTCTTAACTGTGTTTTATTTGATGTTTTAACTGCTTTTTTACATGTTGTTATGCCATTTGGGTCTCCCTCGGGAGAGGAAAGCGGGGTATAAATAATGATGTAAATAAATAAATAAATAAATAAATAAATAGGTTGGCACGAGCTGGGACCAAGACGGGAGCTCATTCCATCATGTAGCAATCGGATATCGAACTGCTAACCTGCCGCCTTCCATTCAGCATCTTAGCCACTTGAGCCACTGCAGTCCCCCATACTGAACAATTGCTGTGTGGTTAATATTGATTAATACAGTAGTAACTTGATATTTGTACAATAAGTAGTTGCTAACAGGGCATGAAACATCACTTTGTCTCCAAATGTTCCTTTTTCTCCAAACCCCACCTTCATTTTCTCTGAATTCCACCCATCCTTGTCTCATACTTGGCAGTGAGACTTTGTTTTTAATTGTCACATTGATTTGGTACATGGTTTATGCGTATTTTCACAAATGTTCACAGTTTTATCTGGTTTATTTATCCGTCTACTTCACTGAAGCATTGCTCCCATTCGACAAAGCATATACTGTATGTATGACTTTTTCCAACTGTGCTATTTTAGCAGTCCAGATTTTAAAGAACATGTATAATTTTGCACTGGGTCCAGAACTCCCTTCAATCTTCTCAAGTGTGCAAATTCTCATCGCTAGGTATGTTGTTTCCTACAGTGAGTCCAGGGAAGTGCAAAATTGTCACCACTGAGTTTGCCAAAGCTGATAGAATTATTTTCCTGCTCTAGTTGCAAGTAGTTTACATGATGAGCCATGTGTCATTACATCAGAGCGACTGGAATTTCCAAAAGAGCCTTTTAACGTGTATTTAACAAAGGAATGGGTGTGTGCGTAATTGGTTTTTTATAATGATTTTTTAATGGAGATTTTTGCCCATCTCTCTTTTTAGAGCTTCTTAAACCCTAACGGGAATCCTTATTCCCTATCGTTCTGACAGCATCAATAGCCAGCTGTTCAGGTCTTCTTTTCCACAGTTGCATCCAGCTGTTCTAAAACAGCATACACGTGTGTGTGCCAGAGCAACACTGGGAAAGAACGCACCCGCACCATCTGCTGCTATACGAAAGTCGTCATTCCTTATAATTTGTCAACCGAGGCCATCATTTTGAATTGAACGCTTGTCTTACCTGGACGAACTGACCACCTAGAAATACTTCATTCCAATTTTTGGTGGTGGGTGGTATGCTTGCCTATTGAGTTCATCCCCATTGACTTTTGTTGCTGCACTCTCAGAGTGAATGAAACTAAACAAATGAATGTTTATTAATTGATTAGTCTTACGACCCTATCAATAACATAGCAGAAGAATTAAAATCTGTGCGATACAATGGAGTGCAATACAATACAATAAAAATACAACAAAACACAACAAAAATACAATACGTACATACCTGAGCTACTTTTAAAAGGAATGTAAACTGGAGAAGGTGCCTTAATACATGCATATCCATAATCAGATAAGTGAATCTCCCTTGCAGGATACCCCAATTTGACTGATATATTGGATTCTTTTAGTGATTGCCTTAGTTATAAACTTGGCAGTTCTACATACAATGTGCATGTTAGAACCCAGGAGGAGTTAGGACAGTTTGTGATTAGAGTCCCCAATAGTTGTTTTTTCCAATAGGGATGCAAAGTACAGTAAAACCCCGGGTTACGACGGAGGTCCATTCCAACAGCCTCTCTTGTAACCCCCCAAAAATGTAAAGTGAAACATCCATAGGGTTGCATTGGGAAAAAAATGGTCCTGAATTGATTGTTTTAAACCAAAAAAATAAATAAAATAAATTAAACATTTGTAAACCGGGACAGCATTTCCATGGGATTTGCCGTTGTAAACCTCAACAAACTTAAACCGAGGTGGTTGTAATGCAGGGTTTTACTGTATTTAAATCTAATATTAGTGTATAACTGGCAATCAAATCAAATATGAGAGATATTTTCAATATCTGGAGAACCACATATGCACGTTCTTTCATGGTAAGTGTTGATTTCTATGATGTTGTGATTTATATGATACTGTGATTTATTTATTATTATTCTATTGTATTTTATTGTGTGTTGTAGTATGTATACTTCTTGATATGACATGTATAATGTGTATCAGTTGCTGTATTGTTTCTGTGAGCCACCTGGAGTCACGTTGTTGAGTGGGTGGCATACAAATCCAGTAGTAGTAGTAGTAGTAATTATTATTATTATTATTATTATTATTATTATTATTATTATTATTATTATTATTATTATTATTATTATTATTATTATTATTATTATTATTATTATTATTATTATTATTATTACCTATAAGAAGAGGGTTGGGCCTTGCATGTCCAGCATGCACAGCCACATCCGGCCCAACCATCCTGTACCAAGCTGGCCACACTTATCGCAGCATTCTCCATGCCACGCCACCCTCAGCCAATCAGGCTGAAGGATGCAAGCACGGACAAGGCGGGGCAAGCGCCTTTTTAAAAAAAACGTCCGATGCATCCAGGAGACAAAGGCCAAGAACGGAGCTCCATTCTCGGCCTTTGTCTTCCAGAGGCCGGAGGTAAGCCATTGCCTTCCACGGACGGCAGAGGCCACAAGCTTCAGCCACCATGCTCCATGGAAGGTGATGGCTTCTCACTGGGAGACGAAGGCCGAGAACAGCACTCTGTTCTTGGCCTTCATCTCCTGGAAGGAAAACATCGCCTTTCACAGAGGGTGGAGGGCAAAAGCTTTGGCCCCCATCTATCAAGAAAAATGAACCACTTCCCTCTGGGAAATGAAAGCCAAGAATGGTGCTCCATTATCGGCTTTTGTCTCCTGGAGGGAAGTTATCACCTTCTACGGAGGGCGGGGGATGAAAACATCAGCCCCCGCCAACCGAGGAAAACAAACCACATCCCTTCAGGAGACGAAGGCCGAGAATGGTGCTCTGTTCTCTGCCTTCGCCTCCCGGAGGGAAGCCATCGCCTTCCACGGGGGTTGGGGGCTGAAGGCACTGGTGCCTTCGTCCCCCCAACCGAGGGAAGCGAGATACTTCCCGGGAAGCAAAGGCAGAGAACAGTGCTCCGTTCTCTTTCTTCACCTCCTGGAGGGAAGCAGGCCTTTTCCACGGGGGGCGAGGGCCAAAAGCACTGGTGCCTTCAGCCCCCGCCAACTGAGGGAAGCGAGCCACTTTCCCATGAAGCAAAGGCAGAGAACGGTGCTCTGATCTCTTCCTTCACCTCCTGGAGGGAAGCAAGCCCCTTCCATGGAGGGCGGGGGCTGAAGGCAATCGAGGGAAGCGAGCCACTTCCCCGGGAAGCAAAGGCAGAGAACGGTGCTCCGTTCTCTGCCTTTGCCTCCCGGATGGATGCAGGCAAGCCCCTTCCACATTTAGCCCTTGCCTGTCGGAGAAGGGGCTTCCTTTCTCCAACAGACAGTGGCCGAATGCAGAGCTCCAATTCGCCCATGCCTGTCGGAGAAATCCACCCCCTTATCCAACAGGCAAGGGCCAAATGCTGAGCTCCACCCCCTTCTCTCTCTGTGTGTGTGTGTGCATGTGTGTGTGTGCGTGTGTGCGTGCATGTGTACATGCATGCATGTGAGCACACACACCCCAAAACCACCCAAAACCACCAACAGACAATATATACCTGCCCGGCAAGGCCGGGCAAAAAATGCTAGTAATAATAATAATGGAATCTAGTAACTCGAATCTGGCTCTACAGTAAGCCCTTCCTAAAGGATGAGGGAGGCACATCAATAAGTATTTTTCAGCTTGAAACATAATTTTGTTAGCAGCCAGCCACCTTTAAGAACCATTTTTGGCCAGTAGTTCCAAGTCAGATTGCGCACTGATATCTAAGACTCTCTGTTTAAAAATTCCCTTGGCCTATGTTGCCATTGCTGCTCCCTCAGAATTAGTACCCTTGTCTGCTCTGGAGCAGCAAATTCTTTTCCTTGAGTTTTCATTTCTTCAGCATTTAAAATGCTTTCTCAAAAACCAATTTTACACTTAGTAAAATTTAACTCTTCAAGATATACTTTTTTCCATTTCAAAGCTATATAACAAGCATTTAAGAGAAGTGTTGTCTTTTTTAAAAAAACAAAAACAAAAAACCTGCAAGTAGCATCCTCAACAGGAGATGTCACTTATTTGCTAGCTGTTTACTGATTTCACTCACATTTATAAAATGATTTCCTCCTCTCACTCAGAGGGCTTTACTGCTGCCCTTAGAAAGCAACATCTGTTTCTTCTGGAATTCTCCCCCCCCCTCTCAGTTACATCCATTCCAACAGCTGTTTGAACTCAACTCCTAAGATGCGATAGCTATGTATGTAAAAGACTAGAAAATAGTCATTTTTACAAACACACTGTACTATATAATGCCATTAATTACTTGGACTTCTACATATGCACTCCGGCATCCTGGCGATGGGATTGCGCCTGTTCTTGCTTCCTTGGTCCTCTCTGGCCCAGGAATTAAGTCTTTTCCTAAAAGCTTGCCCTCTCACTCCTGACCTAAATCTAAGTACTGAACAAAGGGTGCTTATGAAATTAGTGTAGATTCAGGTAACGTGAGCCAAGTAATCACTCCAGTCTCCTTTAGGTATTTTAAAAGTATATTGAAATCAAAGTAAGGTACAGAATAAAGTACATCAGTGTTGTGTTTTGGGATCAAGGAGACAGCGGAGGCTTGATTCATGAAGAGGCAATAGGGCAAGATAGCCCGGTCGGAGTTTATTAGGAATAACAGACAAAGACATTCCAGAGAAGAGTATGCAATCTATTCTTATTGGTTACCTGCGATAACATAAAGTTACTTAATTGGCTAAATATCAGCATGTCTGCCTCGTGCTCACCTTGCTAATTGGAAGAAAGCTGCGTGATAGCTGAATAACTGCGTGCCATCCCTGGGCATAGTGGGGAGGGCCAAAAGCCTTGAGTCAGAGGCCCAAACTGGGGCCTCTAAGTTACGGCGTAAAAACAGATGAGGTAAGGAGAACGATCACCCAGGATTTATGGCCATGGTTTGCCACTAGCCACAGCGATCGTGCTATGAAACTCCTCACATCTTCCCCCTTCTGTTTTTAAGAAGCTTATAAGCATAATAAATTTGGTCCTTGCGTGCACGAGGCCGGAAGCGAAATCCTTGCAGGCAGGTGGCTAGCAACGAAGGTATGCATTGAATAAAGCAACAGGCAGTTATCAGAATGGCAAGAATAATTAAACAATTTTGGTTTTTGTACCTTATCAGAATTATCGGATAAGTTAAAGCAACACATATTATGCACAGACTCACAACCTTGATGATGCAACATCAGCAAATAATCGATCACAGCACGGTTATCTAAAATGGCATTGCGAAGCTGAAATTGCTCCCTGTTCAGGAGGCTAATAGCTTGGGAAGTGTGATTAATGGCTTTTACAAAAGCACAAGCAAGCTTCCCAAGCTGCCTTGCATTCCCGGCTGCCAGGCCAGGCACGCCAACAAGACTGATGGCTAAGGATGTGTACTCGGCCTGGGAAAGCACCTTAACAGTGCTATCGCAATCAGAGGGTAACTGCTCAGCGGCAATTCCCAGGGTGATGCGTTTGTGGGCGGGACGCTGACGGACCAGCGTAGTGCGGTTGGGCAAAGCAACAATCATACGACTAAGGCAACAAGTGGTTGTAGAGAGGTTAGCAGGTTCGTGACCCACAGGTCCAGAACCACCCAGAAGGCAACAGAATGTGCTGAAAGTTAAAATGAAGGTCCTCTGTTTCTCTCCCGGTGCAATTAAGACCGCGACCAGGCTGGAAACAGCGAGGCTTTGACTTATGTTGAGTACAGTTCACAACCCTGGCACATTTACTAGCATTGCTAACAGCTACAATAGGAGTATAGAGAGACAGGGCATCAGAAACCCATTTACATGTGTAGGGTCCTGAAAACTCTTCCATGTACTTCTGGAGGTACCTTGAGATATGCAGTTACATAAGGCAAAATATACCATAAGCAAAGAGAGGTCTTTCCCCAAGAGAATAAGCAAAACATTTAAGCATGAACAAAACATGAACATTTCTCTTCTTCCTTACATGAAGGAGGTTTCTGTTGCATTCTAGAAAGCATTTCTCACTCCCCAATTACATGAGTAAGGCATTACATTTTTTCTTCTCTCACTAGGTGTAAGTGAAAGAGGCATTCAATCACTTAAAACCAGCATAGCATGGTAAATCAAATACAGTACAAATATCATTAGAGCATTTCACACTCATAGCATGAGCAGGTAGACAATTTTTTAAAAAGGCTTTCAGGTTTTATAATGCAAACAAGCCAATTCTTCTTTAGAGTCCACACAAACTTTTTAGTCCAATTAAAATGTCCAAATTAAAAGACCAAATGTTGATTGAAGCTTTCTTCTTCTCAGATTACAATTTAAACACTATCTTCTCTCCAGCACAGTTCTTGGCATGGCAAGGTTGAAATTAGGCCATAAATTAAGTCTCACTGAATTCACAAGACACCCAGCCAACCCCCCTTTTCAGCTTTTCAGGCAAACACACATTCCTTCATGCTCCAGCCACACCCATCTGTATTAAGGCAGGCAGATGAGGTATGAACAAACTTGGAACAACTTCTCCAGAATTTGCAAGTAGCTTTCACACAGAAGAACAGTACAGGGAATTCCCCGTTGCTTTCCCTGCCATCCTGATGCTTGAAACTTGGAACAGCCCATTCAGATCTCTTTGTTTGAGGGTTGGGCAGTTCAAAATCAGCCAAAAACTGCAGTATGTCTTCTCCCTCCTTGTATTTTTGCAACAGCCTGCTGTCCATAGAGGAAGGATCCACACCCCTTTTCCTCTGGACTTCTTTCATTTGCAGCATCTGAATCTCAACTTTATGACAAACTGCATCTGTTAGTTTGTGCTTGCACTCCTTTCTGGGCTTGGGTTTCCTGCATTCCTCCTCTGGGCCATCCTCCCACTTCTTGGCCACACGTGAGGTATCAAGTTTACTACTCAGCTTCTCCTGCTCTTGTGATGAGGGTTGCTTCAGGGGCGGGCTGAGGTCTCTTGTGCTGCTCTTTGAATCACAACCCTTGCTTCCTGCCACTTTGCATGCATTACTAGCTTCAATCTGTGATGAGGTCCCCACCATTTGTTCCCAATCAGCTGGCACTAGTTGTTTTTTAGACTTGGCAGGCAGTATTGCAGCAGTCCCATTTGCCAGAGCCTCTCTGTTCACTGGATATACAGCAACAGGTTCCATATCCAGCACAGCTGCAGTTAAAGCAGCAGAGAACAGGTCTTTTGTAGGGCTAAAAGTGCTTGATTGCTGCAAGGCAGAATATAATGTCCCATCTCCATTTCCACCACCATCTCCATCAGGGGGCTCATGCTGTTGTTTCTCATATGATGGAGGGGCAGTCAGACTCCCTCCCTTGGCTGGGGGCAAAAGCTGTGACAATGGTACAGTAAACCTCTGGGACAACAAAAGATTTTTTGGAGTAAAATCTTGCACTTCTTTTGTTTCTGCTCTTTGCCCATCATCCCGTTTGAGTGATCCAATTTCTGGGTACCAAAGACATTGGCATTCGACTTCCTTAGTGAAGCCTTCTATACTATTAAGCGTGATGTCTGGACATCCGCTCTCCTTGATGATTCTCTGCAATTCTTTTGCATGGGTCTTTTGCCCTAAAGAAAGTCCCCCCCCCCCATACTCACAATCGGGAGCTCGAAAGCTGAGGGAGCCTAAAAAGGCTGTGGCGCGCCAGGGGGCTATTCCAGCCGGTGAGTCGGGGAGTTGGGATCTAGCAATCACGACGCGGGTCACCAGATGTTGTGTTTTGGGATCAAGGAGACAGCGGAGGCTTGATTCATGAAGAGGCAATAGGGCAAGATAGCCTGGTCGGAGTTTATTAGGAATAACAGACAAAGACATTCCAGAGAAGAGTATGCAATCTATTCTTATTGGTTACCTGCGATAACATAAAGTTACTTAATTGGCTAAATATCAGCATGTCTGCCTCGTGCTCACCTTGCTAATTGGAAGAAAGCTGCGTGATAGCTGAATGACTGCGTGCCATCCCTGGGCATAGTGGGGAGGGCCAAAAGCCTTGAGTCAGAGGCCCAAACTGGGGCCTCTAAGTTACGGCGTAAAAACAGATGAGGTAAGGAGAACGATCACCCAGGATTTATGGCCATGGTTTGCCACTAGCCACAGCGATCGTGCTGTGAAACTCCTCACACATCAGAAGCTTAGAAAGCATTTCAGAATAAAGAAATAAAGAAAGCTGCTATCTGGGGAAAAGCCAGTGTGGCTCTCCCTCTGTGTAAATTAGCTACATGATTGCAGTTAAGATGGAAGAGAATGTCTCCTCTTCTGACCCCACCTTCAGGTTTTATCTCGTCCCTCAAGGTCTGCCTCCCAGCCATTCCTCTAAAGGATTCCAACCAATGATCTTACAGCATAACTTGTCCATCATACAAGGCTCCATCTCTTCAAACTCACGAGGCAAACATGTTGACACATAATGATAACTTTGGTATGTGAGAAAGGGGTATCCCACACATGGAAATCTCCACCTTGAATGGGCTAAAGCACAAAGTAATTTGGCGGGCAAAATCTCAGGAAAAAGTACAGCTCAGAACTGGACTTTTTCATGACAGAGAGAAAACTTGCATATTTCAGGATATACATGTGAAACTCAGAATATTAGAATATCGTGCAAATGTTCATTCATTTCACATAAAAGGTGAAACAAATATATGAGACAGAATCACTACATGCAAAGCGAGAGATGTCATGCCTTAATTCGTTATAATTGTGATGATCATGGCATACAGTGTACATGAGATTATGTGATGATTATGGGGTACATGAGATTGGGGGGTTGGGATTTTTCATAAACTGTAAGCCATAAGCATCAATATTATAACAAAGTAAGGCTTGAACTGTCTCGCTTTGCATGTAATATGTCTATCTATACCTATAAATCCAGACGTTAACCGTTGGAATTTGCTATACGCTTCCGCACCTGTCCGCATTATCCCATACTGAGCCTCCTGCACTCACCCGAACCCGGCTCGCAGAGTACTGCAGGGGTGCCAAAGCTGCCAGTGGGGCAAGAGCCCAACGAACGTGAGCAAAGGGAAACAACTTACCTGCAATTTTTGTGCCATGTTTGTGTTCTTGCCAAAGCATATGGAGAACTACACTTGCAGCAAGTGCAAGCTGGTTGCACTACTAGAAGAGAAGGTCCAGCAGCTAGAGGCCCGCATATCTAACCACCAACAAATTAAGGAGCTTGAGCTGTTCTTGGACAGAGCGGAGCAGACTATGCTGGACAAAGAAGTGACAGGGCACAGTTCTGAGGGAGAAGGCCCTTCACTAACTCAGGAGGGAGATGGTTGGAGGAATGTGACTCAAAGGAGGAGAAGAGTAGGGGATCACTCTGAGAGTCTGAAATTACAGAATAAATTTGAGGCTCTTTCCCTTATCACACCTGATGAGGAACACACAGAGGAACAACTGGTTCCACCTGATGATCTCTCCTTCATCACACTTGATGAGATCCAGGAAGATGAACAACAGGAACAAACTGAGGTTCTCTCCCTTAATATGGTTGATGAGGTGCATGTAGATGAACAGATTGCAGGAGAGAGGCTCCTTGTTCTAGGCGATTCAATAATTAGAAATACAGAGAAATGGATTTGTGATGCACATGATAACCGTATGGTGACTTGCCTGCCAGGTGCAAAAGTTGCAGACATCACAAGAAATCTAGATAGATTGTTAGAGAGAACTGGGAACGAGCCAGTTGTCATGGTACACGTTGGTACTAATGATGTTGGGAAGGCCAAGCGGTCTGTCCTGGAAGCCAAATTTAGGTTGTTAGGAAGAAGATTGAAGTCCCGGACTTCCAAGGTAGCATTTTCAGAAGTGCTGCCTGTCCCTCGCGCAGGACCTACCAGGCAGGCAGAGCTCAGAAGCCTCAATGCGTGGATGAGGCGGTGGTGTCGAGAGGAGGGCTTCAGATTTGTCAGGAACTGGAGAACATTTTGGGACAAGCCAAATCTGTTCAGGAGGGATGGGTTGCATTTAAACCATGATGGGACCAGATTGCTGGCACTCAACATCAAAAAGGCTGCAGAGCAGCTTTTAAACTGATAACTGGGGGAAAGCCGACAGGAGCTGGGCAGCATCCGGTTCGGGAAAGTGTGTACTTGAGTAGTGAGGAGGATGCAAAAATTACTGAGCAGAGCAAGGAGCTAGTCACCAGCACTCTAGCAGAAGGATGCAAGAGGCAGTCTAACAATGCAACTAGACTCAAAAGACTGTATCAGGAAAGCATATATAAATGCTTGTATACAAATGCCAGAAGCCTCCGGAACAAAATAGGGGAGCTGGAATACTTAGCAATAGATAAAAATATTGATATTATTGGTATCACTGAAACCTGGTGGACGGATGATAACCAATGGGATACAGTTATCCCAGGCTACAAACTGTACAGGAAGGATAGGAAGGGGCAAACAGGAGGTGGTGTAGCCTTGTATGTCAAAGAAGTGATAAAATCGTATGAATTGGAATATCTAGGTGATTTGGAGTCACCATTAGAAGCTCTGTGGGTAAGAGTACCAGGCCACAAGGATGGTCTAACAGTAGGCATATACTATCGGCCTCCGACCCAAACTCTTGAGGGAGACTGGCAGTTGGAGAATGTTGTAAAGGAGGCATCCAGGAAGGGAAGCCTGGTTATAATGGGGGACTTCAATTACCCTCACATAGACTGGGTGAACTGTTGTTCAGCACATGATAAAGAGATAAAGTTCCTAGATATGCTCAATGATTGTTCCCTGGGACAGATGGTTGAAGACCCAACTAGAGGTTCAAGAATCCTTGACTTGATTCTGAGTAATACTCAGGATCTGGTGCAAGAAGTTAATGTGACTGATCCAATAGGGAACAGTGACCACAACTCAATTATGTTTAACTTGATCATAGACCGCAAGTCACTGATAAAATCTAACACAGAGACCTTAAATTTTCAAAAAGGAAATTTCCCAAAGTTGAGGAAACTAGTAAAAAAGAAACTGAAAGGGAAAATTGAGAGAGTCCAAACACTCCAAGAGGCATGGAGGCTGTTTACAAAAACAATAACAGAGGCTCAATTGGAATGCATACCCAAAAGGAAAAAGGGCACTGCCAGGTCCAAGAGGACTCCGATGTGGCTTACAGGAGCTGTTCGGGAAGTGATCAAGAGCAAGAAAAGCTCATTTAGAAGATGGAAGGCTTGTCCAAATGAGGACAGCAGGCAGAAACATAAATTCTGGCAGAACAAATGCAAGGCAACAATCAGGAAAGCAAAGCAAGACTTTGAGGAGCGTATAGCTAAAAATACTCAGAGAAATAACAAAGACTTCTTTAAGTACATTAGAAGTAAGAACCCAACTAGGAAGGCCATTGGACCATTAGATGACAATGGAAGGCAAGGGGTTATTAAAGAGGAAACAGAGATTGCAGAGAGACTCAATGAATTCTTTGCTTCAGTATTCACTGAAGAAGACAGAGACCACATGCCCAAAACAGAGCCTATCTTCGTAGGGAGGGAAACCGAAGAATTAAGCAAGATAGAAATAACCAGGGAGGAGGTCCTTGCATGTCTTGTTAAGCTAAACACTAACAAATCCCCAGGACCAGATGGCATCCATCCACGAGTTCTCAGGGAACTTAAAGATGAAATTGCTGATATCCTAGCCAAAATATATAATCTTTCCCTCAAATCAGGGTTTGTGCCTGATGACTGGAAGGTAGCGAATGTAACACCAATTTTCAAAAAAGGATCCAGGGGTGATCCAGGAAATTACCGGCCTGTCAGTTTGACATGTGTCCCAGGTAAAGTGATGGAAACCATCCTAAAAGATAGAATTAATAGTTACATAGAAGAGAAGGCGCTGCTAAAGGAGAGCCAACATGGCTTTTGCAAGGGCAAATCATGCCTCACTAATCTGTTGGAATTTTTTGAAAGTGTCAACAAGCATGTGGATAAGGGGGATCCAGTTGACATTGTTTATCTGGACTTTCAGAAGGCTTTTGACAAGGTCCCACACCAAAGGCTCTTGAATAAACTTACCAGTCATGGAATAAAGGGACAGGTCTTGTCCTGGATCAGCAACTGGCTAAGGGACAGGAAACAGAGGGTAGCACTAAATGGACACTTCTCCAAGTGGAGGGAAGTAAACAGTGGGGTCCCCCAAGGTTCAGTACTGGGACCCCTGCTTTTCAACCTCTTCATAAATGATCTAGAGGTAGGAGTAAAAAGCAAGGTAGCCAAATTTGCTGACGACACTAAATTATACAGGGTAGTGAAAACTGTGAGAGATTGTGAAGAGCTCCAGAGGGATCTCTTGACACTGGGGGAGTGGGCAAAACAGTGGCAAATGAGCTTCAACATCAGTAAGTGCAGAGTGATGCATGTTGGGGCAAAAAACCCCAATTACATTTATAAACTGATGGGGTCTGAACTCTCTGCGACAAACCAGGAAAGGGACCTTGGTGTCCTGGTGGACAGCTCAATGAAGGTGTCAACCCAGTGTGCCTCAGCAGTGAAAAAAGCAAACTCAATGTTAGGGATCATTAGGAAGGGTATAGAAAATAAGTCAGCAAGTGTCATTTTGCCTCTTTATAAATCTATGGTGAGGCCCCATCTGGAATATTGTGTACAGTTCTGGTCGCCATACCTCCAGAAGGATATTATGGAGTTGGAGAAAGTACAGAGGAGGGCAACCAGAATGATTAGGGGACTGGAACACCTTCCTTACCATCTGAGGCTGCAACGGTTGGGCCTTTTCACTCTTGAACGACGGCGTCTAAGAGGTGACCTGATTGAAGTTTATAAAATCATGCACGGTGTGGACAAGGTAGATAAGGAAAAACTGTTTTCCCTATCGCACAACACTAGAACTAGGGGACACTCCATGAAACTTTTGGGTACTAGTTCTCAAACAAATAAGAGAAAGTACTTTTTCACCCAGAGGATTACTGGTCTATGGAACTCCCTGCCAGAAGAAGTGGTGACAGCTGTCAGTCTTCACAGCTTTAAGAAAGGATTAGACAAGTTCATGGAGGACAAGGCTATCAATGGCTATAATTATGGCTACCTAAGGACAACCTCCGGGTTGGAGAGATAGGCAGGATATCTCTCAATGCCATTTCCAGGGAATCCTAAGCAGGCATCTGCTTGGGAATACCCTGAAGGAAATGGTGAGCCACTGTGTGAGACAGAATGCTGGACTGGATGGGCTGTGGCCTGTTCCAGCAAGGCTGTTCTTATGTTCTTATGTTCTTATGTTAACTTCAATTCCAAATGTCCTCTGCGCTGCGCTGCGCCTCAGCCAATCAGGCTGAGAGGCACGAGCTAAAAGAACATTGGGAAACACAGCGCGCCCAATTGAAATCGAGCCACAGGAAAAAAAACTGCCGCACGAACGCAAAGAAAACAAACAAAACTCCACTTCCCAGTGTCCTATGTGGCGTGAGCCCTTCAGCCAATCAGGCTAAAAGGCGCAAGCGTGCAAAACGTCAAAAAAAAGCTAGCATGCAAAAAATAAAATAAAAACACGCAGCCTCCCACAACGGGAGTGAAAGTCCACCACAGGTGGACGCAGCACCTCACGGCCTTGCAAACAACACACACAAATAACCACGGGACTCCCTCTCCTCCCCACTACCCCGCCAAAGACACGGTGAGACCACCAGCGGCCTCAAGGAGAGTTGAGCCGGGGTGGAAAAAAATACCAGCTGCAGGCAGCAGTTCGTCAGGGGAAGCACACTCCCTGGCGAATGACTGGCTGCTGCCTTTGTACTTCCTACACCACTGTTTCGAGAACTAACACGAAACAGCGGTGGAGGTAATACAAAAGCAGCAGCCAGCAATCCGCAAAGAAGAGCACTACCCCTTATGGATCGCTGCCTGCCAATCTCCGGTTAGGTAAAACAGGAGAAAAAGGAGACAGAGAGGAGAGAACCATCATCAGGCAGATAGCTCTTCTCTGCCTTCTTCTCCCCCGACCTACCTAACAAACCTTACCGGATGAAGAGCCAGCTGACTGCCGGCTCCTCCTTTTCCCCATTGATGCATCGAAACCAAAATTTGAAGCAGCAATGGGGAAAAGAGCAACCGACAGGCAGCCCAATTCAAAGCAGCTCTCTTGCTAACAGCCCCACCTATAGTCCACAAGAGTAAAAACAACTCAAAAAATAACAATAAATCAAAAGCTTACAGAATAAAAAAAATATGTTAAATAAAAAAAATAAACATTTGTAGCATCCTCTGTTTATTTTTTACTCAACCCCCCAAAAAACCCCTCTAAACACAGTTTATAACAGCCCGGCAACGCCTGGCAACCAAACTAGTCTATCTATATAAAAGAGAGGTGTTTGTTATGGATTGTTGCCTGCCGATCCCCCCCCCCCCAGTTAGGTAAGCCAGGTAAAAAAAGTTGGCCCAGAGAAGAGAACTATTGTCAAGTAGATAGCTCTGCTCTGCCTCCTTTTCACCCGACCTACCTAATGAACATTACCGGTCAAAGAGCGAGCTGACTGCTGGCTCCTTCTTTTCCCCATTGCTGCATCGAAACCAAAATTTGAAGCAGCAATGGGGAAAAGAGGAACTGACAGGCAGCCCATTTTTCACGCAAAAATACACAACAACAACAAAATCAAACATTTACCAAAAACGGCAAACACCAAAATTAATAAAACACAAATAAATAAATAATTTTAAAATGCATTAATAAACAAAAAAAGTAAACAACAAAATCCAAAAACAAAAACATCCATAATACCAGAAAGCACAGAAAAAACACCTAACTACAACACTAAAATACCTAACTATAACAACACAACTACCACAAATTACACAAATAAACACCAACGAAATCACAAAAATGAAACAGACCAGAAATAAACAAACCAATTAAACAAATCTAAAACCCAACCAAACCACAAAAGAATAACAGAAACATCTCCCAGCCCACCACCACAAAAACAAAACAAATAAAAAACACAGAAGAAAGAAAACCAGAGAACTCACCAGCACATCCTCCCTCCACGAGACCAGAACAGAAATGAAGAAACAAACACTACTTACTGGAAGAAGCTCCACCTAGAGGCCAGGAGAGAAAAAACAAGTGAAACAAAAAAAATACAACACTATTACTAACAGCCCCACCTGCAGACTGGGAGAGTAAAAACAAGTCAAAAGATTCAAAGCAGCTATCTTGCTGACAGCCCCACCTAGAGGCCACAAGAGTAAAAACAACTTAAAAATAACAATGAATCAAAAGTTTGCAGGATACAAAAATGTTAAATAATAAAAAATAAACATTTGTAGCATCCTCTGTTTATTTGTTACTCAAAAAAACCCCAAAACAACTAAACACAGTTTATAACAGCCCGGCAATGCCGGGCAACCTATACTAGTCTATCTATATAAAAGAGAGGTGTTTGTTCGCTTGTCCTGTATAGAAATTCACACCCCTGCACCAATCACGCTGAAATTTGGCACACGCCTACCTTGGTATGCGGGAGTGCACCTGTCAGGGTCCCGGGGTCAGATGCGGGGGTATACACCCCTAAATTGATCTGCAAAGGGAAGTATACTCAACAGGAGGTTGTGTGTGTGACCCAGTGTTGTCATAGCGATGCTAATGTCATAGCCCCAGGTAGGTCATCCGATTGTGACATCAGTGTGATGTAATTGAGCTAGCTAATGTCACAGTACCAGTTAGGGATGCAAAGGGGACACATGTATGGGAAGGATAAGGGTGGATCATCGATGGAAAAGTGGGGCGGGTGAGGGAAGAGAGAGATGGAGGAAGGGAGGCAGGAGTGACCCACAACCAAGTGGGAAAGGCTGGCCTACAGTAAAAAAAACCCAGCAAAGCCGGGTAATCATCTAGTCTCATATATTAAGTTGCATTACTGAACTGAATGAACATTTGCATGATATTCTAATTTTCCGAGTTTCACCTGTATTCCTTGCTCTGTCTCTCTCATGTGTAAAGCCTCTTTGTACCTGCTTCATTTGAAGCATGACAATCAAGAGCCTGGCATATCTCAAGGATGCCTTAAGTATTACTTTGTCACCTGCTTTGGGAGTCATTCCTAGTTGAACAGCAAGGCCAGACTAACCATTAGGAAGAGTGAAACAGCTGACCAAGGAGGGCGATGCCAGGGTGTATGTGGACTAGTTGCAGTTCCCTTATGCCAGGGTGTCCAACCTTGGCACTCCAGGAGTTATGGAACTTCAATTTCCCAGAAGCCCTGATCAGTCAGTGTGCTAATTTGGGCTTCTTGTCCTTGGAGTCCAAGAACACCTGGAGCACCAAGGTTCCTGCTCTAGTTTGACCCTGAATCCTGAGGTCAAGATTTAGTGAGCACCTGCAGATTTCAGCTGGCTTCTCACTTTGCTGCCTATACCAGCAGGTAGGAGGGAGTCTAGCAGATGGGAATTCCCCACTCAGATCACTGAGTGAAGCTTATAACAGTGATTCTTCTTCCACAAGAAGGTAGAACTTTGAGGATGTCAAGAGAATGACCTGGACACACACACACACCGATGTCAAAAGTCTGCAGCTTCTTAATCTCTTTCTCTCTCTGTATCCTCTTGAGATAGCAGCTTATATTTCTTTTTTCCTTGGGGAGGGGGAGGGTTAGAAAAAAAATCAAAAGAAGTAACTGTGGAAGAAAAAGACATTTTCACCAAGTGCTTCTCAATTATCGCATCAACAGCCAGAGTCTTGTGTGTAAATTGTCTTTTATATATATATTAAAAATGCCCTCGAGTGTAAGAACTCTCTTTGGGATTGCTCCAAATGAAATATCTTATTTTCTTGAAAGAATGATGGTCTCTTGGGAAGAGAATTGCCAAGAGTTGTAAGAAAAGCAAGGTGTTGCAACGCAATGATTTAAAAGTGTTAAAAGTGTCTGATTATCATTTTTTCCTTAAGTATTATGTGTGATGTATCTCTCTCATCCCATCCATTGCCTGAAATAAACCACAAGATAATTCTACAAACATGAGACATGATGTTTCTGTATTAATGTGTTGGCCTTGGGCATCTTCATAAATTTGTCTGCAAGCATAATTGTAAATATATCTTTTTACGGTTGGATCTGCTGCAATATTTCTTTGGTTTCTTTTTCTCTTGTTGTGTATACATCAAAATATGGAACAAAGCAAATGATTGCAGTCATAAGATAACTGTCTTAAAGTAACTGATTTTTATTGTTAGGAAAGGGTAGCCAATCAATTTAGGACATTTTAAAGTGCTCAAAGAAATAAACCACCAATGAGAAAAACTGATGCATCTTTGAAGGTCACAGAAAGGCCACATTTTAAAATTATGGTAGCACCATGTATCACTATATAGAGGACAGCTTTCTATTTGAAGGGCCATCAAAGACCCTCAAAGATCACAGTTTGAAAACATCCTTTATCTTGAAGGACTTTGCAGTCCAAGTCCAGCTTTCAGATGTTCCACCAGTGCTTCAGGTTGAGCAACATACATGGTCAATGTTAAGGGCTGTCTTAATATGGAGATAGAGTGCCTGGAGAATTCACCCCTTGATTTAATCTTGGCTCTGGCACAACACTAAGATGTCTATTCTCGCAAAAAAGAATATCACCTACAACATCACCAACAAGTTTTTCGCAATGTAAACAAAGTAAAATTTGCATAAAGCTTCTGTGTTTCTGCAAAACTAGCATATACTTCCTTTGTGAAGATTATCACACAAATACAGAGCAAATCCAACAGCTCAGATTGACCACAAAGAAACAAATCTGCAGTCCTGTTTCCCTGCTCCTGTACATCACATTTGCATAGAACAGCGGATTCTCCTGTATGCAGGGATATGTATTTTTGACATATACTGCTAGGTCACCTTGTAATGAATTAAAATGGGACCATTGCTTTTAGTGAGTTAAAGTAGTTGCTGCGTTCTTTGCTCCCTGAGCAGGGGAAGAAGGAAGCCTGGGAAACGGCCTTCAAGCCGATTAGTTTACTTTTGAAAATAGTCAAAACAGGCTGAAAACTGTGAAAACGTAATTAGGATTAATGGACATTGTATGCTGTGATTTTTATTGGTTAATACCCAGGAAGAGGTGGGATGAGAGATGAAAACTGAGTTTTGTTTTATTGGATTGTGAGGCAGAAACTCCATGTTTTAGAATGATTATGATCATGATTATGATGACTATGTGTTGCATGTGCTTATCCGGAGAGGAGGAAGCAGCATACTTATACTTCCTTGTGAGTAAACAGTAGAAAGATGTAGTCAAATATGTTCCTGGCTAGACTAGGTCAGGGAATACAGCAAGATATGCCTTTCTTGTTTTATCCTGGGAAAAATAAAAATGTTCCTTTTTATTTTTGTGCCTTTTTTAGTAATGTTGAACTTTGAAATTATTTTTCTTTTAAATAGAAGCTGTCTTGATACAGAAGACATTGAACTTGTTATATAGAGCATAAGGTGGTGGCAGATTTCCACTTCCATTATTTCTTTATTGGCAATGCTACCGATTGCTAATTTACACTGCATATCCTACCTGATCTGGCTGGTTTGTAAGTACAGTATAAACAGTCAGTGGTTGAAACCTGTCATAGATTTCTCTAGCTTGGAGCAGGACCTCATGTAGTCTGAAGCAGCATAAAGGTTTATGTGGGCTTCCTGAATGGGTGCAGGTCTCTGGCAAGTGGAACAAGTCGTAAGTAGTGGGATAACATGAGTGTGTTGTCCCTTACACACCTCCCTTTCTATTCTTTCTGTTCATTTTGAACAGTTCATATTCTTCAATCCCTTCATTGCTGTCAACCAATCCCTATCAAATAATATTCACCCTACACGTTTGTTTTCATGTCAGAGATTACTCTGGGTTGAAAGGATTTTTGCAGGGTATGCCCAAATGAGGTTCCTTTCATGTCCCCCATTGTGCAGTTCTTGGGAATTGAACCCATCTTTCTGGCCTCCAAGCCTAGCACCTTAACCACAAAGCCACCAGAGGAGCCTACAGATGAGGACAAGGCAAGCAAAGCTTTCTACTTCTAACTGAGTTCAGCATGATTCATCTGGCCCCTTGGAGGAGTTGCCTTATCAATATTGATAATATTTATTAGGTAGCCTTACCCCTATTTTAAACTTACACATTCATTTCACAATATGTTACAAATAATCTCATTTCCACAGTCTGTGTCCATTTTGTCTCAGTAATATTTTATACCTGAAGTCCTCTTCTTGAAAAGCTCCTGAATCAGATCAGTGTGTTGTTCCTAAAACATCAGGAGCAGCAGAAACAACAAGAGTAACAATAAAAACAAAAGTAATAATTGCAGTAACATTAAATTTTTCCCATGGATGGATATTTTTTTTTACCTTACAAATGCATTTGTTTTCACATGTTTAGAAATAAAACAAATATAAATTATGCATCCTCCAACTTAATTTAAAATGCATTATGCACTGTGATGTTATGTAGAAATAATATTATTAAGGGGACAGATCTGTACGGTTTAATTTTGAGCTGGCCCTTTATAATTCAGTGGAAGGGGACATGTCCCCAGGTGTGAAATTAATTTTTTAACTTTAAAAACACATACATAATATGATTCCTTTTAATTGTCTTTTTTTGTGGGCAGCCTTTTTCTTTCTTAACAAAAGACATTGTTTCATATAATCCACTTCTTTGAAAGTTAATAAAAACCAAACTTATTCTGACTATTTTTAAAACAAGTTCTTCATTCCACTTCAGGAAGTTATAGTTTTTGATCGATTTTCAATGTAGTTACTATTAACGTGAGATCAAATGTATATTGACCATATAAATAGAGCTGTATCTCCGCCATTACCACATGTTCACCCTGACCATCATGCAATAAAGTTGAGTTTAGCCCTACTGCCGCTCCTTCTATTGTCTTCCTTGCAAGACACCAAATTGGCGACGAAGGTGGGATGGCGTCCCGAAAAGTGAACATCGCGCCCTTCCACACCATGAAGCCAGAGAAATGGGAACTCTACGAACAGCAGTTCCTATATGCAATGGACCTCGAGGGCATTGAGGAGGAAGCCCAGCGCCGAGCATTCTTGCTGGCTCAGTGCGACTTGGAAACGCTAGAGCTGGCAACGAACCTCCTGATGCCGAGGCCGCTCAGGGAGGTACCCCTAGATGAGATCCTTACCGAGCTGAGGAAGCACTTTCACCCGAAAGTGTCGGTGTTCCTGGCAAGGCTGGCCTTTCAGCAGCGGTGCCAGCGGGCCGGTGAGTCTGTGGCTGACTTCATGGCGGCTCTGAGGGTGGCTGCCATGCCTTGCCGGTGGGGAGCGTCCCTCAGTGAGGCACTGTGAGACAGGCTCCTGCTGGCCCTGCGAAATAAGGGGACCAGGAGAAAACTACTGGCCAAGGACAAGAGTATCTCCTTCGAGCATGTCCTGCGCATCGCCCAAGTCAGTGCAACAGGGCGAACGGGTGTGCTGGGCCAGGACCGTGGTGGCTAGGGCCCCCCCGCCAGCGGTCCCAGTCCACAGCTGTTCCTCCCATGGAGAGCAGGGCCCCTCCGAGTCCACCACGTCCACCTCTGACTTCAGTGAGGACGACGTGCAGTGGGTGCAGAGGAGGCCCGAGGTTTGTGACCGCGCCAGAGAGGACCGCCGCTGCGATGGATGCGGGGCATCCCACGACCAGAGCCGGTGTCCATTCCAGAAGGCAGAGTGCCACAACTGCGGGTGGTGCGGGCACATCGCAAAGGTCTGCAGGTGGCGTTGGGACGATGGCACGGGCCCGGCAGAGTGGCCACAATGCAGAGCAGACGGGGTCGGCAGGATCTTCGGTGATGATGAGCTGGCGGAACACCGCGTGTCTCAAAGAGTTCCCAAAAACCATGACCAGGCAGTCCACAGCCTGCCCCTGAGGCACCCACGTTTTTTTGTAGAGGTACTGATACAAGGGGTCCCAGTTTGAATGGAAATAGACTCAGGGTCCTCATACTCCATAATCTCCCAGCGGGAATTTTTGCGCATTCCCCCAAAGTCACGCCCCAAACTGAGGGCCCTAAAGACTAACTTGCGGGATGTGCAAGGGAAGAGTATCCCAGTATTGGGGGTGGGAGAGTTCAAGGTTCAATTCAAGCACCGCGCCACGCCGTTGCCCCTAGTGGTTTTAAGGGAAGGGACCTGCTGCCTCCTGGGAACACAGTGGTTCGGGCCCCTGGGTGTTTTCATTGGGGGAATCCACGCCGTGCAGGCTGACCCCATCACGGAGGTGTGCAACGCGCACCAGGCCGTCTTTGAAAAGGGGCTCGGGAAGTTCAAGGGTCCCCCAGTTTCTTTCGACATGGACCCCAAGATTCGGCCCATCAGACTCAAGCCATAAAGAGTGCCATTCGCACTGAAGGACAAAATTGAGGCAGAACTGGACAAATTGGTGGGCCAGGGGATTTTGGTGCCTGTAGATTCTGCTGAGTGGGAAACCCCCATTGTTATGGCGCTCAAGGCTAACGGGGAAGTTAGAATCTGTGCCGACTACAAGTGCACAATCAATAAGGCCATCCGCCCAAAAGCGTACCCGGTGCTGGTAGTGAGTCACCTGTTAGCAACACTGCATGGGGGGAGGTGTTTTGCCAAATTGGATTTAGCGCAGGCATACCAGCAATTAACGGTGACCCCAGCTGCAGCCGCTGCTCAAACTATAGTTACCCACAAGGGAGCTTTTAAAGTGATGCGCCTCCAATTCGGCATGAATTCGGCCCCCAGGATTTTCCAGTCACTCATGGAACGGCTTCTGAAGGGGCTCTCAGGCATCCTCCCCTATTTTGATGATGTGTTGATAACAGTGGGGGGGAGCAGGAATTGGCCAAGAGGTTGGACCGGGTGCTAACTGTATTCGAGAAAGCGGGGCTCAGGTTGAGAAAGGATAAGTGTGTGTTCCTCGCAGAAAAGGTAGAATTCCTCAGATTCCGCATAACCCCCAATGGTATTAAGCCAGCTGAGTCAAAGGTATCAGTGGTCCAGAACGCCCCTCGTCCCACCACCAAGCCTGAGTTACAGTCCTTCTTAGGACTCTTGAATTTCTACCACTCCTTCCTGCCCAGGAAGGCATCGGTGGCAGAACCGCTACATAAATTGCTTTAAAAGGATGCGGTTTGGCGGTGGGGGGAAGCCCAGGAATGAGCTTTCAAGGGGCTCAAGCAGCTACTATCTTCCAAGGCTGTCCTAACACATTTTGACCCCAAGAAACCAGTTGTGTTGGTCTGCGACGCCTCGCCGGTGGGGGTGGGGGCGGTCCTCTGCTACGTGCTAGAGAGTGGGCGGGAAGCCCCGGTAGTGTTTTATTCGAGATCCCTGTCTAGGGCAGAGTGCAATTACGTGCAAACAGACAGGGAAGCCCTAGCGATAGTTGCAGGAACTAAGAAGTTCCACAATTTCTTATATGGCCGGCCATTTACAGTTGTAACTGACCACAAGCCCCTGCTAGGAATTTTTACCACGAGCAAGCCCAGCCCTCAAATCCTGTCCCCAAGAATGCTGAGGTGGGCAATCTTCCTCAACACATACCAGTATGCGCTAGTTTACTGGCCCAGCAAGGAAATCAGCCATGCAGACGCCCTGTCGAGGTCACCCCTCCCACAGCTAGGGGATCCAGAGAGTGAGGTAGAGTAAGACCACCAGGTGTTCCTGATCGAGGCCCTAGAATCTTCCCCAATACTGCCAGCGGAGATCGCTAAGGCCACCACGAAGGACAAGTCGTTGGCCCTAGTCAGTTCATGGGTACAGAAAGGGTGGCCAGCAACCACGGAGGAATTTAAGGTGTACGGGAGGAGAAGAGATGAGCTGTCCCTAGAGAGGGGGTGCCTCCTCTGGGGGCAGCGGGTAATAGTCCCTGAAGCACTGAGACCTCAGGTGCTCAAGATGCTGCATATCAGCCACCCGGGGATCGTGTGCTCCAAGGCGCTAGCAAGAAGCTATTTCTGGTGGCCCAAGCTGGATGCTGACATAGAACAAATGGTAAGCACATGTGCGAGTTGCCAGAGTACCCGGCCCGAGGAGTCCCAACTTCTCCATAGAGAATGGGACACAGCTCGTGGGCCATGGTTGCACGTGCACGTCGATTTTGTGGGGACTTTCAGAGGCACCCTGTTTCTAGTGATAGTCGACGCATACTCCAAGTGGTTGGAGGTGATCCCCATGTCCAGTACATCGTCAGCTGCAACAGTTAAACAGTTGCGGAAGGTATTCAGCTGTTTCGGACGTGCTTGTGAGCACGTGCTTGTGAGCAATAACGCTACAACCTTCACATCAGCAGAGTTCAGGGCCTTCATTGAGATCAAAAGGATCCACCACATCACTGCCACCCTGTTCCACCCTGCGACGAACGGGCAGGTGGAACACCTGGTGTGGTCGACGAAGGACGCCTTGCGTCGGATGGGCCCGGGTGACCTGAATCTACAACTGTGCCAGTTCCTACTAGGTTTCAGGGTAACACCCCTAGCATTAGGGTTTTCACCCGCTGAGCTCCTTATGCGGAGGAAATCCGCTACTATCCTCTCAAAGTTAGATCCAACCAGGGTGGAGGACACGGAAAGGAACATAGGTTTGGAAAGCACAAAGAGTTTCGAGATTGGGGAGGCAGTGCATTGCCGAAATTACGCAACCGCAGGTCTGGCCTGGGTCCCCGGAGTGGTAATAGGGCAAATGGGGCCAGTCTCTTACACAGTTGAAACCAGCACTGGCCTCCTTTGGAGGAGACATGCCGACCAGCTCAGGAATAGGGTAACAGACAGACAAGCAACAAGAGACACAACGGGGGATTCAACGTTAGGGTTGTCCCCCACCCGCTTATCCCAAGGGGGAGACACAGACTATGGGGGGGAGGGAAATGAAACAAATCCGCATCCTTTGGACCCCCGAGCTACAGGAACAATTTGGGAGATGAGGATTTTGAGGAATTCGATGTTGAGTTAGGAAACCGGGGGGGGATTTTTTGGAGTGGTCCCCCACCTGTCTGAGCAAAGAGCAGGGTTTTCTTTAGTCCCTAGAACCCCCGGTTTCACGTCCCTGGACTTTACTCCTACGCCCCGTCCTCCCCAGTCCCAGAATCAGAGTCCGCTGCCAACCGCTAACGAGTCACCCTCTTCCGTTGCAGGATGAGGGCTGGGCGAACAGGGACACACAGCATCCCCAGGACCCAGTACTAGTGGGGCTGCCACTCGCCCCAAGCAAGCTTGCGGAAAGCCCAATTGTCTGAAGGACTTCGTCCTTACTTAGGGGGGAAGGGTGTTTTGTATTGAAAGCAATGTCGATGCAACTTTGTAATATACCTTTAAGGAATGTAACCAGCTGAATGAATGAATGTATCCATATGTACCTCATTGAGGAATCACTGTAACTAACTGTATGAGGACGCGAGCTAGTGGCCACAGGTGGCAGTAGCAAGCGTCCAAGCTCACATGGTATGAATACACCAGATACCTGCAGTGCGGGAAACCTTCCCGCCACACAACACCTGGACAAGATGGGCGTGACGAATAATGATGTCACGCGGACAGTAGCCAATGAGCTACCGTGTAACCACATTCAAATGTATATTGACCGTATAAATAGAGCTGTATCTCCGCCATTACCACATGTTCACCCTGACCATCATGCAATAAAGTTGTGTTTAGCCCTACTGCGGCTCCTTCTATTGTCTTCCTTGCAAGACACCAAAAGACTGTAGCCAAGGAATCAGAAGAAGGTTGAGATTCAGTGAGATCCAGTGGATTCCAAGACCAAGACCAAGATAATCTACACCTTTATCACCAAGTATGTGTGTGAAACCTGGATAATGAAGAAAGCTGACATGAAAGGGAAAAAAAGATTCATTTGAAATATAGTATGGTGTTGGTGGGCACCTATCTGGATATCCTGGACTGCCAACAAGATGAACCAATGTTTCCCAGAACAAATAAGGCTTAAATGTTTCTGAAGGCAAAAATAATGAAATTGAGGCTGTCCTACTTTGGGCACATCATGAAAAGGAAATATATATTTTTAAAGACAATAATGGCAGGAAAGTTTGAAGGGCGCAGGAAAAGAGTAAGACCAAATATGAGATGGATAGATTATGTATGGCAACCCACAGGCTTGTCTTTACAAGGTTTGAGCAAAGCTGTTGAAGACAGGACATTTTGGAGATTACTCATTGGTTCACTATGAATTGGCGGCAATTTGACAGCACATAACAACCACAACAACCATAACAACAACCAGTCCCCCCCCCCCCCAATCAGGATGGAGATCATACTGTGGTGATGCATCATGAATGTGCAATAAACAACAACAACAAGTGGCTTCTCTAACTCAGCACTAATATGATTAAATACACACAAGTTTGAAGTACAGGCTTTAAAGAACCTTGCAGTCAAGTCCTAGGTCAGGGGTTCCCAACCTTTTCAAGCTGGGGGCTGGGTCACACTCCCTCAGTCAGCTTTGCGGGCCAGATGGCTATTTTGCCCTGCCTGCATAATGATGGTGGCCATTTTGTTCCAACAGCTTCAAAGGGGTGGTCATTTTGTTTCTTGAATGCCCTTGGAGGGGTGGAGGCACATGAAATGGTGTTGTGGGCCGGATCTGGACCACAGGCCTTAGGTCATACCTGTCAAGCATGGCTCCCAAAAATACAGGAAATTTCTGCGCATGCACATGCGCGCACACACAGAACTTTTTTGTGCATGCGCAGAACCCACTTGTGCACGCGCAGAACCCGTTTGTGCATGCGCAGAACCCGTTTGCGCATGTGCAAACAGGTTCTGCGTGTGCGTGCACAGTAACCCCTTTCCCCGCCATTCAAACTATGGGGCAGCAGTGGGAAAGGGGAGGAACGAGCAGCAAAATACGGGAAATCCTGGCCAATACGAGATACTTGACAGGTATGCCTTAGGTTGGGAACCCCTAACCTAGATGGATAAATTAGCTTTAGGCAATTTTAAAAGAAGTAGCCAAGTTCTTTCAAGTCAGAAGCAATCCAAGGCTGCTTCCAGAGTGGAAGGGTCAATCAAATGACACTGTTATTGCCAACAAGACAGCTGAATATATTTACAGTGTCACATTTCCAAGAAGTTTCCTTCTGTGTCTTCTGGAAGTAACAATGCTGGTCTGTCCTGGCCAAAGGGGAATAAGAAAGGGGTGGGGGGGTGGGAAAAAATAGCAAAAGACTTATTCCAGTGTGAGGATCCATGGAGCAAAAAAACAATTTTTCCAGGCACAAGGAGTGCTAGTGTCTAATTATAAATATATTTATAATTATACAAATCCTCCTGCTTTTTCATTTCTTTAATTCTGTATACTTTCAATCGTGCCTGTGAAGACATTGGCAATTTTTTGGAACGAACAGATCATTTCCCCCTCCCTTGCCTTGAGTGTTTTGCTCTTCTTGTAGGGAAATCACCCTTTGAGGGTTTTGCTGTTTTAAATCTCCCCCGTCCCCGTCCCCCCCCCTAATCTTTTCCTTTAAAATGGATGAGAAAATAGAGTCTGCATTCTTAATTAGTCTTCCTTAAACAAAATATCCTTTCAAATGCACTAATAAAGACAGAGGATCATTTCTCTCTGGTTTAAATAACTGCTAGCTGTTGTATAAAATTGTAAGAGACATGATGCAGATCAAGATGCCGGCTTGAAGTGGAGAAGAAGAACAAGCAGTGCCATAATAAGCAGATTTTAATGATTTACTATAAATCAGCATTTTTGCCCTGTCAGGGAGATTGAAGAGGCAGACAGCTCTTCACATGTCTGCCTAGCAAATGCCTTCCTGATGAATCATGTGCTTTGAATCACTGATCACAACATTCAAACAGCACATCCAAATAATGAGGGAAACATTTCTCCAGGTTCCTTGCGGCTGGCCTAAAGTGCCAGGAATATGTGTTTTTAGTGGTAGGGTCGTTAAACTCTCACACGAATACTATGTTGGTTTGAAAGAGGGTAATCACAGGTACATCTTTCAGGTTAGCGCAGAAATATCACTCCCACACGTCCAGTTATTATCAGGTGGTTTTGTTGTGAGTCTGGCCAGGTTATCCTGCTATGGTAATAGGGTAGACCAGGAGTTCTTAACCTTTCTAAGCCAAGGGCTGGGTCATGCTCCCTCATATATCTTTGGGGGTCTTATAGCCATTTTGCCCTTCCTCCACCACATGGCACTTCCAGGTGTGGTGGAGGTGGTGGTGAGCCACATGAAATAGTGCTGAGGGCTGCATCCTGCCCACGGGCTTCAGGTTGAGAATCCTTGGAGTAGACCCTACTGCCAGAAACTCAATTCCAATTATCAGGTGGCAGTTAACTAACCTGACAACCCTAAGGACAAACATCATTGGGTGGCTGTTATGTATGTTAATTGTGTTTTCTGACAGGAGCAGAATGTATCTTTTCTCATGTATCTATTCTTATGCAAATAAGTGGATCAAAATGTGCACACTCTGTTAGCAATGGGTTTGTTGTATTATTGTTACTGTTACTGTTTATAGGGTATATAAGTCAAAGTTTTGCCCCATCCAAACTGTGTTCAAACCCCACTAATAAAGAGCTGAATTTCACTACTTCATTCGTCTGCTTCTTCATTCCTTGAACACTAAAATGGCGAAGTCCACAGGGAAGGGTGATGGTCCCCAAGTGTATTAAATCCCGCTTGAATCCATCTTGATGAAAGTCAGCATCTTCATTGATATTGGTCTGGGGCTGAGGAGGACTTTGTCTGCCAAAAGGGCTCAGGACCAGAAAGTGACTCACAAAACTGAATCAGTGGTATGGGTGTCACACTGCGATGTGGAAGGCAAATGGAAGGCCACTGCATTGTATTGTTCCCAGGACAATCTTCATGGCTGATCACCATGATGACAGCCTATAATCAGAATCGGATACTCCCCCTTGGTTTGTAACACCCATACATTTCCCCCTATAACTTTAATGGAAGAAACATTTTGAAATAAATGGATGTCTTTCCTCCTTGTGATTTTGTCCATCGCAATTGCCAAATCCCATGAAGATTTTGGCAGTCCTGAGAGACTTCTCACCTCTAGCTAAAAGGCAAAAAAGAAGCATCTGTTTCTCACAAGTCTGTATAAGCACTCACAGCAAATATAGGAGAATTAGGTGATTGTTAAGAAAGATGCAAACAACCCATCCAAGTCTTGAGTGATTGATTTTTAAACCAATCATAATTTATTTTACTATTGAATTACTAGGAAGCTTTATTTATCCCTTCCCCTCCCTTCTCACAAATGTAAGGAATGCTTTAAGACCAACCTTTAAGAATGTTTAAAAAACAAACCTCAGGCACTCCTTTCAAGTGAATAGAAGAATTTCCCTTTTTTTGGAGATGGGAATGTACTTTGAACATTTTTCATCTGTGGGCCATCGTTTTGTTTTCCATATTTCAAAGTTGGCCTAAAACAGATAGCACGAAAACAAAATGGAGTGGAACCTCATATAACAAACACCCCCTGCAGTGACTAAATTGCATAAAGAATAGGTTTTTAAAGAAAATGGCACCCTGCATAATGATTTTTCCTGTCACCAAGTGGTATCCCAGAGGAGTAAAAAGACCCCTTGGCAGTCCCCACCCCAAAGATGGGAAGACCCAATTGTGAGAAGTTTTGGTCGAATCTGGAGAAGAAGAGCATGACAACAAAACAAATGGAAAATGAGTTGTGACCAACAGGAACTTATTATTTGATACTCTGGTCAATCAATCAAGGAGTCACGGAATTTAGTTACAATAAACTAACTTCTCAAATTCACAGGGCTAGCAATCCCACATGTCACAACTGTAGCCAAAGCATGCACAGCTTTTTTTTTAAAAAAGTAATGAATTCCATTTCCTAATCATAGTATTCTTTCAAGTAGAATTCAGTGTGAATTTTACTTTCAGTTTCATAGTGTTAACCAAGACACACCACACTCGAAACAGAATGTTAATATTATGTCATTTATCTATACCTATAAGAAGTAGGATGGGTGGTGAGTGTCTGGCATTAGCACCCACACCTGGCCCAACCATCCTGTACCGAGCCACCCACACTTACCTTAAAACCGAAATCATAACGCCGCAAGGGTCCCGAAACAGAGAGTGGGGCAAATGCCCCACAAACATGAACAAAAAAAGAACTACACATCCCAGCATCCTCTGCGCAGCGCCACCCATTAGCCAATCAGGCTGAAGGATGCGAGCGCTGAGGAGGCGGGGCAAGTGCCACGCACCAAAAAATGTTTGACGCATCCAGGAGACACAGGCCTACAGCTTCGGTGGGGTTGCAGAAAGGAGAGGGAGCTCCTCTTCTCCCCATGGCTCTGCCAGCGAAGGCCTTCCCTCTGGGAGACGGAGGCCTAGAACGGCGCTCCGTTCAAAGCCTCCATCTCCCGGAGGGAAGACATCACCTCCCATGGAGGACGGGAGCTGAACACTTTGGCCCTCGCCCACCGAGAAAAATGAACAGCTTTCCTCTGGGAGACAGAGGCCTAGAACAGTGCTCCATTCAAGGCCTCCATCTCCCAGAGGGAAGACAACGCCTTCCGGCTTCAGTGGGGTTATGGGGAGGAGGGGGATCCCCTCTTCTCCCTGCGGCCCCAGGGACAAATGCACCCTCACCACTGCTTCGCCCATGCTTGTTGGAGAAATCCACGCCCTTCTCCAACAGGTGAGGGCCGAATCCAGAGCTCCTCTCTCTCTCTCTCTCTCTCTCTAGCTCTCTCTCTCTCTTGCTCTGTGTGTCTGGTCTCGCCAAGGCTTCGAAGGGGAGCCCCTCCTCTCCTCGCGTAGCTTCGGCATGTGTGTGTATGTGTGTGTGGTTGTGTTGTGTGTGTGATTGTGTTGTGTGTGGTTGTGTTGTGTGTGTGTGTGGTTGTGTTGTGTGTGTGTGTGCACCCCCCTCCCAAAACCACCCCTACCACCAACACTCAAAAAAAAAAACCTGCCTGGCAGTGCTGGGGAAAAAATGCTAGTGTTATATAAATACGGGAGGTCTAACTCAAAACTAGGTTACATGCTTTGAGGGCCAAAATGGATGAAAAGAACAATTAGTAAAATGTTTGATCTCATCAGACCAGGATTTGATCCACGAAAGCTCACATTTAAATACAGGAGTTAGTTTTTAAGGTGCCACATTTTTGTCGTTTTTTGCTGTTTTGTTTTGTTTACTCTCTGATAAGCCTATGAAGTAGCACTAGTAGTTTACTTAGCTGAAGGACCTGCCAAGATTGTTCTTCTGATATTCGCTGCGTTGCAGAACCTGGCAGTGTGCTGGGTGGAGGTGGGGCTTTCCATCTCTATTTCATCGACCCCCTTCTGCCCAGGCTTTAAAAAGACTGAATCATTTGCATGTCAGTGACACGGAGCAGAATGAAGCAAATTGGAGAGTTTTCATTTATCAGACGTGTACAGCCGCCATTGTGGCATTAAAACAAAGGCAATTGCTGGTCAAGGGGTAAGGCCATTTTCAGGTCAAGGTAGAGGAACTCATTTAGCAATAAGTTGAACTCTTGTGTTTGGAGATGAAATGGGGAGTTTATCTTCCTGGACTTGTGGTCATTTAACCTTTTATTAACTGTAGCAGTCATTCAGAAAACAAGCCACCAGATATATTAGCAGCTGTCCTGTTTTGAAAGGGTTACTGCAATGTTCAGGTTCGGCAACTATGGTGCTTCAAGAAAGACAGTGGCTTGTAATTTTTATTTTCATCCTGTAGCTTTTGCATTTCCCGCTAATTTTTCTGCACTGCTCTCAATCCGATAGTGCATATATTTCACTTAAAATTAGTTTGGTGTCACTTGAGCATTTTCTGCCAGCCACTCAGTTCTTCATTATGAAGAAGAAAGCAGGAGGGAAGGAAAGAATCTTTAAAGGAGAAAGCAATAGACCTCTATGTACCTTTCGGGGTGGGGAAATGTACACTTAAAAGAAGGAACTAGCTTCCTTTTAGCAAGACGCTGGCGAGCTGAATGTGCAAATGTGCTATAATTAAATTGGATATTTTTCTCACTCAAGATGAAAAGAAATAATGGTCTCCCCCTTCCTTTCCTCCCCTCCTCCAGCAGAGACAATATATTTAAAACATAACAGTGTCCAATCCAAAAATGCATTTTCCATAGCAGATCCATTTGTTTAATTTTAATAGGAACATACTTAATTTCATGGTCATTTGGTTAAAGCTGTTATATTTATTAATGTGTTATTGAGTTGAGGGCAATGGTCAGTTAGCAAGTGGATAGCTCATTGGTCTATAGTAGAGGAAGATGGAAAAATGCAAATAAACAGGAATAAAAGGGATAAAAACCTCTACTATTTTTTGATTTCATAAGGATGTGGTTGATCCTTATATCTTGTTTTCTCATACCTTTTTTAAAAATGCATTGCTTATTTCTTTGAGGGACAGGGATTCTGGAACTGAACAATTGTATTATCATGTAGGTACAAAAGTCTTTAGAATCTCTCTCTTCAAAAGCATAATTAGGTATTTATTTCAGACATAGTAACATCTTTGCAGTAGCTAATAAGATGCAGCCCATTTGAATATTAATATAATAAATGATTAAATTAAACAGCAAGATTCAGACTCAGAAATAGCCTTTATGGGTCCCAGGGGGTCAGTAAAACTGTATTCCATTTCTTCCAACAGTTAACATAGTACAAGGGATATGAATGCATAAAGCAATATTTGTCTTATGAAACATGGAGTTTTATATTGCGCTATTCAGTTTTATGGCCCCACAGTTTGAATCGGAGGCCTGGGATGGGAGTCGCCATGCTGGGACGCGACAGCCGCACTTCCTGTTTCACTGGGTTCTTGGCATCAAAATGATGCATTGCCACGTTGGCATCGAGGCGGGTTCCATGGCAGGCGACACTGAAATAGGTTAACAACATTGGCACCATGATAAACTCACAACGGAAGGAGTTGCCATAAAGTCAACGGCCTCCGAATTTTGCCGTTTGGATATTACAGTTTATTTATTATTAATAATATATACCAAATGATGTGCAGAGTAGCTACAGCATAATCAGTTGGACTTATTTTCCTGTTTCTTCCCTCTTCCCTCCCCTCCTATTGCTGGATGAAAGAAAAATAGACAAAGGCAGCAATTATAATTGGCTATTATTCTGAGAGAGGTGTTTCCCTTCTCAGATCAGTCCATGAAAAATGCACATGAGCCAAATCTGCAGAATCTAAGAGGTGTTAATAAACATCTGGTTGTGTAATATCTCTCTCTCTATCTCTCTCTCTTTCTCTCTCAGCTTAATTAACATTCTTTCATTTGGGCCAAAGTCAGTTGATGTAAAGCACAATACCACCATCCAAATACAAAAACAAACGGTGGGAGAGTTTTGGTTCTTTCTGTTTCTTTTCTGAAGGGGAAGATCTGTAATCCTGCACAGTTAGGCTGCATAAATACCACTGGCATCAAGGGGATATAAGCAATCTTACTGTGTGCAGGATTGTCACCTGAGAAGAGAGAGCGAGAAAATTATACTCTATTGAATATTTATTAGATTTTTTTGTACTCTTTTCTATCTTGTGCACTGCCTTATGATGGTTCTGTATTTAAAGGCAGCCTAAAAATTAAACAAACAAATAACTAAATATCTTTAGTCTTTGAGTTCACCCACTTGTTGGAAAAATCTTATATTCCATTTCTTTGTCGTTATCATTTGTCAACAGGCCAGTGTCATAAGAATCCTATTTCCATTGTTGGTTCCATTGTGATATGCAAAATCTCTTTGCTTTAATTGTGCACATGTCAGATAATTGAAATGGCAGAGTAAGGTGAGACAAAGGGGTACATCCAATAAGCTTTAGTCACTGGGAAATAAAATATTTTGAATGTCCGTAGACTATTTTATTATTCCTAACAGCCAAAATCTTACACTCCAATCTCTTTAAGGAACAAAGTTGGCAGGAAGGTAATGGATAAACAAGCAACTGGGTTTGCAAGACTGTACTGTCTCAATTCGATAAAGAAAAGTAAGGCGAAAACTGAAAGATAAGTGGTGCAAAGTAAATCAAAACAAATCATCTTACCAAACTTTATTCACATCTGATACCATTTTTAGAAATTAAGGTCAGTTTTGTGGAACTAATAGGGAGTTATACCTATATATCTTGGATACCATGACAATGCTAGAGAGGAAGATTTATACACTATGGTTGCAGATGCAGAAGAAAGATATGGGAGATCAAATGGAAGTCCATGATAACAAATGAAAAATGGTCCCAGCAGCCCATAAATTAATTGAGAAAAGAAGGTTGTCATTATTTGAACATGCTTTAAAATAAGGTATGGAGTCCAGATGGCAGAGAATAGATAGACCAACAAAGTTTGAGTAATTGATGACTTAAAAATAAAACAAGATCTTAAAGAAATGAATCACATTGAGAGAAATGAATCACGTTGAGAGAGTTAGAAAAGGAATATTAGATAGGGGAGGGGGGAAGGCTAAAACACCCTACCACAACCTACTTTATTGCGAACACTTTTTACACTTATAGAATCTCAATAAATATCAACAATAAAATATCTCAGTTGACAATTTTATTTCCATTAAGTCCATGGCTTCAACGGTAATTTCATTAACCTCTTCAGAGTTGACTTTACAGTTCTTGGCAGCCTAAGGATTGTAAAGAATGTACTCAAAGAAATTAGCAAACAACTATGCCATAAAATTACAATCAGTGCTTTGCTAAATTTTCAGACCATTTGAAAGGGCTCTAATCTTGGAATTATTTGTAAAAACCTCTGTGTTTTATTTGTCTGCCGTTCTAGGGTCATATTTATTCCCAGGAAAATGTCTCATTGTTTAACCACAGAAGTGTTCCACCAAATTTTACATTAGAAACTCATATATAAGGCTGAAAAGAAAAAGGATATAGTGGGCCAGTATATAATTCAGGAACTGACTTCTTTGAGTGGGCACTATCCAGAAACTTTTCAAAACAGCTGAAGAGTCTTGCTTAATGACATGTATTTCCTGCATTGCCATCAGATTAATGGATATTTGTTTCTTAGAGCTTACAGTGAAACTTTTAGACTTAGCATATTGGCCAACAAGAGATCTCCAATGGTTTTGGTCTTGAGTGAGGACTTCAACATCCTCTCATGTCATTTACATGGTCTTCAAATCTGCCATGAAAGTTCTTCACCATTTATTTTGAGGGTGTCCTCATTGTCATTTGGTATTAGAAGTGGTCCAGCTTATTACCACCTTAGGGATCCTGTTCTTCTCCATACAAAAAAAATATGGCCTTCCATTTGGAGTCTTCTTTGTGTAACAGTGTTGCATAATTTGCACAAGGCACTCCTTTGAAGTGCTTGACTACATGGTCAAATAAATTGGGATTTACTCCTAATTTACAATGGGTATACAATGAGTGTCTGGCCAGGTTATCCTGCTATGGTAATAGAGTAGACCATACTGCCAGTGACTCAATGCTGAGCATCAGTGGTGGTTAATTAACCTGACAACCCTGAGGAATAGCAGCCTTGGCAAAGTCCACAGGGAAGGGTAATGGTCCCCAAGTGGATAAAATCCCACTTGAATCCAACTTGATGGAGGGCAGTAGCTTCATCAATACTGTCCTGGGGCTTAGGAGAACTTTGCGTGCCAAAAGGGCTCAGGACCAGAAAGTGACTGCCGGAGCTGGATCAGTGGTATGGGAATCCCAAATAATGCAATATCAGTGGTACAGATGTCATGCTGTGATGTGGAAGGCAGATGAAAGGCCACTGCATTATATTCACAGGACAATCTTCATGGCTGATTGCCATGAGGATCACCAATAATCGGATACGGCACAACAACAACAAGAAGATACAATGGGTGAAACTGATGTTTTTGTTTTTTGCTGCCTGCATGACACAAGGGCTGAATTGTTTCCACCTGTGGCTTTCTTTCCCCAAAGTGGCTTTTCACCCACCTATGGCACTGGAGGGCTGCTACTTTTTTTTGCCAAAAGGATTTGAAAGGGCTTCTTTTCATCTGAATATATAACAATGGGATGGGGTGGTATGTGGAGGAGGAAAGGAGATGAGTGGGAGGTGGAAGAGGAAGAGGAAGAAAGAGAGCCTCCATAGCACTTTATGTTTTTGCAGGTCAGCAGCTCAAGGAAGGAGAAGAGGAAGAGAAGAAGATGGAGGCATGAAGTGGTGGCATCTGTTGCTACTGCCACTGCAGCTCATGGTTACGTGGAGCTGATGAGCCCTTCATCCAGATGACTGGCCTGAAGCAGTGGTGAGAACTGTTGGAAAGCCAAGTTGGAGCAATTTGGCTACTGTGGTTTGACTGAACTTCCGATTGAACCTGCAAGCCCAATGCAAGGACTTATTGTTGTTACTTTAAATTTTGAAAACCAACAATTAAAACTATTGAAAGCCTTGGATAAATCTTGGTGAGAAAATCAGGCTGACACCCTCTTAAATTGCTGAAACAGGTAGGCCTTATTGAAGAGAATTGAATCACATTTCCCCTAAATTCTCCTTGACTGATTTCAAAGAAAATGCATTCTTATCCAAAATAATGTCTACTGTACCTAGCACCTTCTATGTTCCAGCCAATACTGAGATAAAAACATCTACATTTCAGGAACTGGTGCCAAAAGAGGATCAGAAAAGGAACAAAACTGGAAGTAGGTAAACAGTAAACTCTGGGAATTTCTCCATTATGGTGTTTGACAGGGTTATCTTAGTCTAATGACAATATGGGAGAAATAATTGCTATAGGATAACTAAAAGATATTGGAGAGCTAAATAATATGATGGTTCATGGTAACCAGTACATGTATTCCTCTACCGTTGTCTCTGTCATGTCTTTTCTGTGAGTTGGTGTTTCTACCCTTATGGCTGATACTTCCACTTTCCACCAGTGACCTTTCAGGGAAAGATAAGCATGTTTTGTACCCTGGCTGTTCTAGATGTTTCTTGAAAAATGTACCACCTTTGCACTAGCCAACTGCTACTATACCTTGGAAGATCAATAGGGAGGGAAGGGAAGTTGTTGTAGCCTATAGAAATTCCATTAATATAAGCAAGATCTTAGTCTTGTCATCATGCCCAGGTATGGACTGTTTCTTCCACATGTTGAGCAATGGGGGCACAACAAGTCTGATTTTGGTGTACCTCTCTCTCTCCATAGGGAATGTACATCTCTACTATTCTATTATTATTTAGATTTGTATCCTGCTCAACTCGCCACAAACCGACTCAGAGTGGCTAACAGCAGTTAATATAAGTACAATGTAACAGTGTGATAATGCAAAAATAAATAATTAATACACTTACAATACAATTACAATAAATTCCACAATAAGGTACACGGAGGGGCTTCAAAGAAGGCCTGACGCCCCCCCCCCAGACCGTCAGCTCGGTCAACAGGCCTGCTCGCCAATCACCCAACAGGAGGTCCATACCTCCTCGCGACAGATGGGCCCCATCCCCTGCATACAGGTCGTAATTTCGTAGGCTAATAGCGGGGTGACGACTGACCCGTCCCCAAGCCTTGTCGGCAAGGAACCGCGCCACCGCCCCGTTGACCGCGCGCCTAGCGCGGTCAAGGGCCAGGAGGTCAATGCCCCCTCTATAAGAATGGCGCGGGATCATGTCCGACCAAACCAGGGTTGTGGCAGGCCAGACGTAGTGCAAGTAAGCAAGGTCCCCGCAAATCGCATGCTTGAGCGATAAGCCGGTGACCTGACCCAAATCATTGCCCCCAAGGTGTATGATGAGAATGTCAGGCGGGTCAGCACTCCTGCTGGAAAACAGGAAAGGCAGCAGCTCCCGCCACAACATCCCAGGCTTACCATGCCATGTGAGACTGGCGTGTTCACCCAGTCCCAGTCGGGGTCCCCACTCTGTCGCCGCAGCGTAACACGCTGCCCTGTGCACATAGCTGTGGCCCACCAGCCATACTGTCACCGGTGTAACACGACACCCAGGGTCTGTAAGAAAATTAAGAAAAAAGGGGGAAGGTAAGGTGATAGGATTGGTACTCACGGTGGAAGTGGGCGCACATAAAACTGAAAAGATTGCGAGCCCCACCTCCCCATGCTGCGTATGTCAGCCCCGGAGTACCCAAAAGCAGCTGCTGTAGAGGCTGCCCCAATACGAAACGAATGTGTGCCATAACGGGCACCTGGTAGGCCCACCCTGGCGAGGGCTCTGCCTGTCACCTTCCAAAACTGAAATTTAGTAAGGAGAGACCCATCTTGGTGACAGAAAAACGGGCCATGGAGCATGCCACGCAGTGCCAGGAACTCCTGTAGGGCACCAACCGGACAGATGTCTGCCAAAGAACACCGTAGCAGTCTTACACCACTGCCTACGCCATGCTGATCTGACTTGGAGGAACGTATCCTCAACTGGGCCCAGTCTTTGGCAACATATACATCTCCGAGTTCCAGTGCCCTACAACTTGCATCCGCCTTAGACAGCATCACAAGTTCGCTGATGCGGAGCGCTCCAAAAAATGCCACCGTTGTGGCTGCATGAAAAAGGGCTGCCTCATAATGATCAAAACAGAGGCTCGGCCAGCCCCGGGCCAACTGGGTAAGAACCCCTGGGGAAATAGGGTGCCGATCGTCCGGGCAATGCCCACGCTCGCGCACCCACCCCTCCAAAACATGTCTCACACGGAAGTCAGAGGTGCTGTCCACTTTGGCCATAAAAGCCAGCGCCGAGAGCTTGGATGCTATGGTGCGAGGTGCGAGGCCGAGAGCGTGCAGGTGGACCATGAACCGCAGAACATGGTCAACCGGGATAGGCCAGGTCTCTGGCAGTTGAAATTGAGCAGCAAATGCCCTGAAAGAATTAAATGCTTGTTGATACGCCTTACGCGTGCGTGGCGCTAGTGACAGGCCAATCGCCCGGTTCACCTCTCCTTGCCAATGGTCCATATCTCGTCCGGGAGTGGTGAGGGAAATTCCTCTGCATCCGGGGCCAAGGCACGGAACCGGGAGATCTGCAGGCGGGACAAAGCGTCAGCAATATCATTATTAATCCCTGGGACATGTCTGGCTCTGAACAAAACGTTGAGGCGCAGGCAGCGCAGCACAAAATGGCGCACTAGGTCCATAACCCTGGGTGATTTGGAAGTCTGTGCATTAACAATGTGGACAACAGCAGCGTTGTCACACCAGAAATGCACGACCGAGTTGGCCCATTCCTCGCCCCATAGCATCAAAGCCCCTAGTATAGGAAAAAATTCAAGGTATGTGAGATCACGCAGGCGATCCGTGCCTGCCCAGGCCGGTGGCCACCCACCATAGGCCCACTTCCCATTGAAGTACATCCCATAACCCAGGGATCCTGAGGCATCAGACTGGATCTGAAAATTGGGGGATGCCAGGAGGTCAGACCTCCAAAATGAGACCCCATTAAACTCCCTCAGGAACTGTAACCAGACAAACATGTCTGCCCTGATACCCCGGGTAAGTCTAACTCTGTGGTGAGGCCTGGATAACCCTGCCATGGCGTCGCATGAGCGTCGAGCAAAAGCCCTGCCCGGAGCGACCACCCTGCAAGCGAAATTCAGGTGACCATGTAGCACCTGCAGTTCCCTCAGTGATGCCTTGCGCTTGGCCATCAACTCCGAGATAAGGGCCACTATCCTGGACACCTTATCCTCCGGTAACCTAGAAGCCTGCGCTAACGTGTTAATCTCCACCCCCAGGAATACTAACTTGGTAAATGGGCCCTCGGTCTTTTCGGGCGCTAAAGGGACACCGAGTTCCTCCATTAGCGTCTGAAATGTGTTAAGGAGACGTGCGCACGTGTCCCAGCCCCGTTCACCCCCGAATAAAAAGTCATCCAGGTAATGGGCTACAGACCGGGACCCTGACCTGCGGACGAAAGCCCACTCTAAGAAGGTACTAAAGCGCTCAAAGGCCGAGCATGATATGGAACAGCCAAAAGGCATGGCCTTATCAAAATAATATTCGCCCCGAAATTTGAAACCCAGCAACTCAAAGTCGCCCGGGTGCACCGGCAGGAGGCGAAAGGCCGACTTAATGTCGCACTTGGCCAGCAGGGCACCCGGGCCACACGAGCGCACCATGCGCAGCGCGTGGTCAAAAGACGTATACCTGACTGAACAAAGGTCATCAGGGATAGCGTCATTGACCGACCGGCCGGCTGGGTAGGATAAATGATGAATAAGGCGAAACTCGCCTTGAGACTTTTTGGGAACCAAACCTAGGGGCGACACCTTAAGGTTGGGGAACGGGGGTGAAGGGAAAGGGCCGGCGACCCTGCCCGCATCCAACTCCTTCCTGATACTGGCAGCAGCCACCTCCTCCCTCCCCTTGAGGGACAAAAGATTGGGGGCATCCTGAGGGGACCTATCACCCATGAAAGGGATGCGGAACCCGTACTTAAAGCCTTGAAGGAGATACTCCCCATCCTCCCCCTTCGGGTACACTGTGAGCCAACGCTCCAACATGTCCACCTTAATTGGGGAGGGGGCCTTTCGGTGAACCAGCTCCATCTGTGGCAGCCTTGCCAGCCCACTGTCCGCCCCTTCCTCTGCCCCGTGTCCCCCCAGGCCTGGGACAGGCAGAGGCTGCGTGGGGGCCCGAACATGTGGGACACTCATGCCGGTATTTGCAATTCTTCTTATTGCAGGAACCATTGGACGAGAAAGCCCAGCACAGCAGGCGGGCTGGAACCCCCTGCCCCGCCGCTTGGCGGGTAGCCTGTGCTGGGACAGCTCGCTGGACCGCATGTCCGCAATGGTATCTGTCTCCTGGGACGGGGCGCGTGGGTGTCATGTACAGAAGCCAAAGCCTCTGGCACGGCTCGTCCCACCTCATCTCCGGGTGGAGTGGAATCCGCATACGGAATTCCTCGTCATAAGCAAGCCACGAAGGGCCCGGGAAATCAACCATTGCCCTGTATATGTTGTCCAAATATTGGACCATCGGAATAGCCAACTCCGGCCGCGCCCTCAGATACACTGCCATGTAAATTAAATAAGCCGGCAGCCAGTTGGCCCAGGTACGTGGCGGCTTACGACGGCGCGCCTGCTCCTTATCCTTCTCATCCAGTCCCTCCCTTTCCTCCTTGGTGGGCTCTCTATTCAGGAGTGAGAAGATATCTACATACTCCCCCCGCCAAATCTTTTCTTTGGTTGTCTGTGCCAAGTGGTCACCCAGTGGCAAGGAGTACCCCGCAGTTGGCAAGGCCGAAAAAGGCACCACAGACACCGGGAAAGGGGCCTGAGCTAACCCAGCCACCCCCAGTACATTCCCCGGATTGTGAGAAAAACTACCCACCCCAGTGCCCTGGGTGGCAGTTACCGTCGCCGAGTGGAGTGCCGGCTGCTGTGCCACCGCACCACCCGAGCGAGGCCAAGGCCATTGAAAAGCTCCCCCCATAGAAGGAATGTGTGTAGGTGTACTGGCTTGGACCGCATACTCACATGCTGCACCCCCGCGGGCCGCCCCCACCGGGGGTTCCGGCCCACTGGGGGCGTCGGAGCTCACGACCGACGTAGAGCTCATCATCGGGGCCTGACCTGCACTCGTATGCTGGCTGGGGAGCTGCGGGGCAGTGGCCGAAGCCACGCCACCCGCCTGAGGCAGCTCAACCCTGCCTGCCGCCTGTTGTCCTCCCGCCGACGGCGCCGCAAAAGGGACGCCAAAAGGAGCCCCAGCCTGGCTGGCCCGAGCTAAAGATGCTTCAAGGGCCGCAAGGCGGGCCAGTAATGCCTGCACGTCGATCTGGGACCAAGGGCCGGCCGGCCCGCCAAGTCCGGGCACGGGTACAGGTCCCTGTACCCCAGGACCCGAATAGGGCCATTGCCCAATACCGAAGCCCGGTAGGGTCGGTGCCGGAACCTGCCAAGGTGGGGGGCCACACCACCCACCCAGGCTAGAAGGCCCAGGAGGAATAGAGGCAGGCCCAACAGGATGGGCAGAGGGAGTAGCGGTGTCCACCGCTCGCGGGCCGCGGGCCGAAGCCCCTGCCGCGCCCGCATTCTGATCCCCCGCGTCCGGCCAAGGGGTGATAGACCCCATTCCGCCGGGGGCCTGGACAGGCGGCTGCTGGGGAGGTGCAGCTGTGGTCCTCCGACCCGGGTTGCGCCTCCTCACAGCTCGAGCCCCACTCGAAGCTGCCTTCTTCTTCGAAGGCATCTCAACGCAGGAGAGGGAAGCCGAAAAGAAGATTCGCCGCCAAAAGGCTTCCCGTAAGGAGCGACGGAGACACAGGGGAAAAACTTCTCCGCTCCGTCGCTGAGGTAAAATGGCAGCGCGGCTGCCTCGTGGCCACCCCTTTTATAAGGGAGCTGGCCACGCCCTAAACTACCCGGATTCTTCGTCCTGTGGGGGGGGCCGCAAAGAGCGCGGCGGCCATTTTGGCGCCGCGCTTGCATTAGTTCCATCTTGGTGCTGTGGTTGTTTTGGAAGCCAGGTGAGACATTCTCTGAAGAAAGTGTGTGTCGGAGGAAGGAAACAAAATAAGCATTTTGGCAGATGGCCACTGCCTAGCCAGAAGCCTTTCTGTCTTACCTACATCATGCAACCTGTGATTGGTCTTGGCAGGGAACCAGAAACACTCAAACAGTGGCACAGAAAATGGGAAAGGGCCACTCAAAATGGACCCCTCTCTGAGTATCAACGTAACTTCAAAAGGTCATAGGCCCTTATTTGCTGTGTACGTAGATCCTTGTGTGAGTCCTTGCGTAAAGGCAAAAGGAGGCCATTCTACTAACAGTGAAGAAGACTTGATGAAGAGCCCATGCCATGCCCATGCCTCCCCTCAAATTCTAAACGACCCAAATGCACAGCTTGATTTTTATTCGGAGCTAAAAGTGGCACTTCTCAGTTCCAGCAGCAAAGCATGGCAAGAACAGAAAATGACAAATATTTACTGACGCATTTCATCACTTGGGATATTTCCTCAGGGCAGAGAGCTAAAAAAATATCATGACTTTCTGCACCCCTCTTTATAAATTTCATCATTTTCACGTGACCCAGGCCATCCTATAAAACCATTACGGAATACTTTGCATTATTTATTCAGAGTGTGGTCCACTTTTAGCAGTACTTCAGACTCTTATTTGTTATTTAACATGTGTCTAATGTTTTTTGCCCCACTGGGCACAGCTGCAACTTTCTATTTTTTTGGCAGTCTGGGGGACAGCAGGATGATTTGTGCTTTAGCTTGTCCCCTCTCTGTTCTGTTACCTGCTGTTTTGATTCCTTCTCGCTGGTACCAATTTTTTAAAAAAATTATCCTTCCCAACAATGACCTTTGTCGCACTTTACTGAAATAAACATGAAATCGTCAAGAGCTGAATGAGCCACAGCATTTGTCTTTCGACAGCCATTACTGAGACATATATGTACCGTTGATTTAAGCTGTTAACAGTATACAATAAAACCTCACATAAAGAGTGCCTCACTTACAGATTAACTCGCTTAAAGAGCAGAATTTTCTCTGAATGGTCACCTCGCTTAACAACTAAAACCAACCTAAAACTCGCTTAACATCTAATGCAGGATTCACAATCCCCCCCGCCTGCCAGAAGTCACCATCGGTAACTTACAATGGTGTTTCACTTAAAAAGCAAACTCGCTTAAAGAGCAATCCCATGGTATGCATTATGCTCTTTAAGCAAGGTGCCACTGTACTCAGCAGTAAAGGTAACATCATTCTGTGCACTTTGGCATCTAGTCATGCCTGCCACATGACCATGGAAACATCTGCAGATGCAGGCACTGTAGGCTCTTTGGCTGAAAACGGAGATTAGCATTGCCAACATTTGCTAGATCATGGAGAAAGGAAGGGAGTACCAGAAAAATGTCTACTTCTGTTTCATTGACTATGGCAAAGCTTTTAATTGTGTGGATCAACCACAAACTGTGGCAAGTCCTTAAAGAGATGGGAGTACCAGACCACCTCACCTGTCTTCTGAGAAATCTGTATGTGGGCCAAGAAGCAACAGTTAGGACCGAATATGGAGTAAGTGATTGGTTTAGAATAGGAAAAGGAGTACGACAAGGCTGTATATTGTCACCCTGCTTATTTAACTTATCGTGCGTAATATAGGGCTGGATGAAGCACAAGCCGGAATTAAGATCGCTGGGGAAAATATCAACAACCTGAGCTACGCAGATGACACTACCCTAATGGCAGAAAGTGAAGATCTAAAGAGCTTCTTGATTAGGGTAAAAAAAGGAAAGTTCAAAAGCTGCCCTGAGACTCAACATAAAAAAAAAAACCAACCAAGATAATGGCAACTGGCCCCATCACTCCCTGGCAAATAGAAATGGAAGAAATAGAAGCAGTGACAGACTTCACCTTCTTTGGATCTATGATCACTGCAGACGGTGACTGCAGCCATGAATTAAAAGACGCTTTCTCTTTGGGAGACAAGTTATGGCAAACCTAGGCAGCATAATAAAAAGTGGAGATGTCACCCTGCCAACAAAAATCCACATAGTTAAGGTGATGGTTTTCCCAGCAGTAATGCAGGGCTGTGAGAGCTGGACCAAAAGGATGGCTGAACACAGAAGAATAGATCCCTTCAAACTGTGGTGCTGAGGAAGACTTTTGAGAGTCCCCTGGATTGCAAGGAGGTCAAATCAATCAATCCTAAAGGAAATCAACCCTGACTGCTTCTTGGAAGGACAAATACTGACTCAAGTACTTTGGCCACCAAATGAGAAGAGAGGACTCACTTGAGAAGCCCTTGATGCTAGGAAAGATTGAAGGCAAAAGGAGAAGGGAGTGGCAGAGGATGAGATGGCTAGATGGCATTGTTGATGTGGTGAGTGTGTATCTAGGCAGACTCTAGGGGGTAGAAGATGACAGAGAAACCTGGCAAGTGGTGGTCCATGTGGTCGCAAAAGGTTAGAATTCAGCTGTGCGACTGAACAACAACATTGCAACTTTTGAGACACCCTGTAGATAGAAAAGTTTCCAGAATACTGATTGTATCAACAATAGTTGTTTTACTGTAAAGCACTGATTTCTATTACATCCTAATCTTTTTTAAAATATATATATATATCAAGATCTCTTACCATTCTAATTGTGAAGACATTTGCAAACTGTGGTGTATTCTATTAAAATGCATGAAAATAAGGTTCTCATCCATTTCTGCTAGACACATAAAGGAGTAATATTTATTATTCGGGAGTCATTTGATGGTAGTTCTTGTGCTTAATTAGAAGAGGAAAGGAATTTTGTTAGATTAAAAATCTTAACAAAAGTAGCATTTTTTACACCGTTTGAAACTTGCTACAAGAAGGAATACAGCTCCATTGAAGAATGAACAGAACTGTAAGCCTTATATGATTGTTTCAGAGGAACAAAGTACACACAAAACTACACACAAATACCAACAGGTAAAATAGATGTAGCGGGGAAAATATGCTCAAACATGTTTTAGTTAACAGGGGAAATGGGTTTATTCAGTAATGTATGCAAACACATTTTTGGACACTTCTCTGAATGTAAATGTCAGAAAGGGGAAAAAATTGAGTCTTGCAACCTGATAGGAAACAAAGGTGTAAAGAAAATGCAAATGAAATTGAGCATTATGAAGACTGCGAGATATTTTTATCCTTAGGCATCACCAATCATTAATTTTCATGACTACAGGCCATTTCAGTATTTGCATCCAACAAGAAGTTGCTATGTGTGTCCATACATGCTACGTACAGCGAATGAATTACTCCTCATGAGCTGGTAGCAAGAAGAAATGCTTCTGGTAATGGCAACCAAGGGGTAAATTATAATCTCCATGCCAGTTTGTAGAGTTCCCACACCCAGTTGCAATGGTGAAATCATCGTCATCTAGCTTTATAGCATGTAATAATATCACAGTGTGAACATTTTGGGCATAGCAATTGGCTTTTGAAAGGCAAGGCACAACAGAGTCCACATTGCCCAGGAAAGTGGAGGAGGGGACATTATTCATTAAGCTCTCTATTTAAGAGATGTACTTGCAAACCCACCACTACTTTGAAGTAAGGAAAGTTTGTCATAGACCATTTTACTTCATTTCTAATCACAATATTCATTCAGAATCTCTTCAGAAAGTCATGTACCGCCGATATGACTCCATGCATATGTATGCCGCGGTGGCACTAAGGATTCTCACCATTCGTCAACAAGCAGAAAACTGTCACAGGAAGATTATGAAGTCCACAAGAGTGCAAGCTGAAAGAAAAATAACCTCTTGACTTTAATAAAGAGCTGGAAAGAAAGGGGGGAAATTACATATACTACATTGTATTTTGTAACTTTTTGTGTCTGATCTTTCCAATGTATCAATTCATAACTACTTTTTATTGTCTTTTGCAGGTATGAAAAGTAATTTTTGGAGAAAATTGCGAGCCAAAGCTCGTATGCTCTGTAGGGCTTGAAGCTAGCTGGTGCCAGCTAGACAAGAGATAATCCCTAAATATCACAGCCGTACTCTGGTTAATATATGGATGGGAACTCGCAAATGTTAATTCTGGGTGTTTCTGAATTAAGGTCTGTACAGTCAGGATATTATATTCTGCTTTTGCCCTATGTTTGACAGCCAGTGATGCTATCAGACAAGAGATGGTCCAAGCCTTCACAGTACAGGTAGCCCTCAGAGCTGTACTATATTTTGAAGCAGGTGAAGTCAAACACATGGCATGCACCTCCCGCACCATCTCACAATATTAAATCCAGTTGCTACTTCCAACATCCTGCCAACCTAGCAGCTCAAAAGCAAGAAATTGCAAGTAGATAAATAGGGACCACTTTGGTGGGAAGGTAAACAGCGTTCCGTGTGCTCTGGTATCTAGTCATGCCTGCCACATGACTACGGAAACATCTGCAGAAGCAGACAGCGCTGGCTCTTTGGCTTTGAAACATAGATGAGCACTGAACCCTAGAGTCTGATACGACTGGCTTTCGAGCAAGGGAAACTTTTACCTTTACTTCCAACAATTGTTGTTGTTGTTTTGTGCTGTCAAGTCAGAACCAACAAGTGACTTTATAGTGACCCTAATAGGGCTTTCAGGTTAAGTGAGATATTTAAGGCGTGTTTTACCAGTTCCACACCCCTGGTGAGTTTCCATTGCTGAGTGGGGTTTGAACGCAGGTTTCCAGAGTTGTAGCGCATCATTGTACTTATTACACAATACCATTTTAAATCCAGTGAATCAGTTTCTCAATCAGTTTCCCACTTTGATTAGCAATTAGATGCGTGCAATATACTGTTAATATGATTAAATCTGCTGTCATTCATGGTTTGCCATAAATCAGATATGACTAGACAGGACAACAAAACAAAACTGTGGAGCGGGACAGGGGAATGGTGGACACAACAAGCCTTTAGTTGGACACTGCTCTTAAAAAAAATTTCATTGTCTGCATTGAGGCATGCACAGGATTCAATTGCTCAGATCCTTTGCAAATATGTATCACACATCAAAATAAAATAATGTTCCATAGTGTTGTCATTCTCTTCCAATATTTGTCTGAAAAATTTTCTTTCTCCTTCCATTTGCTACCCTAATCCTTTTGAGAGTACTTAAAAATCTATAAGAGAAAAACAAATACAGCTTTTGCAGAAAAAGTGGTCTGTCTGATTGGACAGATCTACCTGCTAAGTAGCAAACTTTGTAACTTCATTTATCTGATTTCTGTGAACGTGGAAAATCCATTGCAAAATTATTTAAGTGGAAAAAAATATAAAAGACATAGGTTATTACTAGTTGATATATGCTCCCTTTTCCTTTTGCAAAAATCTCTCGAAAAAAAGCTACATTGGAATAGTTTAATGCAATGCATTTAACTTATCTAAAGTGCTTTCGCTGACTGCTCCAGGAAAATTGAATCTTCTCCTCACCATCTTAGTGACATGAAAAATATATAATACAGTAAATGATTAATGCAGTTATAAACTATACCTGAGATAAGATTTAAGTATTCATATTTCTATCATGTTAATACAACATGATAAAGCCACAAAGCAAACTTGACCATGGCATTTGTTATTCTGTCCGATGTTCAATTATTCTTTGTCCAAATACAATTTAGGGGTTTGAGAGAGTACGTTTGCCTAGTGCAAAACAGTGAGATAATCTGAAGCAGTGGTCAGCAATTGTCAATCTCAGTTCACATACATAGGGTGCTGAAATAAAACAGAACCTAGATTATATTACGTGTAGTTTGGTGTGTTTTTTTTTCTAATTATAATAGCTGTCCTAAGGATATAACACAGACCTGCATTTTCCCTCTTTACTTTGAAGTGTTGCACTTTATTGGCACAAATAATCTGAAGGAAGCTTAATAATGAGGAAAGTTGCTCAGACTCCTCTGCAGAGAGGCAGTTTAGGCCAGGGATTCTCAACCTGAGGCCCATAGGCTGGATGCAGCCCATGACACCATTTCATGTGGGGCCCCCACTGCCGCCACCACACCAGGAAGTGCCATGTGGTGGAGGAATGGCAAAATGGCCATCCAGCCCCCAAAGCTGTCTGAGGGAGCGTGATCCGGCCCCTGGCTTTAAAAGGTTGAGAACTCCTGGTTTAGGTCAACAGGACGTGTTTATATAAGGTAGTGCAGAAATATGGACAAACTTGGTTGGTCACACTTTATACAAAGCAACGAAACCTCCATTTTTCTTCATCTAATACATAAAGCAATATGGAATTGTTAGGGGAATCTTAGGGGAGGTTACTTTTCATTTAAGTTACTTTGTATTCACTTCGGTAACATGGTAGTTTGTATCCTTTTAGGTCTGAGTAGTCTAACACTTAGCTAGAGAGCTGCTGTAATGCCATTTTGTAGGCACACTTCCTATTAGCATGTCAATGCTTAGATAAGCGCCTCATTAAGATACAAAAGCCTGCCAAGTATCCAAGGCCATTCTCCTTTCTGTCACTCAAACAAGGAGATATCTCGAAGATGGGAACATCGAGATAAGGGGACACCTGAGAATTTTAACTAGCAGTGGGAAGCCACAATATTTAGGCTTCAAAGGGTATTTAGAATTCTTATGGGATGGGGAGCACCCAATCTTTACCTAAAAAGAGGGACGTTAACCGTTGGAATCCGGCATACATGCCCGCACCTGTCCCTACTATCCCATACCGAGCCACCTGCACTTACCTTTACCTCGACTGACCATCGCTGCAAGGGTCCGGCAGTTGCCAATGCTGCCAACAACAACAACAAAAAAAACCTACCAGGCCCAGCATCCTCCATGCTGTGCCACCCCTCAGCCAAAGAGGCTGAAGGGCGCGAGCATGGAGAAGGCAGGGCAGCCGGCAGTTTTTAAAAAAAAAACCACGCTGAGAGGAAAAAACTTTCAAAGACCTAGCTGGCAAAAGGTAAGTGTGATGAGGGTTAGGGAGTGGGGGGGAGCATGGCTCCGGTAACCACAATGCCCACCCACCCCACCACCTAGCCCCCCTCCCTAACCCCCACTGCACTTACCTTTTGCTAGCTGGCCCTTTCCCCCTGGCATGGCCTTCTGGGAGTCATCGCTGAGGATTGGGAGGGGGAGGAGGGAGATCCCCTCCTCCCAACTTTGGCCATATTTTGTGTGTGTGTGTGTGTGTGTGTGTGTGTGTGTGTGTGTGTGTGTGTGTGTGTGTGTGGTCACCGAGGCTTCTGGGGAGGAGGAGGAGCCCCTCTTCTCCCTGCAGAGCTACGGCATGTGTGTGTGCATTGTGTGTGTGCATTGTGTGTGTGTGGTTGTGTTGTGTGTGTGTGTGTGTGTGATGAGTGTGTGTTTGGTTGTGTGTGTGCATGGTTGTGTGTGTGTGTGTGTGTACTTGTGTTGTGTGTGTGTAACCCCTACCACCAAAAGACACACACACACACACACACACACACACACAAAACGGCAGTGCCGGGCAAAAATATGCTACTAATCCTATAAAAGAGGACCCCAAACCGCGGTCCGTAGCATTGCCTTTTGATACAGCGATGGTCTGTTCATTTTATTCTATGATGTCTTAGATTTGTTGATCCCCTCATGAGGGTGGTTTTGCCCACATTTATTCAGATCTTAGTTAAGCTCTTTGTCTTTTTATTTTATGTTTTTATTCAGTATAAGATTGTATGCCTTTTTATTCGGTTTAATAAATGCTGCTAAACAACATTTACTAGCAGCCTCGTTACTTATAAGTAAGGGAATAGCGGAGCTGGATAAGGGGAGCTGAAGACTTCAACATAGAGCTCCTCTTCTCAAGCCTAGAACTGCGGGGGCGCAACCAGAGCCTGCAGAGGAAGATTGGGGGTAACTTTCATTTCTCAGACTTGGAAGGTAAGAACCAGCTTGGTCCAGTTTCTTCAAGAAAGTAAAACCCCATATCGCCCCTAGAACTCTCCAGGCCAACCAGGTCTCCACTATAGCTCAGGAGGAGTGTGGGCAAGATAATTGGACAGTATCTAATTTGCCCTCATAAAATTGCTACCAGACACCTGCTACACCCTAGGGTCACCATCTTCTGCGCATGAGCCACTGGACAGTGGTGTGCCACAGGTCGGATGTCCTGAATGACAGATAAACCTCAACACAGCTACGCTCGCCGGTTTTCAGGCAAGTGTGCCAGGGAAAAATTGAGGGACCTGTTGGGCCACCCACACGCCTTTCATTACAGGAATTACACACACACACACACACAGTTTTGGACTTCTTTCAATTTTGCAGCTCAGTTCTTTGACCAAGAAAACCTGCACACATTCTAGAAAAAAGGCATGTATTATGAAGCAGTGCTAGCAAAGAGGACATGTCTTAATCAAAATTGTGTACCTAAGAAATGCACAAAGACGTGGAAAAATAATCACAAATTGATGTAGAAAGACAATGAAATTAGTTCTGCTTGAGAAAATATTTTTAACCGAGCAGTAAATATTCATCCATTCTTTTAAAAAAATAAAGTAAAGCAGAATATTCATTCCCTTGAATTGACGTATCTGCCTCCCAAGGCTGTGGTGGCTCAGTTGGTTAAGAAACTCACCTTGTTAGCTGGAAGGCTGGCAAGTCAGCAGTTCAAGACCTGGGTATTGCATGACAGATTGGGTGCATGAAATGAGCCTCATTTGGGTGTTACCTGAGTGGAGTTTCTTCTGCAAAAATCTTTTTAACCCAGAATAATTTCTGACATGAAATTATTATTACAGTATTATTAGCTGCCTCCCACCCCAAACAATATAGTTTTATAGCGCTGTATTTCCTTCTACATCCAGAGTCATTGCAACATGTTTTAACTATCTAAGGTAGTAATACAAATGTTGTCTCCTATTGAGCTTCATGAAGATGCACAGTATCCAAATACAGCCAAGTTCTGGTGAAACACAAAGGAGAAAATCTGCCCAGCTCTAATGTGAAAAATGAAAAGTAGCTAATTAAATAAAACCTAAAAGTTGCTATCCTGAATGACAACTCAAACCTCGAAGGTTGGCAGGTCGGCAGTTTGAGACCCAAGTGCTGCACAATGGAGAGAGTGTCTGTCGCAGCTCCTGCCAACCTAGCAGATTGAAAGCAAGAAATTGCAAATAGATAAATAGGTACCACTTTGGCAGGTAAGGTAATAGTGTACCATGTGCGCTGGTATATAGTCATGCATGCCACATGACCATGGAAACATCTGCAAACACAGACAGTGCTGGTTCGTTGGCTGTAAACAGAGATGAGCACCACCCCTAGAGTCAGACACAGCTGGCTTTTGATCAAGGGAGTCATTTACTACTGTCCAATATTCTAGCATTTATGAAGAAAGACTTTTGCACTGCTTTCTAGTTTTAAATGATTTTAACTTGAGATTTTTACGATTATTTTATGGGATTGTTTTTATGTTGGATTTGTAATATTTGTTGTACAGTAGGCCGCCCAGAGTCAACCCCGCGATGGGGCGGTGATACAAATCTAAGAAATTAATAAATATATAACATTCTGCAAAGAGACGCAAAGCAATTTTTTCTAAGAAAACAAGAAATGCAAGTCAATTACACTTCCTTTTCCTCTCATAATAACGTGAAAAGGTTTTTACCCAATTCCATTGTAAGCCTTTCTGTCACATTCCAGCCCTGTCAATATTACCAGGATATAACCCAAGTTTTTGTTTGTTTGTTTGTTTTGGGGGGGAGTTTCCATTCATCCTGAAATTCTCCAGGAGGCCATGGTGCCAGTAACCTCTGGGCAATGCTTATGTATGAGTGATTACTATAACTTGAGGGACCATATTCCCTGCTTGATATGGAAAAAGTCAGTCAGACAATTTCTTTCTGAAGTAAATGGTGTGCCCTGGAAGTCTGCATACTCATCCAGATTGGTTCTGTGTTATGAAAATAATAAATCTTACCATTCTTTTACAACAGGGGCTGATAGATGTCTGCCTGCTTTGTTGCTAGACTGTGAGTTTTGCTCTTTTTTAAAAAAAGGTTGAACTCTTTGTTACACACGGAGAAGAAGGAGAGGCAGGAGCTAAGCAACAGAAATGGCCCACAAGGAAGAACCTGTTGGTCAATATACTTTGTGATAAACAAAGTCATTTTCAGAGCAACAGCAGAGGCAGGTTTTGCAGAATTTATAAATACCACCCATTCCATTGTAACAGGAAGACACAGTTCGACTGGTGGACCACTCCATGAAGGTGTCAACCCAGTGTTGCCTCAGCAGTGAAAAAAGCAAACTCAATGCTAGGGATCATTAGGAAGGGTATAGAAAATAAGTCAGCAAGTGTCATTTTGCCTCTTTATAAATCTATGGTGAGGCCCCATCTGCAATACTGTGTACAGTTCTGGTCGCCATATCTCCAGAAGGATATTATGGAGTTGGAAAAAGTGCAGAGGAGGGCAAACCGGAATGATTAGGGGACTGGAACACCTTCCTTACCATCTGAGGCTGCAACGGTTGGGCCTTTTCACTCTTGAACGACGGCGTCTAAGAGGTGACCTGATTGAAGTTTATAAAATCATGCACGGTGTGGACAAAGTAGATAAGGAAAAACTGTTTTTCCTATCGCACAACACTAGAACTAGGGGACACTCCATGAAACTTTTGGGTACTAGTTCTCAAACAAATAAAAGAAAGTACTTTTTCACCCAGAGGATTACTGGTCTATGGAACTCCCTGCCAGAAGAAGTGGTGACAGCTGTCAGACTTGACAGCTTTAAGAAAGGATTAGACAAGTTCATGGGGGACAAGAGTATCAATGGCTATAATTATGGATACTTAAGGACAACCTCCGGGTTGGAGAGATAGGCAGGATATCTCTCAATGCCATTTCCAGGGAATCCTAAGCAGGTGAAGGCATCTGCTTGGGAATAATACCCTGAAGGAAATGGTGAGCCACTGTGTGAGACAGAATGCTGGACTGGATGGGCTCCTGTGGCCTGTTCCAGCAAGGCTGTTCTTATGTTCTTATGTTCTCTGATTTCAACTGTAAACATATCGTATCCAACTTCTCAGAATGGAAGCGTGGTGCCAAAATGGCCGCCGCGCTCTTTGCGGGCCCCCCCCACCGGACGAAGTCATCCAGGTAGTTAGGGGCGTGGCCAGCACCCTAATAAAAGGGCTGGCCACGAGGCAGCCGTGCTGCCATTTTGGCGAAGCGACGGAGCGGAGAAGTTTTTCCCTCTTACCTCCGTCGCTCGAGTCCTTTTAGGGGAAGCCTTTTTGGGCAGCTTTTTTTCTTTCCGTAGGCTTCCTAGCTAACTCAGCTATGCCCTCGAAGAAGAAGGCAGCCGCTAACGTGGCTCGATCGGCACGGAGGCGCCAGCCGGGTCGGAGGACCGCGACTGCGCCCGCCCAGCAGCCACCTTTAACGGAGCCCACCGGGACCGGTGGGATGGGATCGGTGGCCCCTTGGCCCGATCCGCGGAGCGGGCAGGTTGCCCCGGATGGGGCCTCGGCCCTTGGCCCGCAACCGATGACCAATGCCCCCGCCGGGGTCCGTGCGGCTGGGCCCTCTTGCCCGGGTGCACAGTTCCCCATGGGGGGAGCGAGCCACGGGGGGTGGTTGGGTTCCCTGCCTTTGCAGGGTGTGCCCACGGCTCCACAGGGGCCGGGCATGGGCTCTTGGCCTTATCTGGCCCCTGGGACTCAGGGGCCTGGACAGGTACCCTTTAACTATGGGCCGATTGCCCATTCGCACCCCGTTGGGGCTGGGGCATTTGTCAACGTGGAGGCCCTTCTGGCCCGCGTTGCGGCCCTTGAAGCATCCTTGGCGAGGGCCAATCAAACAGGGGTGCCTTTAGGATTCCAGGTGCCCCCTTTGGCTGCCGAACAGCGGCCGGCGATGGGTCGGGTTGAGCCGCCTGAGGCGCGCGGGCCGGTGGCGGCCACTGCCTCGCAGCTCCCCACTCAACAGGTGCAGCAGTCTGGTGTGGGTCTGGCCCCGTCGACGAGCTCAGCTTCGGTCGTGAGCTCCGACGCCCCCAGCGGGCCGGAACCCCCGGTGGGGGCGGCCCGTGGGGGTGCATCGGGTGAGTATGCAGTTCAAGCTAGTGCACCCACACAACTGACTTCCTTGGGGGGGGCTTTCCAATGGCCATGGCCTCGCACGGGTGGTCCGGCGGCCCAATTGCCTCTGGCCCACCCGGCGACTTCACCCCTGACTCAGGGCCCGGGTCCGGGTGGCGCCCCCTGCGTGGTGGGGAATGTGTTGGGAATCCCCGGGCTTGTGCAGGCCCCCTTTGCTTTGCCCGCAGTTCCCTCTGTGCCGGTGTCGGCACTGCCGATGGCAGGGTATTCCTTGCCCCTGGGGGACCATCTGGCCCAGTCTACCAGGGAAAAGATCTGGAGGGGAGAGTATGTAGATATCTTCTCCCTTCTTAATAGGGAGCCGACCAAGGAGGAGAGGGAAGGGCTGGACGAGAAGGATAAGGAGCAGGCACGTCGTCGTAAGCCGCCACGCACATGGGCAAATTGGTTGCCAGCGTACCTGATTTACATGGCCGTTTACCTCAGGGCTAGGCCGGAATTGGCCATTCCTATGGTCCAGTATCTGGACAACATCTACCGGGCCATGGTTGACTTCCCAGGTCCGTCGTGGCTGGCTTACGACGAAGAATTCCGCATGAGGATTCCGCTGCACTCAGAGATGAGGTGGGATGAGCCCTGCCAGAAGCTGTGGCTTCTGTATATGACCCCCACGCGCCCGGCGCCTGGGGATAGATACCATTGTGGACATGTGGTCCAACGAGCGGCCCCGGCACAGGCTCCCCGCCAAGTGGCGGGGCAGGGGGTTCCAGCCCGCCTGCTGTGCTGGACCTTCTCGTCCAATGGTTCTTGCAACAGGAAAAATTGCAAGTACAAGCACGAGTGCCCTGCTTGTTCTGGCCCCCATGCTGCCTCCGCCTGTCCCAGGCCGGGGGGATACAGGGGCAGGGGTAGGGGCGGACAAGGGGCAGGCAGGACTGCCACGGAAGGAGTGGGTTCACCGAAAGGCCCCCTCCCCAATTAATGTTGATATGCTGGAGCGTTGGCTCGCATTGTACCCGAAGAAAGCAGACACTGTGTACCTCCTTCAGGGTTTTCAACTGGGTTTCCATATTCCTTTCACGGGGGATAGGTCACCGCAGGACGCACCCAACCTTTTGTCACTTAGAGGACGGGAGGAGGTGGCTGCCGCCAGCATTAATAAGGAGGTCGCTGCGGGCAGGGTCGCTGGACCTTTCCCCGCGCCCCCTTTCCCCAACCTTAAAGTGTCTCCTCTAGGACTAGAGCCCAAGAAGTCCCCGGGCGAGTTCCGCCTGATTCATCACTTGTCCTACCCAGCCGGTCATTCGGTCAATGATGCTATCCCTGAGGACCTTTGTTCTGTCAGGTATACATCATTTGACCAGGCATTGCGCATGGTGCGCTCATGTGGCCCGGGTGCACTGTTGGCTAAGTGTGACATTAAGTCGGCTTTTCGTCTCCTGCCGGTGCACCCGGGTGACTTTGAGTAGCTGGGTTTCAAATTCCGGGGCGAATATTATTTTGACAAAGCCATGCCATTCGGCTGTTCCATATCTTGCTCGGCTTTCGAGCGCTTCAGTACATTCCTGCAGTGGGCATTTGTCCGTAGGTCAGGGTCTCGGTCTGTAGCCCATTACCTGGATGACTTTTTGTTCGGGGGTGAACGGGGCTGGGACACGTGCACACGTCTCCTCAATACATTTCAGACGCTAATGCAGGAACTCGGTGTCCCTTTAGCGCCCGAAAAGACCGAAGGCCCGTCTAATAAGTTAGTATTCCTGGGAGTGGAGATTGACACAGTAGCGCAGGCGTCTAGGTTGCCGGAAGACAAGGTGTCAAGGATAGTGGCCCTTATATCGGACTTGCTGGCTAAGCGCAAGGCGTCCCTTCGGGAACTGCAGGTGCTACATGGACACCTTAATTTTGCTTGCAGGGTGGTCGCACCTGGCAGGGCATTTGCTCGGCGCTTGTGCGACGCCATGTCAGGCTTATCCAGGCCCCATCATAGGACCAGATTGACACGGGGCATCAGGGCAGATATGCACATATGGCTCCAGTTCTTGAGGGAGTTTAACGGGGTCTCATTTTGGAGGTCAGATCTCCTGGCTTCACCCCAATTTCAAATTCAGTCTGATGCCTTGGGATCCCTTGGTTATGGGATGTACTTCAATGGGAAGTGGGCATATGGTGGATGGCCACCAGCCTGGTCAGGCACGGGTCGCCTGAGGGATCTCACATATTTGGAATTTTTTCCCATACTGGGGGCCTTGATGCTATGGGGTGAGGAGTGGGCCAACTCTGTGGTGCATTTCTGGTGTGACAATGCGGCCGTTGTCCACATTGTCAATTCACAGACCTCTAAATCTCCCAGGGTCATGGACCTCGTGCGCCAGTTTGTATTGCGCAGCCTGCGCCTCAATGTACTGTTCAGGGCCAGGCATGTCCCGGGGGTGAATAATGATATTGCTGATGCTTTGTCCCGCCTGCAGATCTCCCGGTTCCGTGCCTTGTCCCCGGATGCGGAGGAATTTCCCTCGCCACTCCCGGAGGAGATATGGACCTTTGGCAAGGAGAGGTGAACCGGGCGATCGGCATGTCTCTGGCGCCACGCACGCGTAAGGCGTATCATCACGCGTGGGTTTCCTTTCAGACTTTTTGTACCCGGTCTCGACTGCCAGATACCTGGCCGATCCCAGTGGCCCACCTCCTTCGTTTCATGGTTTACCTGTATGCCCAGGGCCTGGCACCCCGCACCATAGCATCTAGACTATCAGCGCTGGCTTTTATGGCCAAGGTGGGAGGTCATGCGGACAGTACCGCTGATTTCCGTGTGAGACACGTTTTGGAGGGGTGGGTGCGGGAACGTGGGCGTAGCCTGGACGACCGCCACCCAATTTCCCCGGGGGTCCTTACCCAACTGGCACGGGGCTGGCATGACCTATGTTTTAATAGGTATGAGGCAGCCCTGTTTCATGCGGCTACAACGGTGGCCTTTTTTGGAGCGCTCCGCATCAGCGAGCTTGTGATGCTGACTAAGGCGGATGCAAGTCGTAGGGCACTGGAACTCGAAGATGTCTATGTTTACAATGATTGGGCTCAGTTGAGGATACGCTCCTCTAAAACAGATCAGCACGGCGTAGGCAGTGGTGTAAGACTGCTACGATGTTCCTTGGCAGACATCTGTCCGGTTGGTGCCCTACAGGAGTTCCTTGCACTGCGTGGCACGCACCATGGCCCGTTTTTCTGTCACCAAGATGGGTCTCCCCTCACTAAATTTCAATTTTGGAAGGTGACTGGGAAGGCACTGGCTAGGGTGGGCCTCCCTGGGGCCCGTTACGGCACCCATTCGTTTAGAATTGGGGCGGCCTCTACTGCGGCTGCTTATGGGTACTCCGGGGCTGACATACACAGCATGGGGAGGTGGGGCTCGCAGTGTTTCCAGTTTTATGTTCGCCCTCTCCCACCGTGAGTACCGTTTTTTAGTCACCACATATCTCTTCCTTCCCTGTTTTTTCCTTGACAGACCCTGGGTGTCGTATCACACCGGTGACAGTATGGCTGGTGGGCCATAGCTACGTGCACAGGGCAGCGCGTTACGCTGCGGCGACAGATTGGGGACCCCAACTGGGACTCGGTGCATACGCAAGTCTCACATGGTACGGTAAGCCCGGTATGTTGTGGCGGGAGCTCTTGCCATTCCTTTTTTCGGCAAGGAACGCTGACCCGCCCGACATCCTGATCATACATCTTGGGGGTAATGATTTGGGACAGGTCACTGGCTTATCGCTGAAGCATGCGCTTTGCAGTGACCTCGCCTACTTACATTACGTATGGCCCGCCACAACCCTTGTTTGGTCAGATATGGTCCCACGGCACGCTTATAGGGGAGGCCTTGACCTCCAGGCCTTGGACCGCGCTAGGCGCATGGTGAACAGGGCGGTGGCCCGCTTCCTTTCAACCAAGGGCTGGGGGCGGGTCAGTCCTCATCCGGCCATTAGTCTGCAAAATTATGGGCTTTACGCAGGGGATGGGGTCCATCTGTCGCGAGGAGGTATGGACCTCCTGCTGAGTGATTGGCGAGCAGGCCTGTCGACCGAGCTGACGGTCTTGGGGGGGCGTCGAGCCTTTATTGAAGCCTCTCCGGGTGGCGGGTAGCACTGGTAAGGTAAACATTTATGACCCACAGGTATCCGGCAGGTTCGCAATTGACTGGACAACACTAGATAGGCATAAGTTGTTTAAACATTGTCCGGTCAACGACGAACCAGGCGAGGGGGTGATGGTTACCACTAGACAGCTGGAATCACCCCCTTATTTTACGGATACACGTCAGAGGGTGGGGTCATTAGGTAGATATTGACTACGGTCAACAATTTGTTTGTTGTCAACAAACAAATTGATACAAATAGATACATTGTAACAATTGCCGTTGGCAATTTTGGGTGGTACCTTACCAGTGTTACTTCAGCCTGCTTGCCTTAAGAATTATGATTGGTCGTTTTACCAATAGAAATTTATAATTTGGACTAGGGCATGAATCAATAAATGTGGCCCAATGCCGTTATCCACTTTCATTTGTCTCTGAGTCCATTATTGGGGGGGTGCGCCTGCAATGGAAGCGTGGCGCCAAAATGGCCGCCACGCTCTTTGCGCCTCCCCCCCACCGGACGAAGTCATCCGGGTAGTTAGGGGCGTGGCCAGCACCCTAATAAAAGGGCTGGCCACGAGGCAGCCGTGCTGCCATTTTGGCGAACCGACGGAGCGGAGAAGTTTTTCCCCTCCACCCCCTCCCTAGTTAACAGTGTGATTTCTTGGTCCCTTCGGGGCCGGGTGGGAATTTTTGGCTGGGACTCGCAATTGGCCCTTGAGTCCTGGCTTTTTTGCCCATCCCACACTGTTGCTATGGTTTGATATAGGGGTTTGTTCTGTGCTGCTGTTGACTTTGGTCACATGGGCGGGTAGCACTGGTAAGGTAAACATTTATGACCCACAGGTATCCGGCAGGTTCGCAATTGACTGGACAACACTAGATAGGCATAAGTTGTTTAAACGTTGTCCGGTCAACGACGAACCAGGCGAGGGGGTGATGGTTACCACTAGACAGCTGGAATCACCCCCTGATTTTACGGATACACTTCAGAGGATGGGGTCATTAGGTAGATATTGACTACGGTCAACAATTTGTTTGTTGTCAACAAACAAATTGATACAAATAGATACATTGTAACAATTGCCGTTGGCAATTTTGGGTGGTACCTTACCAGTGTTACTTCGGCCTGCTTGCCTTAAGAATTATGATTGGTCGTTTTACCAATAGAAATTTATAATTCGGACTAGGGCATGAATCAATAAATGTGGCCCAATGCCGTTATCCACTTTCATTTGTCTCTGAGTCCATTATTGGGGGGGGGGGGGGGGTGCGCCTGCAAAGCATACTGCTTAGATAATTCCCTCACCAGGACCTATCTCTGAATTGCCCAGATGGGACGACATGGATGCAGTGATATGGTGTCAAGGTGCTACTCAGTTGCCCTTATCCTCAGGTTGTCATCCCATGTTTATGAGTATCTTGTGGTTTAGAGCCTTAAAGCTGACTCACCAGATTTCCATGGATTCAACTGGCATACTTTAATGTGATTTACTATGCCAAGCAACAGGATTTTGGCCACTGCAAACTAAACTGATACACCTGGGTATTTTTATTGACCTTAGAAGGGGGCTATGGTGGCTCAGTGGTTAAGAAGCTCGCCTTGTAAGCTGGAAGATTGGCAAGTCGGCAGTTCAAGACCAGGGTACTGCATGACAGTTTGAGCGCCCGTCTCTGTCCCAGTTCTTGCCAACCTAGCAGTTTGAAAGCAAGAAATTGCAAGTAAATAAATAGGGACCATGTCGGTAGGAAAAAGATCTTGGGGACATGAAAGGAGCCTCATTCAGGCGACCCCCTGAGCAGAGTTTCTCCAGCACAAATCCTTTCAACCCAGAATAATTTCTGACACAGAAATATTATTATTATTGATCTTAGATAATGTGTGTGTATTTCTTTTTAAAATTCCTCTTGTGTGTGTGTGTGTTTCTGTAAAATATGCAGTAAAATTGAAAAACACAACTCTTGCCTTGTGCTCCTGGTCAGTCACATGGCAGATCAGGGGAAAGGGATTCAACCTGTGCTAGATAGAGATACACTTCCCCGCAAAATGTGGTTCGCAGTCTGGATATACTCTTGCATTTACTTTTGAACATCTGTAATCAGAGCTTGCTGGCAGCCAGGCCTGCATTTTTTTCTCCTATTATGCCCATTTCTAGAAATATTTTAGAGGGGAACAGTGACACGTGCCTTAGTTACATCCAACTAGATTACTTTAATATGCGCTATGTGGGCTGCCTTTGAAGACAGTTTGGAAACTTCAGAAGGTCCAAAACAGTGCAGCCAAAATGCTGACCTGGGCCAGTTATAAAGTTAAAGGTCGCCCTTGCTCAAAAGCCAGTCGTATCTAATTCTAGGGATCAGTGCTGATCTCTGTTTATAATTAAAGAGCCAGCGCTGTCTGCATTTGCAGATGTTTCCATGGACATGTGGCAGGCACGACTAGATACCAGAGTGCACAGAATGCTGTTTACCTTTCCAACGAAGTGGTCCCTATTAATCTACTTGCAACTTCTTGCTTTCAAACTGCTAAGTTGGCAGGAGCTGGTACAGAGATGGAAGCTCACTCTGCCATGCAGTACACAGGTCTTGGACTGCTTACCTGCTGACCTTCTGGTTGTGAAGTTCAGCATCTTAACCACTAAGCCATGGCAGTCCCTTTGGGCTAGTCATTGGGAACATATTACTTCCCTTCTACAACAGCTATATTGCTTCTGGTCTGTTTGTGGGTCCAGTTTACAGGATTGGTTCTAACTAGGTGGCCAACAAATCATGGACATAAAAAGTACTGAAGAGCCAGTGTGGACCACTGGACAAAATATAAGGCTAGGACTCAGGATAACTGTGTTCATGTCCCTATGTGACTATGGAAACTCACAGGGAGTGTGTGACAATGATAAACCATTCCTGCAACATTTCTCAGACTTCAAAAACTCAGCTAGGGTTTCCAGAAGTCAGAAGCAACTTGATGGCACATGACAACAAAAATTACTCTCAAAATGTCTTCTTCTTGTTTATTCAGTTAATATGATGACATACCTTGACAAGGAATCTTCAAACTATGCTGGATTCTTTGCCTCCAGCTTGAATATGATACATGTGATACTTTCTCTCTCTCTCTTTAACTGTGCAAAACAATTTTTTACTGAAATTTGCACAAATACCTCTTCAAAGGTGTGTTTTTTCCTCTGGAGAAGCAAAGAACATAAAGAGTCACACAAGGTCTAGATCAGTGTTTCCCAAACTTTGGTTTTTAGACTCAGTTCCCAGAAGCCTAACTTAATTCCCCAAAGCTTTGCTCAGCCAGTGTACTGATTTTGGCTTCTGGGAATTGAAGTTCCCCTGTGGGCTGTGGGCACCAGTGGTCTTGGTGATTGTTCAAAATGTAAAAACAATCCAGCCAGTGCTTCTGATTCTTAAAACATCAAGGAAACGGCATAGCACATGTAACAGTTGTCAGCAATTTGCTTTACAGGAGTCCTGATGGTACAGTGGTTTAAACTGCTGTACTGCAACCAAACGGTTGTGAGTTCAATCCTGATCAGGGATCAAGGTTGACTCATCCTTCCATCCTTTCCCTCTCATATGTAAGGCAGTCATGCCCAATTCTAGGGGACTGTGCTCAACTCCATTAATTCCCAAAGAGCCAGCACTGTCTGCATCTGCAGACATTTCTGTGGTCATGTGGCAGGCATGACGAGACACCAGAGTGCACGGAATGCTGTTACTTTTCCTGCTGAAGCAGTATCTATTTATCTACTTGCAATTTCTTGCTTTCAAACTGCTAGGTTGGCAGGAGCTGGGACAGATGACAGGTGTTCCCCCTATCACACAGGACTTGGGTCTCGAACTGCTGACCTGCAGACCTCCCAGTCATCAGAGTCTTAACTGGTAAGCCACTGCAATCCCTATGCAAAAGATGATGTGCACCATTTATTTTACTGACTTTATTTAGTTTCTTCTAAATAAATGTCTTGCCTGCATGTGGAATTATTAGCAGGCAGACGTAAAGAAACTTACATGTGCTTGAAATATCCTCTCAGATATTGCAGTGATTCTTTTTAGTTCCCCACTCACTACATCATTCAGCACTCGGGTCTCGAACTGCTGACTTGCCAACCTACTGGTCATCAAGCATAGCACCCTAACCACTAAGCCACCTCAGCCCTTCTCTCATATGTAAGGGAGGGAGATGGGATTTCTAATTCTAATGAACAAGAAAAAAGGTAAAAAATATTTATGTTACTACAGCCAGTTCAACTTTTTACGCAAAAAAGGAGGTGCAAATATTCAACATAGGTCTGTTTGCAATGATGGTGTGTGTGTGTGTGTGTGTGTGTGTTCACACCAACCTCCGCGCACCCTCCCAGAAAGTCTTCCTGCAGGCTACTAATGCAGCCATAAGATAGGACAGGAGGCAAGAGACAGAACAGGGCAGCTGCAGATGAAAATCACTCAAGGGAGGGTTCCAACTGGATAAAGTTTTCAACAATAAGATTTCAGAGACTGCTGACTGGAGAGAAAGCTCAATATTTTAGTCTCAGTACAAATTTGCTTCCCTCTTATACAACTCCCATGCAGCCGCAGCCACAGCTGTACGCTGTAAACAACAAACAAATCTATTTCCATCAGCCCTGCTGATGCTACGAGAAAAGTGCCTGAGCATAAGACATGCACAGATGTAGAGTCTCACCTGAGCCTAGTGATGCCCTCCGTTTGGCCCCTCCAACTTAATATCGTTGTTACAAAGCTATTGGTCTCTTGGTACGGAGCTGGCTCGGAGCAGAGCCTTTTCTTCCAGCTAATCTGACAACTCCGATCCAAGAAGCATCAAGGGCCCAATTAAGAAGACACATCTTATCAAGGAGCTTATTTTGCATAACAGAATACAAATGACGAATAAAAATTTAATGTTTAATAACTTAGTACAAAGAGGGCTGTTGATATAGAAGGGCTGGAATTTTTATGGCGGCTGTCAGACTTGTGATAAAACTGTTATATAGGAACACTTGGCAAAAAACAGCGTAGAATTTTTCAGTAATGGTTTGTGCATGATATTGCATTAATTCTTGATAGGAAAGTAACTGTAAACATGGGAATTGGCCAGTTTTTTGTGTGTGTTTTTTAGTTTCAGTTTAAGATGTTTTCTTATCCTCGTTTTGTGCTCTTCTTTTCTCTGCTCTTTCATTACAGAGGGACATTTAAATACATTTTAATGAACAGAGAACTTTAAGGACACTTGGTACTTCATAAAGGGTCATCCTCCTTCCACCCCTATCCACCAGCATTAGTGAGTTAGTTGAAGTCCCGAATCTGCATAATCCTTTTTGGTTCAAAAATAGCTCTGTCTGTCTCAGTGATAGGCCAACCATTTCCTAACCATTGCTAATGGGAAGGGATGAGAACAATCTTAAAGAAAGCAAAGGTTATCTATAAGTCCTTAGTCTTCACTAACCAAGGGCATTTCCTCTCATTTATTTGCATTGTACTGGCAAGCTGACTAGGGATATAGTGCAGCCTTGGGACTTCAGAGGTCAGGTGGCCATGTCTCCTATTTTGTAGACCACAGTCCTCAATTTGATGGCCTGTCAAGTGCCCTTTGTTTGAAGACGTTTCTAGTCACTGACCTCTTCAAAGATGAAGTCTTAGAAGGAAGATCAGAAGAAGATCCTTGAAACCTCTTAGCAATGATTAGCATCAAGATAGCAGGCAGCGCAGACACAAGGGTCACCAAGTTCACATTGTTCCTGATTGAAGTAAAGGTTTCCCTTGCTCGAAAGCCAGTCGTATCTGATTCTAGGTTGAGTGCTCATCTCTGTTTCAAAGCCAAAGAGCCAGCATTGTCTGCTTCTGCAGATGTTTCTGTTGTCATGTGGCAGGCATGACTAGACACTGGAGCACATGGAATGCTGTTACCTTCCCACTGAAGTGGTCCCTATTTATCTACTTGCAATTTCTTGCTTCCAAACTGCTAGGTTGGCAGGAGCTAGGACATTCCAACCTGCAGTACTCGGGAATCGAACTGCTGACCTTTTGTCTCCCCTCAGCGTCTTAGCCACTTGAGCGACTGCAGTCCTGATTATGGTGAGATATATAATATTTGCCTTTCATACTCTAATGGATGGTGAAGTGGCCCCGATTTATCTACTTGCAATTTCTTGCTTTCAAATTGCTAGGTTGGCAGGAATTGGGACAGAGACGGGAGCAAACTCTCTAGCTCAGGGTTGCCCAAACTTTTCAGGCCACAGGCCAGTCATGTGGTTCAGGGAGCTGGTCACTATGGTCCAAGGGCCAGATGCGGCCCCCGATGCCAATTCTTCTGGCCCGCGAAGCCCTCGTTGCTCCTGGAAGTGGAAGTAAAACACGCCCATATGGGTGCTTTTTACTTCTGCTTCCAGGAGCAACAACGGCTTCACAGGCCAGATGAATTAGCATCGGGGGCCACATCCGGGCCCCGGGCCATAGTTTGGGCACTCCTGCTCTAGCTGCTAGTTATTGTCTACTTGTTTTTAGAATCATAATCAAAATTTCATAAGCTATCCTGAAATTGATTAGAACACTTGTTTCTGGTCATACATCTACCTAATGTGGAAAATTGATTTTGTGCTAGGCTATGTTCTTTTAAGGGGAAGCGGTGGCTTGGTGGTTAAGATGCTGAACTTGATGACCAGAAGGTCGGCAGATCAGCAGTTCAAGACTCAACTGCTGCGTGACAGAATGAGCTCCTGTCATCCGTCTCACTCCTGCCAAACTAGCAGTTTGAAAGCAAGAAATTGCAAGTCAATAAATGGGTACTGTATCAGCAGGAAAGGTAACAGTGTTCCATGCGCTGCCGTGTCTGGTCATGCCTGACACATGACCATGGAAACATCCGCAGATGCAGACAGTGCTGGCTGTAAACAAAGAAGAGTACTACCCCCTAGGGTTGGACACAGCTGGCTTTTGAGCAAGGGAAACTTATGTTATGGGGTGATGCATATTTACCACCTCAACTCAAAAGCATTTTGCAGGGGACAGAATTGGTTGTGTGTAATTCCAGTAGTGCTTAATAAAAGATACAACTACATTGGCATGACAGTGACATTTCTGGTTTGCATTTTGAGTTACTTTGTGTCCTGATCATACCCTGGACTGGCAAAATGAAGCCACTTTCTTCACTTTGTCATGGCCCAAACACAAGTCCTCATTGATACATGTCTCTGGAAGCAATCCGCAGACCAGCAAATGGGCCAGACTCTGTGTCTCTCCACATTCACACCATGTTGTTGTCCACCAGCAGCCCCCGCTTGAGCATGTTGGTCTTGCATTTAGGCACTCCAACCCTCAGCCTATTCAGGGTGACATAGAGGAGATTGAGATCTTCAGCTACATCCACCTTTAATTATGCTCCTTTCCCAGTGAGTTCCTTCCTCCATCTTCTATTTTGGTTTTGCTCTTGTGTACCCTCAAGAATGTTTGTTACTTACTTATAACAGCTAATGCAATAATAATTTTGTGTTAGAAATTATTCTGGGTTGAAAGGATTTTTGCTGGAGAAACTCCACTCAAGGGACACCTGAAAGAGACCTCTTTCATGTCCCCAAGATCTTTCCCCACCAAAGTGGTCCCTATTTATCTACTTGCAATTTCTTGCTTTCAATCTGCTAGGCTGGCAGGAGCTGGGACAGAGATGGGCACTCAATCAGTCATGCAGTACTGGGGTCTTGAGCTACCGACTTGCTGGCCTTCCAGCTAACAAGGTGAGCTTCTTAACCACTGAGTCACCACAGCCCCATGCTTATCACAGCTAGTTAAGCTGGAACTAAATTCTTAAGCAATTATTACACTCCATAGGAAGACATTTCTGGGCAAATAGCAGAATTGCTCCATGGTGAGAAAAGTTTCCAAAAACCCCTCTGATCTTTGCTTCAATGCAGCCTCTAAGTGACTTAAGTTTGAGGTCTTTCACATTATATCCTGATTCAACTGCCACCTTTCGGAAACTTTTTTCATAAGATCTAAATATCTAAGGGCAGAAATTGAGTCGTCTGTACCAGCAACACTTTATTTAAAGTGCCCATTAAGTAAGGCTAAAACTAATGCTGAATTAGAGTGGAACTCTCTTAGAAGAACTTATCACATCCATATGAATACTAAATGAATTTCTTATTCATTCAATTCTATTGTATTAGTGTTATTGCAATGAATACTAAATGAATTCCTAACGATTGAACATGTAAAATAAAGTGTTACTCCTTTACACTAGTCATCGAACTTTAAGGACACACTGTGATTATTATATGCTTTTTTAAAAAAAGAAAGAGAAAAAGATGGCTTTGGTGGCAAATCTGTATATTTCAAGTGATTCAAAGACATAATTTACCCAACTCTACTAATGTACAGATGCAGCTTTTATATTAGAATTAATGCTGCGGAAGGGGACCCTTGTATGGAGGATTTGTTACAGAAATAAAATCTATCAGTAACACTTTCATTGTTCCATCATTATGACCTCATTTGGTATTCACTGTAATAGCACCAATCATAATGAATTTGTTTGATATTCAAGGGCTTTGCACATGTATCTACATAGGCTTTCTGCTGTATTTCAACATCCAATAAGCATTAGTTAACACTAACCTTTCATTAGGAACCGGCCCATATTGGGTCACTGCAGATTCCATTTAACTTATAAACAGGTCAGCTATCTTCTGCCCACTTATCTGCTGCCAAATTCTGGGGTCATGTCCTTTCTGAAAGATATCACACTGTTTCCTCTCTGTTTTTTCAGTGAATAGATTATTGGCTTTCTGATATGGCGTGGGAGAATCTGGTTAGGATACGAGCTCATGGCTGGAAAGTTCTAGAACAGGGGTCCTCAAACTTTGCTCTCCAGATGTTCTTGGACTTCTATTCCCTGATCTGCAGGTGTGCTGAATTAGGCTTTGGTAAGTGAAGTCCAGGAACACCTGGAGAGCCAAGTTTGCAGACCCCTGTTATAGAATCATTCCAATGCAAATGAAGGAAGCCTTTGCATACATATTACTTTCATGTATGCTTTGAAATGGTATACCGTTTTTTACCCACAGCTGGGAACCACAGAGCTGTCACCGATACCCTCATAGCTCTATCTGATATAGCCGCAGAGAAATCTGAGGGATGCGCAAGTGAACACTTACTGAGGGATGGGGAGAGCATCAGTGAAGAAGTTTAGCTCAGATGTGGTCAAAAATAGGACACACAAAAGTCTAAGCAAAACAAAAGCAAAAACACCTCCAACTGGTTCAAGGGATGTGGGATGGGGCAAATCTTCTGCTCACTTTGCCTTAGAACTGTCTGTTTGTTTGTTTGTCCATCTGTCCATCTGTTTATTTTTATAGCCAACCATAATTAGCATAAAAATGCTATCTAAGTGGTTCACAGTAAAAAAAAATTATACCCAACAATTAATCAACAAGCAGGGATGACTGAAAACTGCAATGTTTTCAGGAAAATTCATTCGCACTCCCTGTAAGATTGCAGATAACTCAGATAGAATAGGCATGACCGGAGATGGTATGGATGATGGCAGATTCCACATCTTTAGCCACTTTAGAAGTACATCCCCTAAAAGTCTTCTCTATTTCAGATAATAAAAATTTCATGTGAGAGATTACTCTGGGTTGAAAGGATTTTTGCTGGAGAAACTCCGCTAAGGGGGCACCCAAATGGAGGCTCCTTTCATGTGGATTTACTAACTCAACCTGCTATAGGCTGCGTGCAAAGATTCCAACCTGTAATTTGTATTTCTGATTAGGTCCTAAGTTATAAGATTGCTTATTATAATGAGTATTGAATGCTAAAAAGGGGAGAAAAGCCACATACTGGTTCAAGAGAAGATGTTGACGTGTGTCAGAGAAGTTTTTATTCTGCTTTTCAGCTAAGGATTAAGTATTCTTGAGGATGCATAAGATCAAAACCAAATTAGAAGATGGATGAAGGAGCTCACTGTTGAAAGAATAATATTAAAGGATGATATGGTTGAGGAACTCAACCTCCCTATGTCACTAGGAGGACCTTGAATAGGCTAAGGGTTGGAGTCCCTAAATGTAAAACCAACAAGCTCAAGTGGGGGCTGCTGGTAGATAACAACACACAGTGTGACTGTGGAGAGATACAGAATCCAGCTCATTTGCTGGTCTGCTGATTACTACCAGAAACATGTACTAACGAAGATTCAATTTAGGCCAATGACAAAGCCAAGAATGTGGCTTCATTTTGCCAGTCTAGGGTTTGATTTGGACACAAAAGAAGAAGAAGCTAAAGATTTGCTCAGCAGGTTACAAAGCTCAGTACTAAGGAAGTCTCAACCCTTTTGCTAAAAATGATGACATAAAAGAAAAAAAGGAAGGGAAGGGGGGGAAAAAGGGGGAAAGGCACTTCTGGTTAGTTACAATATCCAGGTTATACTGAGAGAAAGGAAGAGAGAGAGACTGAAACTTTGGATTGTTAGAAGAATTTAAGATATAATTCCTTCAGCAAAGAATAAGGGGGTACACCGAAAGAGCCTCCTCAAAGAATGTGGTATTTTTGAACCACAATCGGGCATACCCTGGTAATGGCAAACTTGTGTTGCCAGCTAGGCTTTCTCACACTAGGTCAGGTGAAAGGAACTGCAGAATGAATCCACCAAAAAAGTGCCTTCGTTTGGCAGTTCTATATCTGGCCTAGACATGGAAGAAGAAGGAGCATTGACAACCATACCAGCTCATGGGCATTCAATTTGGAGTAACTGTTTATCATTCTCTTTACCTCTTTTTGGTTTTAAACAGAACAAGTTGAAGTGGACCTATCCGTTGGACCTATCCGAAGTCCGTAATGAAAATGAATGCTCATGCCTCCCTCCCTTCTAAAAAGTGTCTCTAGCTAAATGATAGTGACGCTTTCAATTTTTAACATCATAATCAATAAAGGCTGCTTATGCACACTTTGCAAAACCATCGGTTTAGAAGTTTGAAAAAAAATATGCATATGGCTGCAGCTTGCTGACTGGAAGCGCTAGCACTAAATCTTCCAAGTTAAAGTTTTACTGGTGTGTTATGAGTAAAAACGCCTTGTCAGCCATCTGCCAGTTTTTCTCCTAACATCCATATTTTCAGCCCTTGCTAAACATTGGGAGCACTTGGCCACAAGAGGCCAGCGCTACAATTAAACAGCCGCATTCTGCTTGCAGAAGCAAGGGCATGTCAAAATAGAACTGTCTGTTATTAATTTTAAAAGTCCATAAAGGAAAAGTATGACCCTGTCAAGGTGATGGACTGGCAGTTAAGCATATTATAAACTGTTAACTCTCCGAGACAAAAAGGAAAACAAAAGAAAAGGGAAAAAAAGAGAGAGAGATAAAAAAATCCACACCAACCCAACAAAAATATACGTCGGCACTGATCAAAGCAAGGCAGATTAATCAGTTTCTACTCCTACTGTCCACCCCGTTTAAAAAAGGTAACATAGAGTCATTTCTTCTGTCAAATTAGCTCTTTCTCTTCTGCTGTGCTGCATTCAGAGAATCTGCCTGCATATGTGTATATTTTCTTTTTTAAGCCAATGTTTATGACAAATTCAGATGCTTAGATCTTTAGCATGAAGTCAGATAGTAGGATGGCATCTAACACAGAGTTTAAACCAGGGGTTCTCAACCTTTTAAAGCCAGGGGCTGAGTCAGATTCCCTCAGACAGCTTTGGGGGCCAGATGCCCATTTTGCCCTTCCTCCACCACATGACACTTTCTGGTGTGGTGGAGACAGTAGGGGACCACATAAAATGGTGCCGTGGGCCACATTCAGCCCACGGGCCACAGGTTGAGAATCCCTGGTTTAAACAAATAGCATTCTCCCTACAACAGACACTGTTCAGTGGCAGGTGGCAAATACAGAAAATCATGATTGGGTTTTCCTGAATGACTGAATATAAGAATCTCTTTGCAAGACCAGGGAAAGATCCATCTGGAAGTCATCATTAGCTATCTGTTTCTAAAAACAAATGCATGTGAAGGTTATGGCTTATTCAGTGGAAGAATGTTCGTGCACTCCAAAAGTTCTATTTACTTACCTTAGCTAATAGCTATTGAGATTGACACTAAACCTATCCACAACTAGTTATAAATCAAGTTGAATATCAAGCCAGTCAGGTGGCCATCATCACAACTCATAGTTTCTTTTCATCCAAACTCACAACTTTGGATTTATCCCATTTTTAGTTCTCAAGATACTACAGAGCTGCTTTGTTTTGAACATAGGTCCAAACCTGCCATTAAAGGTTTAATTAATTGATTAATTAATTTCGTGTCAGAAATTATTCTGGGTTGAAAAGATTTTTGAGGAAGACATTCCACTCAGTGGGCCTGAATTCAAAAGACTCATCTCCACCACATAGAACAGAAGCTGCTCGACATTATATAGAGCAGTGGTTCCACAGGGGGACTTCACTTCCCAGTGCATTGGTTGTTCAGTGCTTTGGGGAATTGACTTAGGCTTCTGGGAACTGAAGTCCAAAAACCAAAAGTTGGGAATATTATATATATATATATTTATATTTTAATCATTTATACCCCACTTTCCTCTCCCAGGGGAGACCCAAAGCGGCATCACAACATATAAAATAACAATTAAAAACATCAAATAAAACCCAGTTAAAAACTTCTATCCAAAAATTACATTTAACCCCATAAAGCCTATAAAAGAACAACCCTCATCCACTCTCCATCCATGTTAAAATGACACAAAAGATTAAAAGAACTACCTAAAACTGAACAAAAAGGACTAACAGGCCAACAACTCCCATATGGCTAGACAAGCCAACAGGGTTGGGAGGTATAGTCATTCCTACCCCACACCCACTGGCATAGCCAAGTTTTCAGTTTTTTTCTAAAAGGGAGCAGCTCCGTATGGAGGCACAAATCTGGTGGCAAGAGGTTCCAAAGGGCCGGGGCGGACATGGAGAAGGCCCTCCTCCTGGTCCCCGCTAGATGTGCTTCCTTAACTGATGGGACTAGCATGGAGCCTCTCCGGTCTGCCCTCATAGGACGGGTTGAGGACCTTGGAGCGATGCGGTCTCAAGTAGCAGACGCAAGTCAAGGAGGACCCCCAAATTACACACAGGATCTGTCTGGGGCAACAATGCCCCATCCAGTACCAAAGATGGAAGCTCCCAGGATAACACAGGGCCCCCAACCCAAAGTCACTCAGTCTTGCCAGGGTTCAGCTGAAGCCCGTTGTCCCCCATCCAGACTCTAACAGCCTTCAGGCACCTGGTCAGGACTCTGACTGCATCACTCGGGTGCCCATGGGCCAAGATGTATAATTGAGTATCGTCCGTGTAATGATGGTACCTCACCCCATAGGAATGAATGATCTCACCTTGCTGTTTCATGTAGATGTTGAATAACAGAGATGAGAGTACCGGGTCCTGAGGCACCCCACACAGGAGAGGCCTCGGGTTGGACAGCTCACTCTCTAAAAATACCGACTGGGTCTGGTCCCTCAGAAATGAGGAAAACCAGGACAGCATAGTGCCCTGGGCCCCCCAATCCTCGGAACTGGCCCAGAAGGATACCATGGTCAATGGTATCGAAAGCTGCTGAGAGGTCAAGGAGAGTGAGAACTGAAGTATTTCCCCTGTCTTGCTCCCATCAGAGATCATCGATGAGTGTGACCAATGTAGTCTAGGTACTATGACCAGACCTGAAACCTGACTGAAATGGGTCCAGATAATCCGTATCATCCAGAACCCCTTGTAGCTGTTGCACCACTGCCTTTTCCAAAACCTTCCTCAAAAAGTGGAGGTTGGAAACTGGTCTAAAGTTAGCAAGAACTGTAGGATCGAGTGATTGCTTTTTCAGAAGGGGGCGCACCAGAGCATGCTTAAACATCACCAGGAACACCCCCTCCCGCAAGGATGCATTCACCATCGCACCAACCCAACTGCCCGTTGTGGCCTTGGCAGCTTTCACCATCCAGGCAAGGCAAGTCTAATGGGCAAGTGGAATCACACAGCTCCCAGGAGCCTGTCCACTTCATTAGGGGTAACAGGATCAAACTGATCCCAGATAACATGGCTAGACTCTGCTCCAACCCTCTCCAGGCGATCAATTTCCACATCAGGATTAAACCCCGAGCAGATGCGAGCAACTTTCTCTGCAAGGTGGTCGGCAAAATCATCAACAGAGCCCTGCCACCCAGGTCCCGACCCCTCCTTCCCCAGAAGGGACCATGTGACCCAGAACAGGGCCGCTGGACAATTATCAGCAGAGGCAATAAGAGTTGTGAAGTATGGACGTGTTTGGTCATACTCGCTCTGAGTCTTCACCCAACGGTGTTCCAGGCATCTCCTTGCCTGCTTCAGCTTCCCCAATTCAGCTTCCCCAGGGAGCCATGTGAGGCCTGCAAGCAGGGAGAGGCTGCAGCGGCGCGTTCATGTCCAAGACTGCCGTAGCCTCCTTCTCCCAAAGGGCCACCAGAGCATCAGCTGAATCACGCAGTCGGTCTGGAGGAAGCAGCCCCAGCTCGTTCTGAAATCTCTTGGAATCCATCAGTTGCCAGGGCCAGACCAATTTAACCAGTCCTGCCTCCCTACAATGAGGTGTTGCTCCCCGAAAATCCAGAGACACTAGACAGTGATCTGACCACGACACTGGCGTTAACTCTATATGCTGTAATTTCAGATCACTCAGCCACCACTCCGACAGGAAAACTAAATCAGGGGTGTGGCCACTGCCTCTCGTAGGGCCCTGAATTACTTGAGTCAGGCCCACGGCTGCCATGGTAGCCATGAACTCCCAAGCAACCTCAGAGGACAGCCCCATTGAAGGCAAGTCGAAGTCACCCAGGACCATAAGCCCCGGGAACTCCAACGCCAATGCTGCAACCGCCTCGAGCACATTGGGCAAGGAATCCACTACCCTGCAAGGGGGCAGGTACAGGAGTAGGATTCCCCACTGACCCTTAGGACCCACCCTAAGAAGAAGCAGCTCACAGCCCTGCACCTGTGGTGCAGTGACCCTGGTGACTCCAAGTGGTTCTCTGGCTATAATGGCGACACCACCGCCCCTCACCTTAGCCCTAGGCTGGTGCCAAACCTCGAACCTGGCTGGACACATTTCAGATAAAGGAACACCATCCTCTGGTGTCAGCCAGGTCTCAGTAACGCACACCAGATTGGCTCACTCCCCAAGATTGAATCACGTAGAAACGGAGCCTTATTGCAAACCGAATCGCTGAAGAGATCAATTCTCAATCATCCCAGAATGTAGGATGTGTGATAACAGTCTCAAACTCAAGGAAGCCAGATATAGGCTGAATATCAAGAAAAAGGTCTTAACGGTTAGAGCAGTACAACAGTAAACCAAATGCCTTGAGAATTGGTGAGCACTCCAACACTGGAAGCATTCAAGAGAGAATTGGTCAACCCTCTGCAATATCTGCTTTGATTCAGATTCCTGCACTGAGCTGGAGGTTGGACTTAATAGGCTAAAAGGCCCCCTTCCAGTTCAGTGAGTTTATGATCTATTCTGCCAAGTGGATGATGATGGTGATGATAATTTTGTGTCAGAAATTATTCTGGGTTGATAGGTTTTTTGTGGAAGAAACTCCACTCAGGGAACGCCCAAATGAGGCTCCTTTCATGTCCCCAAGAGCTGGGATAGAGATGAGCACTCAATCCATCATGCAGTATTTGGGTCTCAAACTGCTGAATTGCCAGCCTTCCAGATAACAAGGCAAGCTTCTTAACCACTTAGCCACTGCAGCTCCTGCCATTAAAGGCAAAAGTAAAGGTCTCCCTTGTTGGAAAGCCAGTTGCATCCAACTCTAGGGGATGATGCACTCTGCAAATATAAATACCAAAGATGCCTAATACCATTTCCCCATCCCTGACTGAGAGAAAATACATGGCAAATTTCATAACCCTTCCAACTTCTAAATCTCTGGAAAGCAAGCAACAGTTGCAAAAATAAGGTGCTGTGTTAATATATTTTAACACCAGAAAACACCAGATAAGGGTATTTTAAAACACCCAAACACAAACTATCCCATTTCTAAGAGTATTTGCTTTTTCACATTACAAGGACATTTTCTCTATCTCTGTGAAGCTGCAGTTGCAGCCCAACAAAAATGCTTAGAACCTAGAAAATCCTGTGTTCCTCTCCACTGAAGCCTTTCAAATTAATATTATATATAGGTATTAAAGCTGAGTCCAAAACACCAAAATAAATCAGAGTTCTAGTGAACAACAACATGATGCCTACTGGGAATAGGGATTTGTTCTGAGAGGCAAGCTGAATCCAGTGGCAAACAAGGGCAAAGATATGTGTATTTCAATTGAAGAAGAGAGGCTCATTTTAATACAGGAGAGTTTGCTGTATAAGGAATATTGATCATTAGTTGACAGAAAGCTAAATACTGCCTGAAACAAGAGATCAAAATAAATACTTGTTTTTTAGGATTAAAACTTTCTCAGCTCCACAATGGCATGCCTGTTGGGAATACTGAGAACGTTAGTGCATAAAATCAACTTCTCCCACAATTATACCTTGTCCTTACTACTTTTGACTTGATGGTGCAGAATGGCTCTCTTTCCACACAGAACTTGAAGCACACTCACTGAATGGCAGAACCAGTGTTTGGAATTCACTTTTCAAAAGGAATTCCAATAATTCCTTTTTTACTCATAAAAACAAGGACTTCCAATATTCTTCCTGGCACTATTGATGAGAATTCCTGTGTTGGTGACAATAATTTTTGCACAAATTATTCAAATTATACATATTGTGCAAAACTGACTAGATAGCTCAGTGGTTTAAGTATCTGTTTAGGGAGCCAGAGGATGGGAGTTTGATTTCCTACTACACTTTTGAGGAGGAGAGCAAGCCTGCATTTCCTTTTTTTAAAAAAAAATTAAATTTTTATTAAGGAAATACATAAACAAAAATTTTATAAAAATGAAAAATACAATGAAGCAGTGGCAGATTTTACATTCCTTGGATCAAAGATCACTGCAGATGGGGATTGCAGCCATGAAATAAAAAGGCGACTGATTCTTGGGAGACAAGCAATGAGAAACCTGGGGAACATAGTGAAAAGCAGAGACATCACATTGCAAACAAAAATTAGAATAGTCAAAGCAATGGTTTTCCCAGTGGTAATGTATGGGTGTGAGAGCTGGACCATTAGGAAGGCTGAGCGCAGAAGAATAGATGCCTTTGAAATGTGGTGTTGGAGGAGAGTTTTGAGGGTACCCTGGACAGCGAGGAGAACAAATAGGTCAATCTTAGAAGAAATCAACCCTGACTGCTCATTGGAAGGTCTAATAGTAAAGACGAAGCTGAAGTACTTTGGACATCAAATGAGAAGGGAGGATTCGCTTGAGAAGGCCTTGATGTTGGGAAAGGTGGAGGGCAAAAGAAGAAGGGGGAGGCCAAAGATGAGATGGCTAGATGGGATTGTAGACACAATGGGTACAGAACTGGGAGTGCTGAGGGGGATGGTGGAGGACAGAGGCGCCTGGAGAAAAATGGTCTATAGGGTCGCAAAGGGTCGGAATCGACTGTGCGACTGAACAACAACAACAAAAACATATAAAAGGGAATATAGCATTATTACAAAAAGATACATAGACATTCATTGGGTAATATATACATTATGTAAAGTATACTTCTTGGTTATTTGTTATCAATGTAATAATAAATTGTATTGAACAGACTGGAGCTTGTATGTTTCTCTTACTTGTCCTTTTTTTCCCCACTCTAAATTACAAGACCAGTCATATCTTTAAACCAATATTACTGTTCATAATAATACCATTTACTAATTTCTTAAATGCATACAAACAAACGTAAAATAAAATAAAAAGTCATTAATTCACCATATGTGACTATACAATGCCCTGGAAGATGCGGTGGACACTTCTTTTCATTATTTCCAAAATTTGTAAAATTCCAGTACTGGACTGTTTCCGTCTCCTCTACTACCTGCAAATTCAATAAATGGTTGCCAAATTTGCCAAAATCTATTTTCTTTTATAATTCCCTTTTTCTTATTCAACTCCCATGTCAATTTAAAGCAAGATCCCACATTTCCTTATACCATTCTTCCAGCTTTAAAGTCTGATCATTTTTCCAATTTCTCGCAATGCATTGTCTTGCTGTTGTCATACATATAGAAAGTAACTCATTTTTATCCTTATCCAAATTCATATTCCCTGTATCTGTCAACATTGCTAAACTTGGCCCTAGCTTAAAATTTCCCTCTACAAATTTAGATATTTCTTTCTCTATTTTTGTTCAAAATTCTTTTACTACCCGACAACTCCACCACATATGTTCATAAATGACCAACTTATCTTTACATCTAAAAACACATTTGACTTCTATTTTTGTCCATGTGATGTAACCGCACCGGGGTCAGATACCACCTCCAAAGCATTTTAAAATTGTCTTCTTTTACTCTGACCGACATTGTTCTCATAATCCTTTTTTTTCCATTTGTCTTTCCACTCTGTCTCTATAATACTAAGTTTAAGATCTTGCTCCCAAATTTTTCTCAGTGTTTCTTGTGGTGTACCCTCTCTGTTTAATATGCAAGCCTGCATTTCCTTGGGCAAGGCACACCATCCCAGGGCACCCCAAGAAGAAAGGAACTATAAACTACATGTGAGAATTCAGCATCTAGAGAACCCTAGAAAGTGTTGACATAGGTCAAAATGGACTTGACAGCACTCAATTATTAAATAATAATAGCTTGTGCAAAACTAAGATAATGGCTGCTTTGTTGTATGGATGCTGAGGAACATTGGATGGGCTGTTTGTATCTTTTCAAATTTCTTGCTGGCAGTATTTGAATCACATTTCCAAAGGAATGGTCACTAATTTTGCACAGCAATACATTGCATAAATTGTGAAGGTTTGAATTAGCAGGAAAAGTTCCTTGTCTCATTTTTTTGCATTGGAAGTGAGAATGGTGAGGCTTAAAAATTCTTCATATAGATCAGTGGTTCCCAAACTTATTTTGGCTGTGCGCCACCTAAGCATTTCTAACATCCTAATGTCTCCCCTCCTCTGTGACATATAATTCTTATTATTCAAAAAGTGAACTCCTGTTCACTGGAGGAAGTCTAAAAGGTCATTACCTTGGTCTAAACTCATTCACGAATCCCCCCCCAACAACAACAACAACAACAACACAAGAGGCAGGTCTAGAGATCTTTTTTTAAAAAATTGGGTAAGTCAAGGGAATGTTTAAAGCAAAAATGACCATGATAAGAGACAAAGATGGCAAGGAGTTAGCAGATGCAGAAGAGATTAAGAAAAGATGGAAAGAGTACACAGAGGAACTCTACAAAAAAGACCTTAACACCCCTGAAAATAAAAATGACGGGGAATTTGAACTTGAACCAGACATCCTAGAGAGTGAAGTCAGAAAGGCGCTAAAAAAACACTGCAAACAAGTAAGCCAGTAGAGATGATGGTATCCCAATTGAATTTTTCAAGGCCCTAAAAGATGATGGAATCAAACTATTGCATGCTATACGCCAGCAGATCTGGAAAACGAAACAGTGACCACAAGATTGGAAAAAGATCGGTATACATTCCGATCCCAAAGAAGGGTAGTGCCAAAGAATGTTCAAATTATCGAACAATTGTGCTCATCCCACAAGCTAGCAAGGTGATGCTCAAGATAATACAGGATAGACTGCAGCAGCATGTAGAGAGAGAACTACCAGATGTGCAGGCTGGTTTCAGAAGAGGGAGGGGGACCAGAGACCACATGGACAACCTACGCTGGATCAGGGAGAAAACAAAAGAATATCAGAAACAAGTATATTTCTGCTTCATTGACTACACCAAGGCCTTCAACCGTGTGGACCACAACAAGATGTGGCAAGTGATTAGGGAGATGGGAATACCAGAACACCTTATATGTCTCATGAGAAATCTGTACATGAATCAAGAAACAACAGTTAGGACAGAATATGGAATGACGGAGTGGTTTGGAATAGGAAAAAGAGTAAGACAAGGCTGCATTTTGTCACCCTGCTTGTTCAACTTATACACAGAGCACATAATGTGCAATGCAGAGATGGAGGAATCACAATATGGGATCAAAATTGCAGGGAGAAACATCAACAATTTGAGATATGCAGATGATACCACCTTAATGGCAGAAAGTGAGGAATACCTAAAGAAGCTCCTGATTAGGTTGAAAGAAGAGAGTGCAAAAGCTGGTTTGAGACTCAATATCAAGAAAACCAAGATAATGGCAACAGGCCATATCAGTCCCTGGAAAATAGATGGGGAAGAAGTAGAAGCAGTGATGGATTTTACTTTCCTAGGAGCAAAGATAACTGTAGATGGGGATTGCAGTCATGAAATAAAAAGGAGACTGATTCTTGGGAGACAAGCTATGAGAAACCTGGGGAACATAGTTAAAAGTAGAGACATCTCACTGCAAACAAAAGTCTGCATAGTCAAAGCAATGGTATTTCCAGTGGTAATGTACAGTTGTGAGAGCTGGACCACTAGAAAGGCTGAGCGCAGAAGAATAGATGCCTTTGAGATGTGGTGTTGGAGGAGAGTTTTGAGGGTCCCCTGGACAGCGAGGAGAACAAATAGGTCAATATTAGAAGAGATTAGCCTTGACTGCTCCTTAGAAGGACAAATAACAAAGATGAAGATGAAGTACTTTGGATATCAAATGAGAAAGGAGGATTCACTTGAGAAGGCCTTGATGCTGGGAAAGGTGGAGGGCAAAAGAAGAAGGGGACAGCCAAGGATAAGATGGCTAGATGGCGTCATGGACGCAGTAGGCACAGGGCTGGGCGGGATGAGGAGGATTGTGGAGGATAGAGGTGCCTGGAGGGCAATGGTCAATGGGGTCGCAAAGAGTTGGAATCGACAGTGCGACTGAACAACAACAGAAGCTTAAGATCCACCAGTTGGAATCTGCTATAAATGACATATGCTTTAGTGGGTAGATGTTTGAACCAAGTTGGTTGTTTTCATTACCAAAACCGGACAAAGATCACTTCTTACATTCCTGGTTTTCCTCAAGCTTTCTTTTCTTCAGCAATTTCTTTTAGAATGGGAGGATAGATTTTTTGTTACTGTAGGTAAGTGGTGGTAGGTAAGCATGGATCCGTCCCACAGCACCAAATAATACAGTCTCCAACCCTAGCTCCAGCCACTGCCGGAATTGGCCACAGACTCATTTATAATTCATAAATAATGTATTTTTTTAGTTTTGCTTTTGAAATGTTTTGGTAATTACTTTATACTTGTAATTGTGACATTGTAATTGTGATATTTTGTAACTATGATATTGTAATTGTTTTTATTATATCTGTGACATTTTGCTTTTTGTTAGCCACCCAGAATCGCATTGTGAGTGGAATAATTGAATTGAATTATGGCAGCTGTAAATGGGGGGTGGGGGCAACCAGTGCAGGGCCCTCAACTGTCTGAGGGAGCGTGATCCAGCCCCTGACTTCAAAAGGTTGGCAACCCCTGATGATTAATGATTAACCCATTAAAAGTGAGAAATCCTTGCTAATCCACTGTAATCAATTTAAAAAATCAGAATGCATTGTGCAAAAATACTTACTCTTGTAAACAAATACCTGGCTTGTTGAAGAATTCAGCTTCCCTTGACACATAACAGCAGATCATTGTGTTTTGCTTACTTTCAACTGCTGAAAATATCCAGCCCAGATGATACTTTCCCTCCTAAATTTATTCCTTTAAATCAGGAATGAGCAAGCTTTTTCCATTGCGGGCCAGACCACGCCCGTGGACAGCATCGCAGGCCAGACCACACCCCCAGAAGCAGAAGTAGGCACATTTATGACTGACATAAATGCACCCACTTCCATGTTTATGTCATCCACTGGTGTGTTTACACTAGCAGCAGACTTGTTTGCACATGCATGGGCATGTTTTGCAGATGACATAAACGTGCCCATTTCCATTTCCAGTTGTGGCAGAGACAACGATGGGCCGGATGGGATGGCATCACCGGCTGGGTCTGGCCCATGGGCCATAAGTTGGGAACCCCTGCTTTAAAGATATATTGTTGACTTATCTGGTGTGTCTCCTGTTAGAAATGCAGTCTCATCTAACCAATTAGTAACTTCAGCTGTTTATACTCTGGTTTCTATTCAGATCATATAAACTTAGGCTGTTTTGTAGATCTGTCTGGGTCACTTTGGCACTTCCCAGATTCCCAGACAAAGATAAGGAATATAAGAGAAGCCACCAGCAGATCCCTATAAAGAGAGGTCTCTTTTCCTTCCTTTAATTTCCCCTTTACTTTTGTGTTCCTCCTTCTTTTTCTACTTTAAAAAATGCTTTAATATACAGAACTGTTATCAGTGCTTAGAAATGATTCCTTATTTCAATGATAACATGCAAAAATTCCCAGTCATCTTGATCTATGATACCCATGTTGCCTGGGGGAATTTTGGGAATCTATCAAGTCACATTTCAAAGCTCCAGTTTTTATAGCCTTTCATATCATAGTAAAGGTAAAGGTTTCCCTTGCTCGAAAACCAGGGTTGGGACTGCAGTGGCTCAAGTGGCTGAGACACTGACTGGGAGGTGGAAAGTCAGCAGTTCAATTCCCGAGTACTGCAGGATGGAATGAGCGCCCGTCTTTGTCCCAGCTCCTGCCAACCTAGCAGTTCCTTAGCAAGAAATTGCAAGTAGATAAATAGGGACCACTCCAGTGGGGAGGTAAAAGCGCTCCGTGCACCCCCAGTCGCATCTGACTCTAGGATTCAGTGCTCATTTCTGCAGACGTTTCCGTGGCCATGTGCAGGCATAATTAGACACCGGAGCACACAGAATGCCATTTACCTTCCCATTGAAGTGGTCCCTATTTATCTACTTGCAATTTCTTGCTTTCGAACTGCTAGGTTGGCAGCAGCTGGGACAGAGACGGGAGCTCATTCTATCCTGCAGTACTCAGGAATCAAACTGCTGACCTCCAGCCTTCCAGTCAGAGTCTTAGCCACAGCACATAATGAAGGACAAGAAGAAAACTAGTCCATCCCACTGATCCAAAATCATATTTCTATCAAGATCTAGCAGAGGGTGGGTGGTGGAGAATTTTTAATCTTCTGCATACAAGAGATTTAGGCCTGGAAAACACAAAAAGATGCACTTCCTAAACTTCCTAAACTTTAGCTATTCCTATTTGGAGGGGGGGGTGCAATGAGAAGTCTTTATTTGCATAAACAATAAAAGAAAAAGCATAAGGTAAAGGGTAAAGTGTAAAGATCCCCCTTGCTCAAAAGCCAGTTGTATCCAACTCTAGGGGAACAATGCTCATTTCCATTTACAGCTGAAGAGCCAGTGCTGTCTACATTAGCAGACATTTCCATGGTCATGTGGCAAGCATGCATAGACACCAGAATGCACAGAACACTGTTATCCTTCCTGCTGAAGCAGTACCTGTTTATCTACTTGCAATTTTTTTGGCTTTCAAACTGCTATATTGGCAGGAGCTGTGACAGATGACGTGAGCTCACTCAGTTTAGTGTCTTGCACGGAAGACAAAGAAGGAGTCACAGGAAGGACTAACACAGGTTTATTCATTGATGGTCAGTATGAACATGTGGTAATGGCGGAGATACCTCACATTATATACAGTAGTACAATACATTTGAATCTTGTTGCACGGTAGCTCATTGGTTGCTACCGGCGTGACGTCGTCCGGGTCACGCCCATCTTCGGTGGTGGATCAGTAGTAGTTTGCTGTTGCGGGGAGTTCCCGCGGCTGTAGGAGATTTGGGGAATGAGAACCATGTGAGTTGAACACTCGCAGCTGCCCTCTATGGGCAGCTTGCTCGCGTTCCTGTAACAGCTGGGCTACATTGTAATTGTGTTCAGGTTACATTCATACATTTCTTAAAGTAGCATTGTACATACATCACACTCAGTCACACAGTACTTGGGTTTCAAATTGCCGACCTGCTGACCATTAAGTTCAGCATCCTAACCACTAAGCTGCCCGACCCATAATTCATAATTTCATAATTCTGGTCCTGTTGATGATGGACCCCTTTTGTACATCAAGGCCCTCATGGATTTTCCAGCATTTTGTTATCTCCAGATGACCCACCAGTAATATCCTGCTTCTTGAAACATTTCCTCACATTTGTAATGGCTACGTTTCTCCACATAAATCATAGTTATTGCCCAAAGGCAACCAATGTATTTAGTATTTTGCCCAGGCCATTTTCATCTTCAAAACCCTTAGCTTCTGTCTTCTTCTCCCAAACATCCACCCCTTTGGGTGTAATTCTTCTTCTTTCACGTCCTGTCCAAACCCTGGACTGCCAAAATGAAGCCACTTTCTTGGCTTTGTCATTGCCTCATCGGTGCATGTTTGTGGCAATAATCAAAAGACCAGTAAATGAGCTGGATTCTGTATCTCTCCACATTTGCACAGCATATTGTTGTCTGTTAGCATCCCCCATTTAAGCCTGTTGGTTTTACATTTAGGCACTCCATCCCTCTGCCTAGTCAGAGTCCTCCAAGTGATGTTGGGGAGGTCGAATTCCTCAGCTATATCCTCCCTTAACGATGTTCCTTTCCCAGTGAACTCCTTCCTCCATCTTTTAATTTGGCTTTGCCCATGTGTACCCTCAAGAATGTTTGTTCTTGCCATAAAGCTCTTCCTCGATCTGAGCAGGCAGACTTCAGGCTCATATCCATTCAGAGGATGTTGAGGGTCATTCTCTTGCTTAATTCTCTCAGCGTCTACTGCTACTTCTCTTCTGATCTTAGGTGGAGTGATAGCAATAAGAGGGTATATTCTCTCAACTGGTGTAGGTTTGAGGCATCCTGTCACTATGCGCATGGCTTCATTAACAGCGATGTCTGAGTAGGATAATTAATGTGGAATCAAACCAGTGTTGATTCCCCTTATACCTCATGCAAGGCCAAGCCAAGCAGCAGTTAAAATTGTTAGGTGGGGAATTCTATCCCGTTCTCAACATCCTGCATTTTATCTCTAGCTCTGTGGCCTGTATGCTCAGCGTCACCACTGCCAAACTACCACCGCCCCCACTTCTCCTAGTGCTGTTCTGTTTTTTAAAAGCAGCTTTGAAAGAATGCTCTCCAGTGGACTGCAGCCTGTCACTGTTCCCCGCCATGTGTCCGATAATTAAAATCTGACTGATTTATGGACTGGCATCAAGCATCACAGCTCAAGAGTCAAATGATGTTCATCCTTCCCAAGGCTAAATTTACTTGGTGAAAAGGGGCCGCTCGCTTCCAGGCTAAGCTGTCATTCAGCTGCCTTGGAAACCATAAAGATAGCTAACAGAGCCTCAGCCAGCAGCCCTTAAGTTTATTTTATTCTAATATTTATTGCCACCCAGAAAATGAACATAATACAGACAAGTTAGTGAGCGCACTGCACCAGTGATTTGTGAGCCTGCAAGTGCCGCAGGAGCAAAACAAGTCTTGCTGTATTAAAATAAAAGAGAACACTCGTTTTCTTCCCTTACCTCTCGCAAAAGGACTAGTCCAGGAAAAGGTGGGTGGGTTGGGGGGTGGGTGTCCTGGAAATGGGCATGCAGTGGGGGTTGGGGTGGGGGGTATTGTTAATTTAATGTGGAATGGAGGAGGGGCGGATTTGGAAGGGAGACGGAGACACACAGAGAGAAGAAACGCCAATGGTGGAAGGGGGTGGAGGGAAACATATTGAAAATGGCATTTTGGAATTCCTCAGGGTCACAGTCTCAGTAGCGATGATGGAGAAGGCTGTTTAAAACATGATTTAAACAGCAGTGAACAAGACTCCAGACTTAGAGGATCAGCCTTCTGTAGCCTTGAGGGATATATCCAACTTATCCTATCCCTCCGAGTGCTTCTCTTTTTCCTCAGACTGGTTGCATAGCAGGCACTACGTTTCGTGAATCCAATATTCCCGCTACAATTCTTTGCCCGCTACAAGTTTCTTTTCCACTTAAAAGAGGCCATATTCTCCACCAACTGGGCTTGCATTTGCATCCTGTTAACATCCTCATCATCATTTAAGTGTGCAAAAGGGGTACAAGTAAACACTTTCTCACTTGCTCGAAAACCAGCCGTCCCTGACTCTAGGGCAGGAGTTCCCAACCTTTTCAAGCCAGGAGCCGGGTCACACTCTCTTAGTCAGCATTTTGCCCTGCCTGCATGATGGGGGAAGCCATTTTGTCCCAACAGCTTCAAAGGGGTGGTCATTCTGTTTCTCAATTGCCCTTGGAGTGGTGGGGGCACATGAAATGGCACTGTGGGCCAGATCTGGCCCATGGGTCTTAGGTTGGGAACCCCTGCTCTAGGTGGTGGTGCTCATCCCTGTTTATAGCCAAAGAGCCAGTGCTGTCTGCATCTGCGAACGTTTCTGAGGTCATGTGGCAGGCATAACTATATGCTGAAGCACACAGAACACTGTTACCTTTCCCACCAAAGCAGTACCTATTTATCTATTTGCAATTGCTTGCTTTCGAACTGCTAGGTTGGCAGGAGCTGGGATTCTTTTAGTTCCCTGATTTTGAAGCTCAGAAACCGGGGCCATCCTACTTACCTCAAAATCCACTGTTGCCAAAATCCAACCGTTCAACCTCCCATCTCTGGTTTTGCTCTATTCCAAACTGCTGCTCATATCAAGGAGGATTGGAACATAAATAACGGCAAACCTTAAACACATGCTGCCTGTTAAGAAGCTCAAAATGTTTCTCTCGAATGAACAAAATTAATCACATGTAATATTTACATCACTAAGCAAAATAATTATAACATCGTATATACTGTCTTGAACAAACACACTGACAGTTCTTTCTTGGAGGGAGGAATGGCTAAAAGCAGAAGGCAGGTTTTTCTTTTAAATTAACACAAGAAGCATTTATTCACCTCCATTGAGATGGCCTCTTGGGATTTTTTTTGGCACTGATTCAGGGCACAATGATCTGGGGGAATATGGCACATGGTCTGTGACTGAAGATCCAGTAGCAGCTTAGTATGGCTCGAACCCTAGAATCGGATATGACTTGCTTTCAAGCAAGGGTGACCTAAAGAAACTCAAGACATGATGAAATAGCCTGCTGAGAAATCACTGTGAGAGTTCTTTGTTTCTGCTCAAGAATGAATCAAATAGCAATGGTTCTTCCTTGCTCAAAAGCTAGTCATGTCCGACTCTAGGGGGCAGTACTCATATGCATTTACAGCCAAAGAGCCAGTGCTTTCTGTGTTTGTGACGTTTCCATGGTCATGTGGCAGGCATGACTAGATGCTGGAATACACAAAATGCTGTTACCTTTCCTGCTGAGGCTGTACCTATTTATCTACTTGCAATTTCTTGCTTTTGAACTGCTAGGATGGCAGGAGCTGGGACAGACATCATGCGCTCAATCTGTTGCACAGCACTCAGGTCCCAAACTGCTGACCTGCCCACCTTCTAGTTGTCAAGCTCAGTGTGTTAAGTACTAAGCCAACATAGCCTTTCAATTTCCCCCCATAAATAGCCCATAATGACTTATCTTTTCATTTGTGAAGCAAAGCACATCCATACAACAAGCACAGAAGAGATGGTTGATTGGTTTTAAAAGAAACAAATGACCAGTATAAGATTCCTAATTATTAGAAGTCCATATACAAATATAGCAACCTTGTTTTCCACAGTTTTGTGAAATTTACGCAATTTGTGCACAAAAATATCCCCAGTTTTGCACATGAAAGAATTGTCACTGAGAGTTTGTGACATAACTTATCTGTTTGCAATTGAGGAGAATTTCTGCGTGTGTGTGAGAGAGAGAGTGAGTGCGTGTGTGCATGCGTGCGTGCACATGCATGCACACACACACTTTCTCATACATGAGAAGTACATGAGCTAGGTTTTACAATCCTGGTCTGAACAGGAACTTCTATCAGTTAATGTGTGTTGCATTTAGCACTTTTTAACAATTAACATGTTTTCAATAGTGTAAATCATTATGTTTGCAAATTCTGTAATATATGCTTTTACATTATTTGTAAATCACCATGGGTCCCTCTACAGGAAGAAAGGTGGTTGGAAAACAAACAAATGAATGAATTACCAAAAAGCTTTAAAAATGAGAACTATTTGACAGCTGTGGGTATACAATAGATTTGTATAGCTCTCTCACACACAAACATACAGAGTTACACACCATCCCTCACCTACCACCCAAAATTTGGAAGGTCAAATATTCTTTTTTTGTGGGAAAGGTAAAAATAGCCCTTGCTCAAAAGCCAGTAATATCTGACTCTAGGGTTCAGTGCTCATCTCTGTTTATAGCCAAAGAGCCAGCACTGTCTGTGTCCACATACGTTTCCATGGACATGTGGCAGGCACATAGCTGTCAAGTCTCCAGTATTGGCCGGGAAACTGTCGCTATTTACCCCTCTTTCCCGCTGTCACCCCGTATTTGTATTTTTCCATAAATCTCCTGTATTCTATACTTTTTTGAAAAATGGGCCGGGAACTACAGCCCCCAAGGTGCCTTGCGTGGAAGGAAAAGGCAAAACCTGTACTGCTCTGCACACTGGTGCAAAATGGGCCAGTAACTACAGCCCCTATGGTGCTTTGCACTAATGGAAAAGGCATAACCCATACTGCGCAAGCACACTGGCACAGCGACTGCCCAGCGCCGCTGGATTTCCCTTATTTTCAAATACAAAACTTGATGGGTATGGGCAGGCATGACTAGATGGAATGCTGTTTACCTTCCCACTGAAGTGGTCCCTATTTGTCTACTTGCAATTTCTTGCTTTCGAACTGCTAGGTTGGCAGGAGCTGGGACAGAGATGAGAGCTCACTCTATCATACAGTACCAGGGAATAGAACTCTGACCTTCCAGTCAGTGAGTTTAGTGTCTTAACCACATGAGCCACTGCAGTCCCTCTTATTTTATAGTACTATATGCTATTTCCTTACAATCAGAAGGATGTGTAATAGGTATTGAATTTCCTGTACCAACTATGCATGGAGCAGTTGCATTACAGGGGGGACAGTTGCACCCATGAAATGATGTATTTTCAAGACATATGCTACCTTGGCATACAGTATAGGTTGCATGCAGGTTGACTGATTCACATGGCACACAGATTACCTGATGTTTGTATAGGTTGCTGGATAATCACTTCAGTGTTGTCCATTTTGACTAACAGAGATTCTCCAGTGTAGAAATTAACACTATCTTCTGGACTATAAACTTTCTGAATTCCACAGTCCACATGTTCAATAAAGTATGAATCTCAGGGTTCTGCAAGTTCGGTTGAAGACAGTTTTTAAAGTGTATCAAATTGCTATAGTAGTGTAATGTTCATATATTCCCTCTGAACCATGAATTAGGACAGGGGTTCCCAACCTTTTCAAGCTGGGGGCTGGGTCATGCTCTCTCAGTCAGCTTCAGGGGCCAGATGGCCATTTTGCCCTGCCTGCACAATGGGGGTGGCCATTTTTTCCCAACAGCTTCAAAAGGATGACCATTTGTTTCTTGAATGCCCTTGCAGGGGTGGGGGCCCATGAAATGGTGCCGTGGGCCTTAGGTGGAAACCCCTGAATTAGATCCTTCTCAGGCTAATCTTAGCCTAACTTTCATTACAGGGGTGGAATGGCATAGCACATGTTCAATCCATAGATTCTCCAGTTAGAAGAAATTGGTAGCAGGTGGTAGAGACAAATCTATGCCCATAGCCCTTTGGTTAAGAGTCCATATCTTGGAGAGCTGCAACTATCCAAAATAAACAATATTGGGGCAACAAGATCTATGGTTTGACTTATCAAAATGAAACTCTGCTTGCCTTATCGTCAAAACAGATAGGTACTTTTGAAATAATGTGATTCTGTGCCACCCAAATGAGCATTTTGGCATAAACAGTATCACAAGACAGTTTCTCTCCTCGCAAGAGAAGTGTGATGGCTTCCTTGAACTCCGGTGTAACAGTTACCCACCCACGTTCTGCTGTGTGTCTGAAAAAAGACGTTTAACTTGAAATCTTGCGCTCACCAAATGTTTGCATTTCTGAAGGCACAGAGGAAGACATCAGCTTGATAATAACGTATTATAAGCAAAAACTGTGGCTGCTTGTCAGACACAATTTGTTTCTTAACCAATGATGCTGTTTAATCAGAATTCAGTTCTTTTTAAAAGGGTTTCAGAAACTGAATAGGAAAGAAACCTTGTGTGCCAAAGGATGGTGGAATCCATCCTTCCTTCCTTCCTTCCTTCCATCCTTCCATCCTTCCATCCTTCCATCCTTCCTTCCTTTGTGAATTAACTCAAACATCATGAATTTTGTCTTCTCTCCTCCCCAAATGAATTCCTAGCAACCTTGACTGGAATTAAAAAGTTAATGTAGAAGTTCAAAGGCATGATTTACGTTTCTGATAATGCTAAATTAATTCCTAATCTGTGAAGCATAAAGGAGACATATTTGAGATGCAGCCCACACTGAGCCATATGGCCTTAGGGAGACAGTCTCTGTGATGTGTGTGGTTACACATCTTACTGTCCCTGACATACACACCTGAAGTTCATGCCCCTTAATGTAATTGGACAGTTTTGTTTATGAAAACGGCCTGCTCTGCCAAATGCTGAAATCTTCGCTTTGACAGATATATCACTTTTTCTGAATGTGACTGTATTTTGAAGAGAGCTGACATACAATCAAATTCTCTTTTAATATCCCTTCAGCAAATCTGACACTTGTCCAGCAGGGTTTTGTGGCACATCCAACTGTCAACAACGTTGTGGCATTATGGGAAAGTAAAAAATAAAATAAAGAATAGCATTGAAAGGTGAGAGGTAGAAATATGATTAAGATTTTCATCTGCTTAGTCCACAATCAAAGAAAGCTTTCAGTACTGTACTTTCTTCAGAAACTTAAACAGAACATGTTATCTTGACTTCCTTCCTTCCTTCCTCCACATTCATATATCATGATAAAACAGTGTTTAGACCTCTGTTCAGACATCACAATGATTTCTCAGTCTTGTCTTCTCTGAGCTTACAAGCTTTTCTATACTTCACCTCCCTCGCAGTAAAACAAACAAACACACACACACACACACACACACACACACACACACACACACACACACACACACACACATATAAATACAAATTTTAAGAAACAAAAAAACTGTATTGAAATTGTAATACAGTAAAATCCCGTATAACAACTTTAATTCATTCTGCAGGGCTAGTCGTCGTACGATTTAATCACTATATGATGCATGCATCGTATAGCGATTATCCCTATGGGATGCATCATACAATGATTATATCTATGGGAAAAACCGTACAATGACAAAAAAAGTTGTACAATTTTCCCCATAGAGATGCATTGCATCGTATAATGATTATAGTTGTTATACGGGGCACAATGTTTGTTTTTTTCGAATCCTCAGCATTGTATGATTTAATTGGTGTAAGAGGCATTCATTTTACAGGGTCATGTTTGACTTTTGCAGTTACAAGAGGTGCTGAGAATGGTTACTTGATAGTAACCATTTTGAGCACCCCTTGTGATTATGGCTAGATACAGCTTGAACAGCACTGACCAAAGTGTTCACTTGTGTCACTGTGCTTTCCATTTCAATTACAGTAAAACCCTGGTTTACAACCACCTTGGTTTAAGTTTGCTACTGTTTACAATGGCAAATCCTATGGAAATGCCATCCCAGTTTACAAATTTTTAATGTTTTTTGTTTTGTTTACAACAATCAATTCAAGACCATTTTTTAAATTTTTCAATGCATCCCTATGGATGTTCTGGTTTACCATTTTTTCGAGTTACAACAGCAGTTGTTGGAATGGACCTCTGTTGTAACCTGGTGTTTTACTGTACTTCCTGAAGTACCACCAGTATAGCTGATCTTTTACAGTACACCACATCCTTTAAGATCCCTCATAGGTAGACATCAAGGGGTCTTAAGTCAGGAGAACATGTGGGAAACTCAACCACACTTTTCAAGGTCTTGCGCTCCTCAAACAACAACTGTGCTTTTGCCATTTTCCTTGACTATCTGCCTGTCTCATTGTGATGCTAGCTTTAATTCTTTTGAATGAAAGTCATGCTATATGTTGCTACTATAATTCACTTTAACTTCAAAAAGTAAGACATAAATAAAATCTCTTAAAATGTGTATACATTTTTGTCACCCTCTGTGTATATATACAGACAGAGTTTCAAAGTTTTAACTTTTGTTGTTCTCTTTGACTCATTTTGATGTCCAAACCTGACAAAACTGTGATAAGTCTTTTCAACGCTTTGTTTGGAACAAACCGTCTTCAAATTATCTTGCTTCAACTAACCACTGTTAAGATTCATAGCAGTTTATGGTTCAAGTGACATGGTTAATCTTATGAAACTGAAAGTTTCTAATGTCCCTCTTGCAACCACATTGCAAAAAGAAAGGTGATAGTGTAAATATGAGCTTATGAGACAGGAGGAAAAGGTAGTGTCTTTGCAGGCGCACCCCCCCAATAACGGACACAGACAACATTGAAAGTGGATAACAGCATAGGGCCACATTTATTGATTCAATGCCCTAGTCCGAATTATAAATTTGTATTGGTAAAACGACCAATCATAATTCCTAAGGCAAGCAGGCCGAAGTAACACTGGTAAGGTACCACCCCAAAATTGCCAACGGCAATTGGTTACAATGTATCAATTTGTATCAATTTGTTTGTTGACAACAAACAAATTGTTGACCGTAGTCAATAACTAACTCATGACCCCACCCTCTGACGCGTATCCGTGAAATCACAGGGGTGATGCATGCTGGTTAGCAATCGTCATCACCCCATCGCCTGATTCGTCGTTGACCGGACAACGTTTAACTAATTTATTCCTGTCTAGTGTTGTCCAGTCAATTGCGAACCTGCCGGATACTTGTGGGTCATACTGTTTACCTTACCAGTGCTACCCGCCAATGTGACCAAAGTCAACATTAGGAACACAGAAAGACCCCTATATCAAACCATAGCAACAGTGTGGGATGGGCAAAAAAACCCAGGACCCGGAAGCCAATATGGGTCCCAGCCAAAAATTCCCACCCGGCCCCGAAGCGACCAAAATATCACACTGTTAACTAGGGAGGGGGTGGAGGGGAAAAGACTTCTCCGCTCCGTCGCTGAGGTAAAATGGCAGCTCGGCTGCCTCGTGGCCACCCCTTTTATAAGGGAGCTGGCCACGCCCCTAACTACCCGGATTCTCTGTCCTGTGGGGGGGGGGCCGCAAAGGGCGCGGCGGCCATTTTGGCGCCGCGCTTGCATTGCAGGCGCACCCCCCCAATAACGGACACAGACAACATTGAAAGTGGATAACAGCATAGGGCCACATTTATTGATTCAATGCCCTAGTCCGAATTATAAATTTGTATTGGTAAAACGACCAATCATAATTCCTAAGGCAAGCAGGCCGAAGTAACACTGGTAAGGTACCACCCCAAAATTGCCAACGGCAATTGGTTACAATGTATCAATTTGTATCAATTTGTTTGTTGACAACAAACAAATTGTTGACCGTAGTCAATAACTAACTCATGACCCCACCCTCTGACGCGTATCCGTGAAATCACAGGGGTGATGCATGCTGGTTAGCAATCGTCATCACCCCATCGCCTGATTCGTCGTTGACCGGACAACGTTTAACTAATTTATTCCTGTCTAGTGTTGTCCAGTCAATTGCGAACCTGCCGGATACTTGTGGGTCATACTGTTTACCTTACCAGTGCTACCCGCCACACGGAGGGGCTTCAAAGAAGACCTGACGCCCCCACCCAGACCGTCAGCTCGGTCAACAGGCCTGCTCGCCAATCACCTAACAGGAGGTCCATACCTCCTCGCGACAGATGGACCCCTGCGTACAAGTCATAATTTTGTAGACTGATATCGGGGTGATGACTGACCCGTCCCCAAGCCCTGTCAGCAAGAAACCGCGCCACCGCCCCTTTGACCGTGCGCCTAGCGCGGTCAAGGGCCAGGAGGTGAACGCCCCCTCTATAGAAAGGCGCGGGATAATGTCCACCAAACTAGGGTTGTGGCAGGCCAGACATAATGCAAGTAGGCGAGGTCCTCGCAAATCGCATGCTTGAGCGATAAGCCGGTGACCTGGCACAAATCATTGCCCCCAAGGTAGATGATGAGAATGTCAGGCGGGTCAGCACTCAAGCCAGAAAAGGGAAAGGCCGCAGCCCCCGCCATAACATCCCAGGCTTACCATGCCATGCGAGACTGGCGTGTTCACCCAGTCCCTGTCGGGGTCCACTCTGTCGCCGCAGCGTAACGCGCTGCCCTGTGCACATAGCTGTGGCCCACCAGCCATACTGTCACCGGTGTAATACGACACCCAGGGTCTGCGAGAAAATTGAGAAAAAAGGCGGTAAGGTGACTGGATTGGTACTCATGGCAGGAGTGGGCGCACATAAAACTGAAAACATTGCGAGCCCCACCTTCCCATGCTGCGTATGTCAGCCCCAGAGTACCCAAAAGCAGCTGCTGTAGCGGCTGCACCAATACGGAATGAATGTGTGCCATAACGGGCACCTGGTAGGCCCACCCTGGTGAGGGCTCTGGCTGTCACCTTCCAAAACTGAAATTTAGTAAGGGGAGACCCATCTTGGTGACAGAAAAACGGGCCGTGGTGCCTGCCACGCAGTGCCAGGAATTCCTGTAGGGCACCAACCGGACAGATGTCTGCCAAAGAACACCGTAGCAGTCTTACACCACTGCCTACGCCATGCTGATCTGTCTTAGAGGAGCGTATCCTCAACTGGGCCCAGTCTTTGGCAATATAGACATCCTCGAGTTCCAGTGCCCTACACTTGCATCCGCCTTATACAGCATCTCAAGCTCGCTGTCGCGGAGCGCTCCAAAAAGGCCACCGTTGTAGCCGCATGAAGTGGGCTGCCTCATTTCCAAAACAGAGGCCAGGCCAGCCCCGGGCCAATTGGGTAAAAACCCTGGGAAAATCTTGCATCCGCCTTACTCAGCATCTCAAGCTCGCCGATGCGGAGGGCTCCAAAAAGGCCACCGTTGTAGCCGCATAAAGTGGGCTGCCTCATTTCTTAAAACTGAGGCCAGGCCAGCCCCGGGCCACTTGGGTAAAAACCCTGGGAAACTCTTGCATCCGCCTTACTCAGCATCTCAAGCTCGCCGACGCGGAGGACTCCAAAAAGGCCACCGTTGTAGCCGCATGAAGTGGGCTGCCTCATCTATCAAAACAGAGGCCAGGCCAGCCCCGGGCCAACTGGGTCAAAAAACCCCTGGGTAAATGGGGTGGCGGTCGCCCGGGAAACGCCCGGGCACGCGCACCCACCCCTCCCAACATGTCTCACCCGGAAGTCATTGGTGCTGTCCACACGACCTCCCACCTTGGCCATAAAAGCCAACCCGACAGCTGAGATGCTATGGTGCGTGGTGCAAGGCCCTGGGGATACAGGTAAATCGTGAACCGCAGAACATGGGCTACTGGAAAAGGCCAGGTTCCTGGCAGTCAGAATCGGGTACATAATACTCTAAAGGAACTAAATGCGTGGTGATACGCCTTACTCATGCATGGCGCTAGTGACAGGCCAATCGCCCGGTTCACCTCTCCTTGCCAACGGTCCATCTCGCATCCGGGAGTGGCGAGGGAAATTCCTCCGCATCCGGGGGCCGAGGCACGGAACCGGGAGATCTGCAGGCGGGACAAAGCAGCAGCAATATCATTATCAACCCTTGGGACATGCCTGGCCCTGAAGGGAACGTTGAGGCACAGGTTGCATAACACAAACCAACTAACTAGCTCCATAACCCCGGGCGATTTGGAATCCTGTGCAGTGACGATGCGGAACAGCCGCGTTGCCATGCCCAAGTTGCACAACCGAGTTGGCCCACCTATTGCCCCATAGCATCAAAGCACCCAGGATAGGGAAACATTCCAGATACGTGAGACCATGCAGGCAACCCTTTGCCTGCCCAGGATGGTGGCCACCCACCATAGGCCCACTTCCAATTGAAGTACACCCCAGAAACCCAGGAATCATGAGGCATCGGACCGCATCTGAAAGCAAGGGGGAGCCAGGAAATCAGACCCCAAAATGACACCCCGTTGAACTACCTCTGGATCTATGGCCAGACAAGCACGTCTGCCCCGATACCCTGGGTAAATCTGAGCCTGTGATGGGGCCTGGATAATCCCGCCATGGCGTCGCGCCAGCGCAGAGCAAATGCCCTGCCCGGTGCGACGACCCTGCCAGCGAAACTGGGGTGACCATGTAGCACCAGAAGTTACCTCAGTGATGCCATGCGCCCGGCCAGCAAGACCGAGACAAGGGCCACTAGCCTGGACACCTTATCCTGCTGCAACCTAGAATCCTGCGCTATCGTGTTACTCTCCACCCCAGGAATACTAGCTGTGGAGATGGGCCCTCGGTCTTTTCGGGCGCTAAAGGGACACCAAGTTCCTCCATTAGCGTCTGAAATGTGATGAGGAGACGTGGGTACGTGTCCCAGCCCCGTTCAGCCCCGAATAAAACCATCCAGGGAATGGGCTACAGACCGGGACCCTGACCTGCGGACAAAAGCGCCATCTAGGAAAATGGTGAAACGCTCGAATACCGAGCCCCAAAGGAATAGCCAAAAGGCATGGCATCATTGAACAATATGCTCCCCAGGACGGGGGTGCGGGACAATGCCAACGACCCTGCCCGCATAGACCCTTTCGTCAAAGCTGGCAGCAGCCACCTCCTCCCTCCCCTTAAGGGATAAAAGATTGGGGGCATCCTGAGGGGACCTATTACCCATGAAAGGGATCCGGAACCCCTGCCTAGAACCCTGAAGGATACCCGCATCCTCACCCTTCAGGCACCATGTGAGCCAACGCTCCAACATGTCCACCTTAAATGGGGAGGGAGCCCTTCGGTGAACTAGATCCATCTGCGGCAGTCTTGCAAGCCCCCTGTCTGCCCCACCCTCTGCCCCGCATCCTTCTAGGCCTGGGACAGGCAGAGGCCGCATGGGGCCCAACACAGGTGGGACACTCCTGTCTGTATTTGCAAGTCTTCCCCTTAGAGGAGCCATTGGACAAAAAGTCCAGCACAGCCGGCGGGCTGGAACCCCCCGCCCCGCCCCCTGGCAGGTGACCTGTGCTGGGGCCGCCCGCTGAACCGCATGCCCACAATGGTATATCTCCCCGGGTGCAGGGCGCGTGGGCGTCACGTACAAAAGCCACAGCCACTGGCCTGGCTCATCCTGCCTAATCTCGGGGTGCGGGGAAATCCGCCTACGGCATCCCTCGTAACAAGCCAACCAGCCCGAAAAGTAAATCATCGCCCGGTAGGCGTTGTCCAAATACTGGACCATCGGAGTTGCCAAATCCGGCCATGCCCTAAGGTACACCGCCATGCATACGATGCAGGCCGGCAACCATTTGGCCCACATACTTGGTGGCTTGCGACAACGTGCCTGCCACTATCCTTCTCATTCTGCCCCTCCCTCTCTCCTTGGTGGGCACACTGTTTAGGAATGAGAAGATATCCACGTACTCCCCCCGCCAAATTTACTCTCTGGCGGCCTGTGCCAAGTGGTCACTCATCGGTAAGGAATAGGGGCTTGGACCAACCCGGCCACCCAAAACATTCCCCTAAGGGTAGGGAACACCCCCCACCACGGGGCCCTGGGTGTTAGCTGTCATCGCCGGGTGAGGCGTCAGCGGGTGCACCGCCGCACCACCCGCGCGAGGCCAAAGCGATTGGAAAGCCCCCCCCATATTGGGAATGTGTGTGGATGTACTCGCTTACACTGTATACTCACATGCTGCACCCCCGCGGGCCGCCCCCACCGGGGGTTCCGGCCCACTGGGGGCGTCGGAGCTCACGACCGACGTAGAGCTCATCCCCGGAGAACCTGCACCTGGCTGCTGGCTGGGGAGCTGCGAGGCAGTGGCCGAAACCGCGCCACGCGCCTGCAGCAGCTCAACCCTCCCTGTCGGCTGTTGTCCTCCTGAAGACAGCGCCTCAAAAGGAACCCCAAAGGAGGGGGGCCCCCCGCCTGACTTCCACGTTAACCTGGGGCGAAGGGCCGGCTGGCCCGCCTGGTCCATGCGTGGGTACAGGCCCCTGTACCCAGGACCCGAAAGCAGGTGGAGGAGCGGTGTCCACCGCTCGCGGGCCGCGGGCCGGAACCCCTTCCGCGCCCGCACTCTGGTTGCCCACTCCGGGCGAAGGGGCAATAGACCCCATTCCGCCGGCCCCGGCAGGGGCGAGCAAAGGCGGCAGCTGAGGAGGCAGCACCGCGGTCCTCCGACCTGGGTTGCGCCTCCTAACCGCGCGAGCTGCACTCGGAGCTGCCTTCTTCTTCGAAGGCATTTCCACCGAAGCAAAGGGAAGCCGGCAAGGCAGAATCGCTACCCAAAAGGCTTCCCGGTAGGCTCAAGAGCGACGGAGACACAGGGGAAAAGACTTCTCCGCTCCGTCGCTGAGGTAAAATGGCAGCTCGGCTGCCTCATGGCCACCCCTTTTATAAGGGAGCTGGCCACGCCCCTAACTACCCGGATTCTCTGTCCTGTGGGGGGGGGCCCGCAAAGGGCGCGGCGGCCATTTTGGCGCCGCGCTTGCATTTTCATCACTGTAGAACCTCAATAATGTTCTAATATATAGTATCATGATAAACCAAATTGTTCAAATTTAACCCTGTTTGGCTGTTTGGCTTTCTCCTTTCACTGTACATAATTATAGCTGTCTGACAATATTTAACTGTCAAAGCTCCATCCCATGGAATACTGAATTTTATGGTTTGTTGAAGTGCTCAAAATTCTATGCTAGATGGTTATGGGTGTATTCCTCTGATCTACAGAGGAGAATTCAAAGTGTCTTACCAAACTGTAGATCCCAAGATTCCATAGGTTGGAGCCCTGGGAAAGTGTTACCAAATTGCTGTTGCTGCTGTTGTTCAGTCGCACAATCAATTCTGACCCTTTGTGACCCAATGGATCATCATATGGCAGACTCCTCTGTCATCTGCCATCCTCTGCAGCCCACCCAGGTTTATGCCCACCACGTCAATGATTCCATCCATCCACTTCAGCCTCTTATGCCCCTTCTCCTTTTGCCTTTGATCTTTCCCAGCAACAAGATCTTCTCAAGTGAATCTTCTCTTCTCATTCAGTATTTGTCCTTCCAAGGAGCAGTCAGGATTGATTTCCTTTAGGATTGACTGATTTGATTTCTTCACAGTCCAGGGGACTCTCAAAAGTCTCCTCCAGCACCACATTAAAAAGGCATCTACTCTTCTGTGCTCAGCCTTCCTTATGGTCAGGCTCTCATAGCCATACATTACTACTGGGAAGATGTTATGTATGTTAACTGTGTATGTAACTGTCAAGGTGATTCAAACCGAAATGTTCCAGTGCTTTCCTAGTTGTCAAACAGCGTCTCTGTTTGACAGCTACAAAATCTCGCCAGACAGCGTAGTCTCGTGAGATTTTTTTTATTATTTTATTTTATAACATATAACATGCAACATGTAACATATGACCCTCCACCCACCAACATGCAACACTCAAAAATCTCATCCCCCACCCTCCAGGTTAAATATTGCTTGGCTGTTCCCATTTAGAGAATTGGGGGGGGGGGAGAGCTTATCCCTTCTATTCTAAAATCCTTCTTTAACTATTCCCCATTTCCTTCTCTTATTTTCCCTCTATTTTAATTCTTTTGGTCCCTATTCTATTCATATTCATATTCCTAAATTGTTAACACTTTCTTGCCTTGCCTATTTATATTTATATATTATTTTTACTTTTTGGCTTTTGGCTTTATCTTTGCACCAGACAATTCTGCATTCTTTTCTTCTCTTATTTCCCCTCCACTTCCATAACCCAAAGGTTTCTCCCTTTGTTTCTCCCTTGAATGGTCTCTCCCCTTTGCTTGATACTCCTCTTTCCCCTTTGATCCTTCTGAACCTTCTCCATAGAGATTTTTCCCCAGTTTTTCCCAGTTTGGGTCTCTCATCTCTATAATTTTTAGTAATTCAAGTTGTCTCATTGCTCCCTTTGGATCCTCTGCTCTAACCACCTTCCCATCATGAAATATCTTTAAGAAGATAGGGAAACCCCATTGATATCTTATATTGCAATTAAACAAAATTTCAGTTATCAGCTTCATCTGTCTTCTCCATTGAATAGTCTCATTACTTAAATCATAATATGCTTGCACTTTTACTTCTCCTATCTTTAATGCAGAGTCACCATGCTTCCTTAAATAGTCCATTACTTGATCTTTTTTATAACCTGATACAAAAGTAATTATCATATCTCTGGGGCGTTGACCTCTCTTGAAACCGACCTTAAAAATTGCTTCGATCTCTTCTTCTTTAATTGGGCCAGAGTCCAAAGCAAATGTTTGTAACCATTTAACCACTTCAATTTTTAAATTGTCTTTATCCATGTTGGGGGGAAACTTAATCCTGATGTTTTTCTTTTTCAATTGATCCTGTAGCTTCACCAATTGCTTAAATCTTTTGTCCATAGTATTTTCATGCCTTACTGCAATCTCCGCCAAGTCCTTAACCTCTGACTCCAAAGTATTGGTTCTCATGTTTAATCCATAAATTGATTTTTCCAAAGATTGCACTTCCTCTCTGACCACCTCTGTAACAAACTGTTTAATTTCTTTTTTATCTTCATTAGATTTTGTAGTTATAAAGTCTTTTAATTCCAACAGAGTCAGATCTCCACTCTGTTTTTCCTTAGAGGGTAGTCTTGCATCCATATTTTCAGATTCTTCTTTGTTTATTGGGCTGTCATCTGCACTGACAAGACATCTATATGCTTTATCAGATACAGTCTCTTTTTTCCAGACTCTCCTCTTCATTTATTTTGATCAACCACCACTGCAGTAACCCTTGTAAAACAAGGTCTCTTACTGTTGTCTCTCTTCCAGTACCTGATATTATTTGCTCAGCAACTTGCAGCTATCAATAGTCCACAAATATTTTTTCCACCAGCTACTAAGAGACTGCAATTTTATTTTAATTTACAACCACAAAGCTTTATCTTATCACAAAAAGCACCTGGCTTCGTGCCAGCTCTGTCGGCTCAGGCCAATATGGCAGTTCCTCCCTCTGAAATTAGGATGGCAACAAAAAGAAACAGCTTAGTGGATAAACTGTAAACTGTAAACTTTTCCAACTCAATCTTGTATGAAGCCTTTTCCTCCAAAATTGTATCAGAGGTAAAGAGGTGAAAAAGAAAGTCCTCACAGCAACAAAAGGGAGATGGCAGGTCTATTGCTTTAAAAGCCTTGCAGCCAAAGGCCCTCTGCTTCTTAGCACTTTTCTCTCTGGTATTTTTCAACAGAAGATTTATCAGCAAATAGTTTTTCAACAGGACCTTCAACACCTAACACAGTACCTTATCATCCAAAGGACTGCAGTAGCTATCTTTTGGCAAGTTCCATGGTACTTTTAACCCAAATAGGACCTTTTTTCTTTCTCTGGAGAAGGAGATGACAGAAATCACTCCAACCAGCTACCTTAGGCTCCTCCCTCCTCTCGCGAGATTTCGAGAGGCATGCAAATTAGAATCTGACAGGAACTGAATGTATCTTTCTTATGCAAATAAGTGGATTGAAAAGTGTGCACACCTTGTTAGCCAATTGGCATTGTTTATTATTGTTACTGTAACTGTTTATACTGTATATAAGTCCGAGTTTTGCCCCATCCAAACTGTGTTCAAACCCCACCAATAAAGAGCTGTATTTCACTTCTAAATGCGAGTCGTCATTATTCCTTGAACACCAAAATGGCGACAAAGGTGGGATGGCGTCCCCACAAGGCAGCAACATCAGCCCATTCAACCCGGCTCATCCAGAGAAATGGGCAGTCTATGAGTGCCAGTTCCGCCACGCTATGGCCTCCCAAAAGATCACTGATGAAGACCAGAAGCACTCCTGTTTCCTCGCGCAGTGCGGATCTGAGACACTTGAGCTGGCCATCCACCTCGTTCTTCCTCACGACGTGGATGAGGAGCTCGCTGAGATCCTGTCAGCACTGAGGAAGCACCTACTACCAGAGGACTCAATCTTCCCAGCCAGGGTGGCCTTTCACAGACGGGAGCAGCTCCCTGGTGAATCCGTTGCCAAATACGCCACTGCTCTTCGCCTTGCTGCCACCCCGTGCAAGTGGGACAACATCGAAGAAGCGCTCCAAGACCATCTGCTAGCCAGCATGAGGGATGAAGATGCTCAACGTTGCCTCATGGTCAGGAAGACGCTAACATTCAAGGCCGCACTTGCGTCTGAGGCCACACGGTCTGGGGTGAAGCTTTTCCGGCATCGCCACTCCACTACCAGTGGCACCGACTCAGCCATGCAAGCTCACCGATGCTCATCTTCATCCTCATCAGCATCTCCTGGTTCCCCCTCTTCCTCAGAGTCCAGCGATGTAGAGGGTGAAGTCTGAGCGGTTCAACGGAAGCACCAAGAGCACCACGATGATTGGGAGAAGAAATTCCTTCATAAGTGCGATGGCTGTGGGGCCCGGCATGACCACAAGAAGTGTCTATTCTGCACCGCAGAATTCCACAACCATGGGTGGAAGGGGCACATTGCCAAGGTATGCTGGCAATGAAAGTGGAGACCTTCAGCGCCTGAGTCCAAGCATGGTCATTGCCACAATGCATCCATCGCCAAAGTGTCACCCGAACCAGATTCGTGCCAAGTGGGCAGTGTCAGTGAGCGTTTCTATGCCAACCTGAGCCTGTAGGATATCCCCTTCAGAATGGAGGTGGATTCAGGTACTACATTTTCTATAATTTCACAGCGGGAGTTTTTGAGGATTCCCCCAGCCTCTCGGCCCAACCTTAAATCCCTCAAGACTTCCCTCCGGAATGTGCAGGGTTCCCAGATTCTGTTCCTGGGGGTGGGTAATTTCTTGGTTAGTTTTAAAAATATTTGCACCACTTTGCCCTTGGTTGTGGTTAAGCAAGGTACTAACAATCTTATTGCGACTCAATGGTTTAAGCCCCTGGGGATCCAGCTATCTGACATTCATGCAATAGACTCTGACCCTATCCGGGACGTTTGTGCTGCACATCCTGAAGTGTTCAAAAAGGGTTTAGGTTTGTACAAAGTTCCCCCTGTTGACTTTGATCTTGACCCTGCCATTGGGCCCATCCGGATGAAACCGCGCCAGGTACCCTTTGCCCTCAAAGAGAAGATAGAAGCTGAGCTGGACAAACTGGTGGGGCAGGGCATCCTGGTGCCGGTGGACTCTGCCGAATGGGAGACACCGATTTTGACTGCTTTGAAAAGCAACAGGCAGGTCAGGATATGCCGGACTATAAATGCACAATCAACACATATCTTGTGCCCATGGTAAGCCACCTTCTTGCCTCCTTGCAAGGAGGGAACTGCTTTGCAAAACTTGACCTTGCCCAGGCTTACCAACAGTTAACTGTGACTCCTGCTGCTGCCATAGCCCAGGCCATAGTCACGCATAAGGGGGCATTTAAGGTGACCAGACTACAGTTCGGAGTGAATGCGGCCCCTGGAATATTTCAATCTCTTGTAGAACATATTTTAAAAGGGTTGCCCAGAGTCCTGGCATACTTCGACGATGTCCTGATCACCACTAAGGACACCGTCAAACTAGCGGCCAGGCTCGATAGAGTACTGTCATGTTTCGAGTGGGCTGGTCTATGTCTCAGAAGGGACAAATGTGTGTTTTTGGCATGGGAGGTGGAGTTCCTGGGGTACAGGATTACACCTCAAGGTATTATGCCCTCAGACTCCAGGGTAACGGCCATGCGGAATGCACCCAGGCCACAATGTAAATGTGGTCTTTTGTTGGTGGGGTGAAGTCTCTACTTTTTATTATGCTGCTTAGGTTTCTCATAGCTTGCCTCCCAATAAGTAAGTGTCTTTTATTTCATGGCTGCAGTCAACACCCACAGTGATCTTAGATCCCAAGAAGATAAGGTCTGTCACTGCTTCCGTTTCTTCCCCTTCTATTTGCTGCTACTGCTGTGTAACTGTAATAAATATTTCCTGTGTCCATTCCTCTGTTTTAGCAACCTAAGGTCTGTGATCCATGCCAGGAGTATCTTTATGACCAAATCTTCAAAATCTGATGGAAATGTGATCTTTTCCAGAAGCAGGGTAACCTAGTCTCTGCATACTTCCTGAGCAACTAGATCCTAAAAACATGGATGTCTTTCAGTAATGAGCCCTTTACCTGTTCTGTTAAACCTGGAGCCTCTTACTTTGAGGACAAGATATCTGGATTCTAGAATAGGGGGTAATCAAACCTGGCTCTCCAGATGCTCTTGGACTTCAATTTCCTGATGCCCTGATCAGCAGGAGTGCTGACTTGGGCTTCTGGTAATTAAAGTCCAAGAACACTTGGAGAACCAAGTTTGCTGACATCTGTCCTATAACAAAGCTCTAGTCCCTATACTTCCTGGAAAAATTGCATTCTGATTCACCAGTCCAGTTCTCTAAAACATAGTGTGGATTGACAGGTTGTTATTGTTCAGTCACACAGTCGATTCTGACCCTTTGCAACCCTGTAGACCATCGTTCTCCAGGCACCTTTGTCCTCCACCATCATCCTCAGCCTGCCCAGCTCTGTGCCCACTGCATCCCTGATGCCATCTAGCCATCTCATCTTTGGTCACCCTCTTTTTCTTTTGCCCTCCACCTTTCCCAGCATCAAGGCCTTCTCCAGAGAATCTTCTCTTCTCATTTGACGCTGAAAGTACTTTAGCTTCATCTTTACTATTTGACCTTCTAAGGAGCAGTCAGGGTTGAATTTCTCTAAGATCAACCTATTTGTTCTCCTCGCTGTGCAGGGGACTCTCAAAACTCTCCTCCAACACCACAACTCAAAGGCATCTATTTTTCTGCATTCAGTTTTTCTAATGGTCCAGCTCTTACAGCCATACATTACCACCGGGAAAACCATTGCTTTTACTATGCAGATTTTTGTTTTCAAGGTGATGTCTCTACTTTTCACTATGTTCCCCAGGTTTCTCATAGCTTGTCTCCCCAGAATCAGTCATCTTTTTATTTCATGGCTGCAGTCACCATCTGAAGTGATCTTAGATTTTACAAAACATTATAAACAATTTTATTCAGATGTTGACTACAGGAAGTGGAAAAACTTCCACAGGCTTGTAAACAAGAATACAGATCAGCAAATGGTCGTATTGCTTCCTTACTTGTTTCAAATATGACACCAGAAATATTTTGTAAGGAGACCATTATTTCCTTCCTCAGTAGGATGATTCAGCCTGCTTTCTATTTAAACAAAATATATTGGCCAAAATGACAGGGGCATCAATTTGCATGAAATTTCATTCATCAAAGTCAAGGCAGTTTTCTTTTTTCTATCTTATGTTCTTAATCTCTCCTTCCTCTGAAGTTCATTTCTCCCACATTGCTGGCCTCACCAGTTGCACCTGCATGTCTGGCTTATTTCAAAAGGCCTCAGCACAGACAACATAATGAAGCTTTGTTGGATGTTTTCTTTCTTTAATAGCAGGAGCAAAACTGTAAGCTTGGAATAAGCATCAAGAAGAAGAACTTTAGCTCATGTGAAGCTCAAAAGACCTCTCTTGCAAGCCGGAATGGACAGTTATTTGATTTCAGGTTCAGGATATAGGTTGAAAAAGGTCACATTACTAGATAATTCATCCCAAACATGAAGCAAATCTACTACACTATACATTCCAACATCACCGATAAGGGTGAATTCTAACATTACACAAAATTTATCAAGCCATTGACTTTATTAGTACAGATGAGCAGTTCCTAACTATATTGATCGGGAAGCTAGAAAACTGTATTTCTGTTCCACAATTTCCTAATGAGGCAAAGGTTTTCTGTGCATTTTTCTCATGAATATATTCTGAACAAACTTTGTAAAATATACATCTTTTGGTGCACACCTTTATGAGAAATGTAGCACAACCTTTGGAAACTGACAAATCTCAATGGTAAGCCCCTTTGTAGATCATGTTAAAGTTGTGAAACTGTTTGTTTGGTGTGTTCTAATTGTAATGTAAACATCCCAGCTTTGGTGGAGTGTTTTATTCCGGGTTTATGAATTTGTCACTTTCATCTGCCTTCTTGGATGCCTGCCTTCATAGCATGGCAAGGGGTTTAAAATGTGTCAGAGAAGCTGAGAGCAATGCTATCAGAAGGTTAGACTCCTTTTCAAGCCTTGACTCCTAGGAGAGACTCCCAATATGGAATGTCAAATCCATCCATCCTTCTGAGGACTAACAACTGCATTAACCAAGGGGAATGGATAGTTGCAGTGGGGTGATGGGGCTGAGAAAATTCTGGAAGGCATCTGCAGGGCAGCAGCTGTAGCTGTAAGGGATGCTGGCAGAGAATCTTTCACAGACAGTGCAATGACACCAAGGTAACTTTTGTTAGTACTGCACAGAAGAAGGCAATGATAAACCACTGCTGAACTTTTCTTACATTGAAAACTTTATGATGAGACAGTTCAAATGGAAACTGCTTTAGTGGTCTAAACCAGGGGTTCCCAGCCTAAGGCCCATGGGCTGGATCTGGCCCACGGCACCATTCCATGTGCCCCCACCCCTCCAAGGGCAATTGAGAAACAAAATGGCTGCCCCTTTTGAAGCTGTTAGTACAAAATGGCTGCCCCAATCGTGCAGGCAGTGTAAAATGGCCAGCCGGCCCTAGAAGCTGACTGAGAGACCGTGACCCAGCCCTCGGCTTGAAAAAGTTGGGAATCCCTGGTCTAAAATAAAGATGGTAAAGGTCTCAATTCCTCAAAAACCAGTTATGTTTGACTCTAGGGGGCGATGCTCATCTCCATTTACAGCCAAAGAGTCAGCACTGTCTACACCTGCAGATGTTTCCATGGTCATGTGGCAGGCGTGACTAGATGACGAAGCACACAGAACACTGTTACCTTTTCTAGTTGAAGTGGTGCCTATTTTTCTACTTGCAATGTCCTGCTTTCAAAATGCTTGGTTGGCAAGAGCTGGGGCATATGGTGAGAGCTCACTCCATCAAACAGCACTCAGGTCTCAAACTGCTGACCTGCCAACCTTCCGGCCATCAAGCTCAGCATTTTAACCACTAAGCTACCACAGCCCCTCAAACCATGGATAGTTTAACCTAAAGCAAAGATGGGGACTGTATGGACCTCCAGGTGATTTTTAGACTCCAACTTGTATTACCTTTTCCATAATCAAAGTGAGCAATCAGGATAATTACCAAGTGAGGGCATCTGGAGGATAGATGTTCCCCACTCCAACATAGCACGATATTGATGGTAAACATTTTGGATAGGAGAGGTCAAAAAAATACATTCCCATACCTTTTTGAGACAAAACGCTGGAAGCAGCTGGAACCTTATATTTCTTCAAGAGTGAAAAGACACTTGAAATAAACAGGTATTAGAAGAAGCGATTGCTTATTGTAATGGTTACAATGTTCATTAAAAACATTTTGGTAGCATCATTCTGATACAACCACACCGAACTTAATTAAATGCAAATCTAGGCTATAATCTACCAGCCGTAGACCACTCATAAAGAATGAATGTGAAGAGGGAGTGTGTTTTATGGAGCATACAGATATTTGGTTCATATTTTAGCATTCAACCTCACATACTTACCTACACATATCAATAGATGATTTCTTTCTCGCTCCCCCTGCCCCCAATCTTCAACAAACTAGGAGAATAAAGAAGAGATTGGCCTTTTCAGGCTGTTTAGTCTCCCTGAATTATCAGCTTCTTATAAAACTTTGATCTATGGGAAATCTGTAAAATATTTGAATTGAGATCTGCCTGCCTACATTAATCCATCAGAAAAGAATAATGTTCTCGTAACAGGCCAGAGGTTATGTCATGTCACTTTGGCCTTTCTGAGAGAAAACATGTTGTTATCAAAGCAGGGAATTTGTTAACCATTTTGAGAATGTACGACACCAGAGAGAACTAAGTCGTTGGCATGCTTTGCTTGTGCTTTTTTGTAAGTCTGTGGCATTGCCTAGTCTTGGCCATCCATAGTGGGAGAAGGATAGAAAATGGAAAAGTTTCCCGCCAAAAGCTCAATTTAGAAAAATAACATTACCTCAGTATATAGTGAGCAAAGTGAGTAGACTGTCATGCAAAGCTCTGACAGAAATGACTTTGTATTTTATACGATAATAATCTACTGCATTTTCTGCTGGATTTTTGTTTTCTCTGCAAGCAGGAGTGAACTTTTATTCCTGGAACACTAACTCTAATTCACTTGTTCGTTCTTTTATTAGATGTAAAGCAGTGGTTCCCAAAGTGGGCCCTACGCCCCACAGGGACTTCAATTCCCAGAAGCCTAAGTCAGTATATTGGCTGATCAGTGCTTTGAGGAAATGACTTAGGCTTTTGGGAAATGGAGTCCAAGAACCAAAGTTTGGGAAACACTGATGTAAAGAATACTTACTAAACAAGATCCCTCAGTGAGGAATATCAAAGCCCCATAAGATTTGTTGTCTTTAGACAGAAGGGAGGCAAAGAGCTTTTTTCCACTTCAGGTATCGGTAATTTGTGCAAAACTACACAGTTTTTGGAAGGCAAGCAGGATGCTAAACAAAAACCAGACAAGTTACCCTCAAGAATAATATTTTTATGTAGAGGAGCTGATTTCTCTTGGTCCATCATGGTCTTCTCAGCTAACATGTAATTTATTTCTGCACTCAGAAAAGAAGCAGCAATTGCTTTAGAAGACAAGCAAAGAGACTGTAGTGGCTTAGTGGTTAAGACGTTGAGCTTGATGACCAGAAGGTCAGCAGGTTGGGAGTTTGAGACCTGAGTGCTACAGACAGAGGGAGTGTCCATCATCTGTCCCAGCTCCTGCCAACCTAGCAGTTTTAAAGCGAAAAAAATTGCAACTAGATAAATAGGTACTGTGGGACCGCGGTGGCTCAAGTAGTTAAGATGCCGAACTTGCTGACAGGAAGGTCAGAGTTCGATTTAAATGGACACTTCTCCAAGTGGAGGTAAGTAAAGAGTGGGGTCCCCCAAGGTTCAGTACTGGGACCCCTGCTTTTCAACCTCTTCATAAATGATCTAGAGGAAGGAGTAAAAAGCAAGGTAGCCAAATTTGCTGACGACACTAAATTATACAGGGTAGTGAAAACTGTGAGAGATTGTGAGGAGCTCCAGAGGGATCTCTTGGCACTGGGGGAGTGGGCAAAACAGTGGCAAATGAGCTTCAACATTAGTAAGTGCAGAGTGATGAATGTTGGGGCAAAAAAAAAACCAATTACATTTATAAACTGATGGGGTCTGAACTCTCTGCGACAAACCAGGAAAGGGACCTTGGTGTCCTGGTGGACAACTCAATGAAGGTGTCAACCCAGTGTGCCTCAGCAGTGAAAAAAGCAAACTCAATGCTAGGGATCATTAGGAAGGGTATAGAAAATAAGTCAGCAAGTGTCATTTTGCCTCTTTATAAATCTATGGTGAGGCCCCATCTGGAATATTGTGTACAGTTCTGGTCGCCATATCTCCAGAAGGATATTATGGAGTTGGAGAAAGTGCAGAGGAGGGCAACCAGAATGATTAGGGGACTGGAACACCTTCCTTACCATCTGAGGCTGCAACGGTTGGGCATCTTCACTCTTGAACGACGACGTCTAAGAGGTGACCTGATTGAAGTTTATAAAATCATGCACGGTGTGGACAAAGTAGATAAGGAAAAGCTGTTTTCCCTATCGCATAACACTTGAACTAGGGGACACTCGATGAAACTTTTGGGTACTAGTTCTCAAACAAATAAGAGAAAGTACTTTTTCACCCAGAGGATTACTGGTCTATGGAACTCCCTGCCAGAAGAAGTGGTGGCAGCTGTCAGTCTTGACAGCTTTAAGAAAGGATTAGACAAGTTCATGGAGGACAAGGGTATCAATGGCTATAATTATGGATACTTAAGGACAACCTCCGGGTTGGAGAGATAGGCAGGATCTCTCTCAATGCCATTTCCGGGGAATCCTAAGCAGGTGAAGGCATCTCCTTGGGAATAGCCTGAAGGAAATGGTGAGCCACTGTGTGAGACAGAATGCTGGACTGGATGGGCTTCTGTGGCCTGTTCCAGCAAGGCTGTTCTTATGTTCTTATGATTCGTGGGTACTGCATGATGGAGTGAGCTCCCATCTCTGTCCCAGCTCCTGCCAACCTAGCAGTTCGAAAATAAGAAATTGCAAGTAGATAAATAGGGATCACTTTGGCGGGAAGGTGAACAGCGTTCCATGCACTCCGATGTTGAGGCATGCCTGCCGCATATCCATGGAAACGTATGCAGATGCAGACAGCGCTGGCTCTTTGGCTATAAAGAGAGATGAGCACTGAACCCTAGAGTCAGATACGACTGGCTTTTGAGCAAGGGCGATCTAAATAGGTACTGTTCCAACAGAAAGGGTAACAGTGTACCATGTGCTCCAGTGTCTAGTCATGCCTGCCACTTGACCACAGAAATGTATGCAGACATTGCTGGCTCTTTGGCTCAAAACAAGAATGAACACCACCCCCTATAGTCGGACATAACTGGTTTCCAAGCAAGGAACATGTATATATGGAATGAGAACAAAAACACATCTCCATCCAAGAATGGTGCAAAGGCTCTTGGAAACCAAAAGCTTTTTGTTAAATTTTGTTTCTGCTGCCATGAAATTTAGACCTTTCTTGTGTGGACACTGGGATATAGTACTGCAAATGAAAGTTTAGCAAATGCTCAGTGTGGACAAGGTCTAAGGCAACCACTTCTGTTCTTGACACCCCTGTGATTTTATCAGGGTATTTCTAGGGAGTCAAGCTAATGTTTGCAGTCTTACTAGTGCTGTAACATTGAATTCTCTCATAGTACCTTTTACTTTACACATTAAGATAACAAAACTATGGACGTGTCATTGTTCAAAGACGCGACCTTGTAAATCTATTTAGAAGCCCATTTCTAGCAAGAGTTATAGTAGAAATTTATTCCACATCACTGCTTTCTTTATCAAAATGAATATTCCAAAAAACAACTAGAGTGTGCAATGCATTCAGCATCCATCAACAGAGAACCTGCCACTATAGTTCAGTCCAATTTTTAACACTTTATGGCCTTTTGTTATTGCCAACAAGCCTTTGTCATTGCAATACTGCAGCCTCTTGTATGATCTTTAAAACACTCATGCATCTCTTCTAGATCACATGGCCATATCTGTCAAGTATTCCAGATTGGCCGGGAAATCCTGTAATCTAGCGCTGTAATTATGTGCAGTAACCCAGTAACCCCTGTGCACATGCACAGTAACCCAGTAACTCCTACACACATGCACAGTAACCCCTTTCCTGGCTGAAGGGGTTACCGAAGGGGTTACTGCGCATGTGTGCAGGGGTTACTGTGCATGTGTGCCTCTGCCTCTGACAGCCACGCATGCACAGTAACCCCTTTTCTGCCCGGCGCCTGGAAACTTACTGTGCATGTTTAGTGTATGAGAACCAAGACACGGGAAACAGCCACGGGCTGGTTTAAATCAGGTTTATTGCATGTTGGTCAGAGGGAACATGAGGTAATGGCGGATGCATAGCTCTATATATACAGTAGTAGAACATTCGAATGTGGCTCCACGATAGCCTATTGGCTATTGTCTGTGTGACGTCATTGTTAGTCACGCCCTTCTTGTCCAGGTGTAGGTAGTGGCGGGAAACTCCGTGCTGTAGCCTTTGATGAGTATGGACCGAGAGAGCTTGGACGCTCGCCGCTGCCCACTGGTGGTCATTAGCTCGCGTCCTCATACAGGGTTTATGGTGATACAGCTGAAGGCTATATTGTTACTGGTAGGAAATGTTACATTGTTATCACATGAAGATGGTTACCCTATTAGAACACAACACTCCTCCCCCCTAGGATGAGACGAAGTCTCTCAGCCAAGATGGCTTATTTCGAACACGCTGGGGTCTCGGTGTGGGCTGCCTTGCCCCGGGTTTGCTACCTTCTCTTTGTCCCCTGGCTTCCTGTCCTGTAATTGGAGAGGGAGACTTGTTAGTGACTTGCCGCGGTTCTGCGGCTTTGTCGGGAGGTGCGTGCTTTATTTGGGAATAACCGGGGGCACTGGGGGCTAACGAAAAACCCCTCTTCTCACTTGGATGGGTGGGGGAACACTCCCAAAAAACCCCCCGGCTCGCAAAATCAAAATCAAATTCGGGGGCAAATTCGGGGGCAGCAGTCGCAAAAACTCTCCCTGGTACCCAGGCTGGCCCTGTGCTGGCGTAGTTCCTGCAATGCACAGGATCGCCGGCAGCGAAACCTTTCAACACCGCTACCCCTACGTTCTTCCCTTTGTCCTCGACCCTCGTCGGGTCTAACCTGGACAGAATCGTGGTCAGTTTTCTCCGCATCAGCAGCTCTGCCGGCGAGTATCCGGATGCTAAGGGGGTCACCCTATACGCTAATAAAAACTGACATACTTGGTGATTCAGGTCCCCCGAGCCCATGCGCCGCAGCGCATCCTTTGTTGTCCGCACCAGCCGCTCCACTTGGCCATTCGTGGCCGGGTGAAACGGCGCAGATGTTACGTGCCGAATGGCGTTTGCCTCCGTGAATGCCCTGAACTCAGCGGACGTGAAACAACTAGCGTTATCGCTGACCAGAGTGTCGGGTAAACCGAACGTGGAAAAGACTCTCCTTAGTTGGCCAATTGTAGTGGCGGAGGACGTGCTCTTTACCGGAATCACCTCCAGCCACTTAGAGTACGCATCCACTACCAGGAGAAAAACGGTTCCTCGGAACGGGCCAGCGAAATCTACGTGCACTCTGGACCACGGCCCCCTTGCTGCGTCCCATTCCCTATGCGGAAGGCGAGCCGCCTCCGGTCGGGAGCCCTGGCAGGCCTCACAAGTGCCGACCATGTGCTCTATGTCTGCGTCCAGCTGGGGCCACCAGAAGTAACTCCGGGCCAGCGCCTTGGAATGGACGATCCCCGGGTGGCTGACGTGCAGCAGTTTGAGCACCCTCGGTCGTAGGGATGTAGGGACCACCACCCGTTGGCCCCACAAAAGGCACCCCCTCTCTAGGGACAACTCTATTTTTTTCCGAAAAAATGGGTCGAATTCCGTACCTGGGGAGGACGCCGGCCACCCCTTCTGTACCCATGAGCTTACTTTCTCCAGCGTTCTATCCTTTCCTGTCGCCCTGGCAATGTCGGCTGGTACTATTGGGGGTGAATCTAAAACCTCTATTAACAATACCTGGTGGTCTCTCTCTACCCCTCCCTTTTGGTCGCCCGACAGGGGCAAAGGAGACCTTGAGAGTGCGTCTGCATGGCTGATCTCCTTCCCTGGCCGGTATTCCAATTCATGTTGGTATGCGTTGAGAAAGATAGCCCACCGCAGCATCCTCGGGGACAGGATCTGTGGCGTGGGCTTATTTGCAGTGAAAATTCCTAACAGGGGCTTGTGATCGGTCACGATCTTGAACGGGCGACCATACAGGAAATCGTGAAATTTTTTGGTTCCCGCTACTATCGCTAATGCCTCCCTGTCGGTCTGTGCGTAATTCCGCTCTGCTTGGGACAGGGACCTTGAATAAAACGCTATCGGGGCCTCCCTTCCGTCGTTCAACACGTGGCAAAGCACCGCCCCCACCCCCACCGGGGATGCGTCACAGACTAAGACCACTGGCCGTTTGGGATCGAAATGAGTCAGGATTGCCTCGGATGTTAGGAGTTGCTTTAACTCTTTAAACGCCCTCTCTTGCTCGTCCCCCCACAGCCATGTTTCCTCCTTTTTAAGCAACCGATGGAGCGGTTCGGCCACCGACGCCTTCCGTGGAAGGAAGGTATGGTAAAAATTGAGGAGCCCCAGAAATGACTGTAGTTCGGTTTTGGATGTGGGGCGAGGAGCCTTCTTGATGGCGGCTACTTTGGATTTGGACGGCATAATTCCCTCGGGTGTGACCCGGAACCCTAAAAATTCAACCTCTGTTTCGAAAAAAACGCATTTGTCTTTTCTCAGTCGCAGCCCCGCTTTCTCGAACACAGTCAGTACTTTATCCAATCTCTTTGCCAGTTCGGCCTCACTCCCCCCTGTTATCAATACGTCATCAAAGTAACACAACACCCCCTCCAGCCCCTTCAGGAGGCGTTCCACAATCGACTGAAAAAGGCCGGGTGCCGAGTTCACGCCGAACTGTAAACGCGACACCTGGAACGCCCCTTTATGTGTAACTATTGTTTGTGCCGCTGCCGTGGCGGGAGTTACAGGGAGTTGCTGGTAGGCTTGTGCTAAATCGAGCTTAGCGAAACACTTTCCCCCATTCAGCCTGGCCAGAAGGTGGCTGACCACCGGCACCGGGTATGCATTAGGGCGGATCGCCTTGTTAATTGTACACTTATAATCAGCGCAAATGCGCACCTCCCCGTTAGCCTTTAGTGCTGTTACAATTGGGGTTTCCCACTCCGCGGAATCAACAGGAACAAGAATCCCCTGGTCCACCAGCTTGTCCAGTTCCGCCTCTATTTTGTCCCTTAGTGCGAACGGCACCCTGCGTGGTTTGAGTCTTATCGGGCGGACCTCCGGGTCTAGGTCGAAGGCTACAGGGGGTCCCTTGAACTTTCCCAGACCTTTTCTAAAAACGGCGGGGTGCGCGTCGCAGACCGCTTGTATTGGGTCCGCACCCACGGCATGCACCCCCCCTATGAACAAACCCAAAGGCTGAAACCACTGTGTCCCGAGGAGGCTACAACTTCCCCCTTTGAGAACAACTAGGGGGAGTTCCGCAGAATGTCTCTTAAAACGGACCCGAAATTTCCCGACCCCCAACACTGGAATGCTGTTCCCCTGTACGTCTCGTAGCGTGGACCTCAACGTTTTAAGTTTGGGCCGCAAGTGGGGGTCGATTTTCAAGAACTCTCTCTGGGGAATTATAGAATAGGAGGACCCCGAGTCAATTTCCATCCTAATAGGGGCCCCTTGTACTAGTACCTCAACGAAGTAATGGGGTTGTCCCGCGGACACGCTGAACACGGGAGCGTCGTCCTCGCTGTCGTCCGAGATGCGGCCCACGCCGTCCTGCCTCCTCGTGGTCCGGGCGCCATCTTTTGACCTCGCTGGACGGTCCGGCCTGGCCGAACAGTCTTGTGAATGCCTCCGGCCCTCTTTCCGCTTCCTGCACGCCTTGGCGATGTGCCCCCGACGGCCGCAGTTGTAACACTCGGTTTTTCTGAATGGGCACTTCGCGCGCTCATGGGCCGCTCCGCAACCATCGCAACGGCGCCCTCCTTTTCGGACCTTCTGGACCTCCTCGCCGTCGCTGCCTTCCGTAGACGACTTCGAGGTTCGTCGGGTGCGTGCACCGACTGTCCGGACTTTCCGTGCACCGAATTCTCCGCTTTGCCGGCCCTAGGACGCCACTCACGCCACTGGTGCATTTCGTCTACCCCAGCATTCGTGGATTCCGCGGATTCCGCGGCCTCCACAACCTCTGCCAGCGTGGGTGGTGGCTCCTTGTTCATCAGGCTGCGCTGCACTTCCTTGTCCTTCAGGCCACACAGAACTCCGTCCCTGAGGGCCATCTCTAGGTTGTCCCATCTGCAGGGGGCGGCTGCTATTCTCATGGCTGTTACGAAGGTCTCAACCGACTCGTCCGGCGCTTGGACTCGCCTCCAAAACGCGCTCCGAGCGGGAAACATTGCCCTCGAGGGTCGGAACCGCTCACGCAGCAGTTTCATGATGTCCTCGGCTTTGAAATCACTCATCTTCTTCGGTGCAATGATGCTCACCAGCGTTCGCTTGGTTTCCATCCCAAGCATTCGGGTGAGGATGGCCCTCTTCCTTTCCTCGTCGTCTTTGACTTTGAGTTCCACCAGTGCCGCCTGGAAGTCCATCTCAAAAAGCTCCCAGTCTTGCGGTTTGGTAATGTTGAACCCGCTCTGTGCCCTGGCTCCTTGGGAATCCATATCCCACCTTCGTCGCCAATTTAGTGTATGAGAACCAAGACACGGGAAACAGCCACGGGCTGGTTTAAATCAGGTTTATTGCATGTTGGTCAGAGGGAACATGAGGTAATGGCGGATTTGGTTTGGTTTGGTTTGGTTTCCCTTGCTCGAAAGCCAGTCGTATCCGACTCTAGGGTGCAGTGCTCATCTCTGTTTCTAAGCCGAAGAGCCAGCGCTGTCTGCTTCTGCAGACGTTTCCGTGGTCATGTGGCAGGCATGACTGGACACCGGAGCGCACGGAACGCTGTTACCTTCCCACCGAAGTGGTCCCTATTTATCTACTTGCAATTTCTTGCTTTCGAACTGCTAGGTTGGCAGGAGCTGGGATGAAGACGGGAGCTCATTTCCGTCCTGCAGTACTCGGGAATCGAACTGCTGACCTTCCGCTTCCCAGTCAGCGTCTTAGCGACTTGAGCCACTGCAGTACCTGCATAGCTCTATATATACAGTAGTAGAACATTCGAATGTGGCTCCACGATAGCCTATTGGCTATTGTCTGCGTGACGTCATTGTTAGTCACGCCCTTCTTGTCCAGGTGTAGGTAGTGGCGGGAAACTCCGCGCTGTAGCCTTTGATGAGTATGGACCGAGAGAGCTTGGACGCTCGCCGCTGCCCACTGGTGGTCATTAGCTCGCGTCCTCATACAGGGTTTATGGTGATACAGCTGAAGGCTATATTGTTACTGGTAGGAAATGTTACATTGTTATCACATGAAGATGGTTACCCTATTAGAACACAACAGCATGCGTGCCCGGCTCCCAAATTTTGAAAACCACAGCTTGACGGGTATACACATGGCACCCTTCAGACATTTTAGGTAAAGGTCACCCTTTCTTCAAAGCCAGTCATATCTGACTCTCGAAGGCAGTGCTCATTTCCATTTACAGCAAAGAGCCAGCACTATCTGTGTGTGCAGACGTTTCCTTGGTCATGTGGCAGGCATGGCAAGACACCCGAGTACACAGAATGCTGTTACCTTTCCCGCCAAAGTGATCTATCTACTTGTAATTTCTTGCTTTCGATCTGCTAAATTAGCAGGAGCTGGGGCTGATGATGGGTGCTCACTTTGTCATGGAAGCACTCAGGTCCCAAACTGCTGACCTGCTGACCTTCTGGTCATCAAGTTCAGTGTCTTGTTGACTAAGCCACCCATGGCCCTGCTACAATATATGATAATTCATCATAACTTCAGTAATCTCAAGGAAAGCAAAAGGAAAGTCCATGTGATGGACCGCCATGGACCCAACTGTGCTTCATTCTAAGCCTCTTCTCTGGCCTATACAGACATAGGACTACTAGACCTTTAGGAGACTACTGTGTTAAATATGGGCAGCATGATCAGTATCTGGAGCAACTGTCCTCTTAAAGAAGGGATGTCTTATTGTCCTTCATTGCAGGCAGAAAAATATATCGGGGCTTGCAATGGCCACAAAACAACATCAGGAAATCGGAGATCCGTAAGTCCTCAAAGCCCCTGCTTGGAGTTTGCAATGAAGATGTGAACAGTAGCATTTTATTATAATTAGCTGGAAAGCTTGCAGATTGTAGATGTTTTATGGAACCAATACGATGGAAACTATAAATGTAAAACTGTTACGGCAGCCATAATGCATTTTCTGCACTAAATTAAGTTGTGTCATAAGATATAAGCCATTAGTTAAAGAAATAACATTTAATGTTTGTTTTTAAAGCAAGAGGTACTAGACTGAAGGAGAGAAAAACTGAAGCACTCCATTTATTTGGCTTGAACCGTATCACATGTGGGTGTTGCCAGAGCCTGGGGAAAAAACACTTTTAAAATACTATAACCCCCAGCTTTTCTGCCTGCTAAAGATTCAGAGGGTTGTAGACCAATGTTTTATTCCCTCTTCAAAGTTCTGGGTATAACTGTAGCGCTAACCCCAAACATCAAGAATGGCAGCAACCTCAATGCAGTTACATGTATTCTATTTGTATCTGGTTGAAACCTAAGAAGAATTAATAGCAGGGTTAGTCTTTTTTTTACAAGTCAACTAATGTGGACCAGATTCTGACAAATGAACAACCCAAATATATGTAAGGGTAGCAATTTGGTATGTTCTGCAGCATCAGAATTTATTCAGATTCAGAGGTGAAGCCGAGGCATTTGTTCATTTCTGAAGCGAACCAAAGTGAAGTGAGGAAAGTGTTGAACTGAAGCAAGACTTTCTGAAGCACTGCATATTAATTTTGCACTTTGGGGGTTATACAACTTTGCATTTTATATATATATATATATATATACAGCAATAGTGTAACAGAATGAGAAAACACAGAGTAGCAGTAGGATGATAGCTCAAATGTTGATGAAAAGCCCAGGCTCTCCCAAAAACCCTAGCCCCTGCAAAGGGATTCCACTTCATTGTCAGCCATTAGACAAGGGCAGTGTGTTCAGAATAGAGATTCACATAACTCTCATTTTCAGGAAATAGGGGGGACTGGATTTTTTAAAATTTCTTTGCTTTTGAGATTGAAGATTTCAGTTCGAAAAATAATATGCCTACGTGAACATAAAAATTGTGTCATTACAGTAAAACCTTGAGATAAGAAATTAATCCATTCCTCAGGGTACTTTATATTTCAAAGTTTTCATGTCTTGAAGCACCGTTTTCCATAGGAATGCATGGGATACCAATTAATTCATTCTGGAGGTGAGAAACAAGTTTAAAAAATCAGTCTTTTAACTTTTATCCCCTGACCACCAACTGGGGAGATCGGGATGAGGGAAGAAGGGAGGATTCTTCACTTTCCCCCACCACCTGAGCCTCAGCTGGGGAGATTGATGGGGGTGAGGGAGAAAAAGGGGGATTCTCCTTTTATCCCCACCCACCATCCAAGCGAGCCCTGGCTGGGAAGATCCTTTGGGGCAAGGGAGAGAAGAGGCAATTCTACCCTTCTCCCCACCACCCAAACCCCAGTTGGGGAGACCCATCGGGGTGAGGGAAGAAGGGAGGATTCTTCAAATCCCATTTTCCCCACCACCTGACCACCCATTGGGAAATTGAGTTGGGAGAAAGAGCAGCCTGATAGTCAGCTGTTTGGTGGCTTTAAGATGCCGAAATGCATTTTAAAAAAGCAGAAAAAATTACACTTCTTACCATAGCTGTCAAGTTTTGGATTTGAAAATAAGGGAAATTTCCCAGACAAAATGGGGGACTTGACAGCTATGCTTATCCTGTGCCAGCCCTCCAGTGGCAGCATAGGGCATTGCAGTCTGACTGATACGGGCTGCTGCCGGGAAAGAGAGTAAAATATGGGAGGTTCCCGGCCAATACGGGACACTTGACAGCTATGCTTCTTACCCTCCCATGACAATGGGAGGGTATGAAGAGCATTTCTGCTCTGTTTTTGGAATTTTTCTGCACTTTTAAGCTGCCAAAACCCCAGGGAAAACTTTTTCTTATCTCAATAAAAATTGTATTAAAAATTTGTATCTTGAAGCTGATTTTTTATGAGATTTCCGTTCATATAGTGAGTTTTTACGTAAGTTGAGCCATTCCTATCTCAAGGTTTCATTGTATGTGGGGGTTTTGTTAAGTAGGTTACAACAGTGTTAGTCACATGACCTTGCAGCTAGCTAAATCACCCAGCTGTTCTTGGACTTCAATTCCCAGAAGCCCAAATCAGCACACCAGCTGAACAGGGCTTCTGGGAATTGAAGTCCAAGAACACTTGGAGCACCAAGGTTGCTCACCCCTGCACTAACCAAAATGGGCTGGCTGAAAATCAGCTCAAATCACATAGACAAATAATCAGGTTAGGGACTTTCCAAGGGACTTCGCCTGAATGACTCAGCATGGGTATCTCTGACCCCCTCCTGTGAGAAAGTGTTTCTAACATGGATGAAAGATTCAAAATGACTCCTGTCTGGTTCATCAGGATCCACGACACATAACACAGAAAAGAAATATATATTCAATTTCAATAAGGGTTTTTTAAAAATAGGAAATCAATGTGGTTTTTTGTTTTGTTTTGTTTTTGCATCAAAAGATTCAATGTTGAAGCTCCTGGTTTAGACTTTTGCTTGGAAAAGGGGTCCCTTCCCGTCTTTTATACCCTGCCCTTGATAGTTTATGAAAGAGCAGGACAGAATTAATTTGATCTAAATGGTAGCCATAAAACTCACTGCTAGCTCTTGAAGTCTGCAAGATCTTTTATTTCCTTGTTTTATTCTTCTTTGCAATGACTGTTTTCGTCTTTGGTTTCCCCCTCCCTTATATGTGCATGTGCACACACACTTTATCTGCCTTCTGACCACACAAATAAAGAAAAAGCTGTTCAAGAGATGGATCCTCAGGTCCAAAACTCTAGAGTAAATTCCATAATCAACTAGGCTGAATGATGTTTTTAGCACTCCAAGGTTGATACTAACTATAATTCACATCCTCTGGGAACCTTGCTCTGTAATAAAGCTTGAATGTCAGCCATGTCGGCCAAGAACTAACATACCTGTTGGAATGAGTCCGGTGCCAATGGAAACACATCGGCAAACCAAAAACATTTAGGCTGCTGTGAGGTTGTAAATGGATGCTTTCTAAGCCAATGAAGAATAATCACCTACACATAAGCACACCAACATGTGTGAAGTTAATAAAGCCTTAACCCCCTCCCAGCTGGTATGGTCAGAATACTGTCACTATATGCAAATAGAAGGGGAAAGCATTCAGATCAAAAGTATTCTTAGCACATAGCACACGGCAATGCATGGCCCTCCAGATGTTGATAAACTGCAAATCCCTAGCAGCACAGATGTGGGGATGATAGGATTTCTCATTCAGCAAGATACAGGTCACCATAAGTCAGCATTGAACTGATGGTAGAATCTGGCTGGTTAGCTCAGTGAATTCAGGATCTGGCCAGAAAGTCAGGGGTTGGTAGTTCAATTCTCTACAGCAGTGTTTCCCAATCTTTGGCTTTTGGACTTCAATTCCCAGAAGCACTCATCAGCCAATGTACTAACTTAGGCTTTTGGGAATTGAAGTCCACCAGTGTTCCATGGAACATAGTTTTGGAAATGCTGCTCTACAGTACCTTCTGGCAGAAGAGCTGCCCCGTGCAGCCATGGACATGCTGCCCCCAAAAGAAGGGAATGGTAAACCATTTTTTATAGTCTCTACCTAAAAATACCTGGAAATGGTCACCATAAATCAAAAATTTTGAAGTTGTATCCCTGATATCAGATACAGTGGAACTCTGGATAACAACTGTACTGGAAAACACCAAATCCGCATAACGACGCATTCATAATGCACCACTTGATGCGCCGCATAATGCCAAAAAAGGCCAAAAATGCTACAAAATGATCGTTATGCGGGGCATTTGGTATCAATGCTCTGGATAACAAACACTTTTGAGTCATTATCCAGCACATCTCCCATAGGGACCACATAGCATCAAAATCCAGATAGCGCTGCACTCCGTGGAATGGAGTTTTGATGTTATCTGGAGTTCCACTGTAGCAATAACATTACACTTCCATCCCTCCCCATAGCACTTAGTGCACTCTCTGTGTGGTTTACAAGCTAATTAGCATTATGAACCCCAAAATGCTGGGTACACTCCTTTTACCAACCTCAGAAGGTTGGAAGGCTGACTCAATCTTGATCCCCATCATGATCGAACTCACATCTTCTCCTACGTTTACATTCTCACTACTGCTACTCAGTCTTTTCCGTTGTCGTCAAACAGTAGGGTTTTTACTGAGGTCACTCTGCTGCTGCTTCCGTACCTAGGCCAGACATGAAACTGCCAAAATGAAGGCACCTTTTGGTGAGTTCATTCTGCAGTTCCTTTCATCTGCCCAAGTGTGGGAAAGATTAGCCAGTAAAACAAGGTTGCCAATACCAGGGTATACCCGACTGTGGTTCAAAAATACCACAATCTTCTAGGAGAATCTTTCTGTGTACTCTAGTCATTCTGCTATTTTTGAATAAACTGAGACCTGAAATTCCTGAGAGATGAACATAATTGCATTGGTGTTGATCATTTCACTTTGTCTAGTTTTAAAAATATATGATACCATGGATAAGTTCTATGTGTTGTGTGTGTTTCTTGCAACGGGAAAAGTGGCTAGACCCATGGAGCACACACCTCACAGAGGGACTTCACTTCCCAGAAGCCTAAATCAGTACATTGGCTGATCAGTGCTTTGGGGAATCGACGTAAGCTTCTGGGAATTGAAGTCCAAAAACGAAAGGATGGGAAACACTGGGCTAGACACATTTTATGGAAATAGTGCAAAATATAATGTATAAAGAAACATGTCTGGCATCTCAATCTTCTACTGGAGGGGAAATAGATTATGGGGCTTGAGAATCCTTGATCGGCTATCCCACAGCGTTGAGAAGACCATGAGTTATTAGTGACTTTTTTATACCCTTACTGGTAGCTACAGGATGGAATTCAGCTGCTGTTTTGTTCTTAATCGCTGATCAGTGTGTGCGTGTTGTTTTGAAAGAGGTTTGAGCTTTTGTGTTTGTACAGTATAATTAGGTCGACTTGCCTTATTTTAATGCAAGCAACATTAAAATAAGGCAAGTCAACCTAATTATACAAACACAAAAAAGCTCAAACTTTTTTTAATGCAAGCAACAGCAGTTCCCCCGGTGGCTTAGTGGTGAAGACGCTGAGCTGGACACTGGAAGGTCAGGTTTCAATACCAGAGAGCTGCACTTGGGACATGAAAGGAGCCTCATTCAGGCATCCCCTGAGTGGAGTTTGTCCAGCAAAAATCTTTTCAACCGAGAGAGTAATCTCTGACACAAAATTATTATTATAATGCAAGCAACCATTCAGGAAACTGTATTTGGTAATACCAAGCAGGTTTTCCTCATGCAAACAATGGTTTTGGAGACAGACTTTGGTTGTGGATTGTACTTGAAATCCTCCACCATGTTTTCTACAAAGCCCCTTCGAAAGATCTCTTTCTTGTGGGTCGACAAACAGCATGGCAATGCACAACAGCTCTAATCGCATATTGTTCTCTGAGCACCAGCCCTTTACAAATCACATGACATAAAAAGAAAAATAAGTAACACTGTAAAGACGGTAATGAGAACTGTTGAGCTAAAGTGCCTCTTAAAGAAATCCTAATAAATTCCAGAATTTCTAGTCTTCTGGCAAGCTTTCCATTTAGAATAAAATCAATGATCAATGGTTGCAAACAGTTAGGCACCAAGGCTTCTTTGCCTCCGGAGCAGGGGAAGCCGCCCCACCCCCAGACGAAAGATGACATTTAAAGGGAAAAAGCTGACATTGACTCCATCACTGTCATTGCTTCTGCCATAAAGCAGCTTCAAATATTAAAACATTTTTCATCTGTGCTGCGTTATTGGCACCAGAAATTGTTTTCTCTCTGTCTGATACTCACTTGAACTGCAGCAGAGCTCCCCAGAGACTCCAGATTGTTACCAAGCCCTCATAACATATTGGCAGTTGAGGCGGTGGTGTCCGTATACACTTGCCACTCACAAAAGAGCTTCCCCCACCCCGTCGCCTACCAATCTTCCTGAGAGGAAAAAGAAAATCCTCAACAGAGGTCTGAAGCAACTGTAGCAATGGTGAGACAAAAACTCAGGGCAAATGATATTTTTCATGTGGAGTTAGGGGGGTTGTGGGGAGGGGGGGCTTCAAGGTATTCTGTGGCAAAGAGAGTTCCCCCGCCCCCCAAGCTCCACACAAGTAATAATAATTTCATGTCAAAAATTATTCTGGGTTAAAAGGAATTTTTGCGGAAGAAACTCCGCTCAGGGAACACCCAAATGAGGCTCCGTTCATGTCCTCGAGAGCAGGGACAGAGTTGGATGCTCAATCCGTCATGCTGTACCTGGGTCTCGAACTGCCGACTTGCCGACCTACCAGCTAACAAAGCAAGCTTCTTAACCACTGAGCCTTCACAGCATAAAATATTATCCCCACAAGTCAAAGTGTATCAATTAAACACAAAGCTAGGTAAGAGGAGTGGGCAGAAAAATCATCTGAATACTTCTGAACTCCCTTGGCAGTTAAGTAAAATGGCCAGATCCTCTCTGAATCGCAGATGTAAACCAACAATCACACAAGAGTGCACTTTCGGTTGTGCACTCAAAGAAGCGATACGTTTGGCAAAAGTTGAAAATTTCTTGTGTCTTTTCTGATGCCCTTACTCTATCACAAGATGGAAACTGCCTCACACTATCTAATAGTACATCTGGCCCTGTGGAAAAGCTAAGGATTTGTTAAAGAAGAAAGGAAGGCGAGAGCCAACACCCAAGAATATAATCGAAAAACAGTGAAGGCTATTTAATAGATGGCGTTCTGGATTACCACGGCAAGCAATAAACAGCACTAAGAAAAAAGCAACTATAAGCTTGTAAATTACAAAATAGTTAACATAGGTGGATCATGTCGGTAAAAGGGACAATCATATGACCAGCAAATATGGTACAGAATAACAATCACAAATAACAACTTATGCTCAGGACTACCAATCTAATACATGTAAAAATCCAATGCAATGTTAAAAACGTCTAGCTGACTGTTTTTAAATTAATAACAAGTCCATCATACAAAAAGAGTCACTGGAATAAGAAAAAGTCCATCACATGTAGAAATATAGAACTGTAGGTACAAAGTGCCAAAGAATCCTGGCGAACGCGAATCCTCAAAATAGCATGTGAGACGGAGCAGAATGTAGGATTCGATATCCTTCCAGACAAACGGACATTTCCCGATAGGAATTAACTGCGAGAGGTTATCTTAGAGCATGTCAATCTTACATATTGTACAGATTCTTGACAAAGATATGAAATATCCCTTCCTTTCTTCTTTTGAATTACACCCTAGCCATCTTTCCCTATCTTATTCACCCAAGGATTTGTTAAAGCCTTATTCATCACCAAAGCACCCAGTAGCTGAAAATGCAGAGTTGTTGCTGTTGTTGTTGTTATGTGCTGTTAAGTTGCAAGTGAGTAGTGGTAACTCTATGAACGAGCAGTCTGCAAAATGTCTTGTCACCCACAACCCTGTTCAGTCCTGGTCCAGTACTAAGTTTCAACTAGAGCAGGGGTTCCCAACCTATGGCTTGTGGGCCGGCCCTGGCCCATGACACCATCCCATCCAGACTGTCACCACCTCCACCGCACCCAGAAGTGGAAGTGTTTGCATCAGCCATAAAACGGAGCCATGCAAGTGCAAACATGCTTGTGGCTGTTGTAAACATGGAAGTGGGTGCATTTATGACAGCCATACATGTGCCCACTTCTGCTTCTGCTTCCAGGGGGCATGGTCTGGCCCACTCAGTTGTCTGAGGGCATGGTCAGGCCTGTGACATAAAAAGGTTGGCCACCCCTGAACTAGAGTAATGCATTAAATCAATTAAACTCCCCATTGAATTAACTGGCCTACTTTAGTTGCAGCTTAACTGCTGGGGTTTCAATGTGATTGTGTTCTCATAGGTCTTCCTTCCCTGAAAGCCAGTCATATCCAACTCTATAGTGCTGTGCTCATTTCCATTTACAGCCAAAGGGCAAGTGCTGTCTGCATCTGCAGACGTTTCTGCCGGAACGCTGTTACATTGTCTGCTAAAGCAGCACCTATTTATCTACTTGCAATTTCTTGCTCTTGACTGCTAGGTTGGCAGGACCTGGGATAGGTGATGGGAGTTCATTCTGTCACACTACACTTGGCCCTTGAACTGCTGACCTTCTGACCTTCCAATTATCAAGCTCAGTGTCTTAACCACTAAGCCACTGCAGTCACTGTGTTCTCATAAGATCAATATAAATATTATATACATCACTGAAAGTTCTGGAAAGAAAGTTACTGCCACGTTCTCCTGGCATTTCATGGTGGACCATCCTCCTGCTCTCATCCTATGCTGCCTTTGGACCATTGCCATTCCACTTATTAAGTAAAAGTGCCTGTTGATCTTATATTTTATGTACATGGAAAACAACCAAATGACTGCTTCTAAGGTTGTTACATTTACTTGAACTGGCTGGTCTGTTTTCTTTATCACAAAGACAAAAAAATTTTTTTTCTTTAGGACCCAGTCTGGATTCTGGATGCAAATGGCGTCTCACAAAAATTACCTGTTTGTAGATGTTCCTTAGTCCTTGAAGCTACAATTTCCAATTGACTGTACTTTCAGAGGTAAACATCATAAGAACATAAGAACATAAGAACAGCCTTGCTGGAACAGGCCACAGCCCATCCAGTCCAGCATTCTGTGTCACACAGTGGCTCACCATTTCCTTCAGGGTATTCCCAAGGAGATGCCTTCACCTGCTTAGGATTCCCTGGAAATGGCATTGAGAGATATCCTGCCTATCTCTCCAACCCAGAGGTTGTCCTTAGGTAGCCATAATTATAGCCATTGATACACTTGTCCTCCATGAACTTGTCTAATCCTTTCTTAAAGCTGTCAAGACTGACAGCTGTCACCACTTCTTCTGGCAGGGAGTTCCATAGACCAGTAATCCTCTGGGTGAAAAAGTACTTTCTCTTATTTGTTTGAGAACTAGTACCCAAAAGTTTCATGGAGTGTCCCCAAGTTCTAGTGTTGTGCGATAGGGGAAACAGTTTTTCCTTATCTACTTTGTCCACACCGTGCATGATTTTATAAACTTCAATCAGGTCACCTCTTAGACGCCGTCGTTCAAGAGTGAAAAGGCCCAACCATTGCTGCCTCAGATGGTAAGGAAGGTGTTCCAGTCCCCTAATCATTCTGGTTGACCTCCTCTGTACTTTCTCCAACTCCATAATATCCTTCTGGAGGTATGGTGACCAGAACTGTACACAATATTCCAGATGGGGCCTCACCAAAGATTTATAAAGAGGCAAAATGACACTTGCTGACTTATTTTCTATACCCTTCCTAATGATCCCTAACATTGAGTTTGCTTTTTTCACTGCTGAGGCACACTGGGTTGACATCTTCATTGAGCTGTCCACCAGGACACCAAGGTCCCTTTCCTGGTTTGTCGCAGAGAGTTCAGACCCCATCAGTTTATAAATGTAATTGGGGTTTTTTGCCCCAACATGCATCACTCTGCACTTACTGATGTTGAAGCTCATTTGCCACTGTTTTGCCCACTCCCCCAGTGTCAAGAGATCCCTCTGGAGCTCTTCACAATCTCTCACAGTTTTCACTACCCTGTATAATTTAGTGTCATCAGCAAATTTGGCTACCTTGCTTTTTACTCCTACCTCTAGATCATTTATGAAGAGGTTGAAAAGCAGGGGTCCCAGTACTGAACCTTGGGGGACCCCACTCTTTACTTCCCTCCACTTGGAGAAGTGTCCATTTAGTGCTACCCTCTGTTTCCTGTCCCTTAGCCAGTTGCTGATCCAGGACAAGACCTGTCCCTTTATTCCATGACTGGTAAGTTTATTCAAGAGCCTTTGGTGTGGGACCTTGTCAAAAGCCTTCTGAAAGTCCAGATAAACAATGTCAACTGGATCCCCCTTATCCACATGCTTGTTGACACTCTCAAAAAATTCCAACAGATTAGTGAGGCATGATTTGCCCTTGTAAAAGCCATGTTGGCTCTCCTTTAGCAGCGCCTTCTCTTCTATGTACCTATTAATTCTATCTTTTAGGATGGTTTCCATCACTTTACCTGGGACACATGTCAAACTGACAGGTCGGTAATTTCCTGCATCACCCCTGGATCCTTTTTTGAAAATTGGTGTTACGTTCGCTACCTTCCAGGCATCAGGCACAAAGCCTGATTTGAGGGAAATATTATATATTTTGGCTAGGAGATCAGCAATTTCGTCTTTAAGTTCCCTGAGAACTCGTGGATGGATGCCATCTGGTCCTGGTGATTTGTTAGTGTTTAGCTTAACAAGACATGCAAGGACCTCCTCCCTGGTTATTTCTATCTTGCTTAATTCTTCGGTTTCCCTCCCTATGAAGATAGGCTCTGTTTTGGGCATGTGTTCTCTGTCTTCTTCAGTGAATACTGAAGCAAAGAATTCATTGAGTCTCTCTGCAATCTCTGTTTCCTCTTTAATAACCCCTTGCCTTCCATTGTCATCTAATGGTCCAATGGCCTTCCTAGTTGGGTTCTTACTTCTAATGTACTTAAAGAAGTCTTTGTTATTTCTCTGAGTATTTTTAGCTATACGCTCCTCAAAGTCTTGCTTTGCTTTCCTGATTGTTGCCTTGCATTTGTTCTGCCAGAATTTATGTTTCTGCCTGCTGTCCTCATTTGGACAAGCCTTCCATCTTCTAAATGAGCTTTTCTTGCTCTTGATCACTTCCCGAACAGCTCCTGTAAGCCACATCGGAGTCCTCTTGGACCTGGCAGTGCCCTTTTTCCTTTTGGGTATGCATTCCAATTGGGCCTCTGTTATTGTTTTTGTAAACAAACTCCATGCCTCTTGGAGTGTTTGGAGTCTCTCAATTTTCCCTTTCAGCTTCTTTTTTACTAGTTTCCTCATCTTTGGGAAATTTCCTTTTTGAAAATTTAAGGTCTCTGTTTTAGATTTTATCAGTGACTTGCAGTCTATGATCAAGTTAAACATAATTGAGTTGTGGTCACTGTTCCCTATTGGATCAGTCACATTAACATCTTGCACCAGATCCTGAGTATTACTCAGGATCAAGTCAAGGATTCTTGTACCTCTAGTTGGGTCTTCAACCATCTGTCCCAGGGAACAATCATTTAGCATATCTAGGAACTTTATCTCTTTATCATGTGCTGAACAACAGTTTACCCAGTCTATGTGAGGGTAATTGAAGTCCCCCATTATAACCAGGCTTCCCTTCCTGGATGCCTCCTTTACAACATTCTCCAACTGCCAGTCTCCCTCAAGAGTTTGGGTCGGAGGCCGATAGTATATGCCTACTGTTAGACCATCCTTGTGGCCTGGTACTCTTACCCACAGAGCTTCTAATGGTGACTCTAAATCACCTAGATATTCCAATTCATACGATTTTATCACTTCTTTGACATACAAGGCTACACCACCTCCTGTTTGCCCCTTCCTATCCTTCCTGTACAGTTTGTAGCCTGGGATAACTGTATCCCATTGGTTATCATCTGTCCACCAGGTTTCAGTGATACCAATAATATCAATATTCTTATCTATTGCTAAGTATTCCAGCTCCCCTATTTTGTTCCGGAGGCTTCTGGCAATTGTATACAAGCATTTATATATGCTTTCCTGATACAGTCTTTTAAGTCCAGTTACATTGTTAGACTGCCTCTTGCATCCTTCTGCTAGAGTGCTGGTGACTAGCTCCTTGCTCTGCTCAGTAATTTTTGCATCCTCCTCACTACTCAAGTACACACTTTCCCGAACCGGATGCTGCCCAGCTCCTGTCGGCTTTCCCCCAGTTATCAGTTTAAAAGCTGCTCTGCAGGTAAAGTCCCAGGTAAAGTGATGGAACATCAATAGACATGTGTACAGATGGTTTGATGAGAAACCTGGATGGCCTCTTGGTCTGGATCCAACAGCAAGGGTGAGGGCCTCATAGCCTTTCAAAATAAAACCAACCGGTTTAAGCAAGTCTTTTTAAAAAAGCTTTGCAAATTGTACTATGATCAGTGGAACTTTCTTCTACCTATATAACCGTATCGTCGTCTGCAACTCATATCCAAGAATGCATTTTTCCCCTGGAGCAGGAAAAATGCCATTGGCATGAAGTTGTTTAAGGTGGATCCCAGCTTGCCATGAATTGACCCACCCACTATGATCACGGAGCCATTTCTTGCGGCACATATGAAATGAGACATGCAGGATTTAACAACAGGACTGCAATGGTCTGCTGCAGCCTTTAGGATATTATCAAGGTGCCCCTTCACAGCCAGTCCATCTGGCATGGCTTCTTCTGCCTCCATGACCATTTGGAATCAAAGTTCCACCTCAACTCATTTTGCTGTTGGGCCCAATAAGATGGTTTCCAGTGGCATTTCCTCCACTGAGGGAACCATCACCCCACATAAAGGAAATCAGCCGCCCGTAGCCATTGGCCCCTTTAGGGAGTGAGATTATTTACCGCCACCCAACACTTGGCATTGAGTTGCTGGCTGTACAGTCAACTCCATTACCATAGCAAGATGTTTGGCCAGACATTGATGTAGCCATATAGACCAGTGGAAAATAGATTTCAGCCTTAATTAAATTAACAAGTTCATTTTAAAAAATTAAATTTAAAATTTAACTGGTTAAATATCCCCTAGGAAGCCTGGGTCCTGCATTACATGATGAGTTTTCATAGTAAGAGGCCTTTTACTCTTTAGACATGCTGCTCTCTATGTCTGAGTAACATTAAAACCAAAAACTGAGGGGGATTAAGGAAAAGTATCCCCTCCCTAGGCAGATGCACCTATTAGGGAACATCTGTAGGCATCCAGGCTTTCTTAAGACATTGAGCCCACCTACCAAGAAATCACTCCAGATAGATTGATTTCTTACTTCCAGTGGAAGAATGAGCCAAGAGGCCCATTCTTTTATAATTTGTGCAAAATGTCTTCACAAAATGTCTTTTTCTATTGTTGAAACACATACACTTTTATACACAGACAAAGCACAGAGAGAAGAATGGACTGGTTAATCAAAAAGGACTTATCCAACTGCCTAGTGTTTGCAATTGTCTGCAACTGAAGCATTAAATATATGCAATTTGCACAAAAATTCTCACAAATTCAAGAACTGACATCATTTGCTGTATGGGACCAAAGACAACAGGACAGCCGAAGGGTTGGCTTAACACAGGTTTATTGCTTGGGGATCTGGTGGAGCATGAGGTAATGGCGGTGATACATCTCTTTATATACAGTAGGGTTATACATTTGAATCTTGTAGCACGGTAGCTCATTGGCCGCTACCTGCGTGGCCTCGCCCAGGCACGCCTCTCTTCCGTAGTTCTTCTTTCCTGCTGCTGAATGCGGGGAAGGTTTTCCCGCGGCTGTCCGTGATTGAGCAATGTGAACCATGTGAGATTGAACGCTCGCAGCTGCCCTCTATGGGCTGCTTGCTCGCGTTCCTTTACAGCTGCAATACATTGTAATTGGGGTGGTTACATTCTGACAGTACAAGACATGCATACACAACATCCCTCCCCCCTAGGAAGGGACGAAGTCCCGCAACCAATGTGGCTTGCCGCACATTCGCTTGGGGCGTGCTTGCGCCTGCCCTAGTACCGGAGAGCCTGTGATCCCTGCCTCCGTGGGTGCTTGTCCTGCAACGGGAAACGGGGATTCATTAGTGGCTCTGTGGGGCGTCTGTGCCTGCCTTGCGCTGGGGGAAGGGAATGGGATGAACAACTGGGACGTGAACCCCTGTCTGTTTCCCTCGGACCCCGGGGACCCTCCGATCGTGAACCGCGGGACCGATGAGGATGCCCTTGTGGTTCTGCTCCCTTCTGTCCCCCGCTCGGGGGACCTTGAGACTGTGGCGGACGGCCTCGCCGTCGCCTCCTGCCTTGGGGGTGTCGGTCTCCGGGACATTGGCGCTATGTTGCACTCTAATTCACAGGGGCTTCTGGGACTGGAAGTACCAGGGGCTGAACTGAAACCCCTCTTCTCGCTAGGACGGGTGGGGGACCACTCCGCTAACTCCCCCTGGCACTGTAAATTAAAATCTAAACTTTTTGGGGATTCTGTATTTTGGGAACGCTCTCGGGGGATGTGTGTGTGTTCGGGGCTCTTCCTTTCCGCCGCAAACTCCCGCAAAAGATTTCTGAGGATCGATTCCCTTTCCTCCCCCCTTGGTGGGGACCCATGTTCCCCTTTCCCTCCCCCTTGGGTTAAGCGGGTGGGGGAGTACCCTAACGCTGATTCGTTGCTACTCTCGTCTTCGTCCTGCTTTCCGGGGACCCTCCGCCTGAGTTGATCTGCGTGCCGCCTCCACAGGAGGCCTGTATCGGTCTCCACGCGGTACGAGACGGGGCCGGTTTGTTCTATTACAATGCCGGGCACCCAGGCTGGTCCCCCACTGGCGTAGTTCCTGCAATGCACGGGGGCGCCTACGCTAAAACTCTTTGAGGAATCCATCTCTACATTTCGCCCTTTGTCTTCTACTCTGGTGGGGTCTAGCCTGGAGATTACCGTAGCCAGCTTCCGGCGCATTAGCAACTCCGCGGGGGAGTATCCTGACGCTAGTGGGGTGACCCTGTACCTTAGTAGGAACTGGCATAGTTGTCGGTCTAGATCTCCGGAGCCCATGTGCCGCAGCGCGTCTTTAGTGGTGCGCACGAGGCGCTCTACTTGGCCGTTGGTGGCCGGGTGGAAAGGGGCGGAGGTGATGTGCCGAATGGCGTTGAGATCTATGAATTCCCTGAACTCGGCGGACGTGAAACAGCTAGCGTTATCACTGACGAGGGTGTCGGGTAAACCGAACGTGGAAAAGACCCTCCGTAACTGTCTAACTGTGGTGGCCGAGGAGGTGCTCGAGACTGGGATGACCTCCAACCACTTTGAGAACGCATCCACCACTAGGAGGAAAAGCGTTCCCCTGAACGGCCCTGCGAAGTCTACGTGTACCCGGGACCAGGGCCCCCTCGCTGCGTCCCACTCTCTATGTGGCAGACGAGCCTCTTCTGGCCTGGAGCTTTGGCACGCTTCGCAAGTGCCGACCATGTGCTCGATGTCGGCATCTAGCTGGGGCCACCAAAAGTAGCTACGGGCTAGTGCCTTAGAGCAGACGATTCCGGGGTGGCTGACGTGCAGCAGTTTAAGCACCCTCGGCCAGAGGGACGTGGGGATCACTACCCGCTGTCCCCACAAAAGGCAACCCCTCTCTAGGGACAACTCTAATTTCTTTTTGAAAAATGTGTCGAATTCCGCTGCTGGGGAAGACACGGGCCACCCTTTCTGTACCCAGGAGCAAACTGTAGCTAACGTTTTGTCCTTACTGGTCGCTTTGGCGATGTCGGCCGGTACTACTGGAGGGGAGTCTAGGACCTCTATCATTAAAACCTGATGGTCTCTCTCTTCCTCGCCCACGTGACAGCAATCCCGGGGAATGGGGGACCTCGACAGGGCATCCGCGTGGCTGATCTCCTTTCCGGGCCGGTATACCAACGCGTGCTGATACGCGTTGAGAAAAATGGCCCACCTGAGCATTCTCGGGGACAGGATTTGGGGTGTGGGCTTATCTGCGGTGAAAATGCCTAGCAAGGGCTTGTGGTCAGTCACTATGGTGAAGGGGCGGCCATACACGAAATCATGAAATTTCTTGGTCCCCGCAATTATCGCTAGTGCTTCCCTGTCTGTCTGGGCGTAGTTTCTCTCCGCTTGGGACAAGGACCTAGAGTAAAACGCTATCGGGGCCTCCCTCCCGTTCTCCAGCACGTGGCATAACACCGCCCCCACCCCCACCGGGGATGCATCGCAAATCAGGACCACTGGGCGTTTGGGATTGAAGTGGGTCAGTACAGCATCTGATGCCAGGAGTCGCTTCAGGTCATTGAAAGCCTTCTCGTGGTCGTCGCCCCACTTCCATGCCTCGTCCTTTTTTAACAATTTGTGTAGCGGTTCCGCCACGGCTGCCTTCCGAGGAAGGAAGGAGTGGTAGAAGTTGAGCAGCCCAAGGAACGACTGCAGCTCGGGCTTGGAGGTGGGGCGAGGGGCCTTTTTGATGGCGGCCACCTTGGATTGGGATGGCCGTATTCCCTCGGGAGTAATGCGGAATCCTAGGAACTCGACCTCGGTTGCGAAGAAGACGCATTTGTCCTTTCGCAACCGCAACCCCGCCTTTTCGAATTTCTCTAGGACTCTTCCCAACCTTTCTGCCAATTCTGCCCGGCTCCCCCCCGTAATCAACACGTCATCAAAGTAGGGCAACACCCCCTCTAGTCCCTTTAGGAGGCGTTCCACGAGTGATTGAAAAATCCCGGGCGCCGAATTCATGCCGAATTGGAGGCGCGATACTTGGAACGCCCCTTTGTGTGTGACTATGGTCTGCGCAGCAGCTGCGGCGGGGGTGACCGGGAGCTGCTGGTAGGCTTGGGCCAGGTCGAGTTTTGCAAAACACCTCCCCCCGTGCAACCTGGCCAACAAGTGGCTGACTACCGGCACCGGATACGCATTAGGGCGGATCGCCTTATTGATGGTGCACTTGTAATCAGCGCATATGCGGACCTCCCCGTTGGCCTTGAGTGCTGTTACAATTGGAGTTTCCCACTCCGCAGAATCAACAGGAACAAGAATCCCCTGGCCCACCAATTTGTCCAACTCCGCCTCTATTTTGTCTTTTAGGGCGAAAGGCACCCTGCGCGGTTTAAGTCTGATTGGACGCACTCCAGGGTCCAGGTCAAAAGTCACTGGGGGGCCCTTGAACTTTCCGAGTCCTTTTTTAAAAACTTCGGGGTGCGCCTCACACACGCTCTGTATTGGATCAGTCCCGGCGGCGTGTATTCCCACGGCGTGCACCCCCGATGAACAACCCCAGGGGCTGAAACCATTGAGTCCCGAGGAGGCTGCATTTACCTCCTTTGAGGACGACTAGGGGAAGCGTTGCAGTGCGCTTTTTGAACTGGACCTGGAACTTCCCAACCCCCAACACCGGGATGCGGTTCCCTTGCACGTCCTTTAGTGTGGCCCTCAGCGCCTTGAGCTTGGGCCGCGCGTGGGGGGGTATCTTTAGGAACTCTCCCTGAGAGATAATAGAGTAAGAAGAACCCGAGTCCACCTCCATCCTAACAGGGGCCCCTTGTATTACTACCTCGACGAAGTATCGGGGATGCTCCGTGGAAACGCTGAAAACCGGGGCGTCGTCCTCGCTGTCGTCGGAGATGCGTCCGACGCCGTCCCGCTTCCTCGTGGTCCGGGTGCCGTGGTCCTTGGGCCTCGCGGTGCGATCCTGCCTCGCCGAGCGGTCTGGGGAGCTCCTCTTGGCCTCGCGCCGCTTCCGGCAGACCTTGGCGATGTGCCCGCGCCGGCCGCAGTTGTGGCACTCGGCCTTGCGGAACGGGCATTTGGCGCGGGCGTGGGCGGCGCCGCAGCCGTCGCAGCGCCGGCCCTCCTTTTGGACCTTCCGGACATCGTCGTCGTCGCCGCTCTCCGTGGCTGAGTCCGAAACTCGCCGGGCCGCGCGCACCGAGCTCTCTGCCTTGGCGGTTTTCGGCCGCCAGTCCTGGAGCTCTTGCACACCGGCCGTCGTGGCTTCCGCGGCCTGCGCTGTGTCGAGGACCGTTTGCCACGTGGGGGGCGGGCTCCTGTTTCATCAGCGCGCGCTGAGTTTCGGTGTCCCTCAGGCCGCAGAGCAGGCAGTCGCGGAGGGTGACTTCTGGGGTCTCCCATTTGCAGGGGCCGGCGGCCAGCCGCAGGGCCGCGGCGAACTCGGCGACCGATTCCCCGGGCGCTTGGACTCGCCTCCAGAACGCGCTCCGAGCGGGGAACATCGCTATCGCGGGCCGGAGGTGGGCGCGCAACACAGCCAGAAGCTCTTTGGCTTTGTAGTCGCCCACCCTCCTCGGCGCGATCAGGTCCACCAGAGTCCTCTTTGTCTCGTGTCCGAGCATGCGGACGAAGATGGCCCTCTTCTTGTCCTCGTCTGAGACTTCGAGCTCCACCAGCGCTCCGTTGAAGTCTATCTCAAACAGCTCCAAGTCTCCCGGCTTCCGGATCTCGTAGCCGGCGCATGTCTTGGTCCCGTGGGCAGCCATGAATCCCATCCTCGTCGCCAGTTTGCTGTATGGGACCAAAGACAACAGGACAGCCGAAGGGTTGGCTTAACACAGGTTTATTGCTTGGGGATCTGGTGGAGCATGAGGTAATGGCGGTGATACATCTCTTTATATACAGTAGGGTTATACATTTGAATCTTGTAGCACGGTAGCTCATTGGCCGCTACCTGCGTGGCCTCGCCCAGGCACGCCTCTCTTCCGTAGTTCTTCTTTCCTGCTGCTGAATGCGGGGAAGGTTTTCCCGCGGCTGTCCGTGATTGAGCAATGTGAACCATGTGAGATTGAACGCTCGCAGCTGCCCTCTATGGGCCGCTTGCTCGCGTTCCTTTACAGCTGCAATACATTGTAATTGGGGTGGTTACATTCTGACAGTACAAGACATGCATACACAACACATCAGTAATACCTTGCCATCTCATAGGCAAGGAGTGAAAATCCACAACTGCTTGTTCTCATGTCCCAAAATGACAAGCTGAATGGGCAAATCCCTGCTTCAGGTGCTGTGAGACTGTAATTTCTATAACTTTAACCAGTGCAGTCAGTAGGGACGGAAGCTTGGAATGGCAGCCAACAACATCTGAGAGTCATGCTTTCCACATCTCTACTTTAGAAGAATTGTTCATATGTATTTGGCTAGAAATCAAGCTGCTTCTAACCACGGGTAGTTTGAAAGGGGCCTGGAAAGGTAGGTATTTTGTGGTTTCCTCTCAAAATGGCAGACATGGTGCTTGGAGAGATCGGACATCTTCAAATAATCAGCTGCTTGAAGGAATTCATGACCATAATTTCAAGATTCTAATCTGCCCCTCCAAATCCTAAATCGATACCCCAAGCCCCATTAGATAGAGGTCTCCGGCCATCTATTGCATTGAGCCTTGACAGCTCAATGGAGAATTCATTGTTAATTATTCCATCTGCATACCGAATCTAGACAGAGGGAGTATATAAACAAGGTGGTCTTAATGGTTATCCCACAATCATAAAACTCCTTTCCCCTGGAGGCATCAAACCCAAACAGCAACACGTTCCCCAGAAACATTAAAGACATTTCTATTTGGTTTGGCTTTTGGTTACTATAGGGTCTTTATGTTTTGTTATATCTGGTTTTATGGAATATCATGGCTGTATGAATTCTGTGTATGCACACATGCAGAGAAAAGGAGGGTGGGGGAGAGAAAATATATTTGACTTCCATTGACAGAGGCATCAATATTCTGGAAAGCTGAAATCTGGGCCATGTATAACACACCATGATGAATAGTAAAGTCACACAGACAAGCAGCTCATTTTTTATAGACTGGTTCATCTGCTCTCTGTAGAACTTGGAAAGGTCCTGTTTTTCTTGTAAATTAGGGCTCTCAGATATTTGCAGCACGGGCAGGGACCAGTGCCCATGCTGGCTGGTTTATTTTGGAAGTTATAGCAAAAAATATTATTATTATTATTATTATTATTATTATTATTATTATTATTATTATTATTATTATTATTATTATTATTATTATTATTATTATTATTATTATTATTATTATTATTATTATTGCCAAGACCTTACCATCTCTATGAAGGCTTCTGTGCATCTCACATAGTAACTAAATCATTCTCTCCAGCCCACAGCAAAATGCTATTGTGCATTCGAAGTAATGATAAGGATCCCCTTGACCCCAAATATGTCTGCTACCAAAGTCCATCTAGTTCAGCACTCTTATTTTGAACTCCAACTAGCCCAGGCTTTCATGATACAGCACATGAACTGGTAGCTATTTTTATTTCAGTTCCTTTTTATAGGTTCCCCTCAAAAATTTACAATTTTCTTCTTATTCTGCATTGGAAGAGTGGAAAAATAAAATGTTAAAACATGCCAGTGTGTGTGTGTGTGTGTGTATGTGTGTGTGTGAAATGAGAGATTTGTCAGAAAGAGCCTCCTCAAAGATTATGGATACTTTTTACATTTTTGAACCACAATCATGCATACTCTGAACAAGAACAGCCTTGTTTTGTTGTTTAGTGTTCTGGAATCAAGACGCCTGAAACAGCCGTATAGTAGCTTAACACATCTTTATTGCATGATGGTCAGGGGGAACATGTGGTAATAGCGGACAAACAGCTCATTATATACGGTGGCTATACATTTGAATGTGGCTCCTCGGTAGCTCATTGGCTACTGTCTGCGTGACATCATCCTTAGTCACACCCTTCTTGTCCAGGTGAGGTAGTGGCGGGAATCTTTCCTGCGGCTGTAGGTATTTGGAGAATTTGTACCATGTGAGCTGGATGCTTGCTACTGCCCCCAGTGGTCACTAGCTCACGTCCTCATACAGAAGGTTACCATGTTACTTTTAGAGATTGTTACATTCACTCATTCGTGTGGTTAGATTGACTTAAAGACATATTACAAGCCATACACAACACCCCTCCCCCCTAGGATGAGACGAAGTCTCTCATCCAATGTGGTTTTTCATGTGAGCATTTTGGGCGTGCGGCTGACTGGCTTGTTCCGGGGGAACTAGCGCTTCTCTGTTCCCTGAGCTCTTGTCCTGCAACAGGAGAGGGAGACTCGTTAGCGACTTGCTGCAGATCTGCAGCTTCTGGGCTAGGGGTAAACTCCAATGTGGGAAAACCGGGGGCATTGGGGGTGAACAGAAAACCCCTCTTCTCGCTTGGACGGGTGGGGGACCACTCCGAAACCACCACGCCCCAGTTTTGTAACTCAAAATCAAATTCATCCTTGGAGATATCTGCAGGGACAAACTCACTCCTCTCCTCGCTCCTGCTGGTGTTACCCAAAGGATCCGGGTTTGTAACTGCCCCTTCCCCCCTTGGCAGGGATCGCAGGTCCCCCTCTTCTCCCCCTTGGGCTAAGTGGGTGGGGAAGGACCCTATTGCTGAGTTTTGTTGTGTGGTTTCTGTGCTCTGAATACCTGGAACCCGTTGCCGGAGTTGGTCTGCATGCCGCCTCCAGAGTAGACCTGTGCTGGTCTCGACGCAGTTCGAGACAGGCCCTGTTTGGCCAATGACTACCCCCGGGACCCAGGCTGGCCCTGCGGCTGCATAATTCCTGCAATGGACTGGGGCACCTATTTTGAAACTCTTAGTGTCCCTTATCCCTATGTTCCTCCCAGTATCCTCCACCCTGGTGGGGTCCAATCTGGTTAGCATCGTGGTCAGTTTCCTGCGCATGAGGAGTTCCACGGGCGAGTAGCCTGATGCCAGCGGTGTCACTCTATACCCCAACAGGAATCAGCATAGCTGTAAGTTCAGATCCCTGGGGCCCATGTGCCTCAGCGCTTCCTTTGTTGTACACACGAGGCGTTCTACCTGTCCATTGGTCGCTGGATGAAAAGGGGCAGAGGTGATGTGCCGAATGGCATTTATTTCAATGAATGCCTGGAATTCGGCGGACGTGAAACTACTCACATTATCGCTCACGAGCAATTCGGGTATTCCGAAAGAACTGAACACCTTGTGCAATTGCTTAATTGTTGCAGCTGATGAGGTGTTAGCCATTGGGATAACTTCTAGCCACTTGGAATAAGCATCCACTATAAGGAGGAAAAAGGAACTTCTGAAAGGACCTGCGAAATCTATGTGTAGGCGGGACCACGGCCCCTTGGCTGCATCCCATTCTCTGTGCGGAAGTCAGGACTCTTCGGGCCGAGAGCTTTGGCAACTCTCACAACTGTTCACCATGTGTTCTATGTCAGCATCTAATTGGGGTCACCAGAAATAGCTCCTGGCCAGGGCCTTGGAGCGGACAATTCCCGGGCGGCTGACGTGCAGTAACTTGAGCACCCTTGCTCTCAAAGACTCAGGAATGACCACCCGCTGACCCCAAAGGAGGCAACCCCTCTCTGTGGACAGTTCGATCCTCTTTCTAAAAAAAGGCGCAAATTCTGCCGCTGGGGAAGTCGTTGGCCACCCTTTTTGCACCCAAGAGCTCACTAGGGCCAACGTCTTATCTCTCCCTGTCGCCTTGGCGATGTCGGCGGGTACAATTGGGGGTAAATCCAGAGCCTCTATCAGGAGCACTTGGTGGTCCTGTTCCACTTCACACTTGGGGTTGCCAACATGGGGCAGTGGTGACCTAGAGAGTGCATCCGCATAGCTTATGTCCTTTCCGGGGCGGTAAACCAGTGTGCTCTCATATGCGTTAAGAAAAATGACCCATCGCAGCATTCTAGGGGACAGGATCTGCGGCGTGGGCTTGTCCATGGTAAAAATGCCTAGCAGGGGTTTGTGGTCGGTCACAATGGTGAACGGGCAACCATAAAGAAAGTCGTGAAACTTCTTTGTTCCTGCGATTATCGCAAGTGCCTCCCTGTCTGTCTGCGCATAGTTACGCTCTACCTTAGACATTATATACGGTGGCTATACATTTGAATGTGGCTCCTTGGTAGCTCATTGGCTACTGTCTGCGTGACGTCACCCTTAGTCACGCCTTTCTTGTCCAGGTGAGGTAGTGGTGGGAATCTTTCCCACGGCTGTAGGTATTTGGAGAATTTGTACCATGTGAGCTGGATGCTCGCTACTGCCCCCAGTGGTCACTAGCTCACGTCCTCATACAGAAGGTTACAATGTTACTTTTAGAGATTGTTACATTCACTCATTTGTGTGGTTATATTGACTTAAAGACATATTACAATCCATACACAACATGTTTACTAATCTTTCCCAATCCCCAGATGATCAACAAGGCAAAACAATTGAAGTCATCCAGGAAGTACATCACAGAGGAGTTACATTTTTTAAAAAAATTACAGTTCCTGGCCTGCATCCTACAGACACAGACAGTGCTGGCTCTTTGGCTATAAACAGAGATGAGCACTGAACCCCAGAGTCAGATATGACTGGCTTTCGAGCAAGAGCAGCCTTTACCTTTACCTCCTATCTTACCCTTCTCCTGCCATTGGAAATCTGGAAGCTGTAATCCAAAGAAAGGTCATTTCCCCATTTCTAGTTATCACCACATCTTTTACTGCTGGTGCTTCTGGGTCGAAAGGATTAGCCAGTAAAAGATTTCCATTGCTGGTGATAAATCTCTGTTCCCAGGGGATGCCCTCTCACTTAATCTTTGGGGAGACTCCTTTCATGTCCCCCATATTACTCTGCAGGAGAGTATGCTAATCCAGTGTGATGCAGATCAACGCATGGAAAGCAGGTGGATGTGGCCATAAATAAAGCAGCAAGATTGGTCATAGGATGCCTAAAACCATCTCCAATATAAAAAGTGCATTACTTAGCTGGCATCCCTCCACCAAAATTCCACTGAGAAAGTGCTGCTCAGAACGAGAAAATTAAAGTAGGATCCTCAGAAACACACCTGCTATTTGATCACCAACCACCAAAGCAGAGATTGAAATCAAGACACAGTTTCCTCATAACTTCTGCTCCCCCAAACAACCAGCCCCCACAAACTACCCTAAAACTTTGAAAAGCAAGCAAGGAGCTACCATATAACTGGACAAAACCACATGATTCTTTACCGCCTGGCCATGAGCAACCATGGCCTGTGTGGAAAGCTTTAAATCAGGAGTTCTCAACCTTTTTAAGCCAGGGCCTGGGTCACGCTCCCTCAGATAGCTTGGACGGCCAGCGGCCTTTTTGCCCTTCCTCCACCACATGGCACTTCCTGGTGTGGTGGAGGTTGTGGTGGGCCACATGAAATGGTGCTGTGGCCCACATCCGGCCCGTGGGCCACAGATTAAGAATCCCTGCTTTAAATAGACTGCATGTCAGGGTAGGAAGATCAAGTGCTAATCTGAGAAAGTGGGGTTTCCCTGTAGATTGGAAGCCTGTGTGAATGTATAGAAGATGAAACAATCACCCATATGATGCAATGCACACAGTGCCCTTCAACGTGCACTGAGCAGGACCTTATGTTGGCAAGATAAATGCTGTTGAGGTGGCCTGATATTGGGTGGATGTCATCTAGTCCTTTTAATTCCTTTTTGCTTTAGATATGTTAATTTTAGTTTTGTATGTTATTATATGCTGGTGGTGCCTCTGACATGAATAAAGAAAGAAACCACATCTTTTGGGCAAGCATTCCAAGTTATCACAGGAGAGCTCTGCACTTAGTCTGTTTTGTCTTTCTTTTACATGTGTGTGTCTGTGTTTGCATATGGATAGGCAGAAAGGCAGACAAACTCTTGATGACATCCAGCAGTTTAGAAGATCTAAACTAAGTGCCTCTGGATTATCAAGGCATTCGGAAGGAGAATGAGAGGTAAGAGAAGAACCGGTGTTGGTGGAGAGGCGGGGGAAGCAAGGAGACCTCACAGAGAGACAAAGCAAAAGCCTCCCTACCACCATCTGCCACACAGCCATGACGTGACTCTCTGGAAACTGACAGCCACTCCTTTTCACGAGGCCTGGGCACGTCAGATGAATCAATCAATCAAAAAAAAAATTCTTATGAAACTTAATCACGGAGGGTCGTGTTAGGGAGTGGGGAACAGATTAAATTACCACGGTATTAGATACGGGAAATGATTTCTGTCAAAACCATCTTTACTGCAATTATAATATGTTAATTATGTATTTCATTAAGTAAGTGGATTAGAGCCTGCACAGATGAAATCATGCTGAAGGCTCTGAATCATTCGCTGAGCAGTGTGGGAGGATGGGGGTGAGGGAAACTCCGTTAATTTTTGAAAACTTTCACATGCCAAACATGTTCTTTCACTCCCTCACTAGGTTCCCCCCCTCCTCCACTTCTAACATTGAGTACAGACACCTTGCTGAGCACTAGCTAGAAATATCGACAGACATAATTTCTTACACTGACACCATTCCAACACTCAGATGGCGCTCAAAATTTCACCCCAAATATTCCTGATGCTTGAATCGTGTGGTTGTCAGAAATGCAAGATGTGAAGGGAATGAAGAACCTGAGAGACTGGTGTGGCATAACAGGAAGACTATCACCATGATGATAGCCAATATTCTGAATGGATACGGCACCTGAAGGAGGATGATGATGATGAGGAGGAGGGAATGGGCTGAATCTCTGAATGAAGAGGAACATCAGCCTTTGGGGGGAGAAGAGGATTCAAATGTTAAGATTGCTCCAGACTATTCACTCTATTTCCAGTACAGTGGTACCTCACACAACTATTTTAATCTGTTCCATGGGGCTCGTTGTTGTATGAAACAATTGCTATATGGTGCATGCATCGTATAGCAATTTTCCCTATGGGATGCATCGTACAACGATTTTCATTTTTTTGCTAAGTGGTTTTTCCCATTAAAAAGAATTGTTGTATGATTTTTTTTCCATAGGGAACATTTTTATGCGGGATGCCATTTCCCCCCAAAACCTTGCTATACGGAGCAATTGTTGTATGATGTTCCACTGTATTTAGTATTGAATGCTATTGCTGATGGAGCCCAAAACTTGTAATGTTACATTTGGGACATCCAGAATCCCCCGGGCAATAATGGAAACAGGTTTGTGTTAAAGTTGTCTAAGGCAAGGATTCTCAACCTGCAGCCTGTGGCACCACTTTATGCACCTCCACTACCACCTCCACCAAACCAGAAAGTGCCATGTGGTGTAGGAAGGGCAAAATGTCCATCCGGCCCCCAAAGCTGTCTGAGGGAGTGTGACCTGGTCCCCAACTTTAAAAGGTTGAGAACTCCTGGTCTAAGGGAAACAGCCCAGTGAAAATTAAGTAGACTCAGTGGCCATGAAGTGTAAGACTTGATCATTGGGGGAAGGGCACAGAAAATCCAGTGGGTGGATGTGCAAAATGAAGAGGTAGATATTAACCTTTTCTAGATGCTTAGTGATTAAGACACTGATCTTGATGACTGGAAGGTTTGGAGGTCAGCATTTTGAGACCCATGTGTTGTGCACCGAATTGAGTGCCTGTCATCCTTCTCAGCTCCTGCCAACCTCACAGTTCAAAAGCAAGATATTGCAAGTAGCTAAACATATACCACTTCAGCGGGAAAGGTAACAGCATTCCAAGCATTCTGGCATCAAGTCATGCTTGCCATATGAACACAAAAATGTCTGCAAATGCAGACAGTGTTGGCTCTTTGCCTGTAAATGAGAATGAGCACAGACCCTAGAGTCACATGTGACTGGCTTTCAAGCAAGGAAGACCTTTATCTTTCTTAGATTTTTTTATCTTTCTGTGGGCCTCATGAAATTTTAGTACCTGATGCAAGAAAAAAAGAACATAAATTGATACAAATGATACATATGACATCTTTTATTCAACTACCCCAAAACACAGTGGGGTGGGTTGTCATTTTTCCCCCTGATTCTCAAACCACTCGATACCCTATAAGGGTTCATGGATTATGAGCCTCAGGAATACACTATCATGGTGTAGGGTGCATCTGGATGAATTAAATTATTTTAAAAATGAGTATTCCCTTGTGTGTTCCCTGATGGTATTTTCTGCTGACATTCCTACTGTTCAGGGTTCAATCAGTATCACCATTACAGCCTTTTCCTAATTCCTAGGCACTGCTGGCTCCTGGTGAGCACTTTTATTTTCATGATTGTTGAAATGGTATCAGAAGATGCAGGAAAATCCTTTTAAAATGTTTTCTCTGGTTTTTAAAGGGGAAAATAAAGGAAATACAGCATTCATATGATAGACTGTAATGAAGTTCAAGATATTTGGAAGTTTTTTAAAGTTCCAAATTCTGAATCCAACTGTTGGTGTTAGTGAACATTATTTTTCTTTTCATACTAGTGAAACACAGAATAAAGCAGACACATTAGGTACTGTACTGTATTTCTTGCTCATTTTCAAATTCTGCAGGTATTACCACATGCAGAATTCTAATTTTCTTGGCATTCAATAAAAACCAAGAACAAGTAATAAATGTTTTTCTTTGAAAGGAAAAAAAAGAAAAATTGGTAGAAAGGAGGAAATTACAACATTCATTTCATTGCTGCTACTGGTAGTGACATAGATTCTCATCTATGACAAGTCTTCCTTAAAAGTAAAAGGAAAAAAAACCAGAGATCCATAAGAAATGGCTGATTACTCCCAGAAGACTGTAACGCTGCTGTAAGCCACTCATTTGCTTTTATTTGCATAAATGACACATTCTGAAAGCAGACCATCAGCTGGTGTCAACTGATGTGACTCCATTGACTTCAACAGTGCTGTGCTAATTTACACAGCTGGATATCTGAACTCAACCAATTCTGTGTTATTTCAACTCAGTCCTCAAATCCACAACCTCCTATGCTGTGAAAGGTTGAGTTTGCTTTTGGATAAGGCTTGAAGGATATGATGAAAGAAAGATGGGATTCTTCTAACCCAAATAAGGCCCACTAATACCATTTTGGTGATTCGCAGATCTCTCCTAGAACCTCCACATGACCTCTGTTGGGAAACAAAATACACACACACACAAAGGGCTGAGTTGCTCCTAAGCCCACCAAGCAGTGGAGATGGCCTGTTTGAGCAAATGGCGCACCAGCCCACCTCAGGTTAATATTACAATTAACAGAAAATTTTAGGAACATTACTAATCCGGGAGCCAGGTTTGTTTTTCTGCTCCTTAGAAGACAAGACATGAGACAAATGGACTCAATAAAGAAAGGTATGACCTTTAGTTTGCAAAACCCAAGCTGACAATCATTAGTTCACAGGATCACCTAAAGCTATAAATGGCATAACAACAAATAACAAAAATGGAGTTGTGGAGTAAGTCTATCACACATGGACGGGGGAGTATCTGACTGCCTCTGTGTATGTGTGAATCCTTTCTTGACTGGCTAGATGTGTGTATCCATTTAATCTCCCCTCCTCTAAGCACCAACCCTTAGCTGTTATGCTTATGAATTATCCTAATGCGTAAACAATGATGGCATCACTTAAGCACCTAGGGAGGAAGCTACTTAATTTGAGCACCACCACAGCCCTTTTACAGCATTCACAAACTGATTTCAAAAAACACATAAAGAGAGTTCATGGGAGAATACCACACATTCCACCATCATTTCCATCACCTCTCAGTTTAGGTCATCCTCTGCTCTGAACTGGAGAGAGTTTCCATCAGATTTGGAACCCTTAAAAATGATAGTTACAAATTGCTTGGAGAAGGTCTACTATGGATAGTGGAGGCTCTTCTCTTCAGACTATGTGAGAGGAATGATGGCAGAAGGTAGCAACAATGGTATATACTTCCCCTTTGTAATGCAATCATTGCTGGACCCACTCCCCAATAAAGAGACAGCCGCCATGCTGGGATCGAATCAGGCCACTTTATTAAATAATAACACAATAATGCAAGCGGGCTGCAATAACACTGGTAAGGAGGGGTGATCATCAATTATAACTGACCCACAGAAGCGCAAATGACTTAACCTCAGCTTCTGACGTATGTCCGGCGAACGGCAAGGTTTGCACGCTGTGTCTAGCATGGCAACACATTGTTCCTGGTCAACACCTGATTGGCCACCCAAGTTTCCCTCTATCTAATCCTTCCTGCGGCCAACCAAGCACGTACCTGCCAGACTCATGAGGGTCATCCAGAACCTCCTTACCAGTGCTAACCACCAAGCGACCAAAAACTGGAACAAAAAGGCACCCCAAAAACTCAACCATCAGTGGCAGTGCGGGATGGGCGAAAACGACAAGAACCAAGAGGCCAATTGAGGTTCAAGCAAAAATTCTGATCCGGCCCCGAAGCAACCACGAAAGTCACACTGTCACCAAGGGAGGGGTGGTGGGGAAATGCTGCCTGGCGCAGTCGATCAAGTGCCGGAGGGCGGTCCGAGCCTCTCCCTTTCAAGGGAAGGCCCGGCCCCCACCCCTCTTCCGGTCCTGCACCATCTCTTGATGGGACGGGGGCAGCAAAGCGCGCAGCTGCACATTCGCACCGCCGCGCGTCCCTTTTATGAACACCTGAATAAGGCCCTCTATTATGCCCGCCCACTTAGAGGGTGTAGAGCATTGTAACTGCCATGGATTCATCCAGCTGAATTTCAGGTTGGCAGGGTCCTGAGCATTCAACTCTAGCACATATTCCTAAACTACAGCATTGAACAGCTCTACAGGTAAGCACATCACCAATTGACACATGCCAGAGTTCTTTAGGATGAAACCGCAGCAGTGAAAGTGGTATCCAACTGCTATAACTGTGTAGTGCAGAAACTGTACAGATATACCTTTGGCAATATATGAATATACATTGGAGAATCCAGTGAAATGTAAGTAAAGGACCACTTTATCTTACTCTGAGAAATTCCTTTCTCAGCAGATGTTGACTGCTTCTCACTTAAGCAAAAACGTTTCTCCATGTATCCCAAGTGCCTCATATGTCAACAAAGGAAACTAAGCCTTCCCAATTGTAGCACCATGATCACACATTCCCTCACCTCAGAGAAATAAAGAAGCAAGACATGTTCAATATATGGTGAAAAGACATTGGGACACAATTTTATTTAAAATTCAATTAACTTTAACCCCGAACCCAGGGATTCTCAACCTGCGGCCTGTGGGCTGGATGTGGCCCGCAGCACCATTCATGTGGCCCGCCACCACTGCCACCCCATCAGGAAGTGCCATGTAGTGGAGGAAGGGCAAAATGGCCATCCAGCCCTGAAGCTGTCTGAGGGAGCATGACCCAGCCTCTGGCTTAAAAGGTTGAGAACTCCTTCCCTAACCTGTCTATGGGGCTGGGGGGGGGGGGGGCTGCCAGTGCTATACCTGATACCAGAGCATGGAAATGAAACATCTGAGGAAGGCTGCTGGAGTGACTAAAAGATATAAAATCATGCATGAGATTGTAAGAAAAAGAATTGGAACAGAACCCACCTTAAAGTACATAGAGAGACAACAAATAAAGTGGTTTGCCCATTTGGAGAAAATGTCTTTGAATTCTATACCGTACAAGGCACATGTGGAAAGAGAAGAAGGACAAAGAGCTCACGGCAGACTCAGGAAGGTGAAGGGACAACATCAAAGACATATTACAAGAACACTAAAATAGCACTGGTGGAGGCCCCTAGAAGTGACAGGCCAAGAATCTTGTATCTCCCTCGACACCCGAAGGGGTAAAAGAGGAACTAAAGACAAAGAAGATCCACTACCAAGTGGCTAGGGAGCCCTGAGCAACTCACTCTCCTTCTTAGTCTCAGTCTTTCCATCTGGTATATGGGCATTATTCCACTAGCACAGCGGTTCCCAACCTTTTCATGCCTTGGGCTGGACCACATCCCCTGGACAGCTGAGCAGGCCAGTCACGTGGTTCTTCCCGTCATAAATACTACCATAAAACACACCCACAGCTATCGTAAATGTGTTTACGACAGCCATGGGTGCATTTACGGCAGCGTTTATGGCAGGTGCAGGTGCATTGACACATGCATGGGTGCATTTTACAGCTATCATAAATGTGTTCACTTCCACTTCAGGTAGTGGTGAGGGCAGCGGCGGGCCACATAAAATGGTGCCATGGGCCAGGTCTGGCCCACTGGCCGTAAGTTGTCCACCCCAGCACTAACATTACAGGGTTGCTCCATATAATGTGTTTGATAAACTTTATATAGATGTCTGTGATTACACATTTTCCAGTGTTTAAATTGTTATTTTAATATAAATAGTAAATAATAAATAACTATAATTAGAGAACATTGTATGTTGTTAGAAATTATAACCTATCTGAGATGGACGCTCCTTCACAAAATGAACTGCAATTGCTGGAACCATAACTGGCAGTAGGTATCTAACTATTCTGCAGTGTGTGTGTATTTGTGTGTGAGAGAGAGTGCCTATATGTGTGTGCATGCATGCACATGGAGGTAGATTTCTGCAGTGGTGCACTTGCATTTTTTGCAAGTCACTTTAAATGGGGGGGGGGGGAGGGTGAATTGATGAAACCTCTTGGTAGCTGTTGTTCCCTAGGCCTTGGGTAAATTAAATGACTCATTTTAGAGGTTTATCTTGGAGAGCCAAATTAATGCATAAATAAAAAAAAAATGTGTCAGTCTCTAATTACAACAAGAATCGGGCATCTTGTCACAGGATGGTGGACCTTTCTCTAAATAAACTGGAGTCCATGAGAGACTAGCCCACACATTGAAAATAAAAATGCCAGGCACTGTTGGAGAAGGATAAATCCTCTGGTAGTATCTGGTGTGCTTTTTTATTTTTATTTTTGGTGCAGCTGTTTCATTGCTAGTGGAATATCGGCATCAAATACCTCCTGAATACATTGGGAGGACATGGAATGCACTCTTTAATAAAGGCCCCGCTTCCCAAATCATGAATGTTAGAAATGAAGAACATACGCTATAGACACATATCAAATTCCTTCCAATTATTCAGTTTATCAGTAATAATCATCACATAGTGCTTTTTTATTTTTTTATTTTTTTATTTAGAAGAAAAAGATCTGAGGCAGCATAACACACAGCTCGGAGTGAATACTGGTTTAAATGACTGGAAAAGGTTGGCTGATTTGATGAAAACCCAATCAGACTCTCGGGGGAGATATTACTTTCCTCATTATTCCACTGATTGGCCCTATTTCATCTGAAGAATGCGGCAGATTCTTTACGGTGCTGGCAAACCTCTTTAACAATATCCTAGGAAAGGAAGGGAGGGGAAAATCTATCACCTTCTTAATCGAAACAACAAGGATATTAGCAAGAGTCATCTTCTCAAAATCACTGGTTGGATCCTTCGGGAGCTGTTGGCGGGCGGGGGAGGCCACTTTTCTATTTTCTTGCTTCCCCCTCTGTACCAACTGCTGAAAAAATGAGACTTAAAAATTCCATAACAGGGGATTTTGGAAATGTCCCGAATCTGCTTTAAGCTCCAGCAGTTCTCAACCTTTAGAAGCTGGAGGCTGGGTCACACTCCCTCAAACAGCTTTGGGGGCCGGAAAGCCATTTTGCCCTTCGTCCACCGCATGGCACTTCCTGGTGTGGTGGAGGTGGCGGTGGGCCACATGAAATGGTGCAATGGGCTGTATCCGGTCCACGGGCCGCAGATTGAGAATCCCTGAGCTAAAGGAACAAAGCAATAAGATCTTGTCACAGTTCCAGCCTCCATGATGGTTTGGAGGGGAAAACCTGGTGGGAGAAAACGAAGATAAGATCAGTTTTGTCAACTTGCATCCTAATCTTAACTGATATTGATGTATTTTCAGAGGGAGTTTGTTCTCCTGATGTAAAAAAAAAATTTGTTATGCCTACATAGCTAAGCAGGGGTCTGGCATCAAGCGAAGCAATTTCAAGTACGGTACAAAACACACTTGTGAAATTCACTCTGCGAATAGTGTTATCAATGGCCTAAAGCTTGCAATAACTGTTAATTAAGTGTATTTTTCATTATTCTTCAGCAAAGAGGCAAGATTTAATGATGTAAGTTAACAATGGATGGTAATTTAGAGTAGTGACAATGCTTTAATTATTCACACACAGGCAGGGGGAAAAAGTTAACTTCATAACTTATTTCTTTGTAAGAATGAGTTCATTTTAAATATTTTGAGCAGTGCATACAATTACCTTCCTCTGCCTCTTGCCACAACTGGTTTTTGTAGATATAAGAAGTCAATTTGCCACCAAAGCCTCCTTTCTAGCAGAACTAAAAATCTCAACTTGGCAGCTGGAAGTGGGAAAGAAAAGCATTTCCAAAGAGCTAGGAGCAGAGAGGAATTTTTAGTATATATTATAGCATTTCCTTTCGGGTCAGAAATAAAAACCACCTTTTATATGGCAACTACGCAGTCTTCTATATACTTAATGCAGATCTACACTATACGATTAGGGCAGTTGGATGTCACTTTGAATGTCATGGGTTCGGTGGCTCAGTGGGTAAAAGCACTGCGCTTGGAGACCGAAAGAGCTACATGAGAGATGACATGAAAGGAGCTTCATTCGGGTGTCCCCTGCAAAAATCCTTTCAACCCAGAGTAATCTCTGACACGAAAACACACAGACACATCTTATGAAACCCAGTCATTTGTAGTTTGGTGAAATATGTAGAATTCTGTGCTTGAAAGCTCTAGTGTGCAACTTTGATCTAGAATAGATAATTCTGGATGTTGATGAGCTGTTATCCACCAACCCAGGATGAAAGCACACCACTTAGTCACACATTAAGCTTCCATCAGGGTCTTAATAGAGCCCTGGTGGTGCAGTGGTTAAACTGTTATGAGTTGGATCCTGACCAGGACCATACCTGTCAACCTTCCCAGATTGGCCAGGATTTCCCATTTTTCGGCATCGATTTTCACAATTTCCCACCCAGAGCTGCCAAAACCTTGGAATTTGGCAGCGGGGGAAAAGGCGTTACTGCGCATCCCTTCTGCACAGCTTGCTTCTACGCATGTGTAGAACCCTTCTACACTAGCATAGAACCCTTCTGTGCAGGCTTCTGTGCAGAAGGGGATTGTGCAGAAGGCTTCTGTGCAGAAGGGGATTGTAGAAGCCTTCTACGCATGCGTACAAGCGAGCTGTGCAGAACGGTTCTGCAGAAGTTGCTTTTATGCATGCGTAGAAGGCTTTTATGCATGCGTAAAAAGCGACCAGTTCTGTGCAGGTCCCGGATTGTCCGGAGCCGTGGTTGACAGGAATGACCAGGACTCAAGGTTGACTCAGCCTTCCATCCTTCCAAGATTGGCAAAATGAGTGCCCAGCATGTTGGGGGCAAAATGCTAATCAACTTGTGAACCACATGGAAAGTGCAGTAAGCATTATGGAGTGGTATATAAGTGTGATTGCTTTGCTTTAATAGTCTGAGGCATTAACATATATAAAAAATGTGAAACAAGCCATTTTAATTTATCCCAAGGGTTGCTTTCACTTCATCCATATGTCTTTCAGGTTACATGGAGTGACTGCCCCTTTACAACAATGGATTGGCCAGGGGTCCCCAACCTTTTTTTGCACCATGGACTGATTTCATGCTAAACAATTTTTCCACAGACCAGTAAATTGGGATTTTTAATCTCTCCCATCTGCCAGCCACAGCTTGAATGTAGATGGTGTGATATCTCACTGCACATGGGTGGGGGGAATGAGCCTAACAGTAGCTCAAAAACAAGGAGGAGGGGCCCAGCCACCTACCAGCCATTCTGTTCGACTCAGGTAGTGAGGTATCACACTGTATACAGGCAGTGGGCAGAGCCCCACCATAGTTAAGAAATGTATACTGAAGCACATGTACTCGCTCCATTTTCCAGGCAGACCTGGTGGAGCATGTTGAGGGCAAAAGGCAGCCATCAGGACTCCCAGCACAACCCGCACACCCCCACGGCCTGGTTCAGGACAGCCCACAGCCTGGTACCAGTCTGTGGCCTGGTGATTGGGGACCCCTGCTATAACCCATTACAAGCCTTTGCAGATATCTACAAAGGTGGCATCATCATTTTAATAGCAGTAGTGGATTTAACTAGAGCTTGAAACTTGGACTTAGTCATATCTCTTTTAAACCCTCCCTCCAAGATCTGGGTGAGTTTGAAAAGCTGTGCTCTATTTTCATGGATCACAAAATGGAAGAGGGGCACATGCCAAAGTGAAGATAGTTAAGGGAGCCCACAGTACCTGTCCCCAATACCGATCCTAGAATTCAGGAGGTTGGAACTATGACAATTAAAGTTTCAGGAAGCTGTTTTAGATGCAATCATTGACCCATGCAATTGAACCATAAACCTGCAATCTGTTTGATACAAAAATTAAGACTCTGAGAGCCTCCCAACAGGTGGGCATCCAGCCTCTACTTGAAGACTTTCATCAAAGAAAGATCATCAAACATGTAAGTAATATGTTCCATAGTTAATATTAGACAACTAAAATTTATGCACAACTATTTCACAGAATTGGACATTCTGTTGCAGCTTCTGAGACATATAAAAGGCAATATACCAGGGGTTCACAACCTTTTCATGCCATGGGCTGGACCATACCCCCTCAGACAGATGTGTGGGGGAGAGGCGTGTGGCAGTGGCAGGTGCATTCATGGTCATAGGTTGTGAATCCCTGCAATATACCATGGTTTGAGAATTCACATGTTTATAAAGCTGATGTAGTGATTCAGGGAAATTGAGCACAGACAAATCTTCATGCTTTAATCAAAGCAGAAAATGTGTATATTAAATAAAATGAATACATAAATGTACACTTTGGGTGAGGGGAATGTTACAAACATATGCACATATGAATGCAGAAAAAATCCCACACATAGTCTTTGACCAGATACAAAAGAAGAATAACATTGAAATGAAATTGTGCGAAATGTGAAGTAGTAACGGAATATTGTTAAAATATCATGCAGAGATATTCACTGTATTGGTTCCTGGGTTGTTGTTCTACCAGTAAAAGGACTCCTTTTGTCTGTGGACAGAACAGAAGTGCAGCTGGGTCTCCTGCTGAAAGAAGAAATGAGAGGCAATTTGCAAATTCTGATCAATGCCAATCTCCCCCTACAACCTCCCACACTGCTCTATGGAGACCACCAAGCCTCTGAAACAGATTTTCAGCTGATATGGTCAAGGGAAGAATGTAATGGTAAAAGATTACCTTCCAGATTTTGGAAGGTGCAAATATTTGGGTCTTTTTAAAATTGAGGGCTGGGTCAAGCTCCCTCAGACAGTTGAGGGGGCCGGCTCATAGTCCTCCCACTGCAAATGTTGCCATAAATGTGTCCAAGGCTGCCGTAAACATGTCCGCAGCCACCATAAACATGTCTACAGCTGCTTTTGGTGGTGGTGGCGGTGTTTGGAGCGAGGGCAGGGACTGGATTATTTGGCCCATGGGCCATAGGTTGCCGACCTCTGCTCTATCCTCTTCCCTCAAATGGCAAGGTCACAAAACCCAAGTCTAACTAGTAGGGTACGGATGTCATGGATGCTAAATTGCTAGTACGGCTCCATTCTTATGTTATTATTTACTTTATTATTTGTTATCTACTCCCATTTTGAGGCCTCCTGGAGGGTGTAGCTATTCTTACTGGAGAAATCTCCTTTGCTTTCAAAGTGTGCCTTCTCCTGCTGGGTAACCTATTCTGCCTTTAGTGATTGGGGAGAGTCAAGATCCTGTGGGACTTTAAAATTCAAACAGATAGACATCTGCCTCACAACCAGTGGGAAATTTCCTGGCAAATATGGGATACTTGACAGCTATGCTTATCCTGTGCTGCCCTCCAATGGTGGCAATAGGGCATTGCAGTCTAATTGATAAGGGATGATGGTGGGAAAGAGGGTAAAATAAGGGGTTTTCCCGGCCAATAAGGGATACTTGACAGCTATGCATTCCCCTGATAATCTCTGTTGCCTTCCTTTGAACATGTTCCAGTTTGTCTGAATATCTCTTAATTTGCAATGTCCAGAATTTCACACAGTACTCCCGATGAGGCCTAGCTGGTACCAAATAAAGGAAGATAAGTTCTTCACAAGATTTGGAAACTATACTTCTATTAATGCAACAACAACAACAACAAAAATAGCATTTGCCTTTTTCGTAGCCACATTGCAATGTTGGCTCATATTCAGCTTGTGATCTACAACAATTCCAAGTTCATACTTTGGTGTCTTGCACGGAAGACAAAGAAAGAGCCGCATTGAGGGCTAAAACACAGGTTTATTTCATGATGGTCAGGATGAACATGTGGTAATGGCGGAGGTACAGCTCATTTTATACTGCAGTAATACATTTGAAAAGGGTTGCACAGTAGCTCATTGGCTGCTACCTGCGTGACGTCATTCTGAGTCACGCCCATCTTCTTCCAGGTGATCCTTGCGCGGGAAGGTTCCCGCGGCTGCCAGTGATTTGGGGAATGTGAACCATGTGAGCTGAACGCTCGCAGCTGCCCTCTATGGGTAGCTAGCTCGCGTTCCTTTAACAGCTGGGTTACATTGTAATCATTGTAAGGTTACATTCATACATTCTTAAAGTAATACTGTTACATACACAACACATACTGAGCCAAGTTATCTTATAATTGTGCCTTTGTTTCCCTCCTAGGTGTAGAACTTTACACTTATCCCTGTTAAATTTCATCAAACAACCTCCTGCTTACAAGGCAAAATTGCAACCTCTAAGCCACGGCGGCTCTGCTTTCAATGGAGCTGCTTTAGTAATCTTATCTTTGGCAGCATGGGAGGAGGAAGGCAGGCAGAAGAACAAGGAGCCCCGCTCCTTTGCTTGATCATTCCAGACATCGCAGCTTGGCTCGGTTCTTTGGATTGGCATCCAGGGGGGTCACCATGGTATTTGGGGCCTGGGGAGCACCCCAGGCTGAGTCCCAGTTTTCCAGTGGGCCAGCCCACCACTGCTTCCATTTGTATTTCACAATTGCGAGCAGGGTTGTAGACTGTCTTATGATAGGAAACCTAGCTCAAGTAGGAATTAAGCACTTCTGATTATCCCTTGTCACCCGTTATGTTTCTCCCATCCCCAATGAGTAACCGAGCCACTACTTCTTTTTTCTGTCTTTTGCTACACATGTACCTGAAAGAATGTTTTTGTTGCTTTAGGTTTCTCTTGCTAACTCAGCTACTTCTCAGGTTTTAACTTCCTAGTGTCATCCCTGCAATTCTTGGCTATGTGTCTTCCTTTTCCACTTCCGATATGTGTCCTTTTAACATTGTTTTTAGGTTGTCTCTCAGGTTTCCATGAAGCTATATTTTTTTCCTCTCTCATTTCCTTCCTCTCCCTTCTCTAGGTTCCTCAGGACAGGTTTCTCTAAACTCACAGATGGCTTTTGAAAGTAGGTTGAGGTTTTGAAATCAATGAATAAAATGGAAGTATATGTATATAACTAGTAAAGAAAAAGTGTTAAATGTTGCTATAAACTCTGTGTGTGTGTGTGTGTGTGTGTGTGTGTGTGTGTGTGTGTGTAAAACACTGTACTGTGTGCCAAAGCCTTTCTTCCTTTCAAAATATATCTTGCAAATAGCAAAAGTTTTGCTTTCTTTCTTGTATCATCCTAATAAACCATATGGATTTGGCTTAAATCTCAGAAGTATAAAACCTTCCGATGGGAAATCTCAACACAAATCTCAATGTGGCTCTGAGATGCTCGTAGCTTACTTTGAAGAAAAAGAATGTGGAAGCTTGACAAGTCCTATAAATGCAGTAGCTTGAATTAACAAAACAAAAAGGCTTGTTTAGCTCATCTCCAATCAGATTTCTGAATTTTAAATTAAAAGGAGCCAAAATATATCAGATTAGAGTAATGGATGAAATTAATTTTATATAATTTATCCAGAGCCCTCTTACAAAAAAAGTACGGTATTCATTACATTTCCTTGCTTGTAGATCAGAACCTATGTAATGAGAAACAGAAGGTTTAGGGAATTTGTAGAGAAGTGATAGTAGTTATGATCCAGGACTGTCAGTTTTTACACTTTGGCCAGAGACTCAGTTTTGGGGTCCATTCACTTTTCAGCTCCAGTTGTCAAGATTTGAAATCTCAGGCAATGGAATATTGGCAGCAAGATATGCTTAGATTCGAAATGTTCAGAAACACTCTTGCCTTTTACATTATCTTGCATGGTATAGGGTGGTTGGCAATACTGGAAACTACATCTTTGACTTAAAATTCATTGTTATACTGTCTACTTGGCATTTGTGTGCATGAACACATCACTCTAGAATTTGCAGTTGTGGCTGAAGGGTCACACACCCAGACACTCACCTCAGGTTGTAAGCCTTAACACTGACAGAAAATAACATAATGTCAACCTGGCAACCAAGTTACATTTCCTAACAGCCACTCATCTTCATCTGATAACAGATTATGGAAGTAATTGTTGGTCAAAATCTAGAGTGTCCCATGTTTCCTACTTCCTACTCAAGGAATAGAGAACATAGGACCATGTACAAAGCTTACAATGACTACTGCATCACTGTTCTTGTTTTCAGGATAGGTAGAGGGAAAGGTCGCCCTTGCTTGAAAGCCAGTCGTATCTGACTCTAGGGTTCAGTGCTCATCTCTGTTTATAGCCAAAGAGCCAGTGCTGTCTCTGTCTGCAGACATTTCCATGGACATGTGGCAGGCATGCCTCAGCACGGAACAATGTTTACCTCCTCACCAAATTAGTCCCTATTTATCTACTTGCAATTTCTTGCTTTCAAACTGCTAGGTTGGCGGGAGCTTGGACAGAGGCGGGAGCTCACCCCAAAATCTGACCTTCCAGCCAGCGAGTTCAGTGTTTTAACCACTTGAGCCACTGCAGTCCCATTTTCAGGATATGCAGACACAATTTAATATGCTTCCTTGGAAATAAGTACAATAGAGTGATTGGCCCCAGTAAGAGGGAGGGTTTCACCTGAATTTTGGCAGTGAACTGTCCCCATAGTCAAGCAGCAAGACATGAGGTCCAAGTGTGCATTGAGCTGTAGAATACAATCCTGTGGTTATCTGCTTAAAAGCAAGTCCCATTCAGTTCAACAACAGAATCCAAGTATTTCTTGTGATCATATTTTCTCAAATCCCATCTTGTTAAAAAAATAGTGGAGGAAGTTGAATGGATTTCAGCAATAGGATTGCAGTGTAAGGGACAAGAGATAGAAAAGCTACCTTTTCTGAATTATAGCTCCCAGTTCAACCCAGTAGGATGGCCACAACACAGTCCAAACTTTCAATATCAGACAAGGAAAGCATCATCTGTCTGCTTGTAGCACATCCACAATTAATTGCTTCTGAGTGTTCAGGACCTATTCTCTACTGAGGTCCACAACATTTTCCAAAAGGCTTTTAAAGTACTGTACTGTAATTGTTTGCAGAATACTTTTTCCAAACTTGAAACAGTACAAATTTTACCTCCAAATTATTCAGATCTTGAAACCAACATGCAGTGTGAATTCTGCCTTTGTCAGCTGGAAATCAACAACCAAAGCATTTCCTATCCCCTTCTTAAGTATTTTTGAAGAAGATAAATCACCTTTAGGGTATCTCCTACCCACTCACACCACCAACATCATGTTAATGCAAGTGACAAATGGAGCTAGATGGTCTTTTGGTGTCACAGTAAGCTCCAGATTCGGTAGTGTCCTTGATGCTGCCCCAGGTAAGGTCCCTGTAGTGTCATAGGGTCACTCAGTCCCCTCAACTTCATAATGAAAAACAAATGGGTCAGCAATAAAAAGGCCAGTGATGCTAGCAAGCACTTCTGCTTTTGCTTGGGGATAAGAAGCATAGTTACAAAGGCCACAATTACTTAGTGGTTAATATGCTGACCTTCACGACTGGAAAGTTTGCATGTCAGAAGTTCAACACCCAAGTGCTGCATGACAGAGTTAGCTCCTGTTTTCTGTCCCAGGTCCTGCCAACCTAACAGTTTGAAAGCAAGAAATTGCAAGTAGAGATATAGGCACCACCTTGGCAGGAGAAGTAACAGCATTCTGTGTGCTTTGGAGTCTAATTTAATTTAAATTAATTGTCTAGTCATGCCTGCCACATGACCACGGAAACGTCTGCAGAAGCAGACAGCGCTAGCTCTTCGGCTTAGAAACAGAGATGAGCACTGCACCCTAGAGTCGGATACGACTGGCTTTTGAGCAAGGGAAACCTTTACCTTTACTATCCAATGGACTCTGGATGGTGTACACAAGTTAAATCCAATATAAAACAGTCTTGCCATACCTGTCAAGTATCCCATTTTCCCCAGAAAAACCCCTTATTTTTACCCCTCTTCCCACTCCCCCACCCCCATTTTATTAATTTCCCTTATTTTTAAAAAATAAAATCCTGACTGGAGCCCTCACAGGTGAAACTGCATTATGTTTTTCCCGCCACCAGAGGCTGCTGTGGCTTTTCGCTTGTGGAAGGGGAGAGAGAAGGTGGTGGGGGCGCCTTCTCTTTCATTTCCCTGCCACATGGTCATGGAGGCTTCAGTTTTGCTGCTGCTGGTCGGAGCCACCATGGGGCGGGAGTCTACTCTAGGTGAGCGATATTTCATATATGCAGGGGCAAATCAGCTCTTGGTCTGGGGCAGAGACTTCTCTCTCACTCCCATGGTTTATTGAGCTGTTTCTGCCCTGCCTCCTGGAGGCTTTCATTTCTGTTCTAGAGTTAACTTGGGAGGAGGGGTGTTGCTTGATCACTATATGAGAGAGAGAGAGAGAGGGAGGGAGAGAGAGAGATGAGGTTTATTTTGCTTGCATTTGCCTGGCTGGGTTCCTTTTACAGTAGAAAAAGCTGCTGCCAAAGGTTTCCCCACCCTGCCCAACAGGCACCCCACCTTCTAACAAACCATCTAGAGGGAGATTAACTCCTCAGTGGTGGGAGGCTTGGAAACTACAGAGGTTGCTTTTTACTTTACTAATTCCCTTCCTTAAGCTGGATCCGACATTCTCAGGTGTTGGTGCTTCAATTGGTTGCTGTGAGGAACAAATAGATTGGTTAATTTGGGGAAAATTAATCCCTTGCTCCTCCACCCTAATTGGGTGTGTGTGTCTCTAGCCATGTGCAGGGCTAGTTCATTAAAGCTAAGCTGCTTACAAGCAGTTGGTAACCCTAGGGAGCTGGTTTATTATTCTGCACTTTGCTTCCCAGGAAAAAAATAATAATTAAAAATAAGTAAACAAGAAAGAAAACAAAACAAAAGTCCCCCAAGAAGATGGGGAAAGGGTTCTTTGGCCCATACAGCTTTGTGCCCATTGCATCTACAATACCATCTAGCCATCTTATTTTTGGCCACCCCTTCTTTTGTCCTCCACCTTTCCCAGCATCAAGGCCTTCTCAAGTGAATCCTCTCTTCTCATTTGATGTCCAAAGTACTTTAGTATCATCTTTACTATTTGACCTTTAATGAGCAGTCATGGTTGATTTCTTCTAGGATCGACCTATTTCTAACACCACATTTCAAAGGCATCTATTTTTCTGTGCTCAGCTTTTCTAATGGTCCAGCTTTCATACCCATACATTACCACCGGGAATACCATTGCAAGGTGATGTCTCTACTTTTAACTATGTTCCCCAGGTTTCTCATAGCTAGTTTCCCAAGCATCAGTCGCCTTTTTATTTCATGGCTGCAATCACCATCTGCAGCAATCTTTGATCCTAAGAAAGTAAAATCTCCCAGCCGTATCCAACTCTAGGGTGCAGTGTTCATCTCCATTTACAGCCAAAGAGCCAGTGTTGTCTTTGTTTGCAGACATTTTCATGGCCATGTGGCAGGCATGACTAGAGCCCAGCAAGTCACATGGCTATATTTGGCCACACCCACAGAGGGGTATGAGTCTTGCCTGCCACATGGCCATGGAAACATCTGCAGATGCAGACAGTGCTGGCTCTTTTGCTGTAAACAGAGATGGGCGATTCAGGGCAGAGTCAGCAAACTTGGCTCTCCAGATGTTCTTGGACTTCAACTCCTGCTAAATCAGGGATTCTGGGAATTGAAGTCCAAGAGCATCCGGAGAGCCAAGTTTGCTGACCCCTGTTCAGCCAAAGAGCCAGTGAAAGGGAGACCCTGTACCTTTACTATCTGCTCTTTTAAAAAAAATCTGTCTTTTCATTCCAGTGACTAAAACATATGTGAATTTTGGAATTCACACCCAAACTAAACTTAAACTAAACTTAAATAAAATAAAATACAATTCTCCCCCATGACTGTAGTATTTCCAGTGTGACTTCTGTTGCCATTTTCTTTATTTAACAAAAGTCACTTGTTTTGCAGAATTTCTCAAGGGTGTCTTCTTTAGCGGACCTAAACATTTCTCCTCTTTCCCTTTTATTCCTTCACCCATTCCCCTTTTCTCCCAGTTAAGAAAGATCTTCAGAATTCCTTTCTTTGTTTTGGAGAGAAAATGGCAAAGGTTGCCTTAACTATGATTTATTTAATAAAAGTGTTTTACCAGGAAAACACAACAGAGACAGGCCTTTTCCTATACAGTGAGGCCCCAGAGAGCTGTAAATTTACATGCACAAAAGACAAGCATCCCACCCTTGAGCCTTGAATGTTTATCTCTACTGCCCACCCTGCTGGTTACGCCTTTTGTTCCAAAACAAGGTAAAGAACAGTGAAGTCAACAAGGGTGGCTTCATTGACCTGGTCAAAGGATGCCACTGCCCTTAAAAATCTCACCCCTTCTCTCTCGTCCTTTGCCCCTCAAAAAATGAAGTCAGACAGAATCCCAGTTGCGTACTTAGCATTTCCTTTCAGTGTCTGCCAATCTATCAAAATTCAGCTACCGCTGTGAACCCATCAACTCGGCACAAAAAAAGGACAAGCCTTACCGTGGACCCCCTTAAAGTAGCAATCATTTATCCTTCCCTGAACTTTAGCTGACCTTTGCGGGCATACTGGAAGTTGAAGTATGCGTGTTGTGTAGAAAACCTTTCTTTTTTCAAAAAAGAGAGAGAAGAGAAAGAAGAAGAAATCCATGCATCCTTTTAAAAAACAGATGCACCACCTTTCTCCTTTGGCTGGTTTTAACAGAGGCATACACTAGTGTTAAAAATATGTGTCTGAATGAGTATGTCAAAGATGCTGATGTGTGCGTTTTGTTTTTGGTGGGAGGGAGAGAATAACCGACCCAAAATAAGAATTGCTCTCCATGCCATGTGAGAGAAGACAATCAAATGCGAATATTCTGCATTTATTGATCCAGTTAACATTCCTTTGTGGATAGAAGGAAACAAAACAAGCCCATTCCATTCTTGGCGATTTATTGACAGGGAGGAAACGCCGAGAGAGCAAGATGATGTCTTTATACACGAACAACTGTATCAAGAAAAGAATCCCATGCAACGTTCAACCCAACTGCTCCATGGATTTTCCAGATATCACAATACACGCAATCTGATTTTCCCCACAAGCTTTGTAAAATTATTATTATTTTTCTTTAAAGGGGAAGCTAGAAAAGCCATCTTGTAGCAAAGGTTACGCCGAGTGTGTAAATTTAACCTGACCTAAGGGACATAGTTACATACATCTTATCACAAAACAATATACTTTTTATTTGTTTGAATTCTATTTGTATTGGTAAAACTGACCTAGAAGTGACACAAGTTTATTAGAAAAAGGACTCTTTCAAACAGGGCGGGCTGGTCTTCTTACTTAAGATAGATGTGTTAACTTCTAGGATGATTAGAGGAATGGATAACTCACTAACATCTGTGCAAACTACAATAAAAAGGGATTTAGTGTTACCCCCAAGGAAGGTAAGAGAGCCTATCTGTCCATTAAACGCTTTATTACAATGCCAGCAGCTTTTTTGTAATTCAGTTATTCCTGCACAGTGCTCAGAACTGTGACTGGTTGTCATCCTTACCAGACACTGCTTGGGGCTTCATCACCCCCACCCCACTTCACAAAATCCACCACTCCTTCTTTGCTTCTTTCTGGTATGTATGTGTGTATTTTTGTACACAAGGTGTGTGACAGCCAAATGAGTCATGGAACAATTTTTGAAAAAGCACCTGACTCCTGATGAAGAATTAGCTGGTGAAGTGAAATCATGCAACACCATTACTTATGATTTTTCACAGGCAGAGTTTTTTTAATTAAGAGAAAGAGAGAGAACTCATTGAAATATGATTGTTAGAGGAAAATTGTACGATGATAAAATAAAGTGCCTTCCTCGTAACTGCCATTCCCCCTGCAACTAGACCATGGAGGTTCATTCGAGGAAACTGACAACCAATAATGTTTAGAATGGACAAAGGGAAGAAGTACTTTGTCACACAATTGCTAGCATTGGGTCCATTCTCTTCCTCTCTCCATCCAATGCTGTATGTAATCAGCCATTTTGGCATGTGCAACAAGTTGCAAAGTGCACCCCTTTATGAGGTATGAATGTAAGTGGGAAAGGAGGAGAATGTGGTATCCTACTCAAAAGAAAGAGAAAGTGAACATTTCCCAAAAAACAGTAAATAAGGCCAGTGAAAAAAATCCATTTGTGTTTATAACACTCACCAGTCGATTTATGTATAGAATTTGATGCTTTCTACATTGTGCTGTTCCCTGGCAAAGCCCACGTTGCTTCAACCCACTGATCTCTTAATCTCTCTCTAAGAATGTGAATGTGTGTATGCGGTCAGTTACATGGGAGTTTGTCCTGCTCTCTAGCTGTTGTGTATTGAGGCACATTTGCAAGTTGCATGGGTAGTGCCTTGCAAGGAAGAAAATTGTGGTTTCCCGCCATCCAAATTAGGAGCCAAAAAGGGCACGAAATCCCCATTTCAGGGTACGCTCATTATGCTAATCCTAGCCCTGTGATTGGTTACAGTTTTGGATCCTGTTCCCCATTGGTTAATTACATATATACCCTGTTATGATTGGTTGGTTATGGTTATCAGGCGGGTCGCTACTTTGTATCAAGGAGCCACCACCGGGGAGACACTATATAAGCCCCATGAGTAAACAAGGGTGGGGCCGGGCCAGATCTATACTAACCATTCCGCACAGGTAGCCAGCAACGTGCTAAGCCTGGGTCTCCTCCATTATGTTACCACTCCAGGTGTAGCTAGCCTTTGTCTCCTACACAGCAGATTCCGGAGGGACTGATTACATGGGATTATCAATCAATCAATCAATCAGTTAAATTTATATCCCGCCTTTCTCAGCCAAAGGCCAACTCAAGGCGGCTAACAGCATATACAAATAGCAACAAAATAATAATACAGAGATACAATAAATTTACAATAGCGAGCAATACATGTAAGCATGGTATCAAAATACAAAAACTACATAATCACATTAAAAAAACAGTATAATACAACAACAAACCCAGCATGGAAAAACCCCATGTCCGCTGGAGAAAGTCACAGAAGCTACCACTCCCCCCGGCAGCAAAGGCAGCCACGGCAGTTCAGATTGTCCCAAGGGCTGCAATAGCTGCAAAGACGCAGGCAAGAGCCTTAAGGACAGCATCAGCTCCAGCCAAGACAAAAAGGGGGGTTAACTCGTTCATTGCCGGCCGGCCACTGGTCGAGAGCCCCGCCGGGGTCGGTGGTGGGTTTTGAGGGCAGTGACGAGCCCTCCAGGTGCCGCTCATTCGTTGCCGGCTGCCCATCAGTCGAGAGCCCTGCCTCTGGCCCGACTGGCCAAAGGAGGGGGAAGCGGGAGTCCCAGAGCTGTGGTGGTGCAGGCTTTTGAAGGCGCCCACCGCCCTCCCGCAGGTGGAATCACTCCCCTCTGGCCCAACTGGCCGAACGAGGGGGGAGGGGGAGTCCATTATATAGCCATCTCTGTGTCCAGAGCACCTTGTAAGCATATCCCAAAATACTGTTGAATAAATACTTGTTGCTGTTCTGTTCATCGTTGTCTGGACTGTTGCTTATAAGGGCCGGATACAACACTAGCCCCATGCTGGAAAGACTGGGATCCACTGTAAAAATAAGCAAGAATTCTGAATGAAACTTTTGTTGTTCGGTTGCACAGTCAAGTCAAACCCTTTGCGAACCCATGGACTACATCACGCCAGGCTCCTCTGTCATCCACCATCCTTGGAAATTGCCTGGATCTACACGCACTGTGTCAATCATCATCATCATCATCATCATCATCATCATCATCATCATCATCATCGTCATCGGTTTATTTATACCCTGCTTCCCTCAGCCCGAAGGTGACGAAGCGGCAGAACAACAAGATCAAAACATCAATAGCACAACAATATCAAAATAATAATAGCATAGCAATAATATATATGCACAAATAGAAAATAGTGGTACAATAATCAGCAACAATATATATATATGCCGGACTGGGGGAGAGGGCTCTGGTAGGCAGCGCCGGCATTCGACTATTGAGTCCTCACCACCAGTAGCCCAGGTGTTCGTCACTCCTCCGCAGCCAATGCAGGACTGGGCAGTCCTCAGCAGACTAATGAGTCATGGCTGGCAGTTCTTATCCCTCGACCCCGAAACAGCTGCACCGGCTGTGGTGGTCTGTGGTGGCTCCCACCTGCCACCACTCCCAGGAGCTGATGGCGTGGGCCCCAGGGCGAGGCAGGGAGCATCTCCAGCTCCTGGTGGCGTCTCCCTTTTGAAGCCCTCCTCCAGGTGGGCGAGGCTTGGTGGGGCTGAAGGAGACGCACCTGTCTCTCATCCCCAGGGCCGATTGAGTGAGCCATGGGGAGAGGCAACATGGCAGTGGAGGAGCTCCTAGCAGCGTCTCCCTTTTGAAGCCCTCCTCCGGGCTGGCGAGGCTTGGTGGGGATGAAGGAGTCGCACCTGTCTCTCATCCCCAGGGCTGATTGAGTGAGCCATGGGGAGAGGCAACATGGCAGTGGAGGAGCTCCTAGCAGCGTCTCCCTTTTGAAGCCCTCCTCCGGGCTGGCGAGGCTTGGTGGGGATGAAGGAGTCGCACCTGTCTCTCATCCTCAGGGCCGATGGAGTGAGCCCTGGGGAGAGGCAATGCAGCAATAATGCTGTCTAACCATCTCATCACAGCTCCACCAGTGGCTTAGTGGTTAAGATACTAAGCTGGAGACTGGAAGCTCAGGTTTCAATACCTGAGGGTTCACTGGGACATGAAAGGAGCCTCATCCGGGCATCCCCTTAGCTGAGTTTCTCCAGCAAAAATCCTTTCAACCCAGAGTTATCTCTGACACCATCTCATCATCTGCCATCTCCTTTTACCTTCAATCTTTCCTAGCACCAGGGCCTTCTCCAGTGAAACCTCTCTTCTCATTTGGTGGCCAAAGTGTTTGAACCTGAGCTTTAGTATCTGTCCTACCAAGGATTAGTGAGAGTTGATTTCCTTTAGGATTGATTTATTTGATTAACTTGCAGTCTCATTTGATGGATAGCATTTATTGATGCAGCCCATTTCCTTCCTGGCTTTTGGGTAATTTTTGTGCTCACAATTCCCCTGCTGTTCAAAATATCTTAGGGGATGTCTACCCAGGAATTTGTCCTGCTCTTCATGGTGCTGTTGTATTGCATTGGCCAACTATTTTTCTTTGCACCCACATGTGTTGTGAGCTGAGTGCGTCAATCTCCCCCAATGTGTGCCCTTTGGAGCCCCATCAAGAGGTTCTGCTTTTTTGTACAGTGGTACCTCACTCTACGAATGCTTCGGTTAATGTAATTTTTGCTTTACGGATGAAAATCCATAAAAAATAATGACTCGTCTTACACATTTTTTTGGAATGGATTAATTAGTTTTCAGCGCATTCCTATGGTAAACCGCATTTCGCTTCATGAATTTTGGTCTTCAGTGCATTCCTATGGGAAATTGCATTCAATGCATTCCTATGGGAAAATCACTTTATGAATTTTTTGTAATACAAAATGTCCTGGGGAATTCAATATTTTGTAAAGTGAGGTTACCAATGTATGCTCATTAGTAATCCATTCCCAGTGAGTGTGGACATTGGGAACGGACTACAAGGAAGGCTTGCAGACGTCAAAGGCTACTTCCAGTGTCAACTTCGGATATCCTGAAGTGTCTAATGAAGTGAATACTTATCCTAATTGTCTATAAATGGTAGGGGGAAATGTTGTTGTTATTGTTGTTGTTTTGAACCCACAAGACAGTCACTGTGCTTCAGCTTCAGTATCTGTCCTTCCAAAGAGCAGTCCGGGTTGATTTTCTTTAGGAGTGACTGGTTTGATCTCCTTGCAGTCCAGGAAATGCCAGCACCACAGTCTGAAGGTGTCTATTCTTCTGCGCTCAGCCTTCCTCTCACAGCCATATAATAATAATAATAATAATAATAATAATAATAATAATAATAATAATAATAATAATAATAATAATAATAATAATAATAATAATAATAATAATAATAATAATAATAATAATAATAAACTTTAATTTTATATCCCACCCCACTCAGCACATGGCCGACTCTGGGCGGCTTACAACAAGTTTAAGATAAATATTCATAACAATATAATAAACAATCCCTAAATCCATAGAAAATAAGTACAATGTAGATACAATAAATGAGATAATACAAAATAATAATAATCAATACATAACACAATGAAATCAATAAGGATACAATATCTTACAATAACAAACTACCCTTAGTCTCTCCCATATATTACTTATGTAATATAATTACCAATTGAAACTAACAGAATATAACTTTAAGGGCATGATTAAAAAAATGAGGAGTGCAGATAATAAGGATGTACAATGCTTGAGGCAACAATGGGATAGAAGAAGATGGAGGGTGTATTAAACTCCTGAGATATTTTACTACCTGAAGAAGAATAGCAAATAGTACACTATCTGCTTAAGTTAAGGTATTTAGTCTCCAGGTTTATTCCGGCATTCACAGGAAAAAATACATTGAACATGTTTCTTTTGTCTGCCTAATAGTAGAACTAGGATGGCAACAATTTAGGATCTACCTGTCTGCTGCTCTTTCATGTCACTGTGAAGCTTCCTGGCACAGAATCTGGAAAAGTTATTTATTAAAAATATGACTCCCTTAATCCAAGCTGCTTGAAGAACTCTGAAAGCTATTGTTCGAGTAAGCAATGCTTCTCAGCTCTGGCACTGATTGGCCAGCGGTAGGCTGGCTTTCCAAACGAAAAAGTACCATTGATGGCAGTGAGCAGGATGAATTCTTTCAGTTCAGCTGGTAGGATCCGTAGGTTTCTTACAGTCCAAAAATTTAGCCTTTGAAGTAATGAGAGGGAAATTTGGGTGGGTGCACTGGAATGTTTGTTCCCTTATGTACAAAAGGAAGCAATGATGAACCCTCTTTTAAGATGGTCAGGAGTGTCATGCATGTATACCAAAAGACCTGAAAACTAATAGCTACAACTTTGGAATAAAAGCCAAGATGCCCATATGGTTTTTTCCAGAGCTTGAAAAAATGACTTCTTTTCAAGCCAGCAAAGTTACTGGCAATAGTAGATGGGCTAGTAATATAAAATGTAACTTTTTGAGGCTCGTGCTCCTATAGAGCAACATAGTTTACCCAGAGATGCACTGCAAAAAAAATTACTACCCACCCTGTGGGTGTGGCTAACTCTGTGGGCTAACTCTGCGGGCATGGCCTCATTTCCTTCCCCCCCCCCCCAAAAAAAAAGAGAAAAAAGAAAAGAAACACAGGGACTTACCGGTGGGAGACACCGGTGCAACCGCCCCAGCCTCCATGATGCAGCCTGCCTGGCTGCATGAGCATCGGGCATGGGTTGCAGTTGTGCCTAGGCCTCAACCGCCACTGTTGCTTCACCCACCATCACTTCGCCTGCTGCCGCCGCATGGTTCCAGGGGCAGGAGGAAAAAGAAGCTGCCTGATGATAACCCACGAGGTGATACAATGGTCCAATGAGCAGCAAAGGGAAGAAGCTCTGCCTGCACTATCTCTGGCCCTGCTGATAGGCTCACACTGGAGGTATGGTATTTAAATTGGTCAGGGCAGCAAAAGGCTCTTGAGATGCACAGGCGCACACCTGAATCTCTAGCAGAACATCAGAAAACATCTGCGTGATAAAAGCAGACCAATCAGCCATTGACAGGAGTGACCCTACAGCATTGTGAAGAATGGGGCTGGGAAAAGCCATATTTGATTCTTGACCATAAACTGGTGACCTCTGCTGCTGGACTGGTGCATCTTAGTTGGCAATACCAAAATGTCAGGCAGGCACGCTGGTTTTATCCTCCTTTTATGCTGCTTCTATTTCAATTCTGTTTTTCCCCTTTTTCAAAAAGGAAAAAAAAGAAGAGCTTTACTATTAGCAAAAGAAACAGTTGGTTACGAAATGTGGACACATTTCCTCAAAAGAAGTAAGACATCATCACTGAGGTACATCATCCAAAGCATCAAAATTGTTGTTGCTGAATTCCTCCAGGGTGGTTTTTTTTAGGTGTGCGCTACTTAAGCCTCATTTTATTCTATTGATATTGGGTAGGGTGGTGACTTTACCCCCACTCATCTCTCCACAGACAACTTGCCTTTGAAGAGAAAAAATCAACATAAGAATATAGCATTTCCCCCTATTTTTCTTTTAAGTACTTTGATTTTCTAACAATCAAGTCTTCAGCAAGTAAATTGCATGCCACATAGATCTCTCTCTCTCTCTCTCTCTCTCTCATACACACAAATGCACACATGCTCATATACAGAGAGAGAGAGAGTTGATTCTGTGGTACTTTTGTAAAGAAAGCTCCCGTAACTGTATTTGCAAGAGAAAAAAGGAAGAGGTGGGAGACCTAAATAAGGTTGTGGATAATTAGATCAGAAATAGATGCCAGTCTTTCCTGGTGCTGAAACTGTATGTAGATATACAGGGCGGGATGGATGGAGGGGTGAGGAGTGTGCTACCATATAATTGACATAATTGATCTATTTCCCCCCCACACACACCCTCTTCTTTGGCTGCAGGAATTTTTATGCATGCTATTGTTGCTCTTATTATCCAAAATGTGATCATGTGTGGTTGATAATACGGACAAGATGGGGAGACTGGAAAGTAGCAGCCCATCATAAAAAACATGGTGTCTATTTCTGCATCACCAGGTGCTATCTCATGGGAAATATCCTCCTTTTTGGCAAGGCACACAGCTCCCGACATTATCTGTCATTTTCATTAGATTCAAGCTACAGCTGAGCCAAAAAGAGAGAGAATGAGGGAAATACTTACTTAGTTCTAACATATGTGCTCAAAATGCCCAGCATAAGAATAGTCCAAACTCATCCTTTTCAGAATTGTATTGCTATCCCCCCACTACACTTCTCCCCTCCTCTCTCGCATGCATGCACGCACGCACAGGGTGCCAAAATACACACACATTTTAAGAAAGGAAAAACTTATCAAAATTGTAATGCTTAATATATACTCAATATTTAGAGGAGTTAGTTTTTGAGGTGTCACAACTTTTTAAAAATCTTTTTTGTTTTTTTGTTTTGTTTACTCTCAATGTATACTGACAACAAATGATGGATACAGGTCATGTTTGACTTCTGGAATTACAAGAGGTGCTCAAAGTTGTTACCATTAGCATATAGACACTTCTGATTGCAGCGAACTACTGCTTAAACAATGCTGAACAAAGATTTTTAGATGTTTTATTCATGTGCATCGTGTGTTGGCATGTTTCATGTAATGGCTGCTTTTTGTATTGTAAGCCGCCCAGAGTCGCCTTGGTGAGTGGGCGGCTAAACATGTCGAATTAAATAAATAAATAAATAAAGTGTCTGATTGTATAGCTGTGCATCCCATTTAAATTCCTTCCCAAAGTATTGCCAGTGTAGCCAGTTTTCTATGGTACACCACATCCTTTAAGATCTCCCATACTTTTGGACAATTTGAGAAGAAATGATAAAAATAAGATTAAAAAATCTATTTTTAAAAGTACAGTATGTTAAAAACATGGAAAGCAGTAAGAAAAGAATTATGTTCAGGCATATCCCCACTGTTAATGATAAAATATATAAATAATTGTTGTACTGTATAAAGAACAAAAAGAAAGCATTAGAAGGTATGAAAAAAGAAGAGCTGAGAACTATTCATGACTGGATGGGAAAATGCCAAGATATGGATAGAGAAAGATTATATCAAATTATGGAATTAAATTGGTTTGAGAAAATACAAATGGAAATGTGGAATAAAGATTGGAGAAAAATTATGTCTATGGGAGAGGATTAACAAGGTTTGAATAAATGGTTAAGCAAATAAGACAGAAAAATATACTGCAGAAAGGACTGGTAAGCAGACTATATGCTATACTTAATAAAGAAGGAACAATCTAAAATACATTGAGAGAAATCTGGGAATCGGATATTAAGGTTAAAATAGATAAATCAATGTGGGAAAATATATGGTCAGGGAGAATTATGAAAAATTTATCCATGAGAAGCAAGGAACATTGCCACAAATTGCTATGGAGATGGTACATGACATCAATTCGGATGCACAAATGGATAATACTCAATATTCAAAAAATGTTGGAGATGTAAAGTTGAAAATGGGACCTATTTACATTTAAAGAGATAAACACTGCTTGGGGGGAAAAGTTAATTAAAACAATATACAGGTATGAATCTGAAGATGACATTACTGATGGATTTAAGAGATATTAAAATTGACAAAAATAAAAATGAGTTAGTTATAATAATAGTAACAGTATGAGGCCCTTGATCACAAAGAATTGGAAAATGAAAATCTCTATAGATATAAAAGAGTGATATAAAGAAATGTGGAAAATAGCCTTGAACAACAAGTTTACTTGTGATCTGAGGGTTAAATAAGGAACAACTGAAAGAAATGATTTCTTTTGTATTTGGGAAGATTTTGTCCAAAATGTTTTTCAAGATTCAAAAGGAATTAAGTTTAATAAAGAAAGTATGAGCTTTTGGAAATAGGAAGCTATATTGGCATCGTTGTCAGCTGCAACTCGTATCCAAGAATGCATTTTTCCTGAAGCAGGAAAAATGCCATTGGCATGAATTTGTTTAAGGTGGATCCCAACTTGTCATGAAGTGACCCATACACTATGATCACAGAGCCATCTCCTATGACACATATGAAATGAGACATGCAGGATTTAACACCGGGACTGCAATAGACTGCCACAGCCTTGAGGATTTGAACAAGGTGCACCTTCACAGCCAGTCCATCTGGCATGGCCTCTTCTGCCTCCATGACCATTGGGAATCAGAGTTCTTCCTCTGCTCATTTTGCCGTTGGGCTCAATGTGATGGTTTCCAGTGGCATTTCCTCCACTAAGGGGCCATCACCACACCTAAAGTGGCTTGTCCACCCATAGCCGTTTGCCCCTTTAAGAAGTCATGTTATTCACTAGCGTCCAACACTTGGTATTGAGTCACTGGCTGTACGGTCTACTCCATTACTGTAGTGGGATGTCCAGACAGACAGAAATGACATATGGGGGTGAGGAAAAATGTATGGTTCCAAGGGTGGAGGGTGTACTTCAGTATTGTTATAGAGACAAATAATAAGGGAACGTGTGTAGAGATTTTTCCTCTCTGTTTTGTTTATTTTTGTATATTTTATGTATTGTTATTATAATTAATTTAATGTAAAAAATTTAAAAGATCCCCCATAGGTAGAAGTCAAGAATAACTAACATGCCTGGCTGAATCAATTCATTAATTAACAGAGCAATATCTGTTGTGTTTCTGTAGGATTCACTGTCCTCTCAAACAGTCTCTGCTAACAGTACACAAGAACCTTGGAATGGCATTGCTGAGTTGGATGAAAGAGCCATATAACCCAAAGTCTTGCTTCCTACTGTGGCTAGCCAGATTCTTATAAAAAGCCTAAATGTCAGACATGGAGGAATAATCTTCTATATCAAGGATTCTCAATGTTTTTCAGTTGCAGGCTGGACCACGCCCCCTGAGCAGGCTGGACTGGTGCCGTAAAACACATCAGCGACTGTCGTAAACACATTTACAATGGCTGCGGACTCATTTACAACTGTAGTAAATGCATTTACGAGAGCCATTGACTTGTTTAGGCTATTGTAAATGCTTTTACGTGACCATAAATGAATCCTCAGCTGATTCCAGTGGCTGCAGGGCTGGCTGGAGCGAGGTCAGGGGCTGGATTATTTGGCACTATGGGCTGGCACCCCATTCATATGTTGTCAATGTAATCTGATCAGTTCTAACACAGGTTTCCCGCATTAGCAAAAGCCCGGGCAAATGTATCACTGTAACTGCCGTTCTGTCTGTATATAAGTTGCTACTTCATCCCTTATTCCCCAGTCCAAACAAACCTTAACTGAGCTGATAATAAATGATGAAAATAAATAAATAAATGATCACTAATGTTTAACCCCGAACTTGCTGTCATGTTGCTAAATACTCTCGGACTCAACAGAACCCCTGTACTATATTTTCACCTCACAGTGAAGAACATTATGCTGTGCAGAGGTATACTTGCATTAAGCTATTGTTGTTTATAACTATGGCTAGACTTCTCTTCCTCCATGTTTTCCCCTGATTCAGAAGTGGGAAAACTGTGTCCTAAATATTGCTTACTTTCAATTTCCTTTATTCTTCATAAAAATGGTGGAACATATGAACCTGTATGACACTGGTTGTGAATAAACTACTGATTCCCATCATGCTTCCAATCCAAGTGCAAGATGTTGATGATATGTAGTAATAACTAGAAGCCAACATGGATTTCTCAGCAACAAATCCTGCCAGACTAATTTATCTCATTTTTTTTTCAATTGGGTAACTTCAATGGTAGATACTATCTCATAGGCCCCCTCCACCTCAGTTATTCTATGATTATATGATGACTACATGGCTTGGGACCTGGATATTTAATGCTGTGCCTCTCCATATGTACAGTTGCCTGATCACTAAGACCTGCTGGAAGTTGTTTCTCCATGTCCCACTACAGGGAACATACCATTATATGAAAACACAGAGCAGACTTTCTTAGCTGTAGCATCTCAGTGATGGAATGCTCTCCCCATAGAGCAGGGGTTCTCAACCTATGGCCCGTGGGCTGGACCTGGCCCACGGCACCATTTCATGTGGCCCACATTGCTGTCGCTGCCACCGGAAGTGGAAGTGGACATGTTTATGACAACCATAAATGTGCCTGGGGCTGTCGTAAATGCATTTACAACAGACGCAGATGTGTTTTACGGTAGCGTTTGTGGTGGGGGAACCAGCAGTCCAGCCTGTTCAGCTGTCTGAGGGGGTGTTGTCTGGTCCCCAGCTTTAAAAGGTTAAGAACACCTGCCTTAGAGGTTGTATTTCTGGGACCTTTGTTACTTTTATTGTCATATTGATTGTATAGATTATCTTGTAACTATTGTATTGCTATTGCTACTGCTGCTTTTTAGATTTTGTATTTTGTATCTTGTATATTATTGCTGTGAACCGCCTTGAGTTGCCCGCTGGGTAAGAAAGGCGGTATAGAAATAAAACTTCAATCAAACAATCAATCAACTGAATCTGATACTAGCTTCATTTTGACACCAAACCAAAACATAGTTATTCACCAAGACTTCAGGGATTAAGGGCCATTGCTTTAAAAAGTTGCAGAGATTTTTTTTATGTGTGTAATTTAAAATGAACCCTACTGACCAAAACAAAAGGCAAAACAAAGGAGCAGGCAAGGTGATACAGGATGCTTAACACCACAGAGTGGAGGAAGGGGAGGGACAGGAAAGGGGGAAGAGAAATACAGTGTTGCAAGGAACAATACTGCATAGGGACATGGAATGTGAGATCAATGAACCAAGGTAAACTGGAAGTGGTAAAAATGAGATGGAAAGAATAAGCATTGACATCTTGGGCATCAGTGAGCTAAAATGGACAGGGATGGGTGAATTCAGCTCTGGAAACCATCATATCTACTACTGTGGGCAAGAAAACCTTAGAAGAAATGGAGTAGCCATAATTGTCAATAAAAGACTGAGAAAAGCAGTAATAGGATACAATCTCAAAAATGACAGAATGATGTCAGTCAGATTTCAAGGCAAACCTTTCAATGTCACTGTGATCCGAATATACGCACCAACCACTGGTGCAGATGAAGCCACAATGGACCAGTTCTATGAGGACCTAGAACACCTCATAGAACAGACACCAAGAAATGATGTCCAAATTATATTAGGAGACTGGAATGCCAAAGTAGGAAACCAAAAAAGTGGAGGGAATAACAGGCAAGTTTGTGTCTTGGAACACAGAATGAAGCAGGGCAAAGATTGATAGAGTTCTGCCAAGAGAATGCACTGGTCATAGCAATCCCTAAAGAATACATGGTAGAGGTGATGAACAGATTTAATGGCTTAGACTCGGTAGACAGAGTACCAGAAGAATTATGGATGGAGATGAGGGACATCATGCAGGAAGCAGCAAAGAAAACCATACCAAAAGAAAAGAAGAGTAAGAAAGCAAAGTGGTTGTCTGATGAGGCTCTTAAAATAGCAGAGGAAAGAAGGAATGCAAAAGTCAAAGGAAAAAGGAAAAAAAATACAATCATTGGAACACAGAATTTCAAAGAAAAGCAAGGAGAGATAAGGAAAACTACCTAAAAGAACAGTGCAGAGAAATGGAGGAAAACAACAAAAGAGACAGAACCAGAGATCTTTTCAAAAAAATCGGGGAAATCAAGGGAACATTTAAAGCAAAAATGACCATGATAAGGAGCTAGCTGATGCAGAAGAAATTAAGAAAAGATGGAAAGAGTACACAGAGGAACTCTACAAAAAGGACCTCAACACTCCTGATAATCACAATGATGAAGAAATTGAACATGAGCCAGACATCCTGGAGAGCGAAGTCATAAAGGCCCTAAAGAGCACTGCAAACAACAAAGCTAGTGGAGATGATGGTATCCCAGTTGAATTTTTAAAAGCGCTAAAAGATGATGGTGTCAAATTACTGCATTCAATATGACAGCAGATTTGGAAAACAAAACAGTGGCCACAGGATTGGAAAAGATCACTATACATCCCAATCCCAAAAAAGGGCATTGCCAAAGAATGTTCAAATTATCGAACAATTGCGCTCATCCCACATGCCAGCAAGGTGATGCTCAAGATAATACAGGATAGACTTCAGCAGCATGTGGAGAGAGAACTACCAGAGGTGCAGGCCGGTTTCAGAAGAGGCAGGGGGACTAGAGACCACATTGCCAACATACGCTGGATCATGGAGAAAACAAAGGAATACCAGAAACAAGTTTACTTTTGTTTTATTGACTACACTAAGGCATTTGACTGTGTGGACCACAACAAGATGTGGCAAGTAATTAAAGAGATGGGAATACCAGAGCACCTCATATGCCTCTTGAGAAATCTGTATATGAGCCAAGAAGCAACAGTTAGGACAGAACACGGAATGACAGAGTGGTTTGGAATAGGAAAAGGAGTCAGACAAGGCTGCATTTTGTCACCCTGCTTATTCAACCTATACACAGAGCACATAATGCGCAATGCAGGGATGGAGGAATCACAATATGGGATTAAAATCGCTGGGAAAAACATCAACAATCAGAGATATGCAGACGATACCACCCTAATGGCAGAAAGTGAGGAAGACCTAAAGAATCTCTTGATTGGGCTGAAGGAGGAGAGTGCAAAAGCTGGCTTGAGACTCAATATCAAGAAAACCAAGATAATGGCCACAGGCCCAATCAGTTCCTGGAAAATAGATGGGGAAGAAGTAGAAGCAGTGACAGATTTTACTTTCTTAGGATCAAAGATCACTGCAGATGGGGATTGTAGCCATGAAATAAAAAGACGACTGATTCTTGGGAGACAAGCTATGAGAAACCTGGGGAACATAGTGAAAAGCAGAGACATCACTTTGCAAACAAAACTTTGAATAGTCAAAGCAATGGTATTCCCAGTAGTAATGTATGGATGCGAGAGCTGGACCATTAGAAAGGCTGAACGCAGAAGAATAGATGCCTTTGAAATGTGGTGTTGGAGGAGAGTCTTGAGAGTCCCTTGGACAGCGAGGAGACCAAATAGGTCAATCTTAGAAGAAATTAACCCTGACTGCTCATTGAAAGCTCAAATAGTAAAGACGAAGCTAAAATACTTTGGACATCAAATGAGAAGGGAGGATTCACTTGAGAAGGCATTGATGTTGGGAAAGGTGGAGGGCAAAAGAAGAAGGGGTAGGCCAAAGATGAGATGGCTAGATGGTATTGTAGACACAATGGGCACAGAGCTGGGAGGGCTGAGGGGGATGGTGTAGGACAGAGGCGCCTGGAGGAAAATGGTCCATGGGGTCGCAAAGGGTCGGAGTCAACTATGCAACTGAACAACAACAAATTTAGAATGGTTTTAAAATATCAATTTGTTTTGCATTATATCAGGAATTCTCAAACTTTTAAACCTGCGGGATGGGTCATGCTCCCTCAGACAGCTTTGGGGCCTGGATGGCTATTTTGCCCTTCCTCCACCAGGTAATTGAAGTCCAAGAACACCTGGAGCACCTGGGTTGGCAACCCCTGGCTTAGATACACACATAAGCTGACCTCTTCTTGTTTTGTTACACTTACAGAAGTAATTGCAGGCGCACCCCCCAATAAAGGACTCAGACACAAATGAAAGTGGATAACGGCATTGGGCCACATTTATTGATTCATGCCCTAGTCCGAATTATAAATTTCTATTGGTAATTGACCAATCATAATTCTTAAGGCAAGCAGGCCGAAGTAACACTGGTAAGGTACCACCCAAAATTGTTACAATGTATCTATTTGTATCAATTTGTTTGTTGACAACAAACAAATTGTTGACCGTAGTCAATATCTAACTAATGACCCCACCCTCTGACGTGTATCCGTAAAATCAGGGGGTGATGCATGCTGTCTAGCTGTAGCCATCACCCCATCGCCTGGTTCGTCGTTGACCGGACAACGTTTAAACAACTTATGCCTATCTAGTGTTGTCCAGTCAATTGCGAACCTGCCGGATACCTGTGGGTCATAAATGTTTACCTTACCAGTGCTACCCGCCACCCGGAGAGGCTTCAATAAAGGCTCGACACCCTCCCCAAGACCGTCAGCTCAGTCGACAGGCCTGCTCGCCAATCACCCAACAGGAGGTCCATACCTCCTCGCGACAGATGGACCCCATCCCCTGCATAAAGCCCATAATTTTGCAAACTAATGGCGGGATGACGACTGACCCGCCCCCAGCCCTTGGTCAAAAGGAATCGGGCCACAGCCCTGTTTACCATGCGCCTAGCACGGTCCAGGGCCTGAAGGTCAAAGCCTCCCCTATAAGCATGCCGTGGGACCATATCTGACCAAACAAGTGTTGTGGCGGGCCATACGTAATGTAAGTAGGCGAGGTCACTGCAAATCGCATGCTTCAGCGATAAGCCAGTGACCTGTCCCAAATCATTACCCCCAAGGTGTATGATCAGAATGTCAGGCGGGTCAGCATTCCTTCCCAAAAAGAGGAATGGCAAGAGCTCCCGCCACAACATACCGGGCTTACCGTACCATGTGAGACTTGCGTATGCACCCAGTCCCAGTCGGGGTCCCCAATCTGTCGCCGCAGCGTAACGCGCTGCCCTGTGCACGTAGCTATGGCCCACCAGCCATACTGTCACCGGTGTGATACGACACCCAGGGTCTGTCAAGGAAAAATAGGGAAGGAAGAAATATGCGGTGACTAAACCGGTACTCACGGCGGGAGCGGGCGAACATAAAACTGGAAACACTGAGAGCCCCACCTCCCCATGCTGCGTATGTCAGCCCCGGAGTATCCATAAGCAGCCGCAGTAGAGGCCGCCCCAATTCTAAATGAATGGGTGCCGTAACGGGCCCCAGGGAGGCCCACACTAGCCAGTGCCTTCCCAGTCACCTTCCAAAATTGAAATTTAGTGAGGGGAGACCCATCTTGGTGACAGATGCGTGCCACGCAGTGCAAGGAACTCCTGTAGGGCACCAACCGGACAGATGTCTGCCAAGGAACATCGTAGCAGTCTTACACCACTGCCTACGCCGTGCTGATCTGTTTTAGAGGAGCGTATCCTCAACAGAGCCCAATCATTGCAAACATAGACATCTTCGAGTTCCAGTGCCCTACGACTTGCATCCGCCTTAGACAGCATCACAAGCTCGCTGATGCGGAGCGCTCCAAAAAAGGCCACCGTTGTAGCTGCATGAAACAGGGCTGCCTCATACCTATCGAAACATAGGTCATGCCAGCCCCGTGCCAGTTGGGTAAGGACCCCAGGGGAAATTGGGTGGCGGTCGTCCAGGCTACGCCCACGTTCCCGCACCCACCCCTCCAAAACGTGTCTCACACGGAAGTCAGCGGTACTATCCGCATGACCTCCCACCTTGGCCATAAAAGCCAGCGCTGACAACCTGGATGCTATGGTGCGGGGCGCAAGGCCCTGGGCATGCAGGTAAACCATGAAACGAAGGACGTGGGCCACTGGGATTGGCCAGGTATCTGGCAGTCGAGATTGGGTACAAAATGTCCGAAAGGAAACTAACGCATGGTGATACGCCTTACGCGTGTGTGGCGCCAGCGACATGCCGATCGCCCGGTTCACCTCTCCTTGCCAAAGGTCCATATCTCCTCCGGGAGTGGCGAGGGAAATTCCTCCGCGTCCGGGGCCAAGGCGCGGAACCGGGAGATCTGCAGGCGGGACAAAGCATCAGCAATATCGTTATTGACCCCCGGGACATGCCTTGCCCTGAACAATACATTGAGGCGCAGGCTGCGCAATACAAACTGGCGCACTAGTTCCATGACCCTGGGAGATTTAGAAGTCTGTGAGTTGACAATGTGGACAACTGCAGCATTGTCACACCAGAAATGCACCACCGATTTGGCCCACTCCTCACCCCATAGCATCAAAGCCCCCAGTATGGGAAAAAATTCCAAATATGTGAGATCCCTCAGGCGACCCGTGCCTGACCAGGCTGGTGGCCATCCACCATAGGCCCACTTCCCATTGAAGTACATCCCATAACCCAGGGATCCCGAGGCATCAGACTGTATCTGAAAGCGGGGTGAAGCCAGGAGGTCAGACCTCCAAAATGAGACCCCATTGAACTCCCTCAGGAACTGGAGCCATATGTGCATATCTGCCCTGATGCCCCGTGTCAGTCTCACCCTGTGATGGGGCCTGGATAAGCCTGACATGGCGTCGCACAAGCGCCGAGCAAATGCCCTGCCAGGTGCGACCACCCTGCAAGCAAAGTTAAGGTGACCATGTAGCACCTGCACTTCCCGAAGGGATGCCTTGCGCTTAGCCAGCAATCCCGAAATGAGGGCCGCTATCCTGGCCACCTTTTCCCCTGGCAACCTAGACGCCTGCGCTACTGTGTCAATCTCCACCCCCAGGAATACTAGCTTAGTAGATGGGCCTTCGGTCTTTTCGGGCGCCAAAGGGACACCGAGTTCCTCCATTAGCGTCTGAATTGTGTTGAGGAGACGTGTGCACGTGTCCCAGCCCCGTTCACCCCCGAACAAAAAGTCATCCAGGTAATGGGCTACAGACCGAGACCCTGACCTACGGACAAATGCCCACTGCAGGAATGTACTAAAACGCTCGAAGGCCGAGCAGGATATGGAACAGCCGAAAGGCATGGCTTTGTCGAAATAATATTCACCCCTGAATTTGAAACCCAGCAACTCAAAGTCGCCCGGGTGCACCGGCAGGAGACGAAAAGTCGACTTAATGTCTCACTTAGCTAACAGCGCACCCGGGCCACATGAGCGCACCATGCGCAATGCCTGGTCAAAGGATGTATACCTGACCGAGCAAAGGTCATCAGGGATAGCATCATTGACCGAGCGACCGGCTGGGTAGGACAAGTGATGAATCAGGCGGAACTCGCCCGGGGCCTTCTTGGGCACTAGTCCCAGTGGGGATACTTTAAGGTTGGGGAATGGGGGCGCGGGAAAAGGGCCAGAGACCCTGCCCGCATCAACCTCCTTATTACTGCTGGCAGCAGCCACCTCCTCCCTTCCTCTAAGTGACAAAAGGTTGGGTGCATCTTGAGGTGACCTATCCCCCGTGAAAGGAATACGAAACCCCAGTTGAAAACCATGAAGCAGGTACACTGCGTCTGCCCTCCTCGGGTACACTGCGAGCCAACGCTCCAGCATGTCCACATTAATTGGGGAGGGGGCCTTTCGGTGGACCCGCTCCCTCAGCGGCAGTCCTACCTGCACCTTGTCCACCCCTACCCTTACCCCTGAATCCTCCCGGCCTGGGACAGGCGGAGGCAGCATGGGGGCCAGAACAAGAGGGACACTCATGCCTGTACTTGCAATTCTTTCTGTTGCTAGAACCATTGGACGAGAAGGTCCAGCACAGCAGGCGGGCTGGAACCCCCTGCCCCGCCTCTTGGCGGGGAACCTGTACCGGGGCCGCTCGTTGGACCGCATGTCCACAATGATATCTCTCCCCGGGCGCCGGGCGCGTGGGGGTCATATACAGAAGCCACAGCTTCTGGCAGGGCTCGTCCCACCTCATCTCTGGGTGCAGTGGAATCCTCATGCGGAATTCCTCGTCGTAAGCCAGCCACGACGGACCCGGGAAGTCGACCATAGCCCGGTAAATGTTGTCCAAATACTGGACCATAGGGATAGCCAGATCCGGCCTGGCCCTGAGGTAAACAGCCATGTAAATTAGGTATGCTGGCAACCAATTTGCCCATGTACGTGGCGGCTTACGACGACGTGCCTGCTCCTTATCCTTCTCATCCTGCCCTTCCCTCTCTTCCTTGGTGGGCTCCCTGTTAAGAAGGGAGAAGATGTCCACATACTTGCCCCTCCAGATCTTTTCCTTGGTGGACTGGGCCAGATGGTCCCCTAGGGCAAGGAATACCCCGCTGTCGGCAATGCCGACACCGGCACAAAGGGAAGTGCGGGCAAAGCAAAGGGGGCCTGTACCAACCCGGACACCCCCAACACATTCCCTACCGCATAGGGGGCGCCACCCCAACCCGGGCCCTGGGTCAGGGATGAAGTCGCCGGGTGGGCCGGAGGCGGCTGCACCGCTGCACCACCCGTGCGAGGCCATGGCCACTGAAAAGCCCCCCCCCCCAGGGAAGTCAGTTGTGTGGGTGCACTAGCTTGAACTGCATACTCACCGGATGCACCCCCACGGGCCGCCCCCACCGGGGGTTCCGGCCCGCTGGGGGCATCGGAGCTCACGACCGAAGCTGAGCTCGTCGACGGGGCCAGATCAGCACAAGTCTGCTGTGCCTGCTGAGTGGGGAGCTGCGAGGCAGTGGCCGCCACCGGCCCGCGCGCCTCAGGCAGCTCGACCCGACCCGTCGCCTGCCGCTGCCCGGCAGCCAAAGGATCAACCTGGAACCCGAAAGACGCCCCCGCTTGGTTGGCCCTTGCCAGTGATGCCTCGAGGGCCGCTACGCGGGCCAGAAGGGCCTCCACGTTAACATAGCCCCCAGCCCCAACAGGGGGCAAAGGGCCAGCCGGCCCACAAGTAACGGGCACCTGTCCAGGTCCCTGTGCCCCAGGGGCCGGATACGGCCAAGAGCCCATGCTCGGCCCTTGAGGGGCCATGGGCATGCCCTGCCAAGGCAGGGAACCCAACCACCCCCCATGGCTCGATCCCCCCATGGGGAACTGTGCACCCAGGGAAGAAGGCCCAGCCGCACGGACCATGCCAGGGGCAGTGGCCATCGTTTGCGGGCCAAGGGCCGAGGCCCCAGCCGGGGCAGCCTGCGCGCGCCGCGCATCGGGCCAAGGGGCCACCGATCCCATCCCACCGGTCCCGGTGGGCTCCGCCAAAGGTGGCTGCTGGGCGGGCGCAGTCGCGGTCCTCCGACCCGGCTGACGCCTCCGCGCAGATCGAGCCACGTTCGCAGCTGCCTTCTTCTTAGAGGGCATAGCTGGTCTAGCCGGGAAGCCAAAGAAAGGAAAAACTGCACCGAAAAAGGCTTCCCCTGAAAGGACACAAGCGATGGAGGTAAGAGGGAAAAACTTCTCCGCTCCGTCGCTTCGCAAAATGGCAGCTCGGCTGCCTCATGGCCAGCCCTTTTATTAGGGTGCTGGCCACGCCCCTAACTACCCGGATGCCTTCGTCCGGTGGGGGGGGGGCGCAAAGAGCGCGGCGGCCATTTTGGCGCCACGCTTGCAATGGTAAAACATTTTGTCACTTCTTCTTTTGTGTCCTAATCAAACCGTAGATGCCAAAATGAAGCTACTTTCTTGGCTTTGTCATTGGCCAAACTTGAGTCCTCGTCAGTGCGTGTTTCTGGCAGTGATTGGCGGACCAGTAAATGAGCTGGATTCTGTGTCTCTCCACATTCAGTACTGCAGGACGGAAATGAGCTCCCGTCTTCATCCCAGCTCCTGCCAACCTAGCAGTTCGAAAGCAAGAAATTGCAAGTAGATAAATAGGAACTACTTCAGTGGGAAGGTAACAGCGTTCCGTGCGCTCCGGTGTCTAGTCATGCCTGCTACATGACCACGGAAACGTCTGCAGAAGCAGACAGTGCTGGCTCTTTGGCTTAGAAACAGAGATGAGCACTGCACCCTAGAGTCGGATACGACTGGCTTTCGAGCAAGGGAAACCTTTACCTTTACCTTACCACATTCACACAACGTGTTGTTGTCCACCAGCAGCCACCTCTTGAGCATGTTGGTCTTGCATTTAGGGACTTCAACCTTCAGCCCATTCAGGGTCCTCTAAGTGACATAGGGGAGGTTGAGTTCCTGCTAACTTTGTCACTGCTAACTAGAAATCAAAGAGTCGCAGATTTCAGCCTTAATGTGTTAGCCCTTGTGCAGACTTGTTGTGTTCATTCTTACAGGCTCTTCATTCAGAAGTGTAGTGTGTTACATGATGTGTGGAAAACACCAGAGTTGAGAAGTGTTGCTTTTTCCAAGAAAACAATTTCTAAAATTTCCCAAACAGCATGGCTAATGCTAGCTATGGGATTTCTGGAGTTGTAGCCCCCAAATCAACTTATTCAAACTTCAAGAAACGCTAGCTATGTCCAGTTATATACTCCGCATGTAAGATAAACTTATAGAGATCAGTATATGGATATTAAATTGTGCATTTGTTTATATACTACCACATCAAGGAAAAAACACTGTGAAGAAGATTTTAGTTGTTTAGGAAAGAGCAAGAAAGAGAGAGAGAAATGGCAATCAATTAGTGCTACAAAGTTCAAGAACATATTTTTACCAATCCCAAAATCTCCAAGGAGTTGAAAAGTCAGCAGTTTCACCAGTTTCTTTTTTTGTTAACAGTTCTTTGATGAAATCCTAATGTGTTGATGTGAACAGAGTGGAGCAACACCATCAAAAGAAAGCCAAATTAAATTATGTAGTATTCCTCCAGTGCCAAAAAGTAATCATGATTGCCTCTGAAGATGTTCCAAGTGCTATCAAAGTCAACAGGCCATCGTCACTATTTTACTGGGGTCAGCAAGCAATACGTTAGCTGGGAATTCTATTTATGTTGTGCCGTAATAATTCCTTAACTCAGAGTGGGACTATTTTAACATAGAGAGGGCAATAAAAAAGGTAATATTCTATACTTTGTCTAATGAGGATGGACTTAATTGGGATGGTGGTATTATTAAAGAGCCTCCCAAGAAGCCAATTGAACCAAATCTTTGTGACAACGAGTGATGTTTAACTGGGACAAAAAATGACAGAAATCTGAACCCATGGGGACACCCTGGGCTGCCAAGTGAGAAAATTATGTTAAATGGGGTGCTAGATGAGAAGTTCTAAGGGCTTTGTTTCCATTTAAAAATTACAAATTATTATTTAAAGAAAGGAGAGGCTCTAATCAGACTGGTTACTTTACAAGCATAGACAAAAATGATGAAAAACTAGGAGCAACTAGAAGCAAGTGAAGTTTTCAGCTCAGTCTAGAAAGGTTAAATTGCCACAATAGCAAGACTAGAAGCCATTTAGAGGTTGTTAAGGCTGTGGAGCCACAGACCTGCACTTTGTGTGCCCTCGAAAGTAACATGCATAATGTTGTTCTAAAAATTGCACGCGCACACACATGACCACATGGAAAGCTACAGCTTCAAAGAGGGTCATCTTTAGATTGTAAAAGGATGTAGCTATTGTCTTTTTCCCAGTTTAACATCTAAGAATAAAGCCTGGCTGGAAAGACATATTCCTTTCCATGATATTGCCAGAAGAAGTAACTATGAGTTACAAAAGCTTGCAGAGTTTTGAAATGTTAAAGTGACCTAAAAGAGGTATCATCTCATTCCTGCATTTGTTTGAATGTTGTTCTAACTTATCCAGTTTTCATTGGTATCCATGGGTGACCTTCTTGTTGCTTCTGTAGTGAATGGCAACCCTCTAAAAAGAAACTGTCACCTATTTGATTTCATTCATCACCCTATTAGTGGAAATATGCTAAGAACATGAAATAATATACAAATAAACTTCCAAAATGCCTTTCAGCAAGGGAGATTCCAATTATTGAATATGCAAATTGCCATATTAATAGAAGAATGATGTCTTTTTCAGCAATCGGGATAAATTATGGACAAATCATTCAAAGGAGAAATTGGCTTATTTCATGACGGCAGAAGAAATAGAAGTTCAAAATGCCATTTTTGGGACCGGCCAAAATCCATAGTTTTGCAATGTTATTATAACGACATAGTACCAGGAGCGTTAAAAAATTGATGACTGTTACTATATAGTTGTTGGATGTCATCTGTGAAGAAGTTTTCAAAAGTAATTGAGCAAGTGAAATTTCTCTTAATGTACGAGCCAGTATTGAAGTGCATGCAAATGACAGACATTTGTAGAACATACAGTAATAGCAATTACACTTATACACTGTCCCAGAGCACTTAGTGCACTCTCTGGGCAGTTCATAAGTGTTGTGTTCTAAGGGTTTTACCTTCCACATGGATTACAATGTATCTGAACCAATGTAACCTTGCCTATAGCAACAATGTAACCTTCAGCTGTATCATATGAACCCTGCATTAGGACGCGAGCTAATGTCCACCAGCTGGCAGCAGCGAGCGTCCAAGCTCTCTTGGTCCGAACTCATCAAAGGCAACAGCGCGGGAAGCTTTCCCGCCACTACCTACACCTGGACAAGAAGGGCGTGACTCGCAATGACGTCACGCAGGCAGTAGCCAATGGGCTACCATGGCACCACGTTCAAATGTATTACTACTGTATATAAAGAGCTATCGATCCGCCATTACCTCATGTTCCCTCTGTCCACGATGCAATAAACCTGAGTTAACCCAGCCCGAGGCTGTGTCCTGTGTCTTGGTTTTCATACACCAAATTGGCGACGAAGGTGGGATGATGGATTCCCAAAGCGCCAGGACACAGAGCGGGTTCAATATTACCAAGCCGCAAGACTGGACCATCTTTAACATGGATTTCAAGGCGGCATTGGTGGAACTCAAAGTCAAAGACGACGAGGAAAGGAAGAGGGCCATCCTCACCCGAATGCTGGGTGTAGAGACCAAGCGGACGCTGGTGGGCATGATCGAACCGAAGACATTGGACGACTTCAAAACCGACGACATACTGAAGTTGCTGCGTGAGCGTTTCCAACCCTCGAAGGCAATGTTTCCCGCTAGGAGTGCGTTTTGGAGGCGAGTCCAAGCGCCGGATGAGTCGGTAGAGGCTTTCGTGGAGGCCCTGAGGGTAGCCGCCGTTCCCTGCAAGTGGGACAACCTGGAGATGATCATGAGGGACGTCGTGCTGTGTGGCCTGAAGGACAAGGAAGTGCAGCGCCGCCTGATGAACAGGGAGCCGCCACCCACGCTGGCCGAGGTCGTAGAGACCGCGGAATCCGCGGAGTCCACGAATGCGGGAGTGGACGAAATACACGAGTGGCGTGAGTGGCGTCCTAGGGCCAGCAAAGCGGAAAGCTCGGTGCGTGGCAAGTCAGGACAGCCGGTGCACGCGACCCGACGAACCTCGAGATCCTCTACGGATGGCAGCGACGGCGAAGAGGTACAGAAGGTCCGGAAAGGGGGGCGCCGCTGCGATGGTTGTGGGGCGGCCCACGAGCGTGCGAAGTGCCCTTTCAGGAAAGCCGAATGTTACAGCTGTGGCCGGCGCGGGCACATCGCCAGGGCATGCAGAAATCGGAAAGAGGGCCGGAGGCAGTCGAAAGACCGTTCGGCCAGACCGGACCGTCCAGCGAGACCCCAAGATGGCGCCCGAACCACGAGGAAGCAGGACGGCGTGGGTCGCGTCTCGGACGGCAGTGAGGACGACGCCCCCGTGTTCAGCGTGTCCGCGGGACAAAACCATTACTTCATTGAGGTAATAGTACAAGGGGCCCCTGTTAGGATGGAGATTGACTCGGGGTCCTATTATTCCATAATTCCCCAGAAAGAGTTCTTGAAGATCGACCCCCAAGCGCGGCCCAAACTTAAGACTCTGAGGTCCACGCTACGAGACGTACAAGGGAACAGCATTCCAGTGCTGGGGGTCGGGAAATTTCGGGTTCGTTATAAAAGACATTCCGCAGAACTCCCTTTAGTCGTTCTCAAAGGGGGGAATTGTAGCCTCCTAGGGACGCAGTGGTTTCAGCCCTTGGGTTTGTTCATAGGGGGGGTGCATGCCGTGGGCGCGGATCCGATACAAGCGGTGTGTGACGCGCACCCCACCGTGTTTGAAAAAGGACTTGGAAAATTCAAGGGACCCCCTGTAGCCTTCGACCTAGACCCGGAGGTCCGCCCGATAAGACTCAAACCGCGCAGGGTGCCTTTCGCACTAAAGGACAAAATAGAGGCGGAACTGGACAAATTGGTGGGCCAGGGGATTCTTATTCCTGTTGATTCCGCGGAGTGGGAAACTCCAATCGTAACAGCCCTGAAGGCTAACGGGGAGGTGCGCATTTGCGCTGATTATAAGTGTACAATTAACAAGGCGATTCGCCCTAATGCATATCCGGTGCCAGTGGTCAGCCACCTTTTGGCCAGGCTAAATGGGGGAAAGTGTTTCGCTAAGCTCGACCTGGCACAAGCCTATCAACAGCTCCCCGTAACTCCCGCCACGGCCGCGGCACAAACGATAGTCACACATAAAGGAGCGTTCCAGGTGTCGCGTTTACAGTTTGGCGTGAACTCGGCACCCGGCCTTTTTCAGTCGCTTGTGGAACGCCTCCTGAAGGGGCTGGAGGGGGTGTTACCTTATTTTGATGACGTATTGATAACAGGGGGGAGTGAGGCCGAACTGGCAAAGAGATTGGATAAAGTGCTAACTGTGTTCGAGAAAGCGGGGCTGAGACTGAGGAAGGACAAATGTGTTTTTTTCGAAACCGAGGTCGAATTTTTAGGGTTTCGGATCACACCCGAGGGTATTAAGCCGTCCAAATCCAAGGTAGCAGCCATTAAGAAGGCCCCTCGCCCCACATCCAAAACCGAACTTCAGTCATTCCTGGGGCTCCTCAATTTCTACCATACATTCCTTCCGCGGAAAGCCTCCGTGGCCGAACCGCTTCATCGGTTACTTAAGAAGGAGGAGACATGGATGTGGGGTGACGAGCACGAGAAGGCGTTCAACGAACTGAAGCAACTTTTAACATCGGACGCAATCCTTACGCACTTCGACCCCAAACGGCCGGTGGTCTTAGTCTGTGATGCATCACCGGTGGGGGTGGGGGCGGTGCTTTGCCACGTGTTGGATGACGGTCGGGAGGCCCCAGTGGCGTTTTACTCAAGGTCCCTGTCCCAAGCAGAGCGAAATTACGCACAAACCGACAGGGAGGCATTGGCAATAGTAGCGGGGACCAAAAAGTTTCACGATTTTCTGTATGGCCGCCCATTCAAAATCGTGACGGATCACAAGCCCCTGTTAGGGATCTTCACGGCAGGCAAGCCCACGCCGCAGATACTGTCCCCGAGAATGTTGCGATGGGCCATTTTTCTTAACGCATACCAACACGAGTTGGAGTACCGGCCCGGAAAGGAGATCAGCCATGCTGATGCGCTGTCGAGATCCCCTTTGCCCTTGTCGGACGACCAAAAAGCCAGAATAGGAAGAGACCGCCAGGTGTTGCTAATCGAGGTTTTAGACGAACCCCCAATAGTACCGGCCGATATAGCCCAGGCGACAGGCAAGGACAGAACGCTGGAGAAAGTCAGCTCATGGGTGCAGAAAGGGTGGCCAGCATCGTCCCCAAGCAAGGAGTTCGACCCATTCTTTCGGAAGAAGCTAGAGCTGTCCATAGAAAGGGGGTGCCTATTGTGGGGCCAACGGGTGGTGGTCCCGACACCCATGCGGCCGAGGGTACTCAAACTGCTGCACGTCAGTCACCCGGGCATCGTTCGCTCCAAAGCGCTGGCCCGCAGCTACTTTTGGTGGCCACAGCTGGACGAGGACATTGAGCACATGGTCGGCACTTGTGAGGCCTGCCAGGGGTCCCGACCAGAGGCGGCCCGTCTCCCGCATAGGGAATGGGACACAGCGAGGGGACCATGGTCCAGAGTGCACGTAGATTTCGCTGGCCCTTTTCGAGGAACCATGTTTCTCCTGGTGGTGGATGCATTCTCAAAGTGGCTGGAAGTCATTCCGGTAAAGAGCACGTCCTCCGCCACTACAATTAACCAACTACGGAGAGTCTTTTCAACGTTCGGCTTACCCGACACTTTAGTCAGCGATAACGGGAGTTGCTTCACCTCCTCAGAGTTCGGGGCATTCATGGAGGCAAATGCCATTCGGCATGTCACGTCCGCGCCGTTTCACCCGGCCACGAATGGCCAAGTGGAACGGTTGGTGCGCACAACAAAGGAGGCGCTTCGGCGCATGGGCCCCGGGGACCTAAATCACCAAGTATGCCAGTTCTTATTAGCGTATAGGGTGACCCCCTTAGCGTCAGGTTACTCGCCGGCGGAGCTATTGATGCGGCGAAAACTGACTACGCTCCTGTCCAGGCTAGACCCCACAAGAATTGAGGATAAAGGGAAAAACGTAGGGTTGGCAGTCTCGAAAGGTTTCGCCGCCGGCGACCCTGTTCATTGCAGGAACTATGCCAGCGCGGGGCCAGCCTGGGTGCCGGGGACGGTTGTAGAACAGACGGGGCCAGTGTCGTACCGGGTCGAGACCCACACCGGTCTCCTCTGGAGGAGGCACGCAGACCAACTGAGGCACCGAGTAAGTGGGCCTGTCAGTGAGGGTCAGCAACAAGATTCAGCGTTAGGGTTCTCCCCCACCCGCTTAACCCAAGGGGGAGACAGCAGCGGACAACAGTCCCAAGCAAGGGGGGAAGGAAGAAGCAGCGGCCCCGACTCATATCCTTTTGATAAACCAGTTCTATCAGAAGCCGGGGTAGGAGGAGAGGAGTTCGCGACCGCTGCCCCCGAATGGACTTTAGATTTTGATTTAGCGAGCCGGGGGGGTTTTCAGGAGTGTTCCCCCACCCATCCAAGCGAGAAGAGGGGTTTTTCGTTAGCCCCCAGTGCCCCCGGTTCCTCCCTAAGTAAGAGCACACCTCCCAACAACGCCGCAGAGCCGCGGCAAGTCACTAACGAGTCTCCCTCTCAAATTACAGGACAGGAAACCAGGGGACAAAGAGAAGGTAGCAAACCCGGGGAGAGGCAGCCCGCATCGAGACCCCAGCGTGTTCGAAACAAGCCATCTTGGCTGAGAGATTTTGTCTCCTAGGGGGGGGAGTGTCTAGAAGCATGGGCTCGAGACGTTGTCTCGTCCTAGGGGGGAGGGATGTTGTGTTCTAAGGGTTTTACCTTCCACATGGATTACAATGTATCTGAACCAATGTAACCTTGCCTATAGCAACAATGTAACCTTCAGCTGTATCATATGAACCCTGCATTAGGACGCGAGCTAATGTCCACCAGCTGGCAGCAGCGAGCGTCCAAGCTCTCTTGGTCCGAACTCATCAAAGGCAACAGCGTGGGAAGCTTTCCCGCCACTACCTACACCTGGACAAGAAGGGCGTGACTCGCAATGACGTCACGCAGGCAGTAGCCAATGGGCTACCATGGCACCACGTTCAAATGTATTACTACTGTATATAAAGAGCTATCGATCCGCCATTACCTCATGTTCCCTCTGTCCACGATGCAATAAACCTGAGTTAACCCAGCCCGAGGCTGTGTCCTGTGTCTTGGTTTTCATACACCAAAATAAGGGACTCCTTGCTTATGGTCACCCATGCTCTGGTCACCTCCAGACTGGATTATTGTAATGCACCCTACATGGGGCGGCCCTTGATGGCCATTCGGAAGCTACAGCTGGTTCAGAACACGGCTGCCCAGGTGGTGATGGGATGTGGGCGTTATGTCCATGCCTCGCCGCTGCTATGGGAGCTGCTTTGGCTGCCAGTATGCTTCCGGGTGCAATTCAAGGTGCTGTTTTTGACCTTTAAAGCCCTTCATGGTAGTGGGCCAGGATACCTAAGTGACCGCATTGCCCCAAGGTTTTTGACCTGTCCTATGAGGGCGGACCGTAGGGGCTATCTGGTGGTCCCATCAGCCAGAGAGGCATGCCTCACTGGGACCAGGAGCAGAGCCATCTCAGTATCTGTCCCGGCCCTTTGGAACCTCCTGCCACCAGAACTGCACCTCCAGGTGGAGTTTCCCCCTTTCAGGAAGGCTCTAAAAACATGGCTTTGACAGCAGGTGTGGGGTGCATCTGGCACTACAACCCAGCCCTGCTGGCTTATTTAGCCCAGTCCAGGGTTTTAAAGATGTTTTATGGTTGTTTTTAAATGTTTTATACATGGTTTTATTGTATGGGGATGGTTTTAACCGATGTGAGCCGCCTTGGGTCACTGAAGCGAGAAAGGTGGCCATACAAATTCAAGGTAATTAGCATTTTGCCCCCAACATGCTGGGTACTCATTTTACCAACCTCAGAAGGATGGAAGGCTGAGTCATCCTTGGGCCCTTCAGGATCCAACACACAATGTCAGCATTTTGGCTGCAATACAGTAGATTAACCACTGCACCACCAGTCAAATCCAGCATTTTTGTCTATTCTATGTAGAAAAACATTGTGTCTCATTTTGGTACCCCACGGCTTGTGTGCAAGGAGTGTGTATCTGTATGACTGTGTGTTTAGAACTCGCTGACTGGAAGGTTGGAGTTCAATTTCCAGGTACTGCATGATGGGTTTTGCTCTAGGCTCTTTCCTAGCTCCTGCCAACCTAGCAGTTCGAAAGCAAGAAATTGCAAGTAGATAAATAGGGACCACTTCAGTGGGAAGGTAAAGTGTTCCGTGTTGAGGCATGCCTGTCAAGTGTCCACAGAAATATCTGCAGATGCATACAGAACTGGCTCTTTGGCTATAAATAGAGATGAGCACTGCACCCTAGAGTTGGATATGACTGGCTTTCAAGCAAGGGTGACCTTTACCTTTACCTTAGTGGTAGTGTTGATCATTACAACAAAATCTCTCATGGCAACTTTTTTTCCATATTAAGATGACCAAGGATGTTTTCCCAAAACCTTGGAGAAAAACGTCTAACTGGAGAATGAAAAAAAAAATGTCTGGGAAACAGAGCCATAGCCATGGGTGGGCAAGGGTGTATCAGCCCCCCCCCCCCCGAACTAACATCCCACACACATACCTAGATTTGCCCAACCAAGGGGCAAATCCCCCCCATGTAGAATCCTGGTTATGGCCCTGCTGGGAATCCCAACAGTGGAGTTCTTTAGAAAAGCTCACCTATCTTTTAGGGGCTAAAATCCAGTAATAAGTTGCAACTAGAGTAGGTTCAATGAATCATTGCAGATTTGGTAAATCCAGTTCTCTGTAAATTCCAGTGATACAGTAGGCCAACTCTAGTTGTACGTTACTCCTGGATTTCAGTGAACTTATGATTACTTTAGACTTCAGGAAGGGAGAAATGCATTTGTTTCTCGTTTTGTTATTAACCAGTTACTTTTTCCATACCCGTACATGAATTAAAGCATAATTATCCTTCAGATTTTACTATTCTGCATCTGGTAGCATATACTTGTCCAATTAAAAAACACGTGTACAAAAATGCTCAGATTAAGGAAATTGCATGCAAAACTGAACACATCAAGAAAAAAAGTGCACAAAAGATGTGTACTAGAGCAGTGTTTCCCAACCTTTGGTTTTTGGACATCAATTCCCAGAAGCCTACACTAATTTCCTGATCAGACAATGTACTGACTTAGGCTTCTGGGAAGTAAAGGTAGGGTGTGGGCCCCACATTAGTAAACACTGCACTAGAGGGAAATGCTTGCAAAAGGTGTAGGAGATGAATTTGTGTGTAATTTTAACATTAAAAAAAACCTTCTCCTTTCCTTTCCCTGCATCCATGTCATGTCAAAGCAAGTTTTCCTAATTTAAAACACTCCTTCCCACCCCTATCCCCTCCCAGGCATACATACATTCAAACATTTCTCAAGCAATTGATGGGTCAATTTGGAATTTCTGTCCTTGAGAAAGAAATTCCAAAGTCTGTTTGAAACAAAAACTGCGACCACAAAACACAAGGCAGTTGGTGTTCTCCTACATTGTCTGTACTGGAATTTTTTTTTTTGTATCGTTTAAACTACTCTGCCATTTCATGTGGTTCATTGTGACAGACAGGCTCAGCCCCAGAGAGCCTTAAGCCTGGCATGTTATAGAAAACCTCTATTACAGAAGATAGGTAAGGTCAATTCCATGCAAAGAGTAACAAGCAGAATCCAAGGTCCCTGATGTTTTTGTCACACTGCATGCAGACTTTCAGATTTTCTAGATAAGGTGCAATAATGCCAAAGCATATTTCCACTCTTAACTGCTACATATGTAAGAGTTAGTGAAACTATGGGAGAAGAAGAAATATGTCCCGTGTTTGAGTCTGAAACAAGCAATCCTTGGTGTTTAAAAATAATCTGTCTAGAGCTGTCATGGATGTTTTCAGTAATATTTTAGACAGACCGATCAGCTTAACAGAAACTGTTTAGATTATGTCTCTTGAGAAAATGACCTATACAGCAGGAGCTAAGAATAACAATTGTATACAAAGAGTTATGCTGAAAACTTCAGAGGCCCACCTGTAAAATGTCTTGAGCGCTCTCCTAACTCTTACAGAGAAGCAAAAGCCATCCGAAACAGGCACACATTCCAAGAAACAATGAACATTAAGTCAGAAGAAGTCTAAAATGTTCCTGATTTTGATACACATGACAAGCTGCAATAACAAAACTTCATTTTTTTCCTTGAAAATGCTCATATAATTTAATGGAGGAATGGCATTTGCCAGGCTTTGCTTTTAAGCAGAACCTTGAGGGTCACCAGTTGGAACTTGGAATGAAAAAGGAGTTCAGGCAGAAAGCTGTAGACCTATGGTTCCCAAAATGGGGCACACGCCCCACAGGGGGGAGGGATTTTATTTTTAGGGGGGCAATTCAAGAATGTTATGCCAAGTTAATTGCCCTTTAGGCTTCCTCCATGTGAATAGGATTTCACTTTTTGAATAATAAGAATTATATGTCATGTGGGGGCGGCATCAGGATTTTAGAGATGTTTAGGTGGGCAAAAGAATAAGGGAGTGGCAGAAAATGAGATGGCTAGATGGTATTGTAGATGCAATGGGCACAGAGCTGGGCGGGTTGAGGAGGATGGTGAAGGACAGAGGTGCCTGGCAAGCAGCAGTCCATGGGGTCGCAAAGAGTCCAAATCAATTGTGCAATTGAACAACAACAAATAGTGGGAATGGCCAAAAGAAATTGGGAACAACTGATGCAGACCAACCATATATCTACATGTCAGAGTTATAGTAGTTTGACATGAGTCCAACTGTCATAGTTCCATTCTACTGAATCCTGTAATTTGGTGTAATATTTACAATTCATTATGGCTTGTGTAAACTCTCTCTCTCTCAATCCCTCTCTCTCTATTAAAAAAAAGGAAAGCCTGTAGTTATATGAACAAACTAAAAATTCCAGGATTCCTCAAGATAGAGCCACGGCAGTTATATCAGGATCAAACTGGTATGATACTCCTGAGACTGAAAATGCAAGGTGCCACTGAACACATGATCAGATCAGATGTCTGTGATCAGTATGAGAAACAAATTGCTAAATAACTTGGTGGAAAGTTCTCTGTCTTCTCGGGGGCGGGCAGTGCTGGTCTAGAATATCTAGAAGCTTGAGGCATGTCAACAAGTATCTACTGGTTACATAGGGTCTGTTTGAAATAGCTGTTTTGCAAAGTCACTATTTTTTAGGATAACAAAAGTCCTCTCACCACTAGACCTTTTGGTGCAACCAAAACCACAAGTAGGTGCTTTTGTTGTGATAGTAGTAGTTGTGTCTGCAAAGAAGGAGGACATGATCTACACTGAGGATTCTTTTCATTCTCAAAAAATGTGCTTGCATTTTGTGAGTTCTTGCAAGGATTTGTGAGGTGAACTGTGGGATGTTTGCACCAAGACACCAAGCGGTGTTTGCAAAGATGGGAATGGTTGCTTTTTTAGACAAAAACTCCAACACCTTTCAGCGATCATAGTCAGAACACTGATAGCTATGAGTTTCTGAGAATTGTTCTCCAAAAAGGCAATTTCCCACATCTCTGGATGGTTGTCTACCAAGGGTCCCCAATGTTGATGAGGGGCCTGACCACTTGCCTATCTGTTGTGTCTGAAGCTCGTGTCCTTGCTCTGTTTGCCAGCAGACCTGGCAGAGCATGTTGAGGGCAGAAGGCTGCCATCAGGGCTCTCAGCGCTACCCACCCCGATAGCCCTGTTTGGGACAGCCTGTGGTCTGGTACTGGTCCATGGTCCAGTGGTTGGGGACCCCTGGTCCAGAAGACTGAACACTACTATCTCCACCCTTTGGACCCAAATGTATAGATCTCTCTTCTTGTCTATTCCATCTCCATAATCTTTGGCATAAGGATAGATGGCTTTTAAATCGTACTTAACAGAAGCCACAATGAAATGTGAAAGAGGGTTATAGAAGCATTGGGATTTGTACATTGGTTAAAGCTCATGTTCCAAGTCCCCCTCCCCATCTCCTCTCCTCTTTCTTGCTTCCGCTCTTGAATTTGGTATGTCAGGCTGTCACAGTCCACTAGATTCACAGACTATTTGCTTCATCAATGGAGACAGCTCACATAACAGGAGAAATCCAACTTCTAACCACCAATGCAGTGGGCCAGCATGTTGACCAGATCAAATTTGAAGTTTCACTGCATGGCCAGCACTGGCTGACTCAATTAGGCTGAGTTGCTAAGTTGAGTAGGCCATGTCACCTGTCTACAACTGAGGGTGGGTGGGGGTGAATGGTCTACCTATCCAAAACAGAAACAACAATACAAAATCACCCCTTCCCCATTAATAAGAAACCTAATTCCAGTACATTATTACTGATAGATATTTGCATTCCATAATTCAAAGGGTGAAAAGATAATCTTTTTCTGGCTGTGGTATTTATCATCTTTTGCGGATTCCCCATGCCCATCTGGCATGGAAACGGCCCTTGCAGAGGCCACTTAGGTGAGAAGGCTCCCGGCCGTGGTTTCTGCGGGCAGAGAAATTAAGGGGGTGGATTAATGATAGGGTTTGATTCACCCAATTCCTTGACCTGACCAGCGGTTCTGCTGAGAGAGCGAATATCTAACTCCGTTACCCATTAAGGTAATCACTCATCTCCAAGGAGAATGTAATCCCCGGTGCAAATAGGGGCCATATTTACCCTGGTCTTATCCCTAAACAATGGTGTTTTCCCCTGTCAGTGTTTGCCCAAGTTAATTAACTTCCCCAAGAGAGATTTCCCATTAACCCGGGTAGATGGGTGATGTGATTTTCTGTCAGATGACGGTTTTGCCACCGTTGCGCTTTTACTCCTATATATGATGAAGTTTTCCCTCAATAAACGACTGATCTGATCTCGCTCCATGTTGCCTCGTATCGTTTCTTGATCAGTCTCCTCCGGGATCTCCGGCCCTTAGCGGCCCCGATTCCTACACCTGGTGACCCCGACGTGATTTACTTGTGAGTAAGCGACCCCCGAGCGGTCTACCTTAGAGTAAGCGATCACACGGTCCGGTTCTGCGCTTGAACTGCGTCCAATCATCCCGGAGGACAGTGCGGGAGCCCGGCCGGTAAACCAGCCGGTCGGAAGAACGGCCTAAGCGGTGAGGCATTCCAGAGAGGCTTCCTACAGTTTGCTCCCGACTTTCGCAGTGGCTTGCACGTTACGGAAAAACGCGTTCCGCAGGGTCAGCTGTGAACCCCTGACAGCACAGAGGCCACCGAGGGCCCGTGGTAGGGGACCACGCTCCGAGCTCTACCCAGAGAATCGTCGCCAGAACCTATTACTTGCCCAAGACGCGTCGAATCGTCCCGAGGAGGAAACTTCGGAGGACCCTTCGCAGGTAATATGGGGACCTGTCCTCAGTGACAGCGTCCGTCCGCTAGCCAAAGAACTCGTGAAGAAGAGTTCAGAATCCTGGCCAGGGTATTTCAGTTAAGATTTCACAGCCGAGAGCTACCGAGACTTTTGGCGTACCTAAGGGAACACTGCCTGCTTTACCCAGAAGTAGGTACGTTAACCCTTGAGCTTTGGGATCAGATAGGCGACTGCATTCAGCAACCCCCGAAAGCTCCAGGAGGCGTGATTCGCACATGGAGTAAATGTAGGAAACTCTTAGCGGAGATAGAACCAGTCCGGGTAGAGGCCAAAGAACCCCCAGCACCAGCCGAGCCATCGGCACCCACAGCGCTCTATCCGTCATTACAGTTCAAGCAGAGTAGCGTAGGGAGCTTTCCCTCGGTGACAGCTGCAGATGTCACCGACGGAATGCAAGGAATGGGGAGCGCAGGCGCTTCCCTGACAGTTCCAGGTTCCCAAGTTACCAAGAGTGCCCTTCAGCACACAGTTGAGGAAGAACTGAAGAAGGGGGAATTGCCAGCGGAAGAACTAGCTGAGCTTAGTCAGATTTGTCCAATTCGCTTAGAAATGGACGCCCTCATGGGGGCCCAGAAGATAGTTCATTCACCAGTCCCGTATAAGCTTCTCATGGCTATACGGAAGGCCATCTCAGAGACAGGGCTCCAAAGTCGTTTTACTAGGGGCACGCTTCAGCAAGTGTGCGAGAACACCATGTTCATTCCACATGACTGGAAAGCCGTCATGCGGATGATGCTCAACCCTAGCCAGTACCTGATTTGGGACAGTGAGTTTCGCCTTGAAGCTCAAACTAGGGCTGCCAGGATGGGAGGCGCAGTAATTCCTGACCAGTTATATGGTTCAGGTGCCTTCGAATCCATCGATGCGCAGATCAACTTGCCACTCGCCACTCTTCAGATGTCGGCAGAGGCTGCCTTTAGGGCTTTTTTCAAGGTCCCTGCGACCGGCAAAGCGGCTAAGAATTATACCGCAGTCAAGCAGGGAGCGCAGGAGCCCTACATGGACTTCATCAACCGCCTGGAGGAAGCGATCAGTAGGCAGATCGATAATGAGGAAGCCCAGCAAGAGCTCATGATGAAGTTAGCCAAGGACAATGCCAATTTAGACTGCCGTAAAATCTTGCAATCACTGGGCAATCGTCCCGACTTGACTCTCACGGACATGATTAGAGCTTGCGCCGACGTTGGCACAGAATCCTATAAAATGGGTTTGCTAGTGGCAGCGGTGCAAGGGGGTAAGAGACCCAAAGGTAAGAACCAAGGAGCATGTCACAATTGTGGCAAGGTCGGTCACTTCACTAGGGAGTGCCGATCCAAGGGAGGCGGACAAAATTCCGGCCGTTCCAAGGCTCCAAACACCCTGTGTCCGAAGTGCAAGAAAGGCTACCATTAGGCCAGAAACTGTCCGAGTTTGGGAAACCGGCACGCGGGCACGTCTCTGGCCCCGGTCCAAACAGAGACTTCCCAGATTCAAGGCTCGCCAGAGCTAGACTAGATTCAGGTCACATTCCAGGCACTGCGAGGGCGCAGGCCAGCCCCAAGGGTAGTACAGGGTTAGACTTGACTTGTCAGGCAGACGTTACATGCAACCTGCCAGGCACGGCTAACCAGGTGTGGCAGATGGATGTCACGCACATTCCGCAGTTTGGCAGATGGCAGTACATGCACGTTTGCATTGATACCTTTTCTCAATTCGTTTGGGCAACGGCGCAGAAAGGGGAGACTGCTTCCCACGTGGAGCAGCACCTCCTTTCCTGCATCGCGGCAATGGGCAAGCCACGACACATTAAAACCGATAACGCCCCGTCCTACAGCTCCAGGCAGCTGGCGGCCTTCATGGCCACCTGGGACATTAAGCATACTTTTGGCGTTCCTTACAATCCGCAAGGGCAAGCGATTGTGGAACGGGTCAATCGGACGCTCAAGTCCTATATTGACAAACAAACGGAAAGGGGGGAGCCACCAGCCCTTCCCAAGTCACAGGCTCAGGCACAGCATTGTCTGAATAAGGTATTGTTCACGTACAATCACCTTAATGTTTTTTCGGATTGCACGCCGCAGGAGAAGCATTTCCGCCATTCGGAAGCTCTCCCGCGACCGATGGTCCGATACCGGGTGCCGCCGGACCCTTCCTGGAGGGTCCCCGTGCCACTCATAACCTGGGGAAGAGGGTATGCTGCAGTTATGTCTCCTACAGGTGTCGTTTGGATTCCAGCTCGGTGTGTCAAGCCTCACTTGGAACCACATGGCGTGGACCCAGGCCGACCCGAGTCCGATCCCGGAGATGGAGGACCTCACTCTGACCGAGAGGACCCGTCGGGAGAGACAGCGGTCGCAGATGACAGCGGCGAAGATCACCTGGGGGATGGTCAAGGCCCTTTGCCATGAGGCCCAGGATGCCATCCAGCACGGGGAGAGGGAGCCGACACCGGAGAACCTCATGGCTGCAGTTTTTGCCCAGATTCGTGCCAACTCCATGGCAGTCACCATCATCCTGATCCTCTCCCTACTTGCGGGGGGAGGCGTTCAGGCTGCCTCATTTAAGGCCAGCGATTTGATGCCAGGCGGAGATCTCTCTGCCCGGATGCACTACAACATATGGGAAAGGTTGGCGGGTCTCGTCAACCAGTCCGATTTTTGCATTGGTTCTGCCTCAATCCTGAGCACCTGCCTCATCCCAGTGTGACACACTCCAGGCGCGCACCCCAGGGATGGGGACTGGCTCGTGAAATGGATTTTCAGCCCATACATCCCAGCGGCTTCCTCGGAGTATGCCCGTTGGGAGATGTGGCTCACCATGACTTTGCCGGCTGATGCGGCCACTCTCCACACTCCTCGAGTGGCGGTCAGCCCGAACTCTACTTGTGCTCGAATGACCGGCTGCTCCGCAGTCGGCCGAACCCGGCGCCGCTGCCTCAACGTCGGCAGTGGCAATTGGACTTGTGAAACTTGGTTCAATGTATGCTCATGTTACGTTACCATCTGGTTGGTTCTTTACATGTAATCAGTACACTTGGAACTACATCCCTGCAAATGTATCAGATGCTATATGTTATATCAGTCGCTTGACACTGTTACTCTCTACTAAGGATATGGTCACCCCAAGCACAAATGTTTCAAATGTCTCGGTCCCTATACGGCACACTCGCACCACCCAGTTAGACAGCTCATGTGAAAGCAGCTTTAGAGTTATGAGTCCAGCCAAATATGTTTCATTGGCAGTCAGCATAATTGGCGTGCCAGGCTTAGCCGTCGGCAATGCTTGGAGGATTAGTCGACTGGCTTGTGGATTAGCTAAAGCCATCAACCACACCTCCTCTGCGATAGCGCTGCTCAACCAGGAGCAGGCAGAGCTTCGCCATGCCATTCTCGACAATCGAGCGGCTATAGACTATCTCTTATTGCTACATCATTTGGGTTGCAAATCTTTTCATGGTATGTGCTGCTTCAATCTTACTGATAACTCCCACAAGGTACAGAGTCAGCTCTCGGACCTCCACACCATAGTCGAGGGCACCAGAGAGGGCTCTGCATGGGGAACTTGGTGGAGTTCATTGTGGAATTGGATGTGGTCGTGGATTCCGTGGGGGTGGCTCCAGACGGTACTCAAGGTGGTTGTGGGGGTGATTATACTAGGCATAGCAATCTGCTGCTTTGCGCAATGTATTCCCTCACTGATCTCGAAGTGCCGCCCCAAGAAGGAACCCCGAAGCGTCATTCCCGCTCAGCAGCTGATGCCTCTCTTGCGCAGAGTTGCCGGTCAGGCTCTTAAGTAAAACAGAAAGGGGAGATGCGGATTCCCTTAGCGGCCCCGATTCCTACAATCTTTGGAGTCTTGTTTGAAAATATACAAGATGTTACCCTTTATGACGGCAAGGTTTGAATGATGCCAAGGCATGGGCTTTTCCAGTGGCAGGGAATTAGCTGGAGCTTGAAAATAGCACCCTTCTCCTATGGCAAAGATAAAAGGTATGAACTACCTAAATAGATAACCTTTTGCATTTATTTTAGACTTCATTTAATTCAGTTATTAATGAAATGGGTTTTTTGATTAGTATATTTACAGTCGTGCCTAAAAGTTCCTTACTCTCCCTTCCAATATCATGGAACAGGGGTTCCCAACCTTTTCAAGCTGGGAGCTGGGTCATGCTCTCTCAGTCAGCTTTGAGGGCCAGATGGCCATATCGCCCTGCCTGCACAACAACTTCAAAGGGGTGGCCATTTTGTTTCTTGAATGCCCTTGGAGGGGTGGAGGGCACATGAAATGGCACCATGGGCCAGATCCATCCCATCGCCCTTAGGTTGGGAACCTCTGCCACAGAAGGTGAAGCAACCTGACTGTGGCATCTTTATATTAACAAACTTCATTTCAAGGGTGGGGAATATACATTCTTCCAGACATACTTGGACTGGAAGTACTGTATTTTGTTTGATAGTCTGCACAGCTGCTGACAAGAGATCATGAGATTTTCAGCCCACCAATATATGAAGGACCAAACTTTCTCTGCCTCTGACCTAAAGAAGGAAACTTTAAGTCCATAGTCATGATTAGCGACTCAGCACTTTTGGGTTGCTTTAATTTCAGGTTCTCCTTTTAAGGGGAGGGTCTCTTCTCTCATTTTTAGGTTCTTTTGGATGCCTAGTCTTTTGAGAAATCAAAAATGGCCCCAACATTTTGTGTACTTTCAGTTTCTTTTATTTAGGTCTCTGGTGCTGAACCAAGTTAATCCCTTCGGAACCCACAAAACTATGGTTTCCCCGTGCCCCCTTGGGCATGGGTCGGCTCGGCAGAGATCACTTTCGGGAGAAAAGCTCCCTGGCCCGTGGACTCTGCGAGCGGCCAAATTAAGGGGGGTGAATAAATTATAGGGCTATAGGGTTTGATTCACCCAATTACCTGACCTGAACAGCGGCTCTGCCAGGTAAACAGATCGCTATCTCATGTGCATAATTAGGCAAACAACTCGTCTCCCCAGCCTGGCGTTAATCCCCGGCACAAATAGTGACCATGTTGACCTAGCTCATAATCCCAACACAATGGTGTTGCCCCTGTCAATGTTTGCCCCTGCTAATTAACTTCCCCTGAAGAGTTTCCCCAATTAACCTGAGTAAACAGGTATTGTGATTGACTTGTTGGTGACAGTTGTTTTCTCCTGGCCTTCTGGTCTATAAAAGGTGTATGCATTTTCCCAATAAACACTGATCTGATCCTGCTTCCTTGCCTCGTATTGTCATTGATCAGTCTCCTCCGGGACCTAGCGCCGCCTTGCGGCATATATTCGCTACATCTGGTGACCCCGACGTGATGCTACTCGTGAGTAAGAGACCCCGGAGAGGTCTACTCGTGAGTAACGAGCCACGCGGTTCGGTTCTGCGCTAGAACCGCAACCCGTCATCCCAGAGGACAGCGCGGCGCTCCGACCGGCAGCCAGCCGATCGGAGAAGTGGCCTGCGACGAGGCATTCCAGAGAGACATTCCTACAGCTTGCTCCTGCTTTCGAGGAGGTTGCCATAGAGGGAAACGCGTTCCGCTCAGGGCAGGCTGTGAGCCCCTGACATCGCAGAGGCCGTTAGAAGGGCCCGTGGCGGAAGGTCCACGCTCCGAGGTCTACCCCAGACACTAGACGCCCGAACCTATTGCCTGACAAGACGCGTCGACTCGTCCCGAGGAGGAATCTTCCGGAGACCCAACTGCAGGTAATATGGGGACTTGTTCTCATAGACCAAGTCCGTCCGCTAGCCAAAGAACTCGAGAGGAAGAGTTTAAAATCCTGGCCAGGGTATTTAAATTACGATTTCACAGCAGGGAATTAGCGAGACTTTTGGCGTACCTCGGGGAACACTGCCTGCTTTACCCAGAAGTAGGTACGTTAACCCTGAAGCTCTGGGATCAGATAGGAGACTGCATTCAGCAACCCCCGAAAGCTCCAGGAGGGATAGTTGGTACATGGAGAAAGTGTAGGAGACTCTTAGAGCAGATCGAACCAGTCCGGGTAGAGGCCAAAGAACCCCCGTTAGTCGAGCCATCAGGCAAGTCAGTCGAACCGACTGCGCCCACGGCACTCTATCAGTCAATTAGCTATCAGCAGAGTAGCGTAAGGAGCCTTCCCGCGGTGACAGCTGCAGACGTCACCGGAGGAACGCAAGGAATGAGAAGCGCAGGCGCTTCTCTGACAGTTCCGGGTTCCCCAGTCGCGAAGAGTGCCCTTCAGCGCACAGCTGAGATAGAGTTAAAAAAGGGGGAATTGTCAGCAGAACAGCTAGCTGAACTTAGCCAGATTTGTCCAATCCGCATGGAGATGGACGCGCTCACGGGCGCACAGCAGGTAGTACACTCCCCAGTCCCGTACAAGCTTCTCATGGCTTTACGGAAAGCAATCTCAGAAACAGGGCTCCAAAGTCGTTTCACAAGGGGCACGCTTCGGCAAGTGTGCGAAACCACCATGTGGATTCCTCATGATTGGAAAGCCGTCATGAGGATGATGCTAACCCCTAGCCAGTACATGATCTGGGACAGCGAGTTTCGCCTAGAGGCTCAAACTCGGGCTGCCAGGATGGGAGGCGCGGTGCTTCCGGAGCAACTGTATGGCTCTGGTAACTATGAGCCCATCAACGCTCAAATTAACTTGCCTCTCGCCACCCTAGAAATGTCAGCCGAGGCTGCCTATAGGGCATACTTCAAGGTCCCAGCATCTGGCAAAACGGCAAAAAATTACACCGCTATTAAGCAGGGAGCCCAGGAGCCCTACATGGACTTCATCAATCGCCTGGAAGAAGCAATTAGCAGGCAGATTGAGAATGAGCAAGCCCAGGAAGAGCTCATGATCAAGCTAGCAAAGGACAATGCCAACCTGGACTGCCGTAAAATCTTGCAGTCCATGGGCAATCGCCCTGATTTGACCCTAACGGACATGATCCGAGCATGTTCCGACGTTGGCACAGACTCTTACAAAATGGGTCTGCTAGCGGCAGCGGTGCAGGGGGGGGAAAGACCTCAGGGTAATGGCAAGACCAGAGGGGCATGCCACTCCTGTGGCAAGGTCGGACACTTCGCTAGGGAGTGCCGATTCAAGGGAGGCGGACAAAAGTCCGGCCGTCCCAAGGCTCCGAACACCCCCTGCCCGAAGTGCAAGAAAGGCTATCATTGGGCCAGGTTTTGTCCGAGTTCGGGAAACCGGAATCCGGGCACGTCTCTGGCCCCAGTCCAAACAGAGGCTTCTCTCACCCAGATCCAGAACTCCCCAGAACTAGACTAGGTTCCAAGCACATTCCAGGCACTGCTAGGGCACAGGCCAGCCCCAAGGGTAGCACAGGGCTAGAATTGGCTTGCCAGGCGGACGGCACAGTCTATCTAGTCGATTCTCAGTACATGGGACCCCTACCCAGAGGCTTTATAGGTTTAGTTTTGCCCCGTAGTGTAGCTGGAGCACGCGGAATTTTCATAATTCCAGGAGTCATTGACTCGAATTTTTCAGGCGTTCTCCAGGTCCAGCTTTGGACACACCTGCCCCAAACAATCCACAAGGGAGACACCCTAGCGCAACTGATCATGGTTCCTTGTCACTCGCCAGCAGGCAGCCAGAGAAGGCTCAGTGACAGCTCAGAGCCCGGTTTCGCAGACCGCTCGAGCGCGAGTGAGGCAGTGCAAGGATACCAGGTCTTAGCGACAGTGGAGACCAACATTGAGTGGAAGCAGCGCCCCGTTATCGAGGTATTTTTGAACAAAAGAGTGTTCTCAAGGTTACTCGATACCGGAGCGGATGTGACTGTGATAAGCAGAAGCCAGTGGCCGAAGGAGTGGGCCATTGAGCCGGTCTCCGATGTGTGGGGGGTAGGCGGAGTCCAGGAAGCGTTTAGAAGCCGAGAGTGGGTAGAAGTCACAATCCCAAGGGCTGATGGCACGGCGGTAATTCGGCCGCACATTCTTGACGTGCACGTCAATCTTTGGGGGCGAGACATTCTACAGCAGTACGGTGCCACCCTTACCTTCGGGTAATGGCATTGCCACTTAAATGGCTCACCGATACTCCGGTCTGGGTAGAACAATGGCCGGTAGTGGGAGAGAAATTGGTTGCTCTCAAGCAGCTAGTGAAAGAACAGCTAGACGCAGGACACATAGAACAGTCCACTAGTCCTTGGAATTCACCAATTTTTGTTATTAAGAAAAAGTCGGGGAAGTGGCGACTCCTCCACGATCTCAGAGAGATCAATAAATGCATTCAGCCGATGGGTCCGCTTCAATGCGGCATCCCAAATCCTAATATGATTCCCGAGGGGTGGGAGATTCTAGTTGTAGATCTCAAGGATTGCTTTTATACAATCCCCTTAGACCCCAGGGACCGGGAAAGGTTCGCCTTTACGGTGCCGGTCGTGAACCACAGTGAGCCCACGCAGCGTTACGCGTGGAAATATTTGCCACAGGGCATGCTCAATTCGCCCACTCTGTGCCAAATATATGTTCACGACGCGCTGGCAAAGTTCCGAAGCCTTTACCCTAAAGCTATTGTGTGTCACTTCATGGGTGATATTTTAGTAGCGTTGCCGCAACTCGGCAGCGAAATGTTTTCTGACCTCCAGGCCAGCCTGGGGGACAAAGGTTTACTCATTGCCCCGGAAAAGGTGCAGAAGACCGAGCCCTTCTCATACTTGGGCCATCGGCTTCTCCGCTCCTTTGCAGCGCCAGCCTTGCCCCAGATAAATTTACCGGATTCAGTCACCCTTGTAGAGCTACAGCAGGTTTTAGGAAACATCAATTGGGCTAGACCGTATTTCCGATTGGATACGGATCTTCTAAAACCGCTCTTCTCGCTGCTAACTTTTGGTAAGCAGCCGGCAGACCGGATAAAAATCTCTCGAGACGCGCGATTGGCGATCGAGAAAGTGAACCAGGTTCTCAGCCAGAGGTGGGTGGATAGAATCGCCCAGGGGCCATATGCCCCGATCCTGAATTTGTACATCGTACGGTCAGGATCCATGTTCACTGGGGCGTTAGGAGTAGACTCAGAGAAGGGAGCGAAAATTGTGGAGTGGGTTTACTTGCCTAACACATCTTCATGGAACATCGTTCCGCCCCAAGAGCTGGTTTCCGCGGTGATTTACCGCGGCAGGCTGAGAGCTAGGGACATTTCAGGAAATGAATTGGCCAAAATTGTGGTTCCGTTCACCAAGGAGCAAATCCATCAGTTAATGCAGCTAGGTGACTCGCTTCCAATAGCTTTGGAAGGTTTCACTGGGAGCTTAGCGTACCACCTGCCCAAAGACCCCAGACTTGTCTCACTTCAGACAGGAACAGTCAGCTTGTTCGAATTGCTTTCGCTGGTCCCACTTCAGGGGGCTAAGACAGTTTTTACCGATGGGGGACGCACATATGGTGTCCTGACCTGGCAGGAGGGCGAAGCTTGGCGCACGCTGCTAACTCTTCCACAAAAGTCCGCGCAGCGGGCAGAGTTGGCAGCCGTGAACCTTGCCTTGCGCACCTTCGCCAAAGAACGTTTAAACATCATAACTGACAGCCTGTATGTTAGGAATTTACTCCACAGTCTGCCGGGAGCTTACATCACTCCCGCGATAGACAGGAACTTGCTTAGTCTGTTTCTCACTGCTCAATTTCATTTGCGAAACCGCACGGAGCCGCTCTATATTGCCCACATCCGAAGTCATCAAGACCTACCGGGTCCGATTTCCGCGGGCAATAGCAGAGCGGATGCGGCGGCAAGGGAAATTCAGCAACGTTCAGTTTTAGGAGTTTTTACTACTCCAATCCAGAGTCATGCCTTTTTCCACCAAAATGCCAAAGCTCTCGCAAGACAGTTCAATCTGCCACTTTCTCAAGCCCAAGGTATAGTCCGCTCTTGTCAGCATTGTGCAGGGGCGCCGGGGGGGCCCTCGTGGGGGGTCAACCCACGGGGGACAGAGGCTAATCAGGTGTGGCAGATGGATGTCACGCATGTGCCGCAGTTTGGCAGATGGCAGTACATGCATGTCTGCATAGACACTTTCTCACAGTTCGTTTGGGCCACGGCGCAGAGAGGGGAGACTGCCTCCCACGAGGAGCAGCACCTCCTTTCCTGCATCGCGGCGATGGGCAAGCCGCGGCACGTGAAAACAGATAACGCCCCGTCCTACTGCTCTAGGCAGTTGGCCGCCTTCATGGCCACATGGGACATCAAACATACATTTGGAATTCCCTACAATCCGCAAGGGCAGGCGATTGTAGAGCGGGTCAATCGGACGCTAAAGTCCTACATTGACAAACAAACAGAAAGGGGGGAGCCACCAGCCCTCCCCAAATCACAGGGACAGGCACAGTTTTGCTTGAATAAGGTATTGTTCACTTACAATCACCTTAATGTTTTTTCGGATTGTACGCCGCAGGAGAAGCACTTCTGCCGTTCGGAAGCTCTCCCGCGACCTATGGTCCGGTACCGAGTGCCACCAGACCCTTCTTGGAGGGGCCCGGTGCCGCTCATAACCTGGGGAAGAGGGTATGCTGCAGTTATGTCCCCTACAGGTGTCGTTTGGATTCCAGCTCGGTGCGTCAAGCCCTACTTGGAACCACATGGCGTGGAACCAGACCGGCCCGAGTCCGATCCCGGAGATGGAGGACCTCACTCTGACCGAGAGGACCCGCCGGAGGAGACGACCACCGACGGCAGCACCGAGGATCACCTGGGGGATGGTCAAGATCCTTTGCCGTGATGCCGAGGACACCGTCCGGCGCGAGAGGAAGGAGCCAACGCCGGAGAACCTCACAGCTGCAGTCTTTGCCCAGATCCATGCCAACACCCTGGCACTTGCCATCATCGTGACCCTCACCCTGCTTTTGGGGGGAGGCGTTCAGGCCGCCTCACTGGAGGCCAGCGATTTAATGCCGGGCGGAGACCTTTCTGCCCGCATGCAGTACAACATCTGGGAAAGGTTGGCAAGCCTTGTCAACCAGTCCGATTTTTGCCTCAGACAGGACGTCGGTTCTGCTTCAATCCTCAGCACCTGCCTTGTCCCGGTGTGCCACTCTCCAGGCGCACACCCCCGGGACGGGGACTGGCTGGTGAGGCGACTCTTCAGCCCATACACCCCATCAGCTTCTTCAGAATATGCTCGATGGGAGATGCGGCTAACCATGACTTTGCCGGCTGATGCAGCCACTCTCCATACTCCCCGAGTGGCGGTCAGCCCGAACTCTACTTGTGGGCGAATGCACGGTTGCTCAGGACTTGGCCGAATCAGGCGCCGCTGCCTTGACGTGGGCAGTGGCAATTGGACTTGTAACAACCCAGTGCCGATGGGCACAATGTATGCACATATCACCCTACCTTCTGGATGGTTTTTCACTTGTAACCAGTACACGTTTAACTACATTCCTGCTAATATTACAGACTCTATATGTTGTATAAGTCGGTTGACGCTCTTGCTCCCCACTAAGGATATGATTGCCCCAAGCCCTAATGTTCCCACTGTTTCCAATGTATCCCATGTTCCTTCTCTCGTACGGCACACTCGCACCACCCTGTTAGACAGCTCATGTGAGAGCAGCTTTAGAGTGATGAGACCTGCCGAGTATCTCTCCTTGGCAGTCAGCATCTTTGGCGTGCCAGGCTTAGCCGTCGGCAACGCAAAGAGGATTGGTCGCTTGGCTTGCGGTCTAGCAAAGGCCATCAACCATACCTCCTCAGCGATAGCGCTCCTCAATCAGGAGCAGGCGGAACTTCGCCATGCCATTCTCGATAATCGAGCGGCTATCGACTATCTCCTATTGCTGCACCACTTGGGCTGCGAATCTTTTCACGGTATGTGCTGCTTTAATCTTACGGACAACTCTCGTAAGATTCAAAGCCAGATCGAAGATCTTCACTCCATAGTGGCTGGCATCACCGAGGGCTCTGCATGGGGGGCTTGGTGGAGCTCACTATGGAAATGGATGTGGTCGTGGATCCCATGGGGGTGGCTTCAGACGGTGATTAAAGTGGTGGTGGGGGTAGTCATACTAGGCATTACAGTCTGCTGTCTTGCTCAATGTATTCCCTCACTGATCTCGAGATGCCGCCGTAGTAGGAAACCCCGTGACGTCATTCCCGACCAACAGCTGATACCGCTCCTGCGTAAAGTCGCTGGTCAGGCTCTCAATATAAAAAAGTAAGGGGAGATATGGTTTCCCCGTGGCCCCTTGGGCATGGGTCGGCTCGGCAGAGATCACTTTCGGGAGAAAGGCTCCCTGGCCCGTGGACTCTGCGAGCGGCCAAATTAAGGGGGGTGAATAAATTATAGGGCTATAGGGTTTGATTCACCCAATTACCTGACCTGACCAGCGGCTCTGCCAGGTAAACAGATCGCTATCTCATGTGCATAATTAGGCAAACAACTCGTCTCCCCAGCCTGGCGTTAATCCCCGGCACAAATAGTGACCATGTTGACCTAGCTCATAATCCCAACACAATGGTGTTGCCCCTGTCAATGTTTGCCCCTGCTAATTAACTTCCCCTGAAGAGTTTCCCCAATTAACCTGAGTAAACAGGTATTGTGATTGACTTGTTGGTGACAGTTGTTTTCTCCTGGCCTTCTGGTCTATAAAAGGTGTATGCATTTTCCCAATAAACACTGATCTGATCCTGCTTCCTTGCCTCGTATTGTCATTGATCAGTCTCCTCCGGGACCTAGCGCCGCCTTGCGGCATATATTCGCTACACAAAACTGCTTCAAAAGTCAGGGCTAAGGCTACAGATGACCATTTTTGAGTGGGTAACACAACAGCAGTGCCTGAGAAATAAAAATAATCTGCAGACCTATGCACCAGAAACTTTAGAGTAAGATACAGGAAACTGTACGGATGAGAATGAAAATCATCTTCCATTTCTACAGTTCTAAGATGATGATGATGATGACACCTAAAACAATGATGGCGATGATGATGACGATGACAATGATTTTGATGAAGATGATGATGATGATGACGATGATGATAATCAAAATCAGATTCATCAAGGCTCATTGTCATCATTCACCAGATCTATCACCTTGCAAAGGAGTGAATCCAAACAAAATATGATAGATACATTCCTCTCTCTTTTGCAATCCTGGATCTACTGTATTTCAAGGGCTCTTTTTCATAAAGCCACAAAAGATTCAGAAAATGAAAGTGTCTCTTTATTCTCTCCTCCATCTCCCATTCTAGCCAATCTAATAATCCCATGGAGTAATTCTTTCACTGATAACAAAGAAGTCTAACCAAAACCTTTAGCTATGATTCTTAAAGTAATCTGGAGAGCAGATTGCCATTTCCTCTGAATTTGAATTATGGGTGAATTTACAAGGTTAACTTGTGCTTATGCAAACAGTTGCAAAAGATAAAAAAAGGCCTTCAAAAAGAAATTTCTGCTCAGAGTTTTCCCTCATTTCCAGAGAATCCGTGTGTTAGAGATAAATTAAATTTGCTTGTCTTTTAAAAAAAAGTGAGGTGACATCTTTTGAAAGGATGAATCTGGAAGAACCTGGATTTGATATGTCACTTTTCTCTGCAGAAAGGCAAAGTGATAAAAAACAGATGGTTGTGATTTTGTGTTGTTCTTTTTCCAACTCTATGCCTCTTCTACCTCTGTCACTGCCATCTCCACTTCAGCATTTTTTGTCTTCAGAATATCCCAAACTAAGGCGTTCAGTATGCTAGTCGCTGGTATTTCCCTAGCCAAACCACTGAAGTCAAAATATTGTGATATTAATGTTCAGTTAAATCATTTTGCATAATTAAATAGCTCAGCCTCTTTTGGCTCCAGAGACATGAGTTCTCCACTGGCAAGCCTTGTCGAAATATGTTGATCCACCAGGATTTCTGAAATGGCTCTACTGAAAACTAATGAACCTTAAATAAAGAGAAATCTCCAGCCATATAGATATATCCTGTCAGGGAAAACTAAAACTCAATTGGATACTAAATCTACCAAGCTTTATATCATCTATTTTAAGTAGAATCATGAAAATTTAATGTCAAACACACACACACACACACAAGGAGGGAGAACTTGGAACCTGCCGTATGTTGTTAGATTCCAACCTCTATCACTTCTTGCCCATGAGACCAGGAGTGAAGAGTAAGGGGAACTACAGTCCCTCAATGCTCAAAAGTTCCCCATCCATGAATTGAAGGGCTTCCCTATGGGGATATTTTATGCCTATCTACTATTTACAGCAACTTTAGCAGCCCCCTCTGTAAAATTGCTGCCATTTTCATTAGTCTTGCTTGTATACCACTAACAGCAACATAAGTCATGGCAGCAGAAGCTAGCAGTACTGAAGTCAGTGGGGCACTAGGTATTCTTTGGATTTTAGCCTGAACTTTACAGGAGCTGACCAAAGTGCTAAATTCTATAGAATCATAGAGTAACTGATATGGAAGGGGCCTTTTAGGCCATGGAGCTCAATGTAGGAATCTAAATCAAAGCAGATATGACAGATGCTTGTCCAATTATCTTTTGAATGCTTTTAGTGTTGGAACGCACACCACCTCTTCAGGCAGTTGGTTTCACTGTTGTACTGCTCTAACCATCAAGAGCTTTTTCCTGATATTCAGCCTACATTTGGCTTCCTTTAATTTGAGCCCATTATTATGTGTCCTGCATGCTGAAATGACTGAAAACAGATCCTATCCCTCCTTTTTATGATCATCTTTCAGGTATTTGAAGATTGCTATCATATACCCTCTTGGCACAGAGCTGGGTGGGCTGAGGAGGACAGAGGAGCCTGGAGGACAATGGTCCATAGGGTTGCAAAGGGTAGGAATCGACTGTGTGACAGAACAACAACAAAGACATGCCCAGTACCTTCAGCTTTTCCTCATATGACTTTGCTTCCAGTCCTCTGACCATCCTTGTTGCCCTTCTCTGTACCTGTTCTAGTTTGCTTGCATCTTTCTTAAAGTGTGGTGCCAAGAATTGGATACAGTACTCTGGATGTGGTCTAAAGTACTGTGTCCAATTCTGGGCACTATCCCCAAGAGAGGTTCAGTATCTTGTATAGTTAATTTTTGAATACACTCAGGGTAGATATTGTGCCACTTGGACATTGGAGTCACATTGGATTTCCCCCCCACTGGGGCTGTTTTTTGTTTTAATTCTAGGACTTGCAGTCTCAGGAGTCATCTAGAATCTCCCAGGCTGACATCTGGAATGGGAAAAGGCAAACTTGAAAGCAAAAGCTATCTCTTTCTACTGCCATTGTCTGCTTCATCCCTCATGTCTTGGCTGAGGGGAAGAAAAGAATACTACCTAGGTATTGCCCTAGTGCACCATAGGGAGGGTAGTTCAATAAGAGGCTCCCTTAGAGTTTAATGGATGTTACACCATATGTATAAAAGCCATTGAAGGAGCCTGTTTCTGGTAAAAATAATAATTGAATTGTGCAATACTCTGATACCAATCTGGCCAAGTTATCCTGCTATGGTACTAAAGTAGACCATACTAACCTGACAACCCTGAGAACTAACGGCCTTGGGTGGTAAATTCCTCAGGGAAGGATGATGGTCCCCAAGTTGATTAAATCCCATTTGAGTCTATCTTGATGGAGGGCAGTAGCCTGGGGTTGAGGAGGACTTTGTGTGTCAAAAGTGCTCAGGACCAGAAAGTGACTCACAGAACTGGATCAGTGGTACTATGGGTGTCATGCTGTGATGTGGATGGCAAATGGAAGGGAACTGCATTATATTGTTCTCAGGACAATTTTCATGGCTGATCGCCATGATGATAGCCAATATTTGGAATCGGATAAGGCATTTGAAGAAGAAGAACACTCTGATATGAACAAAGACAGACATTTTTGACCCACTGTCACTATTCTGTGGCCTGTCTAATTTCTTGTCCATCCCTCTGATTATATCAAGTAACATAAGTGATGCCAATAAACAAAGGTGTATAATTTATTGCAGTAGCTATGTTTCTTTTAAGCATAGAATATTTCCTTTAAATTCATACATGTTTTGCTGTTGTTGTTGTTGATGTTGTTGTTGTTATACTCCTAGCAACATATACACAGGATTAGCCTTGAACTCCAGAGATAGAGAGGGATAGAAACTCTGTTATAGGGCTTCTGTTTGCTGCGTGCCTCCTGGGTAGCACACTTGTTCTATAAATATTCAGACAATTGGCTCAATGCAACGATAAAGTTAAGCAATTTTAAAAATAAGTTAAGCTGTGTCACCATCTTGTCAACCATGCTGCTAATTTAGCTACATGCAGGATTCGCTATAATGAACTGCTAGGCCAGATCCAAAGTGAAATATATAGTTACTGCACACACTTTCAGTGCTCATTAAGGTGTGAGATGACAGGAGTGACCAAATGGCTCTCTACAGCCTGATATCACTGAGCCGATCGCTACCATGAACGTAATAGAATTAAATACATTTATCAGCACTTGAGGAACAGAGGAAAACTGCAGCAGTGACTTTGTCCATGCTACCTTGGATTTCAAAGCTTGCTGTTCCTACTCAAAGAAGACTGGGTCTCAAATTCCTATCAGGAATATCAACAAAACTTTCTATTAAAATATTTTTTGTATAGATATACCTTCCCATACATCTCTCTGAAGGTAAGTAATCCTGACATTAAGTCTCAATTAAAATTGTTACTTGACTATGGATAAACTCTGTTTTCACAGCCTGTTCAGTCAAAAGTTCCAACATTTTATGGTACATTGATTTAGAAAACTCAGGATTTTGGGGAAAAGCCTCCAAATTCATAAGAATGTTGTGATAAACTTAGCAAGTTTAATGAGATTTTAGTGAAATTTCTTAGGTTGCTAATTGTCCTATTCTCATACCCGTCAAGCGTGGCTCCGGAAAATACAGGACCTGCGCAGAACCCTTCTGCACAGAAGAGTTCTGCACATACATGCATGTGCAGTAACTACTTTCCCCGCCGGTCAAATTACAGGATGGTGGCGGGGAAGTGGAGGAAGCGGCGTGGAAATACGGGAAATCCCAGCCAATCTGGGATACTTGACAGGTATGCCTATTCTTGTTCCAAAGTTTAATATTTAAATATCTCAGGGGGTGGTGGGGGTGGAGGCATCCATCTTTGATGACTGCCTAATTTTTCTGGACATAGATTTTTAGGTGTGGGAAACTACTACTGGGGTGATTTTTACTTCAGTATCCTCCTACTCGACTGCTCCTTGTAAGTCTTTGCAGAACAGTTAATTTTACTTTGGAAAGCAGAAACTGGAAATAGAGTTCATAGTTGAAAAATGGTTGACTTGTGTTACATACAACTTATAGGGCAAATTTTCTCTTAGGTTTCCCGCCCAGATATTAAGAGACAGTAGGGATGACCTCTTGATAGCAGTGCACTTACCAGAGCAAGGGATGAGTAAGAATTTTGCTCATGTTTTTGATATATGGTTTCCAAATTCTGTAAACATTTATGCTACAGAAAAATCAGTATCATACAGAACAAAAAAAAAAGCAGAGAAGACTTAGATCAGAGGTTCCCAAACTTTTCAAGCTGGGGGCTGGGCTGTCATTTTGCTCTGCCTGCATGATGTGTGTGGCCATTTTGTCCCAAAAGCTTCAAAGGGGTGGCCATTTTATTTCTTAAATGCCCCTGAAGGGGTGGTGGCCACATGAAATGACCCATGGGCTGGATCTGGCCCACAGACCTTAGGTTAGGAACCCCTGATTTAGATGATCTTGGAACATCCTTTTGAGAAAAAAAGGAAGATTTATCTGAGAAATTTGAATTCGGTTCTTGTTAGATTCTATGATCATGGATTCTCAGCCTATGGCCCAGTGGCCAGGGGCAGCCCGCAACACCATTTCATGTACCCCACCACCACCACAACAACAACAACAGGAAGTGCCATGTGTGGCAGGCAGGGCAAAATGGCCATCTAGCCCCCAAAGCTCTCTGAGGGAGTGTGACCCAGCCCTCAGCTTGAAAAGGTTGAGAACCCCTGTTCTATGACAGTACAACATGAGTTCAGAGATTCTGAAGGATCATCTCCTCCCAAACAAGCTTGCCAAGAGTTTGAGACCTTCAAAGAAAGGCCCTCCTCTCCGTCTTGCCACATGAAGTAGTAAATCTGATAAAGGCACATGTTTCAGTGGCCACTCAGATCCACTGGAGCTTCTTATGAAGGGAGCCCACACCTCCTTTTTGTCCACCAGTAGAGAAAGACCAGATTATTCAGCAAGACTTTGACAACCAACATGTTGCCAAGGAATTAGGCTTTTTGTAAATCAAGGGATATTTTTTCCTTAACACTGTGTTTTATCTCATTTTAAACTGTCTTGAAATTTATCTGGTTCAATATTATCTTGTTCTCTGCTTTGGGTCTGCATGAAAATTTGGGGTGGCAGGATGGTGGGGGGGCACATCCAACCAACCATAGTGAAGGTAAAAGTCTCCCATGCTCAAAATCCAGTCATGTCTGACTCTAGAGTTCGGTCTTCATCTCTGCTTACACTCAACGAGCCAGCACTGTCTACATCTGCAGATATTTCTGTGGCCATTTGGCAGGCATAACTAGAGGCTGGAGTGCATGGAATACTGTCACCTTTCCTACCAAAGCAGCATGTATTTATCTACTTGTTATTCCTTGCTTTATAATTGCTAGGTTGGCAGGACCTGGGGCAGACAACAGGAGCGCATTCCAATGTACAGCAGTCAGGTCTTGAACTGCTGACCTGCTGACCTTCCAGTCAGCATCTTAACCACTAAGCCACTGTGGCCCTAAACCTGCCAAAGTAAGGTGCAAAAGTTTGTTTCTTGCCTCCCATTATTACTTTTTCCTTTTCCAGTCAGGGTAGCCACGGAGGTACAGACATGGCATGACTTAAGAGCCTATATAGCATTCCCATTTTAATAATGGCCTGTTATATAAGTGCCTAACAAACAGGTTTTGCAAACACTCTGAAGTAATTCTTTAATGCTCACACAGCTATACAAACTGCTGAGCAAAATCCTTGCTCAATGTGTCTCCTTGGCATTTTTAGCCATACTGATAAAGCCTTATACATCTAGGCAAATCTTTAATTACTCCTCAGGAATGAGTGATATTGTTGTGTTAATACAGCCATAATAGTTACGTTTAAAATTAGATATCATAGGACATTATCAGCTGAGAGCTATTAGGAATAATGGACTTAAGTGCTTTCTTGTGTTAAAATTTTAAAGGAATTGCATTTCAACTGCAAACATAATCTTAGAAATAGTATTTTTTTGTGTTTTAATTGAGCAGAATTTCTCCTCCAGTTTTGTTTTTAATGAAAATCTTACAGCAGTTTGTAATGGGGGGGATGAAACCAGTGGCAAATAATAAAAAAAAAACACACAATAAAAATGGTGAAATAAAAAATAATAATTATAAAATACAAGGGCAAACTGATAGTGTTAATGAATGGGGAAGTAATGAGAAACGTGCCTGTGTTGGGGTGGGGTGGGTGAGGGTGGGGGGAGATGTTCAGTTGACAGAGAAAACTTAAAAAATAACCTCAAATTTAAGTTTGCCTAACTTGCTATGGTTAATTTTGACTAATTGACGAGCTGTCAGGGACCATCTCAGCTACACAATCAGCAGAAACAACCCAAATTTTATTGCCAATTAGCCATGATAAACTACATAGATCCCAGTAAAATTCTGATCTGTGTTTTTTAAATAAGCTTTCTTTTCTGGAAAAGGTTTTTCAACAAAAACAGCCCACTATATATTTTTTCCTAATGATGACAAAGCATTGCTTTTCTTTTCACTTGTCTTCAGGATTATTTTTAGAAATAGGAGTAATCCCAGTCATAATCCAAGAGCTATAACTAGTTATTTTGGTACCTAGCAAAAATATTCCCCAAATCAATTTTGTAATCTACAAAAAGTAAGAAATTACAGTAGACCCTCGCATAACGTTTTTGTCCGGATAATGACGGTTATTTTAGCATTGTTATCTGGACAATGACACTAAAAACGTTGTTATGCGGGGGAACACGTGGTGCATAACGATGCGTTGTTAAGCAAAAATGATGCTATCTGAACGCGTTGTTATGTGACTGTACATCTTGAATACCCTGCCAGCACCAATCATTATTCACTGGGGATCAGCAGCACTACTTGCACTAGTAAAGGTAAAGGTCTCCATTGCTCGAAAGCTAGCCGTGTCTGACTCTAGGGTGTGGTGCTCATCTCCATTTATAGCCAAAGAGCCAGCATTGTCTATATCTGCAGACATTTCCATGGTCATGTGGCAGCCTTACCTAAATGCAGGAGCATATGGAATGCTGTTACCTTTCCTTCTGAAGTGGTACCTATTTATCTACTTGCCATTTCTTACTTTTGAACTACTAGGTTGGCAGGAGCTGGGACAGATGACAGGAGCTCACTCCTATCAGCACTCGTCGTCAACTGCAATTCGTATCCGAGAATGCAGGACCTGGTCTAGATGTCTCCACCAGCGTTATCTGGTGTTCCTCCTCTGCTAATTTTGCCGTTGGGCCTAATATGATGGTTTTCAGTGGCATTTCCTCCATTGAGGACCATCATCTCACCCAAAGGGGTTTATCCACCTATAGCCGTTGGCCCCTTTAGGGAGACAGGTTAGTTAAGCGCCACCTGACACTCAACGTTAAGTCGCTGGCTGTATGGTCTACTCCATTACTGTAGCAGGATGTCTGGCTAGACTATTATCAGCACTACTTCAACAACAATAAAAATCAAAAGTGAGACAGACAGACACCCCTCCAAGGGCATTTGAGAAACAAACTCCTTTGAAGCTATTGGGACAAAATGGCCATCCCCATCATGCAGCCAGGGCAAAATAGATGTCCGACCCTTGAAGCTGACTGAGAGAGTGTGACCCAGCCCCCAGCTCGAAAAGGTTGGGAACCCCTGATTTAAAAGAATAGCAACACAATGGAAACATTCTTTTTCAAAGGCTGAAACTTTTACTTGGTTAATGAAATTAATCCCTTCGCTTCCAAATCAAGGAAGGTGAAAACTGACCAGATTAGCAAGGGCGCTCTGTGGCATTAAGCTCTCTTCATTAGATCAGGGATAATTTATGTCCAAAAAGGAACTGATGAAGCTGTGGATTTTTTCTATCTGAATGAATAGATGACCCTAGTTTATCTCAAGATCTTCATAAAGAAGACACCCCAACTGTCAGAAAAGCCCAACCAAGAATGAAAATGATATTAACAAAAAGCTGAGCAAAGGGGCAATAGAACAGAATGGGGGAAATTGTTCTTTCCATCTCTGGATTAACCAATACTGTTCTCAAATAACACTGGAAGATATGTATCAAAAAGTATCAGACTACATTACATGTTATTCATTTTGATAATAAAAAGAGGAAAACACAATTTTCTGAGCTGAATAATATTTCTCTTCCTTTCTTAGCAAGGGAAAAAATCTGAACAAAACTACTGCCTTTAAAATTAGTTTAGGGAGTACTGCTTTCACCTTTCCAATTAATTCCATTAGATTTCTCTTAGTCTATTTAATTTCCTAATAATCTTGAGTAAACCACAAAATTTTCTTCATCTGAAGAAGCAGGGGGGGGGGGAGAGAAAAAAAGAAATGCTTCTAAGGTTTGATTGGATCTCTCTCTGCAGTGATCATGTTTTTATCTTTCATAAAGTATATTTTACATACCAGTTCTAGCAGAACTTCTTATATTTTCTTGCATGGATTTCTTTTCCATGAACTTTTTGATAAGACTGAGCATCAAACTTTATAACATACTTCCACAGATTTTCTACTTCAAATTAGGTTTGGGCCTGAATTGGCCTCGTTCACAACAACTCAACTGTTCCAAAGTTTTGGTACCGTACTTTGATATAACAGTGTTTTCTTCTACATTGACTAACAGGGACAAAGTTTGTCACACTGGCTGAAGGGTTTGGAGATGTACTTCAAAAGTAATTTTCCCAAACTCTGCACATTGAGACTATCTTTAAAAGCGACAAGAAAAAGCTGGGAATTAATAACAAGAAGAGTCGAACAATCTAATATGCACTACCTACAGTAGCCATCAAGAAAGAACTCAGAAGGTGGTGAGAGAACATTAAAAAGTGATTTTAAAGCTTGGGGGTGATGGGAAGATCTTTATTTATTATTTGAAAGACATCAGATTATACATCAGACAAGCCTCTATAAGAAGATCAGACTGCCGTGATAAGGTTCTCCACCAACTTGCTACACTTTTGAATTTGTGGAATATCTAGAGAAAATACTGTGCTCTAGTCATAGCTGTCAAGTATCCCTTGAAAACCCCTTATTTTACACTCTTTCCCGCCATCATCCCTTATTAATTAGACTGCAATGACCTATTGCCGCCATTGGAGGACCGCACAGAATAAGCACAGCTGTCAAGTATCCCTTATTTGCCTGGAAATTTCCCTTATCTCCAAATCCAAAACTTGACAGGTATGGCTCTAGTGATTAGGTCAAGTAATATCATGCGGGTCTGTTGATGAATGACAAAGGTCTTCTCATTATGCAACGCCACCCTGTTGGATTTCAACTCCTAGAACTCCAAGTCATCAGGGACCAGGGTGAGGGTTGGTGGAGGAGCTAGAAATTCAACAATGTCCAGGGCAGGATTCTCAACCTGCGGCCAGCGGCACCATTTCATGTGGCACCACCACCAGCTCCACCAAACCAGGAAGTGCCATGTGGTGGAGGAAGGGCATAATAGCCGTCCGGCCCCCAAAAGCTGTCTGAGGAAGTGTGACCTGGCCCCCAGCTTTAAAAGGTTAAGAACTCCAGGTCTAGAGGCACAACAGGTTGAAAATTACTCAACTAGAGACCTATCATAGATATCAACTATTTCACATCAAGGCTCCAAGACTAAGCCCATTTATCAAAGATTCCCCTTCCTTGTGGTGAGATGTACTTCTGAAGAAATGTGTATGTAAACAGTTGGGAGGTGTAATCTAATGCTGAAGTAGAAAGACTGCCGTTCTGCAATATTACTATGGAAAGACTTTTTAGAATTTCTTTAGAAAAGATAAAAGGCTATACATTAAAACATTCCTGCATAAGTCCAATTACTTCACCAAGCTGATTAAAATAACAGAGTATTATCGCTTGGTTAGCTAAACATTCTATTCTTATTCTATCCCCATTTCCAATTGTTTTCCTTCAATTTAAGCATTTTTGAGGCATTTATTGCTATTCATATCTCTTTGACATTTTTATTGGAAACTAAAATGCTCACATTTTGTTCTGAGTTCTTTTGGGTTTAACTCATTCATTGCCACTGCTAGTAAGTTTTGAACTGCAGGAATTATTTAGAGAATAGGTAAGATTGTATTTGGTGTGCTGGTGCCCTCTCTTTTTTAGGTAAACTAGTATTTTTTGTGGTTTTGGAGCATTTAATTTTAATATTATTTTAAGAATAATATGAATGGGATTCTTTTTTACATTTTGTAACTTTATTGTAAAGGTAAAGGTAACCCTTGCTCGAAAGAAAGTTTTATCCGACTCTAGGGTTCAGTGCTCTGTTGCATAGCCGAAGAGTTAGCGTTGTCTGCTTCTGCAGACATTTCTGTGGTCATGTGGCAGGCATGACTAGACACCGGAGTGCACAGAATGCTGTTTACCTTCCCACTGAAATGGTCCCTGTTTATCTACTTGCAATGTCTTGCTTTCGAACTGCTAGGTTGGCAGGAGCTGGGACAAAGACATGAGCCCATTCCATCTTGCAGTATTCAGGTGTCGAACTGCTGACCTGCTGCCTTCCAGTCAGCGTCTTAGCCACTTGAGCCACTGCACTCCCTTATTGTATCTCAATTTTATTTTTTAAAATACCTTTTTAACCACAAACTGCCATGGCTCCCAATTTTGAAACCAGTCAAAAGCAAAGCATGAGGGTCAGGAACTGTTTATCAAATTTATGGATGACACAACATTGGATGGAATATATAATGCCCTATAAGAGAGAAACAAAATCCAAGATTATTTTGATTGGATTGAGTACTGGGCTAAAAACAACAGAATGGAATTTAACAGGGATAAGTGTAAAGTTCTACACCTAAGGGGGGAAGAAACTTGGCTCAGTAGTCGTACAAAGGAGAAGGGTCTTGGAATTGTGGTTCACAAGCTGAATTTGAGCCCACAGTGCAACACAGCTGCAAAAGTGGCAAATGCTATTTTAGGCTGCATTTATAGAGACTGTGGTGGCTCAAGCAGTTAAGTCGCTGAACTCAGTGACTGGAAGGTTGGAGTTCGATTCCCGAGTACTGCACGATGGAGTGAGCTTCCGTCTCTGCCCCAGCTCCTGCCAACCTAGCAGTTCAAAGGCAAGAAATTACAAATAGATAAATAGGGACCACTTTGGCGGGAAGATAAACAGCATTCCCTGCACTCAGGTGTTGAGACATGCCTGCCACATGTCCATGGAAACGTCTGCAAATGCAGACAACGCTGGCTCTTTGGCTATAAACAGAGATGAACACTGAACCCTAGAGTCAGATATGACTGGCTTTTGAGCAAGGGCGACCTATAGAGATATTGTCTCCAAAATCTGTGAAGTACTAGTATCCTCTATTTGGCACTAGTTAGATCACATCTAGAGAACTGTGTCTAGTTCTGAATATCAGTATTTAAGAAGGCGGTCAACTAATTGAAACAAGTTCAAAGGAAGGCAATACGGATTATAAGGGACAGGAGACCAGGCCCTTTGAGGAAAGCCTGAAAGAACTTAACATGTTTAGCCGTCAGAAAAGAAGACTGATTGGAGATATGAGAACACTCTTCAAATACTTGTAAAATTGTCAAACATGGCTAGTGCAGGATTTATTCTCAATCATCCCAGAGTGCAGAAATGATGTTCTCAAATATACAGCAAGACAGGTTTTGTTTGAATATCAGGAAAACTCTCCAAACAGTTACTGCAGTACAACAATGGAACTAATTACTTTGAGAGGTGGTGAGCTCTCCAGTATGGAAGCCATTCATGAGGAAATTGGACAACTATCTGTCAAATATACTTTGATTTGGATTCCTGCATTGAGCAGGGGGTTAGACATGATGGCCTCATAGGCCCCTTCCAACTCCATTATTCTATGAGTCTATGAGTCGTGCAAAATGGCGTTCAAGGGACAGTGCCTACAGAGATTACTTCATTTACAGCAATTCAAGTCTAAAATTTATGTGTGTGTGTAATTGTACAACAGGATAAGTTCAATTTGGAACAGTCATATTCTAACTCAGGGGTTCCCAACCATTTCAAGACAGGGGGGGTCACACTCTCTCATTCAGCTTCAAGGGACAGACAACCATTTTGCCCTGCCTGCATAATGGGTGTGACCATTTTGTCCCAACAGCTTACAATCGGTGGCCATTTTGTTTCTCGAATGCCCTTGGAGGGGTGAGATGCCACATGAAATTGTGCTGTGGGCTGGATCCAGCCAGCGGGCCTTAAGTTGGGAACCCCTATTCTACCTGGTATTCTACTCTGAAACATGTAGTGCCATTCTTGGCACAAAGAAGAATTAAAACAACCAGTATCAGGAAACGTTACATGATGCAACAATTCTGAACTGTCCTGCATGTTAGGGCCAATTGAATCTTTAAAAATGTAATCGTTTCTCCATTAAAAAAAAAACAAAAAACACAGACTAATGAGGAAATACATGGGATGGATTTATGACTAAAAACATCTGGCACTGCCATGGATCAGAAAACAGGGTTAATCAAAAGAGAGACAGAAGTGGAGCCATTTGGCCTGGGCCATGAGCTCGCAGGGTCCCCAAAGGTAGGTGCTCATTAAATCTTGGCATTCAATAAGGTTCATACCTTGTTTTTATATGCATCTCATTCTGTAGATGTTAATTTTTCCCCATGAATAATTTGTGCAGGAAAAGATCAGAAAACATTTTATTAGATAAAAAACAGATGCATTTTGGTGCCTTATTTTTTTAATATTGTGGCACTATTAAAAATATAGATAGATAGAGACATGAGAAGCTGGAAGTATCCTGAGTCACATTGAGAAAGCTTGTGAGAAACAGACAGATTTCTCATTCCCAGCCTATACTACTAGCATGTTTGCTTATCCAGCATTTGGAAAAATTACTCTCTGAACTACATTGGTGAGAATTCCCCAGCTAGAAAGATCAGGAACAGTTCTAGCATTAGAGGGGTTCTAGGTGTTACAGTGCAAAAATATAACTTCTTCTAGCTCCATGCTTACCATTTCCATAGTCCTTGGATGACCAAAAGGTTGGCAGGTCAGCTGTTCAAGACCTGAGTGCTGCACTAAGGAGTGAGTTCTTGTCATCTGTCCCAGCTTCTACCAACCTAGCAGTTTGAAAGCAAGAAATTGCAAGTAGAGAAATAGGGACCACTTCGGTAGGAAAGGTTACAGCGTTCCATGCACTCCGGAGTCTAGTCATGCCTGCCACATGACCAAAGAAATGTTTGCAAATGCAGACAGTTCTGGCTCTTTGGTTGCAAAGTACAAATAGAGATGAGAACAACCCTCCAGAGTCAGACACAACTGGTTTTCAAGCAAGCAGGGTGTTCTGAGACTGTGCACCTTGCCCATGACTACACAAGCTATCTCTTCTCACAAGTTGCACATTTGGGAATCAAACACCTAGTCTCTGGCTTCACAGCCAGATGCCTAAACTTAGCACTGTCTGCAAGGACCTGGAGCAGGAGCCATCACCACATACACACTTCACTTCTGAACAGGCAATGCAAGCGCGGCGCCAAAATGGCCGCCGCGCCCTTTGCGGGCCCCCCCCCCACAGGACAGAGAATCCGGGTAGTTAGGGGCGTGGCCAGCTCCCTTATAAAAGGGGTGGCCACGAGGCAGCCGAGCTGCCATTTTACCTCAGCGACGGAGCGGAGAAGTTTTTTCCCCTGTGTCTCTGTCGCTCGTTAGCTTACAGGGAAGCCTTTTGGTAGCGATTCTGCCTTGCCGGCTTCCCTTTTTTGCTTCGGTGGAGATGCCTTCGAAGAAGAAGGCAGCTTCGAGTTCAGCTCGCGCTGTTAGGAGGAGCAACCCAGGTCGGAGGACCGTGGTGCCGCCTCCTCAGCAGCCACCTTTGCCAGCCCCGACCGGGGCCGGCGGATTGGGGTCTATTGCCCCTTGGCCCGCTGTGGGCGAGCAGAGTGTGGGCGCGGATGGCGCTCCGGCCCACGGCCCACGAGCGATGGACACCGCTCCTCCTCCTGCCCACTTCGTCAGGCCTATTCCTTTTGGGCCGCAGCCTCTCCCCGGGCCCTCTAGCCTTGGGGGGTGGGGCGGCCCCCTGCCTTGGCAGGTTTCTCCACCAGCTCTGCCGGGCTTCGGTGCTGGCCAATGGCCATATACGGGCCCCGGGGTGCAGGGACCTGTACCCGTGCCTGGATCAGGCGGGCCGGCCGGCCCTTTGCCCATGGTCAACGTGGACACCTTACTGGCCCGCATTGCGGCCCTGGAGGCGTCTTTGGCCCGGGCCAGTCAGGCGGGCGCCCCCTTCGGGGTTCCTTTTGAGGTGCTGTCGGCAGCAGGACAACAGCCGGCGGGGAGGGTCGAGCTGCTGCAGGCGGGTGGCGCGGCTTCGGCCACTGCCTCGCAGCTCCCCAGCCAGCAACCTGGTGCGGGTCAAGCCCCGGTGATGAGCTCTAGGTCGGTCGTGAGCTCCGACGCCCCCAGTGGGCCGGAACCCCCGGTGGGGGCGGCCCGCGGGGGTGCAGCATGTGAGTATACGGTGCAAGCAAGTACATCCACACACATTCCCAATATAGGGGGGGCCTTTCAATGGCCTTGGCCTCGCGCGGGTGGTGCGGGGGCCACGCTGTCTACGGCCCACCCGGCGACAACAACTGCCACCTTGGGCAATGGGGTGGGCATTGGTCCTTACACTGCGGGGAATGTTCTGGGGGTGGCTGGGTTAGCTCAGGCCCCTTTTACTAGGCCGGCTGTCCCCTTTTCGGCTTTGCCGACGGCAGGGTATTCCTTGCCATTGGGTGATCACTTGGCACAGGCTACTAGAGAAAAGATATGGCGAGGGGAGTACGTAGATATCTTCTCACTCCTGAACAGAGAGCCCACCAAGGAGGAAAGGGAGGGTCAGGATGAGAAGGATAAGGAGCAGGCACGCCGCCGTAAGCCGCCGCGTACCTGGGCCAACTGGCTTCCCGCTTATTTAATATACATGGCGGTATATTTGAGGGCGCGGCCGGATTTAGCTATCCCCATGGTCCAATATTTGGACAACATATATAGGGCAATGGTTGATTTCCCGGGCCCCTCATGGCTAGCATATGATGAGGAATTCCGTATGAGGATTCCTCTCCACCCCGAGATGAGATGGGATGAGCCGTGCCAGAGACTGTGGCTCCTGTACATGACACCCACACGCCCTGCCCCGGGGGATAGATACCATTGTGGACATGCGGTCCAGCGAGCGGCTCCAGCGCAGGTTACCCGCCAACCGGCGGGGCAGGGGGTTCCAGCCCGCCTGCTGTGCTGGACTTTCTCGTCAAATGGTTCCTGCAATCGGAAGAATTGCAGGTATAAGCATGAGTGTCCCACATGTTCTGGCCCCCACGCAGCCTCTGCTTGTCCCAGGCATGGGGGGGCACGAGGCAGAGGGAGGGGTGGACAGTGGGCTGGCAAAGCTGCCGCGGATGGAGCTAGTCCTCCAAAAGGCCCCCTCCCCAATTAAGGTGGACATGCTGGAGTGCTGGCTCGCATCGTACCCAAAGGGGGAGGACGGGGAGTATCTACTTCAAGGTTTTAAGCAGGGATTTCGTATCCCTTTTATGGGTGATAGGTCCCCTCAGGATGCTCCCAACCTTTTATCCCTCAGAGGAAGGGAGGAGGTGGCTGCGGCCAGCATTAAAAAGGAGTTAGACGCGGGCAGGGTCGCTGGACCTTTCCCCGCACCCCCGTTTCCCAATCTTAAGGTTTCACCACTGGGTTTGGTGCCCAAAAAGTCCCCAGGTGAGTTTCGTCTTATTCATCATTTGTCCTACCCAGCCGGCCGATCGGTCAACGATGCTATCCCTGATGACCTTTGTTCAGTCCGGTATACATCGTTTGACCAGGCGCTGCGCATGGTGCGCGCGTGTGGCCCGGGTGCCCTGCTGGCCAAGTGTGACATTAAGTCGGCTTTTCGCCTCTTGCCGGTGCACCCGGGCGACTTTGAATTGCTGGGTTTTAAATTTAAGGGGGAATATTATTTCGATAAGGCCATGCCTTTTGGATGCTCCATATCATGCTCGGCTTTCGAGCGTTTTAGTACCTTCCTAGAGTGGGCCTTCGTCCGCAGGTCAGGGTCCCGGTCTGTAGCCCATTACCTGGATGACTTTTTATTCGGGGGTGAACGGGGCTGGGACACGTGTGCACGTCTCCTTAACACATTTCAGACGCTAATGCAGGAACTTGGTGTCCCTTTAGCGCCCGAAAAGACCGAGGGCCCATCGACCAAGCTAGTATTCCTGGGAGTTGAGATTGACACAGTAGTGCAGGCTTCTAGGTTGCCGGGTGATAAGGTGTCCAGGATAGTGACCCTTATCTCGGAATTGCTGGCCAAGCGTAAGGCATCCCTGAGGGAACTGCAGGTGCTCCATGGGCACCTTAATTTTGCCTGCAGGGTGGTCGCTCCGGGCAGGGCTTTTGCCCGGCGCTTATGTGACGCCATGGCAGGGTTATCCAGGCCCCACCACAGAGTCAGGCTTACCCGGGGTATCAGGGCAGACATTTTCGTCTGGTTGCAATTCCTGAGGGAGTTTAATGGGGTCTCATTTTGGAGGTCTGACCTCCTGGCATCCCCCAATTTCCAGATCCAGTCTGATGCCTCAGGATCCCTGGGTTATGGGATGTACTTCAATGGGAAGTGGGCCTATGGTGGGTGGCCACCGGCATGGGCAGGCACAGGTCGCCTGCGGGATCTCACATACCTGGAATTTTTTCCCATTCTGGGGGCTTTGATGCTATGGGGCGAACAGTGGGCAAATTCGGTGGTGCATTTCTGGTGTGACAATGCTGCCGTTGTACACATTGTCAATGCACAGACTTCCAAATCGCCCAGGGTTATGGATCTAGTGCGCCATTTTGTGCTGCGCTGCCTGCGCCTCAACATCTTGTTCAGGGCCAGGCATGTCCCATGGATTAATAATGATATTGCTGACGCTTTGTCCCGCCTGCAGATCTCTCGGTTCCGCACCTTGGCCCCGGATGCGGAGGAATTTCCCTCGCCACTCCCGGACGAGATGTGGACTATTGGCAAGGAGAGGTGAACCGGGCGATTGGCCTGTCACTAGCGCCACGCACGCGTAAGGCGTATCAACAAGCATTCAATTCATATAGGGCATTTGCTACTCAATTTCACTTGCCAGAGACCTGGCCAATTCCGGTGGACCATGTTCTGCGGTTCATGGTTCACCTGCATGCACAGGGCCCCGCACCTCGCACCATAGCATCCAAGCTTTCGGCGTTGGCTTTTATGGCCAAAGTGGGGGGTCACGTGGATACCACCTCTGACTTCCGTGTGAGACATGTTTTGGAGGGGTGGGTGCGCGAGCGCGGGCGTTGCCCGAACGACCGGCACCCTATTTCCCCAGGGGTTCTTACCCAGTTGGCCCGGGGCTGGCCAGGCCTCTGTTTTGATCATTATGAGGCAGCCCTTTTTCATGCAGCCACAACGGTGGCATTTTTTGGAGCGCTCCGCGTCAGCGAACTCGTGATGCTGTCTAAGGCGGATGCAAGTGGTAGGGCACTGGAACTCGAAGATGTCTATGTTGCCAAAGAATGGGCCCAGTTGAGGATGCGCTCCTCTAAAACAGATCAGCATGGCGTAGGCAGTGGAGTAAGACTGCTACGTTGTTCTTTGGCAGACATCTGTCCGGTTGGTGCCCTACAGGAGTACCTGGCACTGCGTGGCATGCACCACGGCCCGTTTTTCTGTCACCAAGATGGGTCTCCCCTTACTAAATTTCAGTTTTGGAAGGTGACAGCCAGAGCCCTCACCAGGGTGGGCCTACCAGGTGCCCGTTATGGCACACATTCGTTCCGTATTGGTGCAGCCTCTACAGCAGCTGCTTTTGGGTACTCTGGGGCTGACATACGCAGCATGGGGAGGTGGGGCTCGCAATGTTTTCAGTTTTATGTGCGCCCACTCCCGCCATGAGTACCAATCCAGTCACCTTGCCGCCTTTTTTCTCAATTTTCTTACAGACCCTGGGTGTCGTATTACACCGGTGACAGTATGGCTGGTGGGCCACAGCTATGTGCACAGGGCAGCGCGTTACGCTGCGGCGACAGAGTGGGACCCCGACTGGGACTGGGTGACCACGCCAGTCTCGCATGGCATGGTAAGCCTGGGATGTTATGGCAGGAGCTGCGGCCTTTCCTTTTTTCTGGCCTGGGTGCTGACCCGCCTGACATTCTACTCATCCACCTGGGGGGCATTGATTTGGGCCAGGTCACCGGCTTATCGCTCAAGCATGCGATTTGCGAGGAACTCGCCTACTTGCATTATGTCTGGCCTGCCACAACCCTGGTTTGGTCGGACATTGTTCCGCGCCATTCTTACAGAGGGGGCGTTAACCTCCTGGCCCTTGACCGCGCTAGGCGCGCGGTCAATAAGGCAGTGGCGCGGTTTCTTGCCACCAGGGCTTGGGGACGGGTTAGTCATCACCCCGATATTAGTCTGCGAAATTATGACTTGTACGCAGGGGATGGGGCCCATCTGTCGCGAGGAGGTATGGACCTCCTGTTGGGTGATTGGCGAGCAGGCCTGTTGACCGAGCTGACGGTCTGGGGGGGGCGTCAGGTCTTCTTTGAAGCCCCTCCGTGTGGCGGGTAGCACTGGTAAGGTAAACAGTATGACCCACAAGTATCCGGCAGGTTCGCAATTGACTGGACAACACTAGACAGGAATAAATTAGTTAAACGTTGTCCGGTCAACGACGAACCAGGCGATGGGGTGATGACGATTGCTAACCAGCATGCATCACCCCTGTTATTTCACGGATACGCGTCAGAGGGTGGGGTCATAAGTTAGTTATTGACTACGGTCAACAATTTGTTTGTTGTCAACAAACAAATTGATACAAATTGATACATTGTAACCAATTGCCGTTGGCAATTTTGGGGTGGTACCTTACCAGTGTTACTTCGGCCTGCTTGCCTTAGGAATTATGATTGGTCGTTTTACCAATACAAATTTATAATTCGGACTAGGGCATTGAATCAATAAATGTGGCCCTATGCTGTTATCCACTTTCAATGTTGTCTGTGTCCGTTATTGGGGGGGTGCGCCTGCAATGCAAGCGCGGCGCCAAAATGGCCGCCGCGCCCTTTGCGGGCCCCCCCCCACAGGACAGAGAATCCGGGTAGTTAGGGGCGTGGCCAGCTCCCTTATAAAAGGGGTGGCCACGAGGCAGCCGAGCTGCCATTTTACCTCAGCGACGGAGCGGAGAAGTTTTTTCCCCTCCACCCCCTCCCTAGTTAACAGTGTGATATTATGGTCGCTTCGGGGCCGGGTGGGAATTTTTGGCTGGGACCCATATTGGCTTCCGGGTCCTGGCTTTTTTGCCCATCCCACACTGTTGCTATGGTTTGATATAGGGGTTTTTCTGTGTTCCTACTGTTGACTTTGGTCACATTGGCGGGTAGCACTGGTAAGGTAAACAGTATGACCCACAAGTATCCGGCAGGTTCGCAATTGACTGGACAACACTAGACAGGAATAAATTAGTTAAACGTTGTCCGGTCAACGACGAACCAGGCGATGGGGTGATGACGATTGCTAACCAGCATGCATCACCCCTGTTATTTCACGGATACGCGTCAGAGGGTGGGGTCATAAGTTAGTTATTGACTACGGTCAACAATTTGTTTGTTGTCAACAAACAAATTGATACAAATTGATACATTGTAACCAATTGCCGTTGGCAATTTTGGGGTGGTACCTTACCAGTGTTACTTCGGCCTGCTTGCCTTAGGAATTATGATTGGTCGTTTTACCAATACAAATTTATAATTCGGACTAGGGCATTGAATCAATAAATGTGGCCCTATGCTGTTATCCACTTTCAATGTTGTCTGTGTCCGTTATTGGGGGGGTGCGCCTGCAAAGACAGAAGGGCAGCTCTTAGCTGTTCATTGCACTACATTGTAGCAATACTACTGCAAGTTGTTTGATTTTTAAGGGGCTCAGGCAAAGAAAAAGACTTCCCTGCGTGTACTTTGTTATGTGCCATCAAGTCACACCCAATTTGTTTTTGTTGTTCAGTCACACAGTTGAGTCCGATTTTTTGCAGTCTCATGGACCACAGTATGCCAGGCTCCTCTGTCAACCACCATCATCCAGAATCTGCCCTGATCCACCTCCATGACATCAATGGTGCTATCTAGCTGTCTCATCTTTTGCCACCCCCTTCTCCTTTTACCTTCAACCCAACTTTTCACAAACCTTGAATTTCAAGGTATAAAAAAAAAATTAAGGTGTGTTTTTACCATTGCCGCCATCCTTGTGAGTTTCCAAAGCTGAGCAGAGATGTGAACCTAGTTCTCTTGCATCCTAATTCATAACTGTATCTACTACATCACACTGGTTTACCTGGCACAAGGATAACTCAGCTGTTATCTATACCTATAAGAAGGTGGATGAGTTGTGCGTGTCCAGCATACATGGCCACACCCGGCCCAACCATCCCATACCAAGCCACCCTCACTTACCTTAACACCCTACGAGCATTGCCGCAATGGTCCGCCAACCACGAGTGGGGCAAGCACCCCACGAACTCAAACACAAAAAACCTACATGTCCCAGCGTCCTGCGTGCTGTGATCCCTCAGCCAATCAGGTGAGGGACACGAGCATGGAGGAGGCAGGGAAAGCCGGTGCATGCTAAAAAACCCGCCGTGGTGCCAAAGTGCCGCAAAACACTTCCCTCCAGGAGATAATTCGTCTCCCGGAGGGAAGCCATCCCCGTCATCCCGGCGAGTGAGGCCGGCGCTGGCCTTGCCATGGTTTCAGTGGGGTTATGGGAAACAGAGGGAGCCCCTCATCTTCCTACGGCCCCGGCGAGCGAGGCTACCTTCCCCACCGTTTGGGAAAGAGAGAAAGGGGGGAGAAAGAGAGAGAGAGAGGGAAGAAAGAGAGAGGGGGGAAGAGAGAGAGGGGAAGAAAGAGAGATAGGAGGGGTGGAATAGAGAAAGAGATAGAGAGTGGGGAGACAGAGAGACTGGGAAAGCGCACAAGACATAGAGAGGGGGAAAGAGAGACAGAAAGTGGGGGTAAATGAGAGAGAAAGAAAGAAGGGGTAAAAGAGAGAGATGGTGAAAGCACACATGAGAAAGAGAGGAGGAGAGAGGGGGAGGGTGGAAGAAACAGAGAGGAGGAAGAGAGAGGGGGAAAAGAGAATGTGGGGGAAGAGAGAGAGAAGTGGGTAAAAGAGAGAGACGGGGAAAGTGCATGTGAGAAAGGGGGAGAAGGGGGAGAGAGGGGTAGGAGAGAGAGGGAGAAAAGGGGGAAGAGAGAGACGGAGAAAGCACGCACCTTCCCCACCAGGCGATGCCCCATTTGGGCCTTGCCTAACAGAGGGAGGGAACCACCTTCCCCTCTACCCAAGGGCTGTATGTGTGTGTGTGTATGTGTGTGTGTGTATGTGTGTGTGTGTGTGTGTGTGTGTGTGTGTATGTGTGTGGTTATTGTGTGTGTGGTTATGTTGTGTGTGTGGATGTGTTGTGTGTGTATTGTATGTGTGTGTGTGGTTGTGTTGTGTGTATGTGGTTGAGTTGTGTGTGTGGTTGTGTTGTATTTATGTGTTGTGTGTGTGCATTGTGTGTGTGGTTGTGTTGTGTGTGTGGTTGTGTTGTGTGTGTGCTTGTGGTGTGTGTGTGTGGTTGAGTTGTGCGTGTGGTTGTGTTGTATGTGTGTGTTGTGTGTGTGTGTGGTTGTGTGTGTGGTTGTGTTGTGTGTGTGGTTGTGCTGTGTATGTGTGTGTGTACCCCCAAAAAACCACCCCAACCACCAACATACAAAAATAAACCTGCCCAGCATTGCCGGGCAAAAAATGCTAGTATGGAATAAGAACGGACCCAATCCTTGTACCAGGATTGGTACAAGGATGTAATAATGTAATAATCTTACATTATTGTGCCAGAGGGACTTTGGACTCCTAAGGTGAAGAGTACTACATAGTATTCCCACATTGAATAGTATCAGGTAGATAGTAAAGAGGACCATCATCTTTACTATTTTTCAATACTCCTTGAGGCTTTGGAGAAGTGAAGTTCAAAATCTATGGATGACCAGAGTTCTCATTTCTGCCTTAGTGGGCTTTTTCCAAATCTTAGATGTTGACATGTCTGGTTCTGAATCCATGGCAAAACTACACATCTGAAGGACACTGGGACTGGAAATCCCAAGGGTTTGTTTCTTGACAGGATCATACATTCATTTTATTATTTTAATGCTTAAAAGCAGACTCTGCTACACTTGTCGGAAGTATGTAAACATTTAACTCCACTGTATCTACCAATTTTGGCACCACATTCAATAAAATAATGATACATTGCTAGAGTATTATCCCATTAGAAGTGCATAATTTGAAAGAACTATGAGAAAAGACAACCAGCAAAAAATATTGGCACTGCGAGTTAATGAAAAGCTCACATTCTCTAACTACTGTTTAACTAATTAAAATTGAATTAAAGGAATATAGCATTAACTATGTCAACTGTTTTGCATTAAAAAGTTGTTAAATATATCATGCTGTTTGTAGGCAGATTTTTGCAACAGCTAATTGTGAGAAATAGTCATGTAGTATCTAATTGCATAACTGGGTAGCATATAAAATTCACAATTAGGTGAATTATATTTGGTAAAATATGTTCAAATACATTGTTTTTTAGATTGTGGGTTTTTATGGAAGCATAATGGAATCGAAACACATTCTTAATTACCTAATTATTACCATTTTCCAAGTCCACTTATGCCATAATTGCTCTTATTTTCATAGTCCAAGCTTGGGGGAAAGAGTATCCATTTAATTATATAGAATCATTGTACCTGTGTAGAGAAATCCCTTTTGTATCCAAATATTTATCAAATGCAGTTCAGCCTTCAATCTAGTATGCCATATTATTGTTATAGAACGTGGGGGGGGGGGGGGGGGGGGGCAGAAAAACACTTTTGTTGATACTAGATCTTCATCTCAAGTTTCAAGATAACAGTGGGTCAACGATCCAAGAGGAGCTATATGGTAAGAACAAGCATTCTTGAGGGTATGCAAGAGCAAAGTAAAAATAATATGGAGGAAAGAGCTCACTGGACAAGGAATAACATTCAAAGAAGATATGGATGAGGAACTTGACCTTTCCTATATCACTTGGAGGACCCTGAATAGGCTGAGGGTCAGACTGCCTAAATGTAAGACCAACATGCTTATGTAGGGGTTGCTGGCAGACAACAACATACTGTGTGAACATGGGGAGATACATGTACCAATGAGTATTTAAGTAGCCAATGACAAAGCCAAGAAGATGGCAATATTTTAGCAGTATAATATTTGACTATGTCAAGTTTGGTCAAGTTTGGACATGGAAGAAGAAGAAGATATAGTTAATATATTCCTATTAAATTATCTGATATGTCAAGTTTATATACCCTTCCTTCACCTCCTTCACTCTTCCTTCACCTCCAAGTGGAAAAACAAAAGTTTTACTATGTAGTGCATTTTTTTGTCTTAAAAATAGGGCAAATAGAAGGAAAGTCACTTTAACTGATAGTGTAAGTGATGTTTTATTTGAGCGGAGTTTCTTCCTCAAAAATCCTTTCAACCAAGAATAATTTCTGACATGAAATTATTATTTTTATGAGGAAAGATAAGGGAAAAGACCACAAAGAAAACCAAAGCTGTAGGCAAATGCAGACATGTTGAAAGCATATTAATGGCACAAAATTAGTTGAAACACAAGCTCTTTACATTCATAATTTAAGTCAGTTTAAGTAATAGTACTTCCAGTTGCCGTGGGAGATAAAAATCAATTGTTACAGTATTCTGGGAAGCATCTTAGAAACGTTCTTGAGCATTATGGTTTGGCAAGGGAAGCGCGGCGGCAAGAGTATGGCTGCCGTGCGCTTTGCCGGCCCCGCCCCATAGAGCCGGGCACTTGAGCTGGGCGGGGGGCAGAGCCAAGCCACCTTTTAAAGGCGGGCAGGTCCGCACGACCCCGCCAGCATTTTCTCCAGGATCGGCTGGGCTAAGCGCACGTTTGCCCTCCACCCCCTCTGTAGGTGTCAGTGTGACTATTTTGGTTGCTTTGGGGCTAGATGGGAATTTTTGCTTGAACCTACATTGGCCCCTTGGTTCTTGTCATTTTCGCCCATCCCACACTGTCGCTAATGGTTGAGTTATGGGGTAATGTATTTGGCATTTGATTTACTGGTCACTTTGGTGGGTAGCACTGGTAAGGAGAAAGTGGATGACCCCTAGGAATCCGGCAGGTATGCAGTTGATTGGCTACCGGAAGGACAAGGTAGAGGGAAACTTGGGCTGGCCGATCAATGGTGGACCATGAATAAGGTGATGCTATGATCTATGCAGCCTGCATTACCTTGAGATTTACTGGATATACGTCAGATGCTGGAGTCAACAAGTAGCATCCTGACCGGGGTCAACAATTTGTTTCATTGGTAAACAAATTGATACAATGTAGCCAATTAAGATCTGGAAATTATATCCACTTCTTACCAGTGCTATTGCGGCCCGTTTGCCTTAACATTGGTTTAAGGAAAGTTTAAAGTTTTCAAGTATAAGTTAATAAAGTGGCCCAATTTTAAATCCACCACAAGCGTCTGTCTCGTTATTGGGGAGTGGGTTTGGCAAAGCAGTGCTGAAGCAGAATTCAGGAGATAGATACATGGCTGAGAATAAAAATCTTCGAATGGTTTATCGTTTCATATTTCCTTCTCACTAAGGTAGACTATGCAAACAAGATTGTAGACACAACCTTAAAAATTAATATTTATTCCAATGACCAGAGAATTACAAGACTGTACAGTTCAGCAGAAGTACAAACATCATCCAACCCTCAAACAGTGATGATGATGATGAAGAAGAATAATAATAATAAGATTTTTTTTAAAAAGACATCAGTACATACAGAAGTGGATACAAAAGAAAAATAGGGTCATTTTCTGATCCAAGGAGATTTCTCTGTAAATTTCTACAGAAGAAAAAACAAGACAATAAGGAAAGAGAAATGGTGCCACAGGCCAAATCCGGCCCACAGGCATTAGGTTGGGAACCCCTGATCTAACTATTCTCTATATAACATTTTATTTATAAATTTGTCCCCTCTTTCCAAAAAGATAAATATTCTTGTCCTTCACTAAAACATATTCAATAAATTCTCCCCATCTTTCTCTCTCTAAAGCCAGTCTTTTTTAATATTCCTTTTAAAAATTGCAATTCACATGTCAATCTGTCATTTATTCCCATATCCCATATCTCTTTAAACTCATCATTCAATTCAAGTTCACAATATACTTTTGAATTTTAAACAATGTTGTTGTTGTTGTTGTTGTTCAGTCGCACAGTCGATTCCGACCCTTTGCGACCCCATGGACCATTTTCCTCCAGCTCCTCTATCCTCCACCATTCTCCTCAGCCCACCAAGCTCTGTGCCCATTGTGTCCACAATACCATCTATCCATCTCATCTTTGGACGCCCCCTTCTTCTCTTGCCCTCAACCTTTCCCAGCATCAAGGCCTTCTCAAGTGAGTCCTCCCTTCTCATTTGATGTCCAAAGTACTTTAGCTTCATCTTCACTATTTGTCCCTCCAATGAACAGTAAGGATTGATTTCTTCCAGTATTGATCTATTTGTTCTCTTTGCTGTCCAAGGGACTCTCAGGACTCTCCTCCAACACCACATCTCAAAAGCATCTATTCTTCTGCACTCAGCCTTCCTAATGGTCCAGCTCTCACACCCATACATTACCGCTGGGAATACCATTGCTTTGACTATGCGAATTTTGTTTTCAAGGTGATGTCTCTGCTTTTCACTATATTCCCCAGGTTTCTCATAGCTTGTCTCCCCATAATCAGTCACCTTTTTATTTCATGGCTACAGTCGCCATCTGCAGTGATCTTAGATCCCAGGAAAGTAAAATCTGTCACTGCTTCTACTTCTTCCCCATCTATTTTCCAGGGACTGATTGGACCTTTTGCCATTATCTTGGTTTTCTTGATATTGAGTCTCAAGCCAGCTTTTGCACTCTCCTCCTTCAATCCAATCAAGAGGTTCTTTAGGTCTTCCTCACTTTCTGCCATTAGGGTGGTATCGTCTGCATATCTCAAATTGTTGATGTTTCTCCCAGCAATTTTGATCCCATATTGTGATTCCTCCATCCCTGCATTGTGCATTATGTGCTCTGTGTATAGATTGAATAAGCATGGTGACAAAATGCAGCCTTGTCTTACTCCTTTTCCTATTCCAAACCACTCTGTCATTCCGTGTTCTGTCCTAACTGTTGCTTCTTGGTTTGTGTACAGATTTCTCATGAGACATAAGAGGTGTTCTGGTATTCCCATCTCTTTAATTACTTGTCACATTTTGTTGTGGTCCACACAGTCAAAAGCCTTGGTGTAGTCAATAAAACAAAAGTAGACTTGTTTCTGGTATTCTTTTGTTTTCTCCATGATCCAACGTATGTTGGCAATGTGGTCTCTAGTCCCCCTGCCTCTTCTGAAACCGGCCTGCACCTCTGATAGTTCTCTCTCCACATGTGGCTGAAGTCTATCCTGTATTATCTTGAGCATCACCTTGCTGGCATGTGGGATGAGCGCAATTGTTCGGTAATTTGATCATTCTTTGGCATTGCCTTTTTTGGGGGGATTGGAACGTACACTGATCTTTTCCAATCCTGTGGCCACTGTTTTGTTTTCCAAATTTTCGGGCATATTGAATGCAGTAATTTGATTCCATCATCTTTTAGGGCTTTGAAAAATTCAACTGGGATACCATCATTTCCACTAGCTTTATTGTTTGCAGTGCTTTTTAGGGCCTTCTGACTTCACTCTCCAGAATATCTGGTTCAAGTTCAAATTTCTCATTATTGTTATTATCAGGAGTGTTGAGGTCCTTTTTTTAGAGTTCCTCTGTGTATTCTTACCATCTTTTTTTGATCTCTTCTGCTTCAGCTAACTCCTTTCCATTTTTGTCTCTTATCATGGTCATTTTTGCTTTAAATGTTCCCTTCATTTCCCCAATTTTTTAAAAAAAGATCTCTAGTCCTGCTTCTTTTGTTGTTTTCCTCCATTTCTTTGCACTGTTCGTTCAAGTAGTTTCCCTTATCTCTCCTTGCTTTTCTTTGAAATTCTGTATTCAGGTGCTTGTATTTTTTCCTTTCTCCTTGGACTTTTGCATTCCTTCTTTGCTCTGCTATTTTAAGAGCCTCATCAGGCAACCACTTTGCTTTCTTATGTTTCTTTTCTTTTGGTATGGTTTCTCTTGCTGCCTCCTGCATGATGTCCCACGTCTCTGTGCATAATTCTTCTGGTACTCTGTCTATCAGGTACAGGACATTAAATCTGTTCCTCATCTCCACCGTGTGTTCTTTAGGGATGTTGTGTAGGTCATATCTGTCTGGTCTAATAGTTTTCCCCATTTTCTTTAGAACCTCAAAGCTATTACCATTGTAATGATAATTTCTTTCTTGTTCCTTTCTATATGTTTACTTCCAAATATACGCTCCAACTACTGGTGCAGATGAAGCCACAGTGGACCAGTTCTATTAGGACTTACAACACCTCATAGAACAGACACCAAGAAATGATGTCCAAATTATATGAGGAGACTGGAATGCCAAAGTAGGAAACCAAAAAGTGGAGGGAATAACAGGCAAGTTTGGTCTTGGAACACAGAATGAAGCAGGGCAAAGATTGATAGAGTTCTGCCAAGAGAATGCACTGGTCATAGCAAACACTCTCTTTCAGCAACACAAGAGGAGGCTTTACACATGGACATCACCAGATGGCCAACACCGAAACCAAATTGACTACATATTATGCAGCCAAAGATGGAGAACCTCCATACAGTCAGCAAAAACAAGACCTGGAGCAGACTGTGGCTCAGATCACAACCTACTGATCGCAAAATTCAGGCTTAGACTAAAGAAAATAGGAAAAACAAGGAGAACAGACAGATATCACCTAGACAGCATCCCTAAAGAATACACGGTGGAGGTGATGAACAGATTTAATGCCTTAGACTTGGTAGACAGAGTACCAGAAGAATTATGGACGGAGATGAGCGACATCATGCAGGAAGCAGCAAAGAAAACCATACCAAAAGAAAAGAAGAGTAAGAAAGCAAAGTGGATGTCTGATGAGGCTCTCAAAATAGCAGAGGAAAGAAGGAATGCAAAAGTCAAAAGAGAAAGGAAAAAATACAATCATTTGAACATGGAATTTCAAAGAAAAGCAAGGAGAGATAAGAAAAACTACCTAAAAGAACAGTGCAGAGAAATGGAGGAAAACAACAAAAGAGGCAGGACTAGAGATCTTTTCAAAAAAATCGGGGAAATCAAGGAAATATTTAAAGCAAAAAATGAACATAATAAGGGACAAAGATGGAAAGGAGTTAGCTGATGCAGAAGAGATTAAGATTAAGAAAAATTGAACTTCAGTCAGACATCCTGGAGAGCGAAGTCATAAAGGCCCTAAAAAGCACTGCAAACAACAAAGCTAGTGGAGATGATGGTATCCTAGTTGAATTTTTCAAAGCTCTAAAAAAGGATGGCATCAAATTACTGCATTCAATATGCCAGAAAATTTGGAAAACAAAACAGTGGCCACAGGATTGGAAACGATCAGTATGCGTCCCAATCCCAAAAAAGGGCAATGCCAAAGAGTGTTCAAATTATCGAACAATTGGACTCATCCCACACGCCAGCAAGGTGATGCTCAAGATAATACAGGATAGACTTCAGCAGCATGTGGAGAGAGAATTACCAGAGGTGCAGGCTGGTTTCAGAAGAGGCAGAGGGACTAGAGACCACATTGCCAACATACGTTGGATCATGGAGAAAACAAAGGAATACTAGAAACAAGTTTACTTTTGCTTTATTGACTACACTAAGGCATTTGACTGTGAGGCCCACAACAAGATGTGGCAAGTAATTAAAGAGATGGGAATACCAGAGCACCTCATATCCCTCCTGAGAAATATGTACATGAACCAAGAAGCAACAGTTAGGACAGAACATGGAATGACAGAGTGGTTTGGAATAGGAAAAGGAGTAAGACAAGGCTGTATTCTATCACCCTGCTTATTCAATTTATACACAGATCACATAATGCGCAATGCAGGGATGGAGGAATCACAATATGGGATTAAAATTGCTGGGAGAAACATCAACAATCTGAGATATGCAGATGATACCACCCTAATGGCAGAAAGTGAGGAAGACCTAAAGAATCTCTTGATTGGGCTGAAGGAGGAGAGTGCAAAAGCTGGTCTGAGACTTAATATCAAGAAAACCAAGATGATGGCAACAGGCCCAATCAGTTCCTGGAAAATAGATGGGGAAGAAGTAGAAGCAGTGACAGATTTTACTTTTCTAGGATCTAAGATCACTGCACATGGCAACTGTAGCCATGAAATAAAAAGATGACTGATTATGGGGAGACAAGCTATGAGAAACCTGTGGAACATAGTGAAAAGCAGAGACCTTGAAAACAAAAATTTGCATAGTCAAAGCAATGGTATTCCCAGCGGTAATGTATGGGTGTGAGAGTTTAGGAAGGCTGAGCGCAGAAGAATAGATGCCTTTGAGATGTGGTGTTGGAGGAGAGTCCTGAGAGTCCCTTGGACAGCAAAGAGAACAAACAGGTCAATACTGGAGGAAATCAAACCTGACAGCTCATTGGAGGGACAAATAGTGAAGATGAAGATAAAGTACTTTGGACACCAAATGAGAAGGGAGGACTCACTTGAGAAGGCCTTGATGCTGGGAATGGTTGAGGGCAAGAGAAGAAGGGGACAACCAAAGATGAGATGGCTAGATGGTATTGTGGACGCAGTGGGCACAGAGCTGGGTGGGCTGAGGAGGATGGTGGAGGACAGAGGTGCCTGGAGGAAAATGGTTCATGGGGTCGCAAAGGGTCAGAATCGACTGTGCGACTGAACAACAACAACAAACAAAACAAGATGATTCTAAAGCAGGAGTTCTCACCTTTTTAAGCCGGGTGCCGGATCACACTCCCTCAGATAGCTTTGGGGGCCAGATTACCATTTTGCCCTTCCTGCATCACATGGCACTTCCTGGTGTGGTGAGGGCTGTGTGGGCCTACATAAAATGGTGCCGCAGTCCGCAGTTTGAGAGTCCCTTTTCTAAAGCTTCTGCTAATGAGATCATCCTTGCAATTCAAAATCAACATTATATGATTTTCCCACTCAAATATGAAATGAAATTTGGTGTTCAATTCATCAAAAGTAGTTTTTAATGAACTTTATCTGTCAGAGTCAGATTTTTATTTGGCCCAAATGATCCTAATAATGAAATCTTATAGATGTCAAAACATCTCTCCATATAGTTAAAACTAATTGAAAAGTATACATGGGAGACTTCTGAAGAAATCATGTTGCAATTATATGGCTTATTAATAGCTACTGTAGATAACGATTATGATGCATGTGAGAAAGGTGCAGGAGGAGTTCTCACATCATCTGGGGATCGTTGTGCATGAAACTTACTTTCATGTTGCTTTATTGACACTGACACGATTGCACAACAGTTCATCTGGATCAGTTAGGTGCAGAACTTTGGCTGTCCAAATATTTTGGACTACAGCTCCCATCATCTCTGCCCATTAGTCATGGTAGTTAGGCTGATGAGAATTACAGACAACAACATCCCCAAGGCCAAGAGCCCATGTGCAACACTTTGTAATGCTGCTGATAATGCATGAAGGATTTTAGAACTTTAGCTCCCTTGATAATAAAAAGCCTGGAGCAAAGGGTGTAAGGTAATCAGCAGTCTACAACAAAAATCTTTTGGAAAGAGATACTGTATGCAGACCCTCCTTTATACCATCCAAATCATCACCAAATAGTACTGTCAACAGATGAGATGGCTGGAGACAGCTTGAAGGACAACATCTGTGGGTGGTATCAGATTACAGAAAGCTAATGTAGGGCACTCTTAGCCCAAAACATATGTAATTTTTAAAAATCGATTTTAACCAAGGGTGTCACATTGTACTTATGTTCCAACACAAATATTTTGCATGCTAGCAGATGCATCCTGATCATTCACTTATCTAAGAGAACTCATGAAGCCCTGCAACAGTTGTGGATGTTGTTCTGGCAGCATGTCCTACAGGTTACTCATCATCTTCTACACTTCATTAATGGCTTCTGGTAGTGTCTAGAGCATTTGCAGGTATGCAACAAATTTCTTCTTGTTCTTCTTGTTCTTCTTGTTCTCCTCCTCCTCCTCCTCTTAGGTGAGGAATCCTGTAGGTCAGGGGTTCTCAACTTACTGCCCAGGGGCCAGATGCGGCCCATGACACCATTTCATGTGGCCCACCACCACCTCCGCCACACCCGGAAGTGCTATGTGTAGCAGGCAGGGCAAAATTGCCCCCAAGCCCCCAAAGCTATCTGAGGGAACGTGACCCAGCCCTCGGCTTGAAAAGGTTGAGAACCCCTGCTGTAGATCTTGAAAATTTCACATCAGTATGCCTTGTTGGGTCCACAGTAGCTTAGTGGTTAAGACAGGAGGTCAGGAGGTCATCAGTTCAAGACATGAGTGCTACACAATGGAGTGAGCTCCCATTGTCTGCCCCAGCTCCTGCCAATCTAGCAGTTCAAAGCAAGAAATAGCAAGTAGATAAATAAATACTGCTGCAGCAGGAAGGTAATAATGTTCCATGCACCCTGACATCAAGTCATGCTTGACACATGACCATGGAAACATCTGCAGATACAGACAATGCTGGCTATTTGGCCTCTAGACACAATGGCTTTTGAGCAAGAAAGACCTTTACCTATGTCTTGCTTGCCTAATAGAGGGTAAATAGCTGAAACAGGAAACAGTGAGCATTTGTTTACATCTTTACAACGGAGGACTTAAAAAGAAGTAGGTGTATTCCATTGTCATTGGGCACCTAAGTAAATGGTTGAATCGTGCCCCCTTAGCAAATCTCTCTCAAAGGCTGAAAGTTCTGAACTTTTACCAACTTCTATCTCCTCCATCTGAATGTCATCCGGTACTTCACATATTGATTTTTAAATTCAGCCACACTTTATGTGTGCTGACTTCCATGTAAACGATTTGTGGCAATTCCATGATGTACAAGGTGCCATTTGTAAAATATTATTTAGTGTAAAACATGATTCTCTCAAACACACACACCCTGCAGTTGATTTATAACTTGAATTTATAAATCTGCACTTCTTAGGAGTTGAGTTATATATCTTGCCTCTGATTTATAAAACTTGCCAGTAAATCTTCAGCCAAAAGTTTTGGTTCAGAAATCATTATTTTAAACATTAGATTTAGCTAAAGCTTTCAACTGATTTATACCCCATGAAATAATTTTACATACCCCAATCTGGATTTCCAAATTCCACAACAGATTTTCAAAACGTGCCAAGAGATTTCTGAATAAAAAGAAGAAGAATGTCATAATTTAGTAATCTTCACTTTGCAATTTTAGGGTACAACCAATTGATTTATAACCCAAAGGTTACACAATAATGATCTTGGTTTATAAAATCCTTATTTCACTTGGAGTCAAATGACTGATTTAAAAATTATGATTAGGTTTACTGCCTGGGAGGCTAGATGAATAGCTCAAGTCTTCTATGAATGGGGAAAAATTAGCCCGCAGCAAGAAGAGCAGGATAAATATTTAGCCTCCTCCTCTGAATGTCATCCAGTACTTCACATATCTGTTTTTAAATTCAGCCACACTTTATGTGTGCTGACTTCCATGTAAAAGATTTGTGGCAATTCCATGATGTGTGAGGAGCCCTTCCACTCCAGTCTTTTCTATATAAACATTTTGGATCGCCATTAATTTCCTCCTGTTTTCAGCATCATGTTCTCCATATCCTGTTTTCATCTTGCTTATTCCTGTCTCCCATTATACATTCATTTTCTGCATTAACAAGCTGTTTACGCCCTCCTCCAGATTGTTAACAAAGATGTTAAAGAAAAATGTTACCTGTTTCCAATTTAACCTCCTCCGCTGCCTTTTATTGTTACTACCTATGGATGTCTTTTCAGCTCACAGTTCAATCCACACTGAGGTTGGACACACTTGGAATTGATTGCTCAAGTAAGATTTGGGGAGAGATGGCAAGTTCTTTGTCGCTTGACCATCTAAACAGAGCACGCTTTTGTACAAGAGATCCTCAGCTTAATTTGCAATTCTGTTTTAACGGAGCAATCCAGATTTCTGGCAAGTAATGTGTAACAAGGATCATACCCGTCAAGCGTGGCTCTGGAAAATACAGGACCTGCACAGAACGCGCATGTGCAGTAACTCCTTTCCCCGCCGGTCAAATTACGGGATGGCAGCGGGAAATTGGAGGCAGTGGCGTGGAAATATGGGAAATCCTGGCCAATCCAGGATACTTGACAGGTATGGTCATGTGGCAGGCATGACTAGACACCAGAGCGCAAGGATGCCCCATGATCACATGAGGGGTGGAAGCTTGTACTGCAAGTTGCTCAAAGTCAACCCTCCCCATATCCCTATTTTCTACTGCTTGCTAATGTGGAGCAAATAGCATCCTTTCCATCTGCATGCAATCCTTGGGAGAGAGAAAAATCAAATTGAACCCAGTTAGCGCTGAAGGTAGGATTTTCCCAAACAGCAATCAAGAGTAATGGCACAGGTGTGCACAGATCACATAAATAAGTGAAGCACACTGATTGTCAGAGAAGCAATGATGGCCTAGATCCATAGCATAATTGTTGAAAGAGAGTTAATCAGTTGATTATTTACATCTTAAGGAGCATAGAAGAGAGTAATAATAAGGATGCTGTTATACATAGATGACATATGAAGAAATCAATGTAGCAGAATAAAATGACATTCAGATGAGGGAGGAATTGCAGTTTATGCAGGACCAGCCTGAGATGTTTTGTCACCTAAATGTCTGGACAGACATCCCTCTATGTTAATGGAGTAGACCAGTGGTTCCCAAATTGGGCTCCACGCCCCACAGTGGACTTCAATTCCCTGAAGCCTAAGTCAGTATATTGGCTGATCAGTGCTTTGAGGAATTGACTTAGGCTTCTGGGAAATGGAGTCCAAAAACCAAAGTTTGGGAAACACTGGAGTAGACCGTACAGCCAGCAACTCAATGCCAAGTGTCGGGCAGTGGTAAATAACCTGACTCTCTAAAGAGGCCAATGGCTATGGGCGGATGAGCCCTTTTAGGTGGGGTGATGGTCCCATCAGTAAACGAAATGCTACTGGAAACCATCATAGTTGGCTCAGCGGCAAAATTAGCAGAGGAGGAACCACTTCACTATTCTGATTCCCAACAGTCAAGGAGGCAGGAGAGGCCATGCCAGATGGACTGGTTGTGAAGGTGCAGTTTGTTCAAATCCTCGAGGCAGAGGCAGTCCATTGCAGTCCTGGTGTTAAATCCTGCATGTCTCATTTCATATGTGCCACAGGAAATGGCTCCATGAGCATCGTGGGTGGGTCACTTCATGGCAAGTTGGGATCCACCTTCAATAAATTCACACTAATGGCATTTTTTCCTGCTTCAAGAAGAAAATGCATTCTTTGATATGAGTTGCAGCCACAACGATGATGATTTTGTAGTCTGAAGAGTGACCTTTCTATTTTTTATCTTTAAAAAAAGAAGCATAAGAGAATCCCATTTGGGTTTAAGAGGGCAGACAAATAACATGCAGTCCAAATATTTTTCACAAAAATGTACTCCACTTATATTTTTATTTATTTATTTATAATTCAAATTTCTATGCTGCCCAATCAGGCGAACCCAACTCAGGGCGGCTCAAAACAGGATTAAAACATACATATTAAAAACAATTAAAAACTAACCACATTAAAAATGCCTGCATTAAAAAGATGGGGAGGCTTTATTTTATAAGCACAGGCGGGAGCCACTCTTCCATCCGGGCCCCACACCTGTCCCGCCAACCAGGTTTTTAATTCTTTTCTTAAAGGCATCAGCCCCATCTACTCCCACAACTCTACTGGCAGAAGGTTCCACAAGGCCAGTGTGGACACAGAAAATGCCTTCCTTCATGTGCCAGAGAGGTATGCCCCTCTGGCAGATGGAACAATTAGAGAGCCCCTCCGGTCCACTCTGATTGTACGGACAGACACTCTTGGGACGATGCGGTCTCTTAGGTATCCTGGCCCACTACCATGTAGGTCTTTAAAGGTCAAAACCAGCATCTTGAATTGCACCCGGAGACAAACGGGTAACCAGTGCAGCTCCTGAAGCAACTGACGGATGACGCAAAGCTGTGTGAAAGCCCTCCTGGCCACAGCTGCCACCTGATCTACAGAAAGCTTATTTATCAGGAAGTAATCTATCAGTCAAAGACAGACTTTACTTTTTGGGGATCTAAGATCACTGCAGATGGTGAATGCAACAATGAAATAAAAAGATGCTTACTCCTTGGCAGCACAATAAAAAGTAGATACATAGTAATCTCAATTACACTTATAAACCACCCCATAGTGCTTAGTGCACTCTCTGGGCAGTTCACAAGTTAATTAGCATTTAGCCCCTAACATGCTGGATCCTCATTTTACCAACCTCAGAAGGATGGAAGGCTGAGTCAACCTTGGGCACCTATGCAGTCACTCCAGCACAGAGTTTTCCCTGCCCCTCTGCCCAGCAGCCCAATGGGAGCAGTTTCTCCCCCAACACAGAGTTTGTCTCACCCCTCTGCCAAACAGCCCAATGGGAGCATTTCCTCCCTCCCCTGTTGCTGTTTTGGCACTTTGCAATAAATAAGTGGTTTTGGGGTTGCAGTTTGGGCACTCGGTCTCTTAAAGGTTCGCCATCACTGGCTTATGAGGTTCAGCACAAGTGCTTTCCTCCAATATTTTGCCGCTCCCTCCCGCTATCAAACTTCTCTTACTGTCTATGGTCTGGTGAGACCTGGAAGAGAGTTTCAAACACCCAGAAAAGCTGAGATCTGTAGGCTTGACTCTTACCAAACAGCATTTATAGCAGGGGTTCCCAACCTTTTCAAGCCAGGGGCCGGGTCATGCTCTCTCAGCCAGCTTTGAGGTCTGGATGGCCATTTTGCCCTGCCTGCATGATGGGGTGGCCATTTTGTTTCTCAAATGCCCTTGGAGGGGTGGGGGCACATGAAACGTGCCATGGGCCAGTTCCGGACCATGAGCCTTAGGTTGGAAGCCCCTGATCTATAGGTTGGAAGAAATGAATTGACATCAGCATATTATGACACTTTATCACCTGATATTATTTTATGCAGACTTAGTCCTTATCTCTCCCCCCTCCCCCAACCCTTCCCTAGGTTTAATCTTTCTGCAATATTCTGGATATTCTCCTGAGAGCTTAGAAATCTGGGCCATTTATAAAGGAATGAAATAGAAATGCTCTCTGCCAATGGCTGCCACTGCTGACTGTCTTGCCCAATGAAGCCACTCTTGTGATGTGAAAAAACACAGAGAGATGAAATTACAATGGTTTCGAAAGAGTGGGTAACAAAAGGAAGCTGTTGTTAAGAGTGAGAAAGAGATATTGTACGATATCTTCTTTTGCTACAGCCTTGCCTCTTCCTTTTCTTAAATCCATGGGGAAATTTGCAAACTCACATTAGGCCATAGCACTTTGGATTTCCCTTGGCATGCAGGCCACAATCTGAGAGGAAGTTAAGTGTGCTTAAGCCAGCTGACTTCATTGATTGTCTTGTATAGGTCTAAAAGCACAGAGCATTGTAGTTTATCATACTTATAACTAGATTTCATTTTACATCATGGACACTTTTGAGACCCACATCCATGACGATCAAATTTTAGGTTGTAATCAAATTATTCCAAGACTAACATTTTCAGATCCACTGATCAATATATATAAGAACAAAATAAAAACAGCCTTGCTGGAACAGGCCACAGCCCATCCAGTCCAGGATTTTGTCTCACACAGTGGTTCACCATTTCCTTCAGGGTATTATTCCCAAGCAGATGCCTTCACCTGCTTAGGATTCCCTGGAAATGGCTTTGAGAGAAATCCTCCTGCCTATCTCTCCAACCCGGAGGTTGTCCTTAGGTATCCATAATTATAGCCATTGATACCTTTGTCCTCCATGAACTCGTCTAATCCTTTCTTAAAGCTGTCAAGACTGACAGCTGTCACCACTTCTTCTGACAGGGAGTTCCATAGACCAGCGATCCTCTGGGTGAAAAAGTACTTTCTCTTATTTGTTTGAGAACTAGTACCCAAAAGTTTCATTGAGTGTCCCCTAGTTCTAGTGTTGTGCGATAGGGAAAACAGTTTTTCCTTATCTACTTTGTCCACACCGTGCATGATTTTATAAACTTCAGTCAGGTCACCTCTTAGACGCCGTCGTTCAAGAGTGAAAAGGCCCAACCGTTGCAGCCTCAGATGGTAAGGAAGGTGTTCCAGTCCCCTAATCATCCTTCTGGTTGCCCTCCTCTGCACTTTTTCCAACTCCATAATATCCTTCTGGAGGTATGGCGACCAGAACTGTACAAAGTATTCAAGATGGGGCCTCACCATAGATTTATAAAGAGGCAAAATGACACTTGCTGACTTATTTTCTATACCCTTCCTAATGATCCCTAGCATTGAGTTTGCTTTTTTCACTGCTGAAGCACACTGGGTTGACACTTTCATTGAGTTGTCCACCAGGACACCAAGATCCCTTTCCTGGTTTGTCACAGAGAGTTCAGACCCCATCAGTTTATAAATGTAATTGGGGTTTTTTGCCCCAACATGCATCACTCTGTACTTACTAATGTTTAAATTCATTTGCCACTGTTTTGCCCACTCCCCCAGTGTCGAGAGATCCCTCTGGAGCTCCTCACAACCTCTCACAGTTTTCACTACCCTGTATAACTTAGTGTCATCATTTTACTGTTTCTGAAACAGTAAAATGTCCTGCTCCTCTTGTGAATTTTACCACCAAAATTTAGTTTTTCATTCATACCAGTGTCTTCAAATATTTCAACCAAAATAAATTGTTTTCTCTTTCTCCTTTTCACTTTCTCAGCCATACCTTTGGGGATCACTGGTCTATGGAACTCCCTGCCAGAAGAAGTGGTGGCAGCTGTCAGTCTTGACAGCTTTAAGAAAGGATTAGACAAGTTCATGGAGGACAAGTGTATCAATGGCTATAATTATGGCTACCTAAGGACAACCTAAGGGTTGGAAAGATAGGCAGGATATCTCTCAATGCCATTTCCAGGGAATCCTAAGCAGGTGAAGGCATCTCCTTGGGAATACCCTGAAGCAAATGGTGAGCCACTGTGTGAGACAGAATGCTGGACTGGATGGGCTCCTGTGGCCTGTTCCAGCAAGGCTTTTCTTATGTTTATGTTCTTATGACTAATTTCCTGCAAATATACAAAATGTGCTTGCTTGGTGAAAAGGGAAAAGCAAAACTGTTCTCAATAGCTGTTTGAAAGATTTCAAGGGTTATCCGGAGGAATCACTCCATCTAATACTGAGTTCATTCTTCTTGTGTCAACAGGATTGGAGCCCAATGAGAAACGAGAAGTAAGTTTCTGCAGGTTGGGATGAATCCTGTAGTATGTGTGGTCATAAGGAAGTAAATCTTCTCTCAGGAATCCAAAAGTTATGCTTCTCAGCCAGGAAGAAGGCAAGATATTTTGGATGAGCTATGATTGGTTTTGGTCTGATAGTAGCCTTTTCTTAATGAGAAGACTTTTAAAATGGTAGGGAGACAAAAAGGGGAAAGAGTAACATCTAATACATTGTTGTAGTAAACTTTGTCATTTGATTCTTAAAATTGAGGGAAACTGGCCATTTGATTTGTACTTTTAGGCCTTCTGTCCAGAGTACTGACACTTGAAGTCAAGGACTGATGGTTTAATCACACCAAAGTATCACAACAGATAGGGACCCAGCTAAATTGTAGACCAGCTGTGAATACCTGCAGTGAAGAAAATTCCCATTTGCTCAGCCAGTTCCCTCTTTATTATGAAGACAAAGATGCCCAAGAAACTTGGGACAATGATAATGTAACACTAGAAGTGATTTTCATCTGATACAGTGAGTTCCCTTTATTCAAAGGGGATCCAGAAGCTTAAATATTTGCTAGAGATGGGAAGAATAGTTACTAACTTTCTGGGTCTCGTTGATTAAGGAAACATTTAGAAGAATTTAAAGCCATACAATGCACAAATTGATTGATTGCTAAGATAGGTACAAACAACCTATCCAGCCTTTATAGCAGGGATTCCCAACCTTTTCAACGAGGGGGCCGGGTCACACGCTCTCAGTCAGCTTCATGGGCTGGATGGTCATTTTGTCCTGCCTGCATAATGGTAGCAGCCATTTTGTTCCAACAGTTTCAAATGGGTGGTCATTTTGTTTCTTGGATGCCCTTGGAGCGGTGGGGGGCACATGAAATGGTGCCACAGGCCAGATCTAGCCCATGGGCCGTAGGTTGGGGACCCCTGCTTTATAAGCTTAAAAATAGTAGCAGTTGTCCTAGTTTTGCAAAATCTTTCATTTCACCTCTAGTGCAATTCAGGCCATTGTACAAGTTGTATAATTTTGGCAATACATACAGAGAGTGCCAAAAATGTATAGACATTTTAAGAGATGTTATCTATGTCTTACTTTTCGGAGTTTTTTTTTAATAGTAGCTGTTTTAGCCTGTGTTTCAAGCATATCAGAGAGAAAACAAAAACAAACACTGTGGCACTTTAAAGACTAACTGCTGTATTTTAATGTTAGCTTTTGTGGATAAAGTCCACTTTATCAGACATGGGTCTACTTTTTGAAACTGAATTGAATTACTGTAGCAATGTGTAGTATAACGTTTGCTCAAAAGAATGAATGCTAGCATTACATGTGACAAGCTTGGTAGTCAAAGAAATTGGCCAAAATACCATAGTCATTCGAGGAAGGCAAGACCATTTTGAAGTGATATTTGAAATTTGAGAATGTTGTGGAAGTACAGTGAAATCCCACGTTACGGACGGCTCACTTAATGGAAAACTCGCTATACAGAAGGAAATCCTAAGAACATGGTGCCCTGTTTACTGGGAAAAGATCACTATACAGAACTTTTTTGGGGGTGTTCTCATGCTTCCCATGGTGGCTGGAGGGTGTTTGAAGCATTTCTGCTCCTTTTTTGTAATTTTCTGATGTTTTGTGGCACCTCCAGAAGCACTCCCCACAACTGAGGTGCTGAAATTCCCCCATCCCCTCATCAGCTGTTTGGCAGGTACTTTTCCTGCAATTACAAAGGCTGGCCACTAGATGGCGGTGGCGGAAATGTGCCGAATATGCATTGCAAACCAAAATAATAAATTCCTAAGCTCAGAAAAAAAGCCAAAATAACATCATTTATCTGTTCAAAAGTGCACTTTGTAATTTTTTACTGTGTTTTTGCTACTTTAAAAAGAGTTTTGAACTGAAAGAAATATGAGGTTTTGGCTTGTTTCTAACCTCCAGAACAGAAATATTGGTTTTCAACGCATTCCTATGGGAAACTATGCTTCGCTTTAAGGAAAAATCACTATAAGGAAAACCCCGTGGAACTGATTAATTCTGTAAATCAGGGGTTCAATGTACAATGACAATGGAGGCGTGAGTATGCAACAGAACCTCCAACACATCTAAAAATTGCATATATTCATGATAAGTTTGAGATGCATGGTACTGTGTGTAATAAGCACAACTGAAGATTTGGGGACCCTCGCACAGCAATAAGTCCTGCTTTTTCTGCTATGGTGTTGGAACACTTTACACCAGGGGTGGCCAACCTTGGTGCTCCAGATATTCTTGAACTTCAATTCCCAGAAGACCTGATCAGCAGAAGCACTGACTTGGGCTTCAGGTAATTGAAGTCCAAGAATCCCTGGAGCACCAAGGTTGGCCACCCCCTGGTTTACACGCTCACCACAGAAGGGCCTGGATGCTGATGGTAACCACTTTGAGCACCTCTTGTAATTGCAGAAGTCAGACATAACTTATATTCATCTTTTGTTATTGGTATATATTGAATATTACAATTTCAATATTTTTTTCTTTCATAAAATGTGTATACATTTTTGGCAACCTCTGCATTTGTGTGCATGTGCAGAAGTTTAAAATTTTGTGCAACATGTCTCTCACCACAAAGTAAGAGCCTTATCTAGAGAACAGGGAAATTCCTTATCATACATGTGAAAAGAGGAAAATGCTATAGTTCCTTGGGTCTGCATTCAAGGATAGGAAAACTAGGACTTTTTTTTGCGTAGCTTTATTTTCTCAAGAAGAAGCTACTCACTTTTTAAGAGAGCCATTTCCTAGGGAAACAATGCCCATCGTCTTCAAAAAAATTGCTTGTGGTGTCCTCCATATAAACCACACCAGAAAGCTGCCACCTGAGTGAACAGTTATAAGCAATACTGTAAAGTAGAAATATGATGTAGGAGCATGGGTAAAATTTGATTTATGCCATCATTGCTGAATCTACCACTGCTGGACGAGTCCAGATGCAGTTCTGTTTATGTCATTACTCTCTGAAAAAGAGACAGAGGGAAGATTTTCACCTCAAAAATTGAGCTAGACTCAGCAATACTGGAGAATATCCATCTTCCTCAAAAAATCAGTGGCCTCAAACATCAGTAGGAGTTTTTAGTGCACTGAAGTGAGGAGGGGGGGGGGGGGGAGTTGCAGAAATACACTTGCTTAAAGTAACAACAACTTCAATAGGTTTTGAAGGGGAATATATAGCTTTCTCATATGTAAAGTGGCCACCAGCATCGTCTATTTCCTGACACAAATGGAACTGGAATGTGCATGTGTGATGTATTCTGCAGAAGAAGAAAAGCATAAGGAAACTTTGCCTGAAAATTGTCTAGCCAGGTGATCCTGCTATGGTAATAGAGTAGACCCTACTGCCAGCAACTCAACACCGATCATCAGGCTAACTAATCTGACAACCCTGAGGACTAACGATGTTGGGTGGCAAAATCCACAGGGAAGGGTGATGGTCCCCAAGTTTATTAAATCCCACCTGAATCCATCTTGATGGAGGGCAGCAGCTTCATCAATACTGTCCTGCTGCAGTGGCTTAGTGGTTAAGATGCTGTGCTTGATGACTGGAAGGTCAGCAGGTCAGGTGTTCGAGATCTTAGTGCTGTGCGATGGAGGGAGCTTCCGTCATCTGTCCCAGCTCCTGCAAATGTAGCAGTTCGAAAGCAAGAAATTGCAAGTAGATAAATAGGTACTGCTTTGGCAGGAAAGGTAACAGTGTTTCATGTGCTCTGGCATCTAGTCATGCCTGCCACATGACTATGTTAATGTCTGCAGATGCAGAGAATGCTGGCTCTTTGGCTGTAAATGAAGATGAGCACTGCTCCCTAGAGTTGGATATGACTGGCTTTTGAGCAAGGGACGCCTTCACCTTTTCTTTTGGTGGCTTAAGGAAACATCTCTTTGGGGTAGCTCTTCATCAGCATGTGCCTTCCCTTCCCTTCCCTTCTTTTTATTCCTTGCCTACCCTTCTGTGTTCCTGAATACAAAGATCCAACCAAAAAGATGTATTAAGACAAATGTCAGTATATTACAGACAACTGCATAGAAACATGAATGGTAAGAGGGGGAAAGATGCTGACAAAGATGTGTTTCTGCTGTAAAATTGAAAACAAATATTTTTGCCTTCAGGGACCCACTCAAGTCAAGAAAATGCACATAAATGGTTCTGTGAGCATTAAAAAATCACCAAGTGTGTGATGAAATAAACTTAAGAATGGAAGAATAAGTAACAGAGAGAAATGAAAATTGATACATTCGTCCCTTCTTAGTAATACTCCTGTTGAAAGAGCAAACTCTGTGTTACAGGCCACAGGTCATTAGAAGCTTGAAACAATGCTCATGTTCAGAGATTTTGGGTTGAAAGGATTTTTGTGGGAGAAACTCCACTTAGGGAACGCCCAAATGAGGCTCCTTTCATGTGCCCAAGATCTTTTCCCACTAAAGTGGTGCCACACCAGAAAGCTGCCACCTGAGTGAACAGTTATAAGCAATACTGTAAAGTAGAAATATGATGTAGGAGCATGGGTAAAATTTGATTTATGCCATCATTGCTGAATCTACCACTGCTTTCCCACCTCTTACCATTCATGTTAGATTATCTACTCACAATTTCTTGCTTTTGAACTGCTAGGTTGGCAGGAGCTGGGACAGACAACGGATGCTCAATCCATCATGCAGTACCTGTGTTTCGAACTGCCAACTTGTTGGCCTTCCAGCTAACAAGGCGAGCTTCTTAGCAACTGAGCCACCACAGCACCTAAATTTTGCATCAGAAATTACTCTGGGTTGAAAGGATTTTTGCTGGAGAAACTCCACTGAAGGAATGCCCGAATGAGGCTCCTTTCATGTCCCCAAGATCTGTCATGGAACACTCAGGTATTGAACCCCGACCTTCCAGTCTCCAAGTTCAGCATCTTAGCCACTAAGCCAACGCAGTACTGTATGGTTAGAGACTAACTCGCTTAAAGAGCAGAATTTTCTCTGAATGGTCACCTCACTTAACAACTAAAATCAACCAAAAACTCGCTTAATAACTAAATCGGGGTTCTCAATTCCCTCCCCCCCCCCACACACACACACACAAGAGTCAATTAGTTAAAGAGCAATCCCATGGAATGCATTATGCTCTTAAGTGAGGTATCACTGTACTATGAAAAGCAGTAATCTTTCAGCATTTAATTAAATAATTCCTGCTTCCAAACATGTGATGACTCAAATATACAGCCAATAATTTTAAAACTCTGTTGATATATAAACCGTGTACCTATGGACCCAGCTTTCAGCATCTTGTCAGGGATCACCTCTACTAATGGGTCTCTTCTTCCTCTCTGTTCAAGAGTGTCCTTACTAAAGCAGAAGCAAAGCTTCCTGTCCTAACTTTGAAAACTTCAGGATGATGACCAGGTAGCTTCTCAGGTGGGGAGAAAGGTTTCTCTAACACAATCCAGACACAGTCTTATTACCTCAAGCAGCAGGTGGAAGGTAAAGTCCTTACCTAAAACAGAGTTGGGTTCATATAAGTCACTGAACTCAATTACCTGAAGCACACCTAACTATACAGAAATTTCAGTAGAAACCAGAGGTAGATATGAAAACATGCAGTGGTGAAAATCACACCTCACTTTTATGGTGCTATTAATTTCTCATGGGGACTGCAGTGGCTCAAGTGGCTAAGACACTGACTGTAAGGCGGGAGCTCAGCAGTTTGATTCCCAAGTACTGCAGGACGGAATGAGCTCCCATCTTTGTCCCAGCTCCTGCCAACCTAGCAGTTCGAAAGCAAGACATTGCAAGTAGATAAATAGGGACAACTTCGGTGGGAAGGTAAACAGTGTTCCATACATTCTGGTGTCTAGTCATTCCTGCCACATAACCATGGAAACGTCTGCAGAAGCAGACAGCGTTGGCTCTTCGGCTTTGAAACAGAGATGAGCACTGAACCCTAGAGTCAGATATGACTGGCTTTTGAGCAAGGGCAACCTTTACCTTTACCTAATTACTCATGAAAGTGTGAGGCAGGTTACTGAGTTTCAGAAAGCAAGTAAAACAGATTAATGTTGTCTTTAGAATGAAATTATCTTTAAAAATAATTCTCCTCTTCCCTCTTTTATCTCCACATCTATTCCATGTCTGTCCTGTATCTATGCTCTGCTTTCTTACCATATCTATTTAGCCAGTGTGTAAATGAAACACACCTAACACCTAAAATGAGTCTGTAACGTGGGTCAAGCAAGTGTGAATGAAACTGGCCCACAATCAGGCTGTACAGGTAGATTTCATGCCTTGATTCTAGAAATCCCACATCTCAATCCATGACTTCACACAGCCATGTCTCCAATCACTAAATTACACTTCTGTTTAGTCATCTTGTCAAGATACTTTGCAGGAACATGGTAGGACATCAATAACGTAACTTAAAATGTGTATTCATTTTTCCACCCTCAGTATAATCATGTTCCTTAACATGCAAGGGATTGATGTGTTCTCCCCTCACACACACACACACACACACACACACACACACACATGTAGTCAACCACTCCACACATTGTAGAACTGCTACATGTGCAATAGTCAGCTGAGAGCTCAGTTTATACTCATTTATCCTGTTAGCAGTTTCTCTCACTGGAGGTTTTACCTCCGCAGTAATAGGCTCTCACTTTCAATATGGTCTAGAGTGTAAAGTCACAGTAGTATTCAAAAGGTTAAAGCAGAGTGAACTGTTAATTTTAATGCTTTCTCTAAGCTTCAGTTTTAATAAGCGAAAATGATGTTCTTATTTGCAGTAAAGTGGTGTTATAAAATTCTGTCTGTCAAGCTCATTTTAAAACCATGGAAATAAATGATCTGACAAAATCAGGCTATTAGACAAGTGAAGAAGAGTGATTTCCATAAAAGTAGAGGAGCTGTTCCTTAATTTCACACTTGGTAGTCTTTTGGGTTGACTAAATTTTTAAATAAGTGATAAAATTATATTAGTGCAATTGCATTTTTATAGATTTTTTTGGTCATTGTACTCTTTTTCAATCCTTTCATTTTAACTCCAGCCTATTTTGCCGAAAGGTTACCTCTCAACTTATGTTACCTCATAACTGTTCCTGTTCAGGCCTGCAAAGTCAAGGGCTCACAAATCCTCAGCAAATGACCACAAGTTCCCATAAGTCTTCTACTGTAGAAAATGTGCCTTCATGGAAGCCATGTTAGCTAAACACTAGACCAGGAGTTCTCAACCTTTTAAAGCCATGGGCCAGGTAAAGCTCCCTCAGATAGCTTCAGGGGCCCAATGGCCATTTTGCCTTTCTCCACCACATGGCACTTCCTGGTGTGGTTGAGGTGGTGGTGGGCCGCATCCGGCCTGTGGGCCGCAGGTTGAGAATCCCTGCACTAGACCTTATTAAATAATTTTGAGTCTAAGAGTTAGTGGAATATAAGATGCACCAACAGCATCCTATAACTTGATATTTCAGGACCAATGTCTAAAACCCAGGGGCAGACCCTTCTGATGTCATAGGGTGAAACTTTGTGATATCACATAGAAGAGATCTTTCAGCAACTAAAGCAAAATGGGTTTGTGTCAGAGGAATAGATGCAGCATAGACTTTTTGTTATTGTTCAGTCGCACAGTCGATTCCGACCCTTTGCGACCCCATGGACCATTTTCCTCCAGGCACTTCTATCCTCCACCATTCTCCTCAGCCCGCCAACCTCTGTGCCCATTGTGTCCACAATGCCATCTATCCATCTCATCTTTGGACCCCCCCTTCTTCTCTTGCCCTCCACCTTTCCCAGCATCAAGGCCTTCTCAAGTGAGTCCTCCCTTCTCATTCGATGTCCAAAGTACTTTAGCTTCATCTTCACTATTTGTCCCTCCAATGAACAGTCAGGGTTGATTTCTTCCAGTATTGACCTATTTGTTCTCTTTGCTGTCCAGGAGACTCTCAGGACTTTCCTCCAACACCACATCTCAAAGGCATCTATTCTTCTGCGCTCAGCCTTCCTAATGGTCCAGCTCTCACACCCATACATTACCACTGGGAATACCATTGCTTTGACTATGCGAATTTTTGTTTTCAAGGTGATGTCTCTGCTTTTCACTATATTCCACAGGTTTCTCATTGCTTGTCTCCCCATAATCAGTCGTCTTTTTATTTCATGGCTACAGTCGTCAACTGCAGTGATCTTAGATCCCAGGAAAGTAAAATCTGTCACTGTCTCTACTTCTTCCCGATCTATTTTCAATCCAATCAAGAGGTTCTTTAGGTCTTCCTCACTTTCTGCCATTAGGGTGGTATTGTCTGCATATCTCAAATTGTTGATGTTTCTCCCAGCAATTTTGATCCCATATTGTGATTCCTCCATCCCTGCATTGTGCATTATGTGCTCTGTGTATAGATTGAATAAGCAGGGTGATAAAATGCAGCCTTGTCTTACTCCTTTTCCTATTCCAAACCACTCTGTCATTCCGTGTTCTGTCTTAACTGTTGCTTCTTGGTTCGTGTACAAATTCTCATGAGGCATATGAGGTGTTCTGGTATTCCATCTCTTTAATTACTTGCCACATTTTGTTGTGGTCCACACAGTCAAAAGCCTTTGTGTAGTCAATAAAACAAAAGTAGACTTGTTTCTGGTATTCTTTTGTTTTCTCCATGATCCAACGTATGTTGGCAATGTGGTCTCTAGTCCCCCTGCCTCTTCTGAAACCGGCCTGCACCTCTGGGAGTTCTCTCTCCACATGTTGTTGAAGTCTATCCTGTATTATCTTGAGCATCACCTTGCTGGCATGTGGGATGGGCGCAATTGTTCGGTAATTTGAGCATTCTTTGGCATTGCTTTTTTTGGGGTTTGGAACGTATACTGATCTTTTCCAATCCTGTAGCCACTGTTTTGTTTTCCAAATTTTCTGGCATATTGAATGCAGTAGTTTGATTCCATCATCTTTTAGGGCTTTGAAAAATTCAACTGGGATACCATCATTTCCACTAGCTTTATTGTTTGCAGTACTTTTTAGGGCCTTCTGACTTCACTCTCCAGAATGTCTGAATCAAGTTCAAATTTCTCATTATTGTTATTATCAGAAGTGTTGCGGTCCTTTTCGTAGAGTTCCTCTGTGTACTCTTGCCATCTTTTTTGATCACTTCTGCTTCAGCCAACTCCTTTCCATCTTTGTCTCTTATCATGGTCATTTTTGCTTTAAATGTTCCCTTGATTTCCCCAATTTATTTGAAAAGATCTCTAGTCCTGCCTCTTTTGTTGTTTTCCTCCATTTCTTTGCACTGTTCGTTCAGGTAGTTTTTCTTATCTCTCCTTGCTTTTCTTTGAAATTCTGTATTCAGGTGATTGTATTTTTTTCTTTCTCCTTGGACTTTTGCATTCCTTCTTTCCTCTGCTATTTTAAGGGTCTCATCAGACAATCACTTTGCTTTCTTATGCTTCTTTTCTTTTGATTTGGTTTCTCTTGCTGCCTCCTGCATAACACACTAGTCATAGCAAACACCCTCTTCCAGCAACACAAGAGGGAACTTTACACATGGACATCACCAGATGGTCAGCATCAAAACCAGATTGATTACATACTCTAAAGATGGAGAACCTCCATTCAGTCAGCAAAAATAAGACCTGGAGCAGACTGTGGCTCAGATCCCAACCTACTGATCACAAAATTCAGGCTTAGACTAAAGAAAATGGGGAAAACAATTAGACCAGACAGATATGACCTACACAACATCCCTAAAGAATATACGGTGGAGGTCACGAACAGTTTTAATGTCCTGTACCTGATAGACAGAGTACCAGAAGAATTATGGACAGAGACGCGGGACATCATGCAGCATAGACTATATGTTTAATATAAAGGTTAATAAATGAATTCCCTACACACAGCAGTCATAGAAGCAGCTCCAGACCATGCAAGATAGTGAAAAAAGACAAAGATATTTCAAGTCATGTTTAATGGCATGAAGCTATGACAGAGAACATGAACATCTTGGATTGCCAGGATCCTTTTCCTTGAGATTTGATGTCAAAATCCTGAAAACTAGAGAATGAACCCCAAAACATGCATCTTAGGAGCAAAACCTGAGATCTAGTGTCCCTAATGTTTGATACTTACCATCGTTTCTTCTCTCTCCAAGTCTTCATCTTTTGTGTCTTGATCAAAACCTGGACTGCCAAAATGAAGCCACTTTCTTCACTTTGTCATTGCCCAAACACAAGTCCTCATCAGTTCATGTCTCTGGCAGCAATCGGCAGACCACTCTCCAAGTTACCACATGTGATCCTCCTAGCTAGCTCAAGTTATGTAAGGACTGAAACCTGAAGGTAGAAGAGTCCTCACAGTAATTCCAAAAAAAGTTGTAGGGATTGGACTACAAACCAGCCTGCTCTTCATTTGTGGCTTCCATCTTGTTTACATAAGTAAAATACTATTTTAATATCACATTAATTCAGACCACAGCTAATATTACCTTAATTCAGACCACCATTTTACTGGATTAGTCCTCAGATGGCAAATGTTTAGTCCAACAATCAAGTTATATTTAAGGTTTTACTAGTTTGGTAGAACTTGTGAAAACTTGTGTTCCACTGGTGTAGCCTTGAACAACATTGGGTCGTCTCTGTACCATGATGTGGTATAAGGTTGAGCTTTCGGAGAAGAGTCTGCCCATATTCATTTGGGCAAAGTAATATATAGGATAAACTAAATCTGACAGATTTGTTCAGTCCTAGCTTTTCTGAGACCATTATAGTCACTGGATATATGGGGAAGAAATGGGTTCTGGCCAGAAAACTATACTCGTTATAAAGGATTTAAAGAATACTTACTACTACTAATAATAATAATAATTTCATGTCAGAAACTATTCCAGGTTGAAAGGATTTTTGCTGGAGAAACTCTGCTCAGGGGATGCCCAAATGAGACTTCTTTCATGTCCCCAAAGTACCACCAAAGTGGTCCCTATTTATCTACTTGCAATTACTTGCTTTCAAACTGCTAGGTTGGCAGGAGACGGGCACTCAATCCATCATGCAGTACCCAGGTCTTGAACTTCCAACTTGCCGGCCTTCCAGCTAAGAAGCTGAGCTTCTTTACCACTGAGCCACCGCAGCCTCAAGAATACTTACTAATTCTTCATTATTGTTGATTTTGTCTCTCTTAATTTATAAGCCAGCTCCAGTGTTGGTCCTGGGACAGGAAAGTCTGGGCTGGAAAACCTGCTCATCAATTACCCTTAACATGTAGTGAGGGCCCATAATATGTACTCTATCTAGTCTGTTTTAGATATAAGCACTATGCAAAGTGCTAAACTGACATGCATTTTGGCCTTCATAATACTGTTTTGTCCCTATTTCCTTTGTTAATGGCAACAGCAACACTTGAGCACTGAAGCATAATTATTTCACTTATGAACCTTAACATCTTGAGAATCTGTACTGACACCTCCCCAGCTTTAGCCTTTTGATTTATCAATAAGTGAAGATTCAAGATATTTCAAGGGGCTTCTTCATCTCCACTTTTTCATGATTTAATATATGTTTAATATATGATTTAATATATGTTTAATATATGGTTTTGACTTGATGTAAGTTGGGGGGAATCACATAGATTCAGACTGGCCTTCTGTCTTCACTAACAGTTCACTGTTGAGGATGATCTCAGTTTCAATTGTTTGTTGGCAAAAGAGATTTAATCTATTGATACACAGGTTGTGACATGCTGTTTGAACATTTGCCTGCTATAATTGGCCACGTCATCATGCATCATATTAACAATATCCGCAAAGAGTGCCCTGCAACTATTGTCTTATAGATCCATCAAATGTCACCAAAGAGCTTCTGGGACAGTTATCCAGCAGCATCCAATTGTGATTCATATTCCACTGGAGTCCGAATCTTAAAAAATCACTGTCATCTTTGTAGAAAGCAATAGATTAATGACTTCTTGCTGGCTTGCAAAACCTCCAAGTATTGTATGTCCCAGTGAAGGATAGCAATCCAATTTATTTCAACTGAGCATGCTCCAAACAGAAGGATCTGCAGAAATTATAAGGAAGACAATGCCTGCCCATGATATCATGTTATAGCAGTATGTAATAGCTGCTGGATTTTCAGAGATATACGGGGTGTGTGAACCTTTTAACACCAACATTGCAGATTTTTTTTGTACCATGTGAACTTTTCTTTTAAGTTGAAATTTTTGAAATGGTAGCCATATTAGTCTGTGTTTCAAGCATATCAGAGAGTAAACAAAACAAAAGGACAAAAATTGTGGCACTTTAAAGACTAACGGCTGTATTTTAATGCTAGTTTTCGTGGATCAACTCCACCTTGTTGGAATTATCATCCACACCCTCAGAACAAAGAAAGAACTTGGTACTTGGCCTGGATGACTCACACATTAGATCAGGGGTTTGCAACCTATGGCCCATGGGCCAGCCCTGGCCCTGGACACCATTCTATGTGGCCCATGGCAACAGCCCTGGAGGCAGAAGCAGACATGTTTACAACAGCCATAATCACATGCACAAATGTGCCCACTGCTATTTACGGCAGCGTTTGTGGCGGGGGAACTACGTGTCCAGCCCACAGCACTGTCTGAGGGGGAATTGTCCAGGTTGAGAACCACTCCATTAGATGCTAGGCCTGAAGGGTAAACTCATTAGCAAATGTGTAGTAATAATAATAATAATAATAATAATAATAATAATAATAATAATAATAATAATAATAATAATAATAATAATAATAATAATAATAATAATAATAACAACAACAACAACAACAACAACAACAACAACAATTTCATGTCAGAAATTATTGTTTGTCTTGCATCCATCCACAAATGTTTGTCATGCATCATCTACTAACCATTTGCCATTCAAAAGGGCAAAGCTTCACAACTAATCTGAAGAACAGGTATTAACAGTTATTTTTTTAAAAAAACATTGTTATGTATACTTATCTGTAATGTAAACATTCTGTACCTCTGTACCTGATTTGTATAAATTGGTTCCATAAAGTCTTATTCTTATGTCTGATGAAGTTGACTTGATCCACCAAAGCTAACATTAAAATACAGTAAAACCTCGCATAAAGAGTACCTTGCTTAGAGACTAACTCGCTTAAAAAGCAGAATTTTCTTTGAATGGTTGCCTCACTTAACAACTAAAACCAACCAAAAACTCACTTAACAGCTAAATTTGGGTCTGCAATCCCCCTGCCAGAAGTCTCAATCGGTCACTTTCAATAGTGTTTCGCTTAAAGAGCAAACTGGCTTAAAGAGCAATCCCATGGAACGCATTGTGGTCTTTAAGTGAGGTACCACTGTATAGCAGTTAGTCTTTAAAGTGGCATAATGTTTTTGTCCTTTGGTTCTGTTTACTCTCTGATTTTCTTTTTAGAACTTTTTAGATTACAGGGCAGAGATACATACCAATGAATGCAAATATCAGTTTGGCACTTAGCTACTTTCTCATCTTTCCAGTGATCAACCAGTCTTTTCATTTCTTTTCTTTTGTGCTCACTGTGAGGAATTAATGTTATCTATGATCAGAGGACCTAAACTTTCTAACTTTCCAGTTCTGAGTGAACCAATGGGCTCGTCGGCTGTAACTCGTATGTGAGAATGCGGTTTTTTTCTGAAGCAGGAAAAATGCCATTAGCACGAATTTGTTTAAGGCTGATCCCAGCTTGCCATGAATTGACCCACACACTATAATCACAGAGCCATCTCCTGTGGCACATATGAAATGAGACATTCAGGATTTAACACTGGGACTGGAATGGACTGCCACAGGTTTGAGGATATGGACAAGGTGCCTTCACAGCCAGTCCATCTGGCATAGCCTCTTCCACCGCCATGACCATTGGAAATCAGAGTTCCTTCTCTGCTCATTTTGCCATTGGGCCCAGTATGATGGTTTCCAGTGGCATTTCCTCCACTGTGTGTGGACAATCACCCCACCTAAAGGAGCTCATCCGCCAGGTAGCCATTGGCCCTTTTAGGGAGTCACGCTATATACTGCCACCCAACACTCAGCATTGAGCCAATGGGCTAACTCTGTGTGAAAATCAAATGCCGCTCCATCACTTCACAATGGCGACATATTTTTCTTTCTCCCCTACTGTTTTTTTAACATGTTTCCTGATGAAAGGATGAAACATTTTCTGTGCCTATGCATTATTTTTTCTACTTTCCCAATTGGAAAGATATCACCTCAGTATGGAGGATGGAATTTACTTTGACCAACACAGTTATATCTGCTTTTGCATTAAATGGTGCACGTAGGTTTATTACTCATTCCCTGCAGTAATATTTCAACTTATAATTGCTTTAATGTTTTAAAGAAGAGTTCAAACAGTGTTTAGGATATAGGTGGCTAATCTTTCCAGGCCACTACTCTTATAGGGGACAGCCTGAACTAGTTTATAAAGTTAGCAGGGCTCCACAAAGAATCAAATGATCCCTAATTGCCCTGCCATTTGGCAAATAAGCTTGCTTTTATTTTGTAATTAATCCTTAGGGACAAATATAGTCTTTGCTTGCAAATCTGTTGCAATTTTTAAAAATTATCCACCTGCCTTTCAACACTGACCAAGTGGGTCCAATCTGAACTAGGATAAGAAACATCTCTTAAGGTAGGAAGGAGGAGCAAAATACCATTTGGTGTGATCTTCAAATCCAAACAGTTTACTAACCCCCAAGTGACCCAATTTCTGGTATCCTGAAGTGACTGGCAGTGTCAGAAAAATCAGAAATTTGAACACTTCCCCTGCAGGTTGTCAGGGGATTTTTTTTTTTAATTTGTGGGACAATTGTTGCTATGCTGACTCCCTTCAGGATGACAGTATTTTTCCCCCTTTCCCTTTCTGTGTAGTGCTAATCCAAACTGTAGCTACCAGCAGTTTCTTGACTGGAACTACAAAGAAAGGGAAAGGAAAATAATTCTTTTATTATAATTGAAGCAATTCAGCACAACAGTGATTGTCTTGTGAGGTCAAAACAACAACAACAACAACAACATTCCCCCTAACTATTTATAGACAATCAGGATAAGTGTTCAATTCATTAGACTCTTCATGATATCAGAAGTTGACATTGGAAGTAGTCTTTGACAGCTGCGACTTGTAGTCTGTTCCCAGTGTCCACACTCACTGGGAATCGATTGCAAATGAGCATACCAAAATAGCAGAACCTCTTGTTGGGAGCTCCAAAGGGCACACATTGGGTCACATTGACCCACTGAGAACACAACACATGTGGGTGCAAGGAAAAATAATTTGCCATGAGCACCACGATACATCAGCACCATGAAGAGCAGGACATATTCCTGTGCCGAACACCCCTAAGATGTTTTGGATAGCGTGGAAATTGTCAGCATAGGGATTACACAAAAGCGAGGAAGGAGAGGGGCTGCATTAATAACTGTTATCCATCAAATGATTCGGCAAGGAGATCAAATCAGTCGATCCTAATGGAAATCAACATTGACTAATTCTTGGAAGGACAGATACTGAGGCTGAAGCTCAAACACTTTGGCCAACTAATGGGAAGAGAGGACTCACAGGAGAAAGACCCTGATGCTATTAAAGATCAAAGCCAAAAGGACATGATGACTAGACAGAATTGTTAGGCACTGGATGTGGATCTGGGCAGACTCCTATGATGGATGACAGTGGAGCCTGGCCTGCTGTGGTCCATGGGGTCACAAATGACAGGACTCAACTGTGTAGCTGAACAACAACAACAACAAATCAGAAACAGCCCCTCTGTTAGCAGAGCAGCAAAGTTGTCTCCCTAGTCACTTTTATGGCAGTACAATTGTATGTCCCTTTGAGTAGGCTGGGTAAAGGTGGCATCACCTGCAGCACCCTCTGATATGCTACAATTTTACAGATAGTTTGACTAGGGATGCAGATATTCTCATTTGCTCATGACAACACAACACTTCAGTAAGGAATTTTCGGGATCACCAAGAGGCTTTACAAGAACAAAATGAGAAGTGATATTTTCATCAAGTTCTCCCCAAATTGTACCAAATGACCCATCACAACAATAGTGCCCTTTCCCTTGTCACAAGGACAGAAGGACTCTATGACTGTTCATTCCATCCATATGCTTCTAATCCTTAAAAGCGTGTGAAAGAATCGAACGGGTATTATAGTTGTGCATTATTTGCACAAAGCATACATATATATTCCTTCCAGTGAGTAGATCCTCTTACAGATCATGCCAGGAAATCTCTCCCTGTCCATACTGACAAATATAGTAATGCTTTAATCTCTTTTCACTGCAGGTCTGGATGAAATGAGCAAGATTTGCTTCTCTGTTTGCCATTGTTAGTGCTCATTGCTAGAGTAAAGATGAAGAGCTAGAAGGCTCCAACAGTCATCCATCCAATTAACTGATGGTGTTCTGCAGAAGGACTAGGCCCTTGGGCCCTGTACACCATGTCCCAAATTCACTGTGATATTGCTTAATATCTTCACATATCCAAGATCCCTTAGCCTCTGGTACCTCTCAATGTTATAAGTAGAGTACCATACTGAACATATTAATCTTGTCTGATTGGGGAAGCTAAGCATGGTTGGTGCTGGTTAGTCCTTGTATGAAAGACTACTAGTAACACCAGAGTTCTCTAGCTAGAGCTGGGAAATGCTTATGTCTGAAACTCTGGGAAGCTGCTGCCAACCCAAGCTGACAATATACTTCATGGAACCTTTCCTCACAGCTATTCTTCACATTTCCTTTCTTTTTCCTGGTGGTTTCTCCACTATCTTCTTCTTGGCTTGGCTCCTGCCACCACGTTCCTATCCAACAGAACCAGCCCACCATAGGCAAAGTGATACAGCTCAAGCAACTGACCAGGGATGCCATGAAACAGCAGCTATTTGTTGCTTTACTGACATGTTGTTGTTGCATTTCTACTGCCAGGAAGGGTAAGCTCTCTTGATTATCTGTTCTTCCACAGGTGCAAAAATATCTTCGGTATCTTTGAATACTATGCCTCTCCAATAACATAAATGCTAGGATGGTGCAAATTGGAGATCCTCCTGAGGCAGCAAAATGTATTGGGCTGGAAATGTAGCCTAGAACTCCTGACTAACTTTTAGTGATTGGTTAACCTTCTGTGCAACTGCTTGTCAACACTCAGAGAAACTGCTGAACTTCTTGTCTCTAGGTATGATAAGGAAAATGGTGGGAAATGGTGGAGCAGAGGAGAACACATTATGTGACTAAAATGAGTGGACCAAACTAATTCCCTTGAGGATTGTTTATGACATGGAGAAATGGCCCATTTCTCTAAAGTCTTCATGACAGTATGTCCCTTAGTACTGGTCTGCTTAAGAAACAGATTTTCAGGAGCATCAGACAATTGGGGGGGAGGGGGGGCTACTGGAATTCAAAACTTGTCCACTCCATCTTAATGAACAATGACACCTACATGGGTTACATGTCTATTTTGCTTTCCATTGCTTAGTGTCTTTTTTTAAAGAATCCTTTTATTCATAAATATCTTCAGGGAGATAGTAATCAAACAGGTCTAAGTCCTTGTGGAATTCCTCTGCCACATCTTTACCAGCCAAGAGAAGGGTCGCTGTTAATAAGGGTATTCATCAAGAGACAGCCTATTTTCAGCATTGAGTATGACAGTCCCAATAACTTACAATTGTCCCTTGAACATGAACTTATCATTTAATTATGCTCAGAGAGCCTGGCTTTCTTCATATCACCCTGCAAGTTAGTTAGCAACACAGCAATTCTCTAGCTAACCAAAGAGCGATTGAATCATGCCACACATCTTCTTGTTCAAGGGAACTTCCCATGGAGAATTCTATTTATTTCCACCTCTCCTCCTTACAGCAAATTTAAATACATGATGTCAAATGCACCAAGATCCTAAGCTGATAAATAAGTGTTTTAACAAAGAGTAGTTGCTGTTAAAGTAGGTATAGGGAGCATGCAGAAATTGAAGAAATGCAGTAGTCTACATCACAAATGTAAAAGGAAAACAAACAAGTCTATTTGCAAATTTAGTAAGGATTGCTTTTATTCAAGAATAGATGGTAAAAAAACTCCTTCAAGACAACACAAACTGTGCACGCAACTAAAGATGGTTATCGCTGGCAGCTGCTTTTGACTGATCCACTGGTGATCCATCTAGTCCAGGATGGAATACGATAGTCAGTAATGTGTCTCTCAGTACTGCTAGTCAAGATCTTCTGATATTGGAAAGCTGTACACTAAATGTTTGGTCTCCTACATCCAAAGTATGTTTTCTGCTGGGTTTTATGAATTATAGAAGGGATTGTCAACCTGCGGCCCATGGGCTGAATGCAGCCTGTGGCACCATTTCATGTGGCCGCCCACCACCTCCACTACACCAGGAAGTGCCATGTGCTGGAGGAAGGGCAAAATGGCCGTCCAGCCTCTGAAGCTGTTTGAGGGAGCGTGACCCAGCTCCCAGGTATAAAAGGTTGAGAACTCCTGAATTATAGGATCTCTCCAGAAAGCCTAGGTTCTGCTAACCAAGGCTTAATATGCACAAGATGTTGCAAAAGCAATAGAAAAGGCACAAAGCCCCAACTGTGCTACCAGTACACCACCTTGAATAATCACCCAACCACAGGTGGCTTTGTAAAGGTTTCCTTTGCTCGAAAGCCAGTCGTATCCGACTCTATGGTTCAGTGCTCATCTCTGTTTCAAAGCTTCTGCAGATGTTTTCATGGTCATGTGGCAGGCATGACTAGACACCGAAGTGCACGGAATGCTGTTACCTTCCCACCGAAGTGGTCCCTATTTATCTACTTGCAATTTCTTGCTTTCGAACTGCTAGGTTGGCAGGAGCTGGGACAAAGACGGGAGCTCATTCCATCCTGCAGTCCTCGCGAGTCGAACTGCTGCCCTCCTGCCTTCCAGTCTAAGACATAAAACTCATATTCTCATATTCATTTAAAGCCCACAAATTTCCCCTTATTTTGTGAATCACCATATAGGAGAATATATGTACTCTTTCCAGATTTCAATCCATTTTCCCCCCAATGCAATATGATATATTGAAGCTGCAAAATCACAATCAACCATGGCTGTTATGTTACAAATTAAACATGAATTATTATCTTTGTGGTATAGTCTTTGAAAGTACCTATAGCCATTCTATATTTTGCTCCATCATTGCCATTGTTGCCTTAAGGAACCAAACTATTCAGACCGCTACATCCATGGACAGAAGCCTTTCCATCTAGCTTGTCTATTCACTTTCTGACTTATTCTCTTCTTTTCCTAATTTGCAGTCAAATGGATTTTGACAAAAACCTGGAAATGCATAAATACTGTCACGGATCAGGTCAGAGTGTGTCTAAGGAGTTGGGAGCAAGCCAAGTAACAATACATGTGTCCTTATTCGGGTACAGACTGGGTGGGTAGGACATTGCATATTTCTCAATTCAATAGCTATCTTCACACACAGAGACAGAGCACAATTCTATGTTTGTTATGATCTGTGACATTCAGAATATGTACAGCAAATTAAGAAGCCCAGCATGAAATGCTTTCTTATTTTGTGGTCCACTTTCTTACAGGTCACCTCTTTAGCCCAACATCTGGGAAAACAACCGAATTGTCAATAGAGCAAATAAAATAGCTCCCTTGGGCACTGTTTTAACCTTGTGTTTTGTACCACCTACAAAAATGGGACTTTCGTATTCAGGGAATGAAGAAGCAGACAAGTGAAGTAGTGAAATTCAGCTCTTTATGAGTGGGGGTTGAACACAGTTTGGATGGGGCAAAACTTGGAGTTATATAAACTATAAACAGTAACAGTACCAATAATACAACAAGCCCATTGGCTAACAGAGTGTGCACATTTTTGATCCACTTATTTGCATAAGAATAGATATGTGAGAAAAGATACATTCCGCTCCTATAAATAGTAACAATAATACAACAAGCCTATTGGCTAACAGTGTGCACATTTTTGATCCACTTATTTGCATAAGAATAGATACATGAGAAAAGATACACTCTGCTCCTGTCAGAAAACACAGTTAATGTGGTATGCCCACGTTCATAAATTGGCAATAACTTTTCCCGATGGGTTCGCTCGCTACGCACACGGCTGAGGACCAACACGGGCTTGGATGGAAAAGAAATTGGGTGCGGGCGAGATTAATGATTGGAATAAATTCATTTTTTTATTTAATTTTTATTAATTTTAAAGAAAAAACAAAATTACAAAAAAGATACATAAACATAAGAAAAAAAATTTATTCATTGAAATACTTAAATTCCGTTATAATAGTATTGTAAAACAATATTACTCTAAAACCTTGTATTTATCAGATATTTTACAGTATGTCACATATTTTATCTAGAATTCCAAAGATTTACAAGGTCCAACTTATAATAATAATAATAATAATAATAATAATAATAATAATAATAATAATAATAATAATAATAATAATAATAATAATAATAATAATAATAATAATAATAATAATAACACCCAGTGATATATACATGCCATGAAGATCATTGTTTGTTTTAATGACTCCAAAAACTCATATGCTGAGGTACTGGTTTGTCTCCTTTACCACATGTTAAAACATGTTCCACAAAAGGTCTCCATATTTCCCAAAATTTGTTTTCTTTCAAAAATACCTTTCTTCACATTCAATTCACATGTCAATTTATCATTCAAGGCAATTTCCCACATTTCTTTATACCATTCGTCTATTTTCAATGTTAAATCACTCTTCCATTTCCTAGCTATACATAGTCTTAAAGCTGTTAACATTATAGATAGCAATTCTTTATTATTTGTACTCATACTTGTATTATCCATTTCTGTCAATAGGGCGATACCTGAGTCCAGCTTAAAATCAACTCTAAAAATATCAGATACTTCTTTCTCGAATATTTTCCAAAAAGCATTTACCACTTTACAGCTCCACCACATATGCTCATGTGTTCCAAGATCGCTTTTACATCTCCAACAGTTCTTTGTTTTACTATTATCCATTCGAAATAATTTAACTGGAGTCAGGTACCACCTCCACAATATTTTATAATTATGTTCTTTTAGTCTAACTGAAAGATTCTTCATAACTCTTCTCCTCCATTTGCTTTTCCATTGGGATTCTGAAATTTTTATATTCAAATCTTCTTCCCATAATTTTCTCAAAACCTCTTGTGAATTCTCATCCTTATTTAAAATCTTATATATTTTACTTACTAACCCTTTTATCCCCATTTCTCCTTTTCTTACTTTACAAACCATCTCTTCAAATTCCGTTTTATCCCTCTGTAAATTAGATCCATCTTTATAGTTCTTCTCCCATTTATTTATTGAAATTACTTGTAGCCAATTCAATTTCATTTGTTCAAATATTTCAGCTCTCAGTTCTAGATCGTCAGACATTTTTATCCAATCTTTCAACAAAAACACATCATTCCTCAACATTACATCTTTTATTCTTTTATCAATTTTAATGGGAAACGTCTTTATATCATCCATATCCATTATTGGAGAAATCCCTGGAGCAAATTTCCCTTTAATATTTCTCCAAACTGCTAACATTGTCTTTGTCAATTGATTGTTTGTCTTTATCTTTACATCTTTGTCCAAAAAAATTGCATTGCCACTTCCTTGTAAATCCTTAATCTCTATTTCATCCCAAATAACTTCTGACCTGGCTATAATCTTAACAATATTTTTAAATTCAAAAGCTCTATAATAATGTTTAATGTTTGGAAGGCCTAAGCCACCTTCTTTTTGTGATACATACCATAAACTTTTTGTAATTCTTGGTCTTTTTCCTCCATTACAAAAAGTGTTTATTATAATTTGAAAATCCTTTAAATCTTTTTCCTTTAATTGAATAGGGAGGACATCAAACAAAAAAATTATCTTTGGCAACAACTTCATCTTGCATAACGCAACCCTACCAAACCAGGACAAATTCAGCTTTCTATATTGCTTTATTTTCCCTTTAATTTCTGTTATTTGTTTATCATAGTTCAATTTCTTAAGATCTTCAATTTTATTTGTAATGTTTATTCCTAAATATTTCACACTGTTTTTAATTTGTATATTATATTTTTCCCTAATCTTTTTTTGTTCTTCATCACCCACATTACAAAGAATCGCTTCTGATTTATCCCAGTTCACTTTCAATCCTGTCATTTCCTCAAAATCTCTCAAATGTGTATAAATTCGTTCCATTGCCTTCACGGGGTTTCTCATTATAAATTCATAAGGCCTTGGCTGGAGGATTGTGGAGGAAATAGGACAAAAGGTAAAAAATTGCTGACTCCAGGGTTGAACTCGCTCTTCCCATTCTGACCCAAGATAAAGTAGAGTAAGCACTGAGTCAGCGACTAAGGAAATTAGTCCCGGAGGCAGTTTACATGGCCTTCAAGATAGGGTGAGAACAATGGGGTTTCGCCAACCCAGATCTTAGATAACTGCGGGTCTGTCCAATAATCACAAGACAATGTCCAGAGACAGGTATTGTCTTGACCCACCAGAAAGGCCACATTTGCATCAGCCTTCTGTGACGAAGTCCTGTGTGTCTTTAGCACAGAACTCTCGAGGCAGGGCAATAAATATGCCACCCGACTTAGGTCAGGACTGGACTTTCACCGCATAATTGTCTCATGTGCATTTCTTTGCGGGCAGTCACTCCGAATCACCATGGGCCATTCCCAGACTGGGCGGCCCTCTCCATTGGCCCTTGCAACACCATTGCAACATCTGGTGACCCCGACATGATTCTAAGGGGCCACGGCATGGTCCTACTCCTTGGGCCACACTCCGACGCAATTCTACTCAAGAGTAATGCCACGGCTCCGATCGGGACACTAGCCTGATCGGAACTCCACACACTCTCCAGAGGCCAGCGCAGTCCTCGGCCAAGGCTGTGATCGCACCGCAGCAAGGAAGGCAGTGCTAACCACAAGCTCGGCGGCAACACAAAGCATCATCGGAACGGATGTGTTCTGCATCGGGGTGAGCTGTGAACCCCGGCCCCATCGGCAGAGGCAGAGGGAGGCCCGCAGTAGCCAAGACCGTGATCCTACTCAGACCCAAGGCCACGTCCTGTACACCACATCACCTGACTTATTGCCTGAGGTGCGCAAACTCATCCCACGAGGGAACCTCTCATCAGGTAATATGGGGGCTTGCTTAGAGGGGCAAGATTCATCCATTAGGTGAAGAGCTCATAGGCAGGAGCTCAAGCGCCTGGCCAGGCTATATCATATTAGCATTCATAGCCAAAGCCTAGCGGAACTCATGGTGTATCTGAAGGAGCATTGTTTGTTCTACCCAGAAGCAGGCATGCTGGACCCAAAAACTTGGGATAGAGTAGGGGACTGCCTTAAGACGGAGCCCTGAGCACCTGCTAAAATCATAGGGACATGGGCAAACCACCTGCCCCAGCGAGTCTCTATCTGACCATTCAGTTTAAGCATGGGGGCATGGGGGACTCCCCTTCCGTGGCAGCTGCAGATGCCGCAGGAGTGGGCGGAAGCCTAGGAAGTGCAGGTGCTTCCCAGGTCACCAAAAGTCCCTTTCAGCACATGGTAGAGGAGGAAGCACGCAAAGGGGAAATCCTGGCCGAGGATTTGGCCGAGCTCCACCATTTATGTCCAGTCTGCTTAGAGACAGATGCCCTCATGGGTGATCAGGTAGCAGTATACACGCCCATCCCATATAAATTGCTTTTGGAGATCCAAAAAGCCATCACAGATACAGGGCTCCAAAGTAGATTCACAAGGGGCACACTCCAACAATTGGTAGAATCCACCACGCTCATCCCTCATGACTGGAAAGCCATGATGCAGATGATGCAGCCAGTACCTCTTATGGGACAGTGAGTTTCGGCTGGAAGCGCAGGCAAGGGCTGCCCGGATGGGAGGCGCAGTGATACCCGAGCAACTTTATGGCACAGGTCAATTCGAATACATCCAGGCGCAGTCCGTTCTGCCAGCAGCCACACTTCAGGTCTCATCTGAAGTTGCCTTTAAGGCATATCTCAAGGTGCAAGCCACTGGCAAGGGTGCTAATAACTACACTACCATTAAGCAGGGAGCGCAAGAGCCCTACATGGATTTATTTCATTAATAGATTAGAGGAAGCCATCAGTAGGCAGATAGATAACCAAGATGGCTAAGAAGAGCTTATGATGAAGTTGGCCAAAGACAACGCCAATCTCGATTGCTGCAAAATCTTGCAGGCTATGGGTCACCAACCTGATCTGACGCTTACTGACATGATCAGGGCTTGTGCTGATGTTGGAACAGACTCCTATAAGATGGGGCTGTTAGCAGCGGTGGTGCAAGGGGGAAATAAACCCAAGGGGACCAAGGGAGCTTGCCACCAGTGTGGCAAGTTTGGGCACTTTGCCAAAGAGTGCAGGTCGAAAAAACCCTGTAAGGGGGGCGGTCAGCCATCGGGCCGCCCAGCAGTACCATCTACCCAGTGTCCCAGATGCCACAGCAGCTTCCATTGGGCCAACCAGTGTCTCAATTTGGGAAACCGGAACACAGGCGTGTCTCTAGCCCCGGTTCAAATAGAGACGACAGCCGCCCTGGAAGCTCCAGAGCAGACCTCCCACTAATCTCACCCAGCATCACTCCCAGTAGCTCCGAGGCACAGGCAGAGATGAAGGGCAGTGCAGGGCTTGACTTGGAATGCCAGGAGGACATTACATGCGACCTGCCAGGCTCAGTCTACCAAGTCAATTCCCAGTTCAAGGGTCCTCTGCCCCCAGACACCATAGGATTAGTCTTGCCTCGTAGCAGTGCAGGGAAAAAGAGATCTTCGTGGTCCCAGGAGTCATAAACTCCGATCACACAGGCATAGTCAAAGTCCAGCTGTGGACATACCCACCCCAGACAGTCAGCAAAGGGGATTCAATAGCGCAACTGATCATGGTTCCATGTCATCTGCCAGGTAGAGACAAGGAGGTGAGCAGAGGAAGCTCGGGATTTGGGTAAACAAACCGCCCGAGAGAGGAAGGGGCAGTAGAAGGATACCAGATCATAGCGACAGTGGAAAAGAACATAGAGTGGAAGCGGCGACCAGTCATTAAGGTATTTTTAAACAAAATACCTTTTGATGGGCTGCTCAACACTGGAGCTGATGTTACCGTAATTAGCCAGAAATTGTGGTCCATGGAGTGGGCCAGTGAGTCAGTTGCAGATGTGTGGGGGGTAGGAGGAGTTCAGGAAGCTTACAGAACCTGAGACTGGGTGGAGGTCTCCATCCCAGGGGCTGACGGCACAGTGGTCATCAGACCACACATTTTGAATGTGCCTGTCAACCTCTGGGGGAGGGGCATTCTGCATCAGTATTGCGCGTCCCTAACTTTTGGGTAATGGCCCTACTGCTCAAATGGCTCACAGATGAGCCGGTGTGGGTGGAACAATGGCCCATAGTAGGGGAAAAGTTAGAGGCTTTGAAGTAGCTCATTAAAGAGCAGCTAGAAGCAGGACACATAGAACCATCTACCAGTCCCTGGAATTCACTGATTTTTGTCATTAAAAAGAAGTCCGGAAAATGGAGACTTCTTCGTGATCTTAGAGAGATCAATAAATGCATTAAGCCCATGGGTCCACTTCAATGCAGGACACCCAATCCCAATATGATCCCCGAAGGATGGAAGATCCTAATCGTAGACTTAAAGGACTGTTTTTACAACATTCCTTTAGATCCTAGGGACAGGGAAAGATTCGCTTTTACAGTGCCAGTCACCAATCATAGTGAACCAACCCAATGTTATGCATGGAAATTTTTGCCACAAGGAATGCTCAACTCACCCACCTTGTGCCAAATCATTCACCCCCATGCGAAATCTGTACATCATTAGAACAGGCATCAAGTTCACTGGAGCTCTAGGCACAGACTCCGGCGGGGTGGGGGTGGGGGGGGCAGACATTGTGGAATGGGTGTACTTACCACATACCACTTCCAGGAACATTGTTCCTCCGCAAGAACTGGTAGCCACAGTCATCCACAAGGGAAGGCTTAGAGCTAGGGACATTTCAGGACATGACTTAGCCAAAATAGTTATGTCCTTTAATAAGGAACAGACATGCCAGATACCCTCCCGATTGCATTAGAAGGTTTTACAGGCAACTTGGCATATCATTTGCCAAGGGATCCCAGACTAGTCTCACTTCAGACTGAGACAGTCGAATTGCAAAGCATTCTGTCTCTGATGCCGCTTCAGGGGGCCAAGACAGTATTCACAGATGGGGGGAAAATATATGGAATTCTCACCTGGTATGCGGAGCAGGCTTGGCGAACGCAACTGACACTTCCGCAGAAATCAGCCCAGAGAGCGGAATTGGCAGCAGTGAACCTCACCTTAAGAACTTTTGATCAGGAGCCATTGAATATGGTCACGGACAACCTGTATGTCTGGAACTTGATTCACAATTTGCCGGGGGCTTACATCACTCCAGCCATAGACAGGAATTTAATGAGCCTATTCCTGACCATGCAGTTCTATTTGCGACATCGCAGGGAAGCCTTGTATGTTGCTCATATTAGGAGTCACCAGGATCTACCTGGTCCCATTTCACAAGGTAACAGCAGGGCTGACTCAGCAGTCAAGGAAGTGCATCAAAGATTAGTCTCGGGAGTCTTAATGACCCCGATCCAGAGCCATGCATTCTTTCATCAGAATGCCAAAGCTCTAGCAAGCCAGTTTAACCTGCCATTGTCACAAGCACAAGGCATTGTGCATTCTTGCCCGCAATGTGCAGGAACACTGGGGGGGGGCATGGGGGGGGTAAACCCATGAGGGACAGAAGCTAACCAAATATGGCAAATGGACGTTACACACATTCCACAATTTGGGAGATGGCAGTATATGCACATCTCCATTGACACATTCTCGCAGTTCGTCTGGGCCACGGTCAGTTTCTGTGACAAAGTCCCGTGTGCCTTTAGCACAGAACTCTCGAGGCAGGGCAATAAATATGCCACCCGACTTAGGTCGGGACTGGACTTTCATCGCATATTCGTCTCATGTGCCTTTCCTTGCGGCCAGTCACTCCGAACCTCTGTGGGCCATTCCCGGACCGGGCGGCCCTCTCCATTGGCCCTTGCAACACCATTGCAACAAGTTAACATACATAACAGGGACCTATTGCTCATATCTGTCTCATTCATTGAAAAAGGCAGAAACTCAGTTACTGTCAACCAAGTAAGGAGATTAATTTTTGCTTGTTTTGTTCTTACTGGTGAGAATAGAGAAATTGCATAATTGTTCTCATTACACAAGATTATCAAAGTTTTTGACTATTGTTTGCTTGTGTGTGTGTGTTGGCACACAACTGGTGAGTTGCCACCCAAAAGACCATATTTTGCATTAAAACCTCTTAATTTTCACTGAAAGACCCACCCACAACTGATAATCTGTGCAAAAATACACGGTTTTCTCTACAAAACACAATGTTTTCTTGTAAAATATGATTTTTTTTTTCTTTCTGTCTTTTTTCAGCAAAAAGTGGTAGTTTCGCTAATGCTGACTGTTTGCTTCTCATGAAGGGGGAATATGATCTCACAACGGTTGACCCATGTTTGGGGGGAGGATGTCTCAACACATCAAGGTACTGTACTTCTCTTTGTCCAAGATGAAAAAAATCAATAGGATTCCTTACAGCCCCACAATCAATTATATAGTGGAACCGTGGTTAACATACAGCTTGGTTAACATAAAAATCGTGTAACAAAAGGAAATCCACAGAAAATAGTGGCTCAGTTTATGGATTTTTCCCCAGAATGGATTAATTGGTTTTCAATGCATTCCTATGGGAAACCATGTTTTGGTTACTGTATTTTGGTTTTAATTTAATTTAATTTAATTTAATTTTTTCAACTTGTTCACTGCCCACTCAGGCAAGCCCAACTCAGGGCAGCTTACATAATCTAAAAACCCCACACAATAAAAAAATGGTTAAAACCCCCACCCACATTAAAAACCCACCCACCCCAAGATGCAGAGAGAGGGTGCATCTTATGATAAAAGCCAGCAAGCAGGAGCCACATTGCATTGGTTTTGAATGCATTCCTATGGAAAATTTGGTTAAAGTAATTTTTGCTGTAAGAAACGTCCTCGAAAACACATTAATTACCTTAACCGAGGTTCCACTGTATAGGATAATTCCTTTTTGTACTGCAACGGGAAACTGATTAATGCTCTTCCATATTGCCACCACCACAAAGGAGAAGCTGCTGGAGATTGTAGGCCAACCATGTCTTCAGAGTCAATGCTTCTCCTTTGTCTGCTGGGCTTAATATGTTCTGAAAGTGAAGTATTTGTTTACTCACAGAGTTCATTCTAATGCTAGAGGTAGAAGGAAGAAACCACAGAAATGTCGGGAATCCTACAAAATAAGGAGAAAATGGAGCAAAGCCTAGCAAAGGAGAGTCAAGTCAAGGTTGCTTAACCCATGTTGCATTAAAAGTCAGTTGTTGCAGTAATTTAGCAAACTGAAGCTTTTGAACAATGATTTATTTTTAATGGCAATGTGCTCAACAAATCTCCCTTTGCTTAGATAGACAGAAGAAGTGAAACAGATTGACTGATTGGTTGAACAACTGAAATTTGATGGGAGTGGCACGCTCTTGAAAGAATAATTCAATGGGCTATGTTGGCAGCTATCACAAAGAGTTTGCTGTCTGCCAACTGTCAAAGAATACAGAGTTACAGGACACATCTTATCCATCTTCAAGTGACTTAAAAGATTGTGTCCCCTTCATCTCCGATCTTAAGTCAGTCTTGGAGATTGACGTATATGTCACAGCCAGACTTATCCTTGACAACATGCTCTGCTCAAGACTGACTTTTGGACCGCATGGAAAGACTCGTCTTGCACAAAATGAACCTGTCTGACGTTTTACATGGGTGTGCTGCATTCTGAACTGACTGCTGATCTGCTGCCAAGATTTGGTGATGCTCAAGGCTTTCTCCCAACTTCCTATATAAAAAACATTGAGAGTCAGGCTTCTTTGAGACATCATCTTTCCATTCAACACTGCTTAATCAAGGCAATGGAAGAAGTGTAGTAGATCACCAAGTCTCCAAATAAAATGATGATATTCAGCACTTAAAAGTTATTAATTACAAATAACTAGCTGTACTTCACTCATATTACCAACAGATAAGGTGCAACTTTATCATTACTGTAAGTAAACTAGAGATCAACTCACATCTTCTGCAATGTAACTGTATTTTAGCTACTTTTTCAGTTTTGGAGTATGGTCTCAATAAATGTACAGGCTTAAATCAAACGGGTTTAATGTTACAAACTTTTGATTTTATGTTTTTTAAAGGTTTGATTTTAAATTGATTTAAAGATTTTATATTTTAAATTGTATTCTGTGACTCTGTAACCCTCTGACCTTTTGCAATACTGAGCAGGCTACAATTTTTAAAATAAATAGCGTTTAGATGGAAAAAAATAACTAAAACTACATTGGTTAGTTTTGAAAAATGTGAAGGTAGTATTTTATTTTCCAATGCATTCTATCTAGGAAACTTGTTAATGAGGGCCTTGGGTTTATAATTACAATTAATTATTTTTAAAGTAAACTTTGAAACACTATTTTCCTGTATCTGTCCCAGCTCCTGCTAACCTAGCAGTTCGAATGCAAGAAACTGCAAGTAAATAAATAGGTACCTCTTTTGTAGGAAGGTAAACAGTGTTCTGTGCACTCCAGTGTTGAGACACGCCTGCCACGTGTCCATGGAAATGTCTGCAGTGCATACACAGACAGTACTGGCTCCTTGGCTATAAACAGAGATGAGCACTGAACCCTAGAGTTGAATATGACTGGCTTTTGATCAAGAGTGACCTTTACCCAGTGGTATGCTGGCCCACAGGGATACAGGGACTCATCCCGGTGCATCCTAGTGATTGGCACGCCACAGAGGCAGGCAGAGGTAATGGGAATGTATGGGATTTCTCCCTTCAACCCCTCAATAGGCACCACCATCACATCCTGTCCACCGCCCTCCCAAGGTGCCCAGCACATCCCTGCCTTTACCTAAGAAAAGAGCTGTATAAATCTATAATAAGCTTTCATTCTGGGAAACGTGTTTAGATAAACCATACTGGTATTCTTCAGAAATGCCTGCAAAAAATTAAGATGAATATATTTTTTCTCCTTTTGTGGTGTTCTTCTGTGGTGAGCCTTTTGTGGAGGAGCATAGTTTTGTCCAAAATATGACAGACTGCCCTCATGTTATGTACTCCTGATGTTCAAAGCTGTGGTTTCTCATATTTCATATTATTATTTACCCAGTCTTAAACTGCAGTAGTGGCTCAAGTGGCTAAGACGCTGACTGGGAAGCAGAAGGTTAGCAGTTCGATTCCCGAGTGCTGCAGGATGGAAATGAGCTCCTGTCTTTGTCCCCAGCTCCTGCCAACCTAGCAGTCCGAAAGCAAGAAATTGAAGTAGATAAATAGGGACCACTTTGGTGGGAAGGTAACAGCGTTCTGTGCACTTTGGTGTCTAGTCATGCCTGCCACATGACCACAGAAACATCTGCTGAAGCAGACAGCGCTGGCTCTTCAGCTTAGAAACAGAGATGAGCACTGCACCCTAGAGTCGGATACGACTGGCTTTCAAGCAAGGGAAACCTTTAAATTTACCTTAAACTGTACTGTACCAAGGGGCTCATCTGCTCATAGTTGTTGACCCCTTTAGGGAATCAGGTTATTTACCACCACCCAACACTCGGCGTTGTGTCGCTGGCTGTATGGTCTACTCCATTACCATAGCAGGATGTCTGGCCATATATGTGTTTTTAGTGAGTTTTTATTGTTTTTCGGTAGCCTTTGGTACTTCAGGTGTTTTTTGTTGAGTTTGTGGTTTATTGTTTTGTTGTTTATTGGTTTTATTTTAATTGTTTGTTTATTTATTTGTGTTTTATTATTTTTGATGCTTGGCATTTTGGTTAACTGTTTAGTTTTGTTGTGGTTGTATTTTGTGGGGTGAAGAACGGCCTGTCTGTTGTTTCCTCTTTTCCCCATTGCTGTTTCGAGATTAGGTTTTGATGCAGCGATGGGGAAAAGGAAGAGCCGACAGTCAGCTCACTCTTTGTCCTGTAAGTTTCATTAGGTCGGTCGGGTGAGAAGGAGGCAGAGAAGAGCTATCTTCTTCACGATGGTTCTCTCCTCTTGGCCTTCTTTTTCCATGGCTTACCTAATGGGAGATTGGCAGGCAACAATCCGTAACGGGTGGTGTTCTTCCTTGCAGATTGTTGGCTGCTGCTTTTCTATTACCTCCACCGCTGTTTCGTGCTAGTTCTCGAAATAGCGGTGTGGGTAGTAGAAAGGCAGAATCCAGTCATTCTCAGGGAGTGTGCTTCCCCTGACGAATTACTGACTGCTGCTTGTTTTTTTTCACCCCGGCTCAATTTACCTTGAGACCGGCGGTGGTCTCGCCATGTCTTTGGCGGGGTAACGTGGAGGAGAGGGAGTCCCTCTTCTCCCCGTTGCTCCGGGAAAGAAGGCCAGCGGTTGACTCACCGTGGTTTTTTGCAGGTTTGGGTTAGCAAGGCCGTGTGGCGCTGCATCAGCCTGCGGCGGCCTTGCACTCCCATTGTGGGAGGCACTGCATCCACCTGTGGCAGCCTGCATTCCCAATGTGTGAGGCATTATTTTATTTTATTTTTTGGGCACCAGCTTTTTCAGCATTCTGTGCGCTCGCACCCTTCAGCCTGATTGGCTGAAGTGGTCACAGCGCGGAGGATGCTGGGACATGAAGTTTTGTTTCTTTTGTTCGTGTCCGTGCAGCAGTTTGTTTGTTTCGTTCTTTTTTTTTTTTGTGGCTCATTTTGTATTGGGCTCACCGGCTTTCCCAACGTTTTGTTTGCTCTCACCTGTCAGCCTGATTGGCTGAGAGGCGGTGCAGCGCGGAGGGCATTGGGACTTGAAGTTGTTTTGTTTTGTTTGCATTCGTCGGGCGGTTGCCCCACTGGTGACTGCTGGACCCTTGTGGCGATGTGCGGGCCGGATAAAGGCAAGTGCGGTCAGCTTGGTACGGGATAGTATGCACGGGTGTGGGCATGTATGCCGGAGTCCAATTGTCAACGCCCCTCCTTATAGGTAAAGATGACCTACTCAGGTCCATGTGCTGGGGCTAAGGTCCACTCAGAAGTTGTTGTTGCTTTTTTTTTAAATGTATGTGTATTTGATTTAAGGGCATCACTCCCTAGGCAATAATTTTAAAGCATGGAACAGCAGAAGCAAAAGCTCAAATGAAAATACATTACGGGTGTGTACTGCACTTCTGAATCAGTTCAGATAAGGGGGCATACCCTTTATCTCTGTACCACTCTGTACCTGCTCTGTACCACTCTGGAGACATTCTGACTCAACCCTTCATCAGATCTGTAATGGTATTTGTATGTTTCCATAACTCTAGGAAAGGCAACTACTCTGTAGCACTTTGGAGACATTCTGACTCAACACTTGTCCAGGTCTGTAATGGCATTTGTATGTTTCCAAATCTCTAAGAAAAAACCAACTCTCATGAATGGAGAAGCATCATAAACAGCAAGTGCAGGTCATACCAAATGATGCAACTTCACAAGATATCACAGTTTTGGTGCAACCAGGACAGAAGAGTTTATGGTAGCTCAGTGGCAGTCTTCAGAGTTGGGTGCTGTCAAGAAAAAACCCTGATCTTAACAGCTCATGTAGAGACTGTCATGGAAACCTTGCGGGAAGTTACTTTTTATTAAGTTACTTTATATTCATGTAGGTAAGATAGTTAGATTTCTTTCTCTCATAGATTTCAGTAGTCTAACACTTAGTTAGAAAGTTAGCTGCTGTGACTCCATTTTGCATTCTAAAAGCACTCACATTCCACAGCAGTACATCATTGTTTCAGACACTGTGCAACTTACCAAGGTCACATTCTAAAATACCTGACAGGTTATGGTCATCTTGAGATGTAAAAATCAGATACGCAACACCTGAGAATTTTGGTTGGCATGAATACCAGTCAAAATAAATAGTTCAGAAGGCATCGTTAAAATCCCAGAGGGAGGGAGCAGGGACCCCAAAACCCTATATAAACAGACATCAAATCTGGGGTCCGATATTTACAGATCGGAGATTGTTTGGGGATTTACAAAGATCGTCAGATAAGCCTTCTCACCTGGATCAATGATCCAGTCATCAACTGCATGAGGGCATACCTGCCCGCATGGACTTACAATTTGGATTTATAAATTGGATCTACAACATGGATTTACAATTGGGATAATTTTCCTTTATTCTTTAGATTTACAAATATGCTCAATAAAGCCTATAAAGGGATATTTGTTTCCAGTGGTTTCTTTGCTCTCAAGATAAGGGAGTAAAAACTTGGTGGAGCACTGATAAGAGCACCTGCTCTTCAAAGAGATTCAATCTTTAAAGCCTGCTTTGTTTGGGGGTGCCAGCAGCGGAGTTTCGTTAAGTTTCATTTCCTTGCCTTGGGTGTCACCAGCGAGGAAGGTTTCGATAAAGGTAGCATCCTTACCACCCCAACATCCCCCCTTAGCAGGGCTTTATCTTCACCAAGGAGAGTGTGGTTGTGTTGTAGGAGGTAGCAGACCGAGACTTTTAAATTGGCCATCCCAAATAGCTACCAAGATACCTGCAACATAGCAGGGGTGCCAGCCTTCTACCCATGAGCCAATTTAAACTGGACAGCAGAACGCCTTGCCAGCCTAGAGAGCCATTAAAGAGGGACGCATTGTTAGCATAACCACAAAGAGACAGAGGGGCTGTGCCACCCAATCGGGCCCAACAGAGAAAATAAAAGGCAGTTTGGGACATCAGGAGGTGCGGACCACCTCTTACAGTGACTTCCCAAGAGCAATGGCTTTGTAGCCAGATACATAATTCACAGAGCTATGGGGCCATCCTAAAGCCAAATTTTTAAAAGTGTAGTATTCAGATCCCTGGGGTTTGATGGAGAAATATCTCAACTTTGATTTCTTCCACATTCCATATTTTTAAGACCTCAGAGTCCTTTCATGCAGTTGATAAAATGATAAGTGGATTTTTTTTACAAGTTCTTAGGTTTTCATTCTTTAACTAGAGTTGGTTCTCAGTTTCTCAGAGAAAGTGAGCTGTACATGGGTAAAACCATAGAGGTTTTAGACAAAACACATCTAAAGCAGGGATTCCCAACCACCGGGCCATGGACTGATACCAGGGCATGGGCTGTTCTAAACTGGGCCATGGGGGTGTGTGGTGCTGGAAGCCCAGATAGCAGCCTTCTGCCATCAATGTGCTCCACTGGGTCTGCCAGGCAAACGGAGCAAGAACATGGGCTTCAGAAACAGCAGATAGGCAAATGACTGGGCTCTTCCTCCACATTGCTTGACTATGGCGAGGCTCTGCCCCCTGCCTGTGTGCATTGTGATACCTCACTGCCCAAGTTGAATAGTGCGGCTTGCAGGTGGCTGGACCCCTCCTCCTTGTTTTTGAGCTCCAGCATGGCTCCCCCACCACCACCACCACCACCACCACCTGTGTGCAGTGAGGTATCACACTGCCCATATTCAAGCTGTGGCTGGCAGACAGGAGAGTTTTAAAAAAGAGATTTTAGCAAATGTAAGCATGGCGCCAAAATGGCCGCCGTGCTCTTTGCGCCCCCCCCCCCACTGGACGAAGCCATCCGGGTAGTTAGGGGCTTGGCCAGCACCCTAATAAAAGGGCTGGCCACAAGGCAGCCGTGCTGCCATTTTGGCGAAGCGACGGAGCGGAGAAGTTTTTCCCTCTTACCTCCTTCGCTCGCCTTTTCGGTGCAGCTTTTCCTTCCTTTGGCTTCCAGCTAGGCTAGCTATGCCCTCTAAGAAGAAGGCAGCTTACCTCCTTCGCTCGCCTTTTCGGTGCAGCTTTTCCTTCCTTTGGCTTCCAGCTAGGCTAGCTATGCCCTCTAAGAAGAAGGCAGCTGCGAACGTGGCTCGATCTGCACGGAGGCGTCAGCTGGGTCGGAGGACCGCGACTGCGCCCGCGCAGCAGCCACCTTTGGCAGAGCCCACCGGGACCGGTGGGATGGGATCGGTGGCCCCTTGGCCCGATGCGCGGCGCGCGCAGGCTGACTCGGCTGGGGCCTCGGCCCTTGGCCCACAAGCGATGACCACTGCCCCGGGCATGGTCCGTGTGGCTGGGCCTTCTTTCCCGGGTGCACAGTTCCCCACGGGGGGAGCGAGCCACGGGGGGGGGTTGGGTTCCCTGCTGTGGCAGGGCATGCCCACGGCCCCTCAAGGGCCGAGCAGGGGCTCTTGGCCGTATCTGGCCCCTGGGGCCCAGGGACCTGGACAGGTGCCAGTTACTTGTGGGCCGGCTGGCCCTTTGCCCCCTGTCGGGGCTGGGGGCTATATTAACGTGGAGGCCCTTCTGGCCCGCGTAGCGGCCCTCGATGCATCCCTGGCAGGGGCCAACCAAGCGGGGGCGCCTTTTCAGTTTCCAGGTTGATCCTTTGGCTGCCGGGCAGCGGCAGGCGGCGGGTCGGGTCGAGCTGCTTGAGGTGCGCGGGCCGGTGGCGGCCATTGCCTCGCAGCTCCCCACTCAGCAGGCGCAGCAGACTTGTGCTGATCTGGCCCCGTCGACGAGCTCAGCTTCGGTCGTGAGTTCCAACGCCCCCAGCGGGCCGGAACCCCCGGTGGGGGCGGCCCGTGGGGGTGCATCGGGTGAGTATGCAGTTCAAGCTAGTGCACCCACACAACTGACTTCCCTGGGGGGGGGGCATTTTAGTGGCCATGGCCTCGCACGGGTGGTGCAGCAGTGCAGCCGCCTCCGGCCCACCCGGCGACTTCATCCCTGACCCGGGGCCCGGGTTGGGGTGGCGCCCCCTATGCGGTAGGGAATGTGTTGGGGGTGTCCGGGTTGGTTCAGGCCCCCTTTGCTTTGCCCGCAGTTCCCTCTGTGCCGGTGTCGGCATTGCCGACAGCAGGGTATTCCTTGCCCCTAGGGGACCATCTGGCCCAGTCCACTAATGGAAAGATTGGGAGGGGTGAGTATGCGGACATCTTCTCCCTTCTTAACAGGGAGCCTACCAAGGAGGAGAGGGAAGGGCAGGACGAGAAGGATAAGGAGCAGGCACGTCGTCGTAAGCTGCCACGTACGTGGGCAAATTGGTTGCCAGCATACCTAATTTACATGGCTGTTTACCTCAGGACCAGGCCGGATCTGGCCATCCCGATGGTACAGTATTTGGACAACATTTACCGGGCAATGGTTGACTTCCCGGATCCGTCGTGGCTGGCTTACGACGAGGAATTAACGTATGAAGTTTCCACTGCACCCAGAGATGAGGTGGGACTAGCCCTGTCAGAAGCTGTGGCTTCTGTATATGACCCCCACACGCCCAGCGCCTGAGGAGAGATACCATTGTGGACATGCGGTCCAACGAGTGGCCCCAGTACAGGTACCCCACCAGGTGGCGGGGCAGGGGGTTCCAGCCTGCCTGCTGTGCTGGACCTTCTCGTCCAATGGTTCCTGCAACAGGAAAAATTGCAAGTACAGGCATGAGTGCCCCTCTTGTTCTGGCCCCCATGCTGCCTCCGCCTGTCCCAGGCCGGGAGGACTTCGGGGCGGGGGTAGGGGTGGGCAGGGGGCAGGTAGGACCGCCGCTGTGGGAGCAGGTCCACCGAAAGGCCCCCTCCCCAATTAATGTGGACATGCTGGAGCGTTGGCTCGCATTGTACCCGAAGAGGGCAGACGCAGATTCCCTGCTTCATGGTTTTCAACTGGGGTTTCGTATTCCTTTCACGGGGGATAGGTCCCCTCAAGACGCACCCAACCTTTTGTCACCCAGGGGAAGGGAGGAGGTGGCTGCCGCCAGCATTAATAAGGAGATTGATGCGGGCAGGGTCGCTGCCCCTTTTCCTGCACCCCCGTTTCACAACCTTAAAGTATCCCCACTGGGACTAGTGCCCAAGAAGTCCCCAGGCGATTTCCGCCTGATTCATCACTTGTCCTACCCAGCCGGCCGGTCGGTCAGTGATGCTATTCCTGATAACCTTTGCTCTGTCGGGTATGCATCCTTTGATCGGGCATTGCGCATGGTGCGCTCATGTGGCCCGGGTGCACTGTCAGCTAAATGCGACATCAAGTCGGCTTTCCGTCTCCTGCCGGTGCACCCGGGTGACTTCGAGTTGCTGGGTTTCAAATTCCGGGGGAATATTATTTTGACAAAGCCATGCCTTTCGGCTGTTCCATATCCGGCTCGGCCTTCGAGCGTTTCAGTACATTCCTACAGTGGGCATTTGTACGCAGGTCAGGGTCTCGGTCTGTAGCCCATTACCTGGATGACTTTTTGTCCGGGGGTGAACGGGGCTGGGACACGTGCACACGTCTCCTCAACACATTTCAGACGCTAATGGAGGAACTTGGTGTCCCTTTGGCGCCCGAAAAGACCGAAGGCCCATCTACTAAGCTAGTGTTCCTGGGGGTGGAGATTGACACAGTAGCGCAGACGTCTAGGTTGCTAGGGGAAAAGGTGTCCAGGATAGTGGCCCTCATTTTGGGATTGCTGGCTAAGTGCAAGGCATCCCTTCGGGAATTGCAGGTGCTACATGGCCACCTTAACTTCGCTTGCAGGGCGATCGCACTTGGCAGGGCATTTGCTCCGCGCTTGTGCGACGCCATGACAGGCTTATCCAGGCCCCATCACAGGGTGAGACTGACACGGGGCATCAGGGCAGATATGCACATATGGCTCCAGTTCCTGAGGGAGTTCAATGGGGTCTTATTTTGGAGGTCTGACCTCCTGGCTTCACCTCGCTTTCAGATACAGTCTGATGCCTCTGGATCCCTGGGTTATGGGATGTACTTCAATGGGAAGTGGGCCTGTGGTGGGTGGCCACCAGCCTGGTCAGGCACGGGTCGCCTGAGAGATCTCACATATTTGGAAAATTTTCCCATACTGGGGGCTTTGATGCTATGGGGTGAGGAGTGGGCCAACTCGGTGGTGCATTTCTGGTGTGGCAACTCACAGACTTCTAAATCTCCCACGGTCACGGACCTGGTGCGCCAGTTTGTATTGCGCAGCCTGCGCCTCAATGTACTGTGCAGGGCCAGGCATGTCCCGGGGGTCAATAACGATATTGCTGACGCTTTGTCCCGCCTGCAGATCTCCCGGTTCCGCGCCTTGGCCCCGGATGCGGAGGAATTTCCCTCGCCACTCCCGGAAGAGATATGGACCTTTAGCAAGGAGAGGTGAACCGGGCGATCGGCATGTCGCTGGCGCCACGCACGCGTAAGGCGTATCACCATGCATTAGTTTCTTGTCAGACATTTTCTACACAATTTCAGCTGCCAGATACCTGGCCGATCCCGGTGGCCCACATCCTCCGTTTCATGGTTTACCTGCATGCCCAGGGCCTTGCACCCCGCACCATAGCATCCAGGCTGTCGGCGCTGGCCTTTATGGCCAAGGTGGGAGGTCATGCGGATAGTACTGCTGATTTCCGTGTGAGACACTTTTTGGAGGGGTGGGTGTGGGAACGTGGGCGTAGCCTGGACGACCGCCACCCAATTTCCCCTGGGGTTCTTACCCAACTGGCACGGGGCTGGCATGACCTATGTTTCGATAGGTATGCGGCAGCCCTGTTTCATGTGGCTACAACAGTGGCCTTTTTTGGAGCGCTCCGCATCAGCGAGCTTGTGATGCTGTCTAAGGCGGATGCAAGTCGTAGGGCACTGGAACTCGAAGATGTCTATGTTTGAAATGATTGGGCTCAGTTGAGGATACGCTCCTCTAAAATAGATCAGCACGGCGTAGGCAGTTGAGTAATACTGCTACGATGTTCCTTGGAAGACATCTGTCCAGTTGGTGCCCTACAGGAGTTTCTTGCACTGTGTGGCATGCACCATGGCCCGTTTTTCTGTCACCAGGGTGGGTCTCCCCTCACTAAATTTCAGTTTGGAAGGTGAATGGGAAAGCCCTAGCCAGTGGGGGCCTCCCGGGGGCTTGTTTCCGCTTCCATTCCTGCAGGATGGGGGCGGTTTCTACTGCAGCTGCTTTTGGGTACTCTGGGGCTGAAATACGCCGCATGGGAAGGTGGGGATTACATTGTTTTCCGTTTTTGTGTTCACCCTCTTCAACCGTGAGTACCAGTTTAGTCACTGCAATGTTTCTCACCCTCCCCCCTTTTTTCCTTGACAGACCCTGGGTGTCGTTTTACACCGGTGACAGTATGGCTGGTGGGCCGTTGCCACGTGCACAGGGCAGCGTGTTACGCTGCACAGGGCAGCGCGTTATGCTGCACAGGGCAGCGCGTTACGCTGCACAGGGCAGCGCGTTACGCTGCGGCGACAGTGTGGGACCCCGACTGGGACTGGGTGCACCCGCACGTCTCAGGTGGTGTGGTAAGCGCGGCATGTTATGGCGGGAACTGTTGCCATTCCTTTTCTACATCAGGGATGCTGACTCGCCTGATGTCCTGGTTATTCACCTTGGGGGCAATGGTTTTGGACAGGTCACTGGCCTATCGCGGAAGCTTGCGATTTGCAGTCACCTGGCCTACTCACATTATGTGTGGCCTGCCACACCCCTCATTTGGTCGGACATGATACCGCAGTACGCTTACAGGGGAGCGTTTGGCCTCCAGGCTCTTGACCGAGCTTGTCACTCCAGGGCTATTGCCCGGTTCCTTTTTGACAAGGGTTGGGGACGCGTCATTCGCCTCCCCACCATCAGTCTGCAAAATTATGAGCTTTATTCAGGGGATGGGGCCCATCTGTCGCAGGGAGGTATGGACCTCTTGTTAGTAGACTGGCGAGTAGGCCTGTCGACCGAGCTGACGGTCTTGGGGGGGGTGTCGAGCCTTTATTGAAGCCTCTCCGGGTGGCGGGTAGCACTGGTAAGGTAAACATTTATGACCCACAGGTATCCGGCAGGTTCGCAATTGACTGGACAACACTAGATAGGCATAAGTTGTTTAAACGTTGTCCGGTCAACGACAAACCAGGCGAGGGGGTGATGGTTACAACTAGACAGCTGGCATCACCCCCTGATTTTACGGATACACGTCAGAGGGTGGGGTCATTAGTTAGATATTGACTACGGTCAACAATTTGTTTGTTGTCAACAAACAAATTGATACAAATAGATGCATTGTAACAATTGCCGTTGGCAATTTTGGGTGGTACCTTACCAGTGTTACTTCGGCCTGCTTGCCTTAAGAATTATGATTGGTCGTTTTACCAATAGAAATTTATAATTCGGACTAGGGCATGAATCAATAAATGTGGCCCAATGCCGTTATCCACTTTCATTTGTGTCTGAGTCCATTATTGGGGGGGTGCGCCTGCAAACTGAAATATATACTCTGTGAGTACATTTTGAGAATATTTTAGTAAATGAGCAAATTACAGCCTGAACAGAAATGTGTATATATAATTTCTTACATATATAATTCTGTTTCAACCTAGTAGCATAATACTTTAATAAATATATATTTCTTAATGTATTAAGCTACTAGGTTGAAAAAGAATTATATATGTAAGAAATTATATATTATGCACTTTATCGTATTTTATCATGCCCTTGCACCATCCAATCCCACCCCCCACCCCCCAGTAACCTTGGAAAAATTGTTTAGCATGAAACCGGTCCGTGATGCAAAAAATGTTGGGGAACCCAATCTAGAGGACGTCACAGTGGGGTACAGTGACTACACTATGCCAGTACTTTTGTGATGCTCTTATCCAGACGAGTGAAGAAAGTCTCTCCTCCATGTAAAATTCTCACAGCAAATGCCCTGCTATATGAGCAGATAACTATGTAAATATACTGTTTATTTGAGGAATGGGCAACTAACATAGATCCAGGTTACCTAGACCTTGGAAGGCTGCACCTATTCTGGTAAAGAGAAAGGTCTCCCTTGCTCAAAAACAAGTCGTATCTGATTCTAGGGGGCCAGTGCTCAGCTCCATTTACAGCCAAAGAGCCAGCGCTGTTTGCATTTACAGACATTTCTGTGGTCGTGTGGCAGGTATGACTAGATGCTGGAGTGCACTGAATGCTGTTACTTTTACTGCTGAAGCAGTACATATTTATCTACTTGCAATTTTTCTCATGCTCCCCCCCCCCCAAAAAAAAAAGTTTTGTAAGAACTCATGTTATGCCTTCAAGTGGACATAAGTGGCATGGGGGAATCACCATTTTGTCTGCTCTTAAACTGATATACCTGCCTTGCAAATTTGAGGATGGGGAAAATAATGTTAAATGATGGTGGGAATGGTAAAATTGGCATCATGCACTCTAGCTGGAGTAAGGGAACTAAACCCTTCCCTTCTTTCTTTTTCAAAAAGTTGAGAGGTATTCTGCTGGGGGTGCCATTGGGCCCATGGACTGCACCTTGTCCATCCATACTCTGGTATTATCTGAGAATTGTGAACACATTTGTAAGTCCCCTGGGCACAGTTTATGGCTTATTCTTCTTCTCTGGAAGTGCCACTGGATTGATTCTGACATGAACAAATAAGAAGATTGTTCAGATTGCTTATTGTTTCCACCTCTCAAAAAGAAAAATGATCCATACTTTCTGTGCAATTTTAATTTAATTGTCAAGCCAAATGACAGCTGCAAAAAGGAAGGGGAAAGAACAAGGGGGTTTAAAGAAGATTTTAGGGCCTCAGTAAAGGAGCTTCCTTTTCTAGGTTCTGAAGTCAAACACATGTCACTAATGCCTCAAGTTGTCTTGCTATTTAATTGCATAATAAGGGAATTATGGAAACACAGAGAGAATAAGTGCAAATGCATTCAGAGTCAGACATTTTGTTTCAGAGAGTCTGGCACTATTCATTGGGGGGGGGGGACAAAATAAGGAGTGATGCTGCTTGGTTTCTTTGTGTGGAAACACACAGAAAGCCCGCAAATGTCACCATGTTTATATGTTCGTCACAGTGCTTGTTATTGTATGTAATGCTTCCAGGCATGACAGAAGTTAGAAACTGAGGACTTCTCTCATATGCCACTACCATCTCAGTTTTCCATCCTATTAAAATAAATGAAGGCAGAGATACCTTTCTGCCATGTTCCATGGTGGGCTGAAACGATAATGAGGGAAACCACTTGAATTTCAGTATATGAGTTACTTTCTCCTCACTACCTATGATGAAGGAGCTTGCTACTGGTGATACTGCCTGCCCCCCTTTTGGGGCTGCTTCCGTCTTGCTCTGTCAAACAGTGTTTGTCCCTCCTGCCTTGTTTTTTTGAAGGGGTGAATTGATATGAGAAAACCTGAAGATTGAAACTACAGTATCACCAAGAACTGTTTCCACAAGCCACCATCTCTTGACTTCATGGTGTCAACTGACTCTGATGGGAAGGTATACACCAGGGGTGCCCAAACCTTTCAGGTCGCAGGCTGTTTATGTGGTTGAGTGGGCCAATGAAAGGGTTGAGCGGGCTGGTCACGTGGCTGAGCAGGCCAGTCATGTGGTTCCTCCCACTGGAAGTGGAAATAAAATGCACCAGTGCATGCACAAAATGCTGCCGTAAATGCAACCCCGGCTGTCGTAAATGTGGACCGGATGATTTGGCACCATGGGCTGCATCCAGCCTGCGGGCTGTAGTTTAGGCACCCTAGTATACACAAATGCCCTCCATGCAAGAAATTAAGACATCGGTGAAGGCAAAGGGGAGATTTGGGAGAAATATCTTTCAGATGTACCATGCTGGCTCTTTGGCTTTGAAACAGAGATGAGCACTGAACCCTAGTGTCGGATACAACTGGCTTTCGAGCAAGGGAAACCTTTACCTTTACCTTTAAACAGGTCAAAAAGAGGCCACATTGACTTTGTGGTTAAGATGCTGAGCTTGACAACCAAAAGGTTGGCAGATCATTAGTGGTTGCCCGTCGTCTGTCCCAACTCATGCCAACCTAGCAGTTTGAAAGCAAGAAATTGCAAGTAGATAAATAGGTACTGCTTCAGCAGGAAAGGTAACAGTGTTCTGTGCACTCTGATGTCTAATCATGTCTGCCACATGACCACAAAAATGTCTGCAGAGGCCGACAGTGCTGACTCTTTAGCTGTAAAGGGAGTTGAGCACCATCTCCTAGAATTGGACACAACTGGCTTTCAGGAGTCCAGGGATCCCTTTCCTGGATTGGTCCCCAAATGTGGGCCTTCCCTCTCTGCCTGCTGCAGACTGTAATTAATTTTAGCTGCCAGATAAAGCTGGTTTTCGGGCTCTCTTTGTTTTCAGTGGATACTATTGATGACTTTTATTTAACTGCTGCTGTTGAATCCTAATGTTACATTGGCCGTTTGATTTTGGCTTTATGCTGCTGTCAGCTATTTTGTTATTTTCTGTATGTTACGATAATTCATATTTTAATTTTTTAATCTGTTATTATTATTTTCTTACACTATTGAAAGGTGTGCGATACAAATCTTGCTGCACCCGCTCTCCAGTTTCATCTACAGTGCTGGAAAACGGATCCCAAAAATTTCTGATCAAGAGCTTTGTAAATTTTGTTATTCTGTGATGATAATAAATCATTATAGCCTTAAACACTGCTCTAGCTTGGCGCCTCAGTCATGAATTAGCTTGTCATCCTGACCAAAACATTCTCTGAAAAAGCTTGACAAGTGCTAAAACCCAGAACATGAAACCATGCGTTGTTGTGAAAGCACGATTCAGAAATGTCAATTAATTAGATTAAGAGGCTACTTTTAGCTTTACGGGTGTTGCCAAATAACCCTTAAAATATGCATTGCCGTGGAAGTCTACCTCAGTGAAGCTGTAGTTCTCCATGCAAAAGAAGGACAAGATATCTGACTAATAGAAGAAATTATTGCATCTGTCATCTCAGTTGGAAGACAAATCCTGAAGGTAATGTTTCTCCCCCGCCCCATTTCTACCATACATATTCACAAGCAAGATAAATTCTGCTATTTATGAGTTTAAACACATTACCCCCTCCCCCAAGAAATCTGATTTGGATTAGAAAATAAAAGCCAACTGGCAATTATGCATCTGGAGAAGTAAAATAGGTTTTAATGTCTTCCTCTCAGTCTGTTCTTTGAAGTTCACTTTAGGAAGGAGATGGGGGAAATGTGGTGCAATTAAATATATTTTTTTAATCTCATCATCATGTGGTCCTAAAATATTTTATCTTTAAATAATCCATATCCTCAACTTTATTTACACTGTAAACTCTTCCTATATTTTAATAGGATGCTTGCTTTTAAAAGGGGCTATTGGCTTTAATAGCCATCTTATCTTTGTAAACTAACATTCCACGTTCCTCATAGAAAAATCTTTACAAATCACTGGTGCTCATATTTGGAACTGATATTGAAAGCAATTTCAATGCTGAAAGTCGGATTTGAGGGGAAATGTTATTTCAAATTTAAAGATGTGAATAGGGTAGCTTAAGCTAGGTCAGTGATGGCAAACCTTTTAGAGACCAAGTGCCCAAACCGCAACCCAAAAAACATTTATCGCAAAGTGCCAACAAAGCAACAGGGGAGGGAGGAAGTGCTCCCATTGGGCTGCTGGGCAGAGGGGCGGGCAAACTCTGTGCTGTGGGGAGGGAGGAAGCGCTCCCATTGGGCTGCTGGGCAGAGGAGCGGGAAAACTCTGTGCTGTGGGGAGGGAGGAAGCGCTCCCATTGGGCTGCTGGGCAGAGGGGCGGCAAACTCTGTGCTGTAGGGAGGGAGGAAGTGCTCCCATTGGGCTGCAGAGCAGAGAGGTGGGACAAACTCTGTGCTGGGGGAGGGAGGAAGTCCCATTGGGCTGCTGTGTAGTGGGGGAGGGTGAACTTTGTGCTGGGGTGAATGCACAGGTTCCCACAGAGAAGGCTCCGAGTGCCAACTCTGGCACGTGTGACATAGGTTCTCCACCACTGAGCTAGGTACATCTAAAATCTGAAAAAAGAAGGTTACCTCAAGTGACAAAATAATGGAAAACAGACCAAACAGAGGAAATGTATCAATTCTTAATGCAGTCCGATGTTATCTCTTTTTTAATATATATGTTTTGGTAGAGTTAAGATTGTCTATAAGTACTAAAGGAATAAGTACTTAGTGATTGGTTGCAAGAGAAGTACCTAGATGTCAAGAGTGCATTTCTACATGGAGAGATTATAGTGGAACACCCAATTTCTTTAATCAGAAACATCCTGTTTTGGTTTGCAAACTGTATGGGCTGATGCAAGCTCCTTGTGCCTGGAATAAGAGGTTGAAGAAGATGCTGCTTTAATAAGGTTTCAAGCAAGTGATGCAGATTTAGTACTTGTCTATCAGAATCAGAAATGGACATTTAACTTTTATTCTTGCCTATATTGATAACTTAATTGTGGCTATTCAAAGGTAATAGGACTACAAAGAAATTGCACACTATCTTAACAAAGAACTGGGGGGGGGGGAGTTGGGTTGCAATATACTATTTTGGCACTCTAATTGAAAAGAAGGAATATCTGCTGAACCACAAACAAAAGAATATTGAACGTGTGGAGACACTAGGCCTCCAAGATCTCTACGCTGTTGTAACACCCATGGCAACAGATTTTCTGAAAGGCAGAGAAAAGAGCGAAACTCTGCCAAGCAATAGCAAGTACAGAACAGCAATAGGAAAGCTTTTGTATCTATTAACTTCTTCTGGACTTGACATAGTTGTCGTATATACTGTAGTATAAGCTGATCTGAATATAAGCTGAGGTACCTAATTTTATCTGCGAAACCAGGAAAACTGATTGATTCGAGTATAAGCCTAAGGTGGGAAATAATCAAAATAAATGAAAATAAAATTATGGATGTTCCTCTCTTTCCTCCCGCTCACCATCCTGAAGCCGTTTTCCATGGTCGCGTGCTCCCCAGAGGCACAGGAGAGCCTCGTAAGAGCCACGAGTGAGGGGCGGGGGGAGGGTGTTTTGCCTGCTGTAACTATAAATGGAAACTGGAAGTTTCTCTTGGCAACAGTGAGGAAACTAGGCTAATCTATCCATATTTCTCTGTCCTGGTAATAGATTAGACCATACTGCCAGCAACTCAACACCGAGCATCATTTGGCAGTTAAGCTGACAACCCTGAGGACTAGTGGCCTTGGTGAAGTCCACAGGGAAGGGTGATGGCCCCCAAGTGGATTAAATCCCACAAGAATCCATCTTGATGGAGGGCAGCAGCTTCATCAATACTGATCTGGGGCTGAGGAGGACTTTGTGTCCCAAAAGGGCTCAGGACCAGAAAGTGATTCACAGAGCTGGATCAGTGGTACTGGGGTCATGCTGTGATGCAGAAGGCAGATGAAAAGCCACAACATTATATTCGCAGGACAATCTTCATGGCTGATTGCCGTGATGATCGACAATGTTTGGAATCGGATATGGCACAAGTAGATGTTGCTGTGTTTTCTACATTGTATTTATTCATTTAGATCCAGATTTAAGATTTAGATCGTACCCATCTAGTGAAATGTCAATACTCTAGGTGGCAAATACAACAGTAAAAAGAGAAGCCACACACAATAAACCCAATATAAATAAAAATAATATAAAGGTCAAGGTCTCCTTTGTTTGAAAGCCAATTGTGTCTGATTCTTGGGGATGGTACTCATCTCTGTTTATAGCCAAAGAACCAGTGCTGTCTGCATCTGCAGACATTTCTGTGGTCATGTGGCAAGCATGACTAGCACACTGAATGTTGTTACATTTCCCAACAAAGTGATACCTATTTATCTACTTGCAATTTCTTGCTTTCGAACTGCCAGGTTGGCAGGAGATGAGACAGACAACAGGAGCTCACTCCATCCTTCCAGTTGTCAAGCCAAGCATTCTAACCACTAAGCCACCATGGCCCTAGAAATAATACACATATATATTAAGATTAAGGTGGCAGGAGATACATTAGATGCTCAATGCTGTCGGGAAGGCTATCAAAAATGCTTCCCTGAATTTTCTGTTTTAAAAGCTGAGCTCTTCAATTACGATGGCTCAATTTCTAATCATTGCCTTTCTGGCCTTTCTTGGAGAAAGCAGATATAGGCCTGGAAGCATTGGGCCAGATGGGTGCTATTTTTTTGGGAAGTATGCTCATACTCTGCTAACTAAGAGGAATAGCTAAAATTCCTCCCCAAAAAAACCCAAATACACCAGTACTTTTGGTACCAAAGACAGTCATTTGTCTGAGGAGGCCCCTAATCTTTCAATACTAGAAGGCAGGCAGCTATGATATGATCTTCTCCATTCTAAAAATAGCTGTTACCTCCTAAATTGGGTGAATGGAGTTGAGAGAGAAATATTGTTTCAGTTTCTTTTGGAAGAATTTGTGTCAATGGCTCCCTATATGGGACTGCGGTGGCTTAGTGGTTAAGACCAGAGATTCTCAACCTGTGGCCCCCAACACCAATTCATGTGGCCCGCCACTGCCTCCACCACACCCGGAAGTGCTATTTGGTGGTGGAAGGGCAAAATGGCCATCCGGCCCCTGAAGCTGTCTGAGGGAACGTGACCTGGCCCCCAGCTTAAAAAGGTTGATAACTCCTGGTTAAGACAGTGAACTTATAAGAACAGCCTTGCTGGAACAGGCCACAGGAGCCCATCCAGTCCAGCTTTCTGTCTCACCATTTACTTCAGGGTATTCCCAAGCAGATGCCTTCACCTGCTTTGGATTCTCTGGAAATGGCATTGAGAGATATCCTGCCTACCTCTCCAACGTGGAGGTTGTCCTTAGGTATCCATAATTATAGCCATGGATACCCTTGTCCTCCATGAACTTGTCTAAACCTTTCTTGAAGATGTCAAGACTGAAAGGTCAGCAGGTCAGCAGTTCGAGACCAGAGTGCTGCATGACAGAGTGAGTTCCCATCATCTGTGCCAGCTCCTGCTAACCTAGCAGTTCGAAAAGCAAGAAGTTGCAATTAGAGAAATAGATACCACTTTGGTGGGAAGATAAACAGTGTTCCGTGTTTAGTCATGCCTGCCACATGTCCACAGAAACATCTGCAAATACAGACAGTGCTGGTTCTTTGGCTGTAAATGAAGATGAGTGCTGAACTCTATATTCATATATGACTGGCTTTTGGACAAGGGTGACCTACCCTTCCTACATTGGATCTCAGCAAGCTGAGGTTTGTAATATCCAAATATGGAGGACAGTAACACTGACCACATATCCCAGCCCAGAATAGATTAGGAGACGCTACGAAACAACTTGCATGCCAGAGGAAGGCGGAAATTATATATTATAATTTGGGGGGGGGGGGCAATGAAAATAAGCCAACTCTCCCAACAAATACAGCATTTTTTCCAGCACACCAACAGCCCTTTTCTTTCAGAGATAAAGCAAAACATTTTCTGAAAAATGTCCAGCCTTTTTGAAACAGAAACATTTTGATGCAGCATTCACATATGACATATCAATTTGCAAATTGACATTTGGGGTAAGGAAATGTGCAGCCATTGATAGATTTTGGGGAGGAGGAGAGACTGGGACCCCTAAGGCTGAAGCAATTGCACAACAGTCTTTCTTTTAAAAAACGTCTGCCCCCACCCCTTCAAAATCTACTTTAAAGATCCCTGTCAAAACAGCCCTTCAAACCCATTTGATTGGGTTGGAGCTCATCACACTGTCACCAACTCACTTTTCATTAGGTTGTTGCTCTCTGTTAGCGTAGCCAAGCAGAAGAACTCAAAACACATGCACAAATTAAATCGACATCCAAACTCCACCAATATACAAAGCAATTTAAATGATATTCATTAGAGCGATGACAAGTCCTGATGAGGCTTTCAGGAGCTGAGTCCTTCAGCTTTTGCCGACTCGGTTTCGTGACCATTGAGGCGTAACTACAGTGACTGTACCTCGAGTTTAAAAAAGAAAGAGCGAGAGAAAGGGGAAAAGCAAAAAGAGAAAGGCTGAGAATAAAACAGCCTCCTGATGCATCTACCTCCTTTTCTTGGGCAAAGAATCTTGGGGGGAACACTTCACCCAAATATTTCACCCTCATGGTCATGAAAATATGAAAATTAATCCCTCCCTCAATTCCCTTCTTCTCTCCCACCCCCAATGTTCTAATTAAAAAGGAATTTCAGTTTCATGTAATTTCATTTCACTGGGTTAGAAAGGTCAGTAACTCACAATTAAGACAGATATAATGTATTTGTCAATGGCAGGGGTTCCCAACCTAAGACCCCTGAGCTGGATCCACCCATGACACCATTTCATGTGTCCCCCCCCCCCCCCAAGGGCATTCAAGAAACAAAATGGCCACTCCCTTTGAATCTCTTGGGACAAAATGGCCATCCCCATCACGCAGGCAGGGCAAAATGGCCATTCGGCCTTCAAAGCTAACTGAGAGAGCATGACCCGGCCCCTGGCTTGAAAAGGTTGGGAACCCCCAGTCAATGGCATTGGAATGGAACAAGGAGAATATGAATAGAAATAATGATATCTTTGCCACCAAACTAAGGCCACATTTAACATATGATTCCCTCTTCCCTCTTTTGCATCTTTATTTTAAAAAATCAAAGTTAGGTGAATGCCATCCCCCCCCCCTTTTTTTTTTTTTTTAGAAAACCAGTCATATACTATGGATTTATTCCTGGAAATGGGCTATTTGGAATTCATGTTAGGTTAAGGTTAGGAAAATCCAGGCCTCCAGGAGGTAAGGGAGAAACCAGCCACACTAGTTCTGTGCTATATTGATCTCTAAATTGTCAAATGTTACATAATAAGAGAGGGACTGCTGTGGCTCAAGTGGTTAAGATGCTGAACTTGCTGACTGGAAGGTTGGAGTTTGAGTCCCAGGTACTGCACGACAGAGTGAGCTCCTGTATCTGTCCCAGCTCCTGCCAACCTAGCAGTTCGAAAGCGAGAAATTGCAAGTAGATAAATAGGGACCACTTCGGTGGGAAGGTAAACAGCATTCCATGCACTCCGGTGTTGAGGCATTCCTGCCACATGTCCACGGAAATGTCTGCAGATGCAGACAGCACTGGCTCTTTGGCTATAAACAGAGATGAGCACTGAATCCTAGAGTCAGATACAACTGGCTTTCGAGCAATGACGGCCTTTACCTATATCTACATAATAAGAACAGCCAGACAGCAATGAGACTGTTAATTACAAAGAATTGGAAAAGAAACATCTCCATAGATATGAAAGAAGGGTACAAAGAAATGTGGGAAATAGCCTTAAATAATAAATTGACCCACGATCTGAGTGTTAAAAAAGGAGTGACTGAAAAAAATGATTTTTTCAATATATGAGAAGACTTTATCCAATATGTTCTACAAGGATCGAAAGGAATTAAGCCAAATAAAGAAATTGAGTTTTTGGAAAGTGGGGGTGGGGGTGGGGGAGGGGGGAAATGTATGGTTCCAAGGGTGGTGGGTGCACATTAATGTTATAGAGGTAGATAATAAGGAAATTATGTGTACAAAGAGTTTTTCTCTCTCTCTTTATTGTTTTGTTATTCTATATATGTAGGTATGTATTTTTATTTTTTTTTAAAAAGGAACAGACAGCCTTAGGGGAATACACACGTCCCTAATATTTTTGGAGTGCAAGTCCCAGAGAACTCTAGCAACTACAGCCAGTTGCAAATGATGATGGAAGAACATGATCTCGCAATACAGTAATATCTTATACAAAGTCCGCTTCGTACAACATCGAATTCATACAACATCGCCTAATTCCTTGAAAAAAGTTGCCTCATACAAAGATGCTGCGTCTTTGTATGAGGCATTGGGGTTTTTTTCAGGCTGCATTGTGCCTGGGCAGTATAAAAGGCAGGGTGCATGCATGCATTGCTCTTGTGGGTTTTGCACGAGGTGAAGAGTGGTTAGGAGTGGTTTTGAGCGCAATTTTAATTGTTTGGTGTTTACTGCTTTTTGGATGATTAACACTGTGCTGCATGATGGGACATGTTGGCATCCATTTTGTCCTTGCTTCCATCCAGTAATTGTTTACAGTAGCTTGTACAAAATGGATGATCAGCTGCATGGCTGCAGATTAACACTGTGTTGCATGATGGGACATGTTAACTTTTAAAACTGCACTTCATAAAGTTTTCAAAAGTTAAAAACTTCTTGTGCGGATTCCCCATGCCCCATAGGGCATGGAACGGCCCGCCTGAAACCACTGCAGTGAGAGACGCTCCTTGCTTGTGGGTTCTGCGGCCGCCAAATCAAGGGGGGTGAATAAAAGATTGGGTTTGATTCACCCAATTACCGTGACCTGACCCGCGACGCTGCCAAGTAAGCAGATAGCTAACTCCTGTGTAACATTAAGTGTAATAAACTCATCTCCCGGTTTGGGAAATCCCTGGCGCAAATAAGCCATGTTTGTCCCTGTCTAATCCCCAACACAATGGTCATTCTTTCCCCGTGTTTGCCCGAGTTAATTAACTTCCCCTTTGAAGGTTTCCCCATTAACCTGAACCAACGTATGAGGTAATGCGCTGTTAGATGACAGTTTGCCACCGTTGCGTTTTCTTCCCTATAAATGATATTGCCTTTTGCCATTAAAGTACTGATCTGATCCTGTTTCCTTGCCTCGTGTCGTTACTTGATCAGTCTTCCTCCGGGCGCTCCGGCCCTCTGTGGCCCCGATTCCTTCATCTGGTGACCCCGACGTGATTTACTCGTGAGTAAAGGGACCCCGGAGAGGTCTACTCGCGAGTAACGATCCACGCGGTCCGGTTCTGCGCTTGAACCGCGACCCATCACCCCGGAGGACAGCGCGGCACTCTGACCGGCAGCCAGCCGATCAGAGAAGTGGCCTGCGGCGAGGCATTCCAGAGAGACATTCCTACAGCTTACTCCCGCTTTCGAGGAGGTTGCCATAGAGGGAAACGCGTTCCGCTCAGGGCAGGCTGTGAGCCCCTGACATCGCAGAGGCCGTTAGAAGGGCCCGTGGCGGAAGGTCCACGCTCCGAGGTCTACCCCAGACACTAGACGTCCGAACCTGTTGCCTGCAAAGACGCGTCGATCTCCGTCCCGAGGAGGAAACTTCAGAGGACCATCGCAGGTAATATGGGGACTTGTTCTCATAGACCAAGTCCGTCCGCTAGCCAAAGAACTCGGGAGGAAGAGTTCAGAATCCTGGCCAGGGTTTTTCAGTTACGATTTCACAGCAGGGAGCTAGCGAGACTTTTGGCGTACCTCAGGGAACACTGCCTACTTTACCCAGAAGTAGGTACGTTAACCCTGACGCTCTGGGATCAGATAGGAGACTGCATTCAGCAACCCCCGAAAGCTCCAGGAGGGATAGTTAGGACATGGAGGAAGTGTAGGAGACTCTTAGAGCAGATCGAGCCAGTCCGGGTAGAAGCCAATGAACCCCCGTTAGAGAAGTCATCAGGCAAGCCAGTCGAACCGACTGCGCCCACGTCACTCTACCCGTCAATTAGCTATCGGCAGAGCAGCGTAGGGAGCCTTCCCGCGGTGACAGCTGCAGACGTCACCGAAGGAACGCAAGGAATGAGAGGCGCTGGCGCTTCTCTGACAGCTCCAGGTTCCCTAGTTGTTAAGAGTGCCCTTCAGCGCACCGCCGAGATCGAGCTAAAGAAGGGGGAATTGTCAGTTGAACAGCTAGCTGAACTTAGGCAAATCTGTCCAATCCGTATGGAGATGGACGCGCTCACAGGCGCCCAACAAATCGTTCATTCCCCAGTCCCGTACAAGCTTCTCATGGCTTTACGGAAGGCAATCTCAGAGACAGGGCTCCAAAGTCGTTTTACCAGGGGCACGCTTCAGCAGGCGTGCGAAACCACCATGTGGATTCCCCATGACTGGAAGGCCGTCATGAGGATGATGCTAACCCCTAGCCAGTACATGATCTGGGACAGCGAGTATCGGCTCGAGGCTCAGGCCAGAGCCGCCAGGATGGGAGGCGCGGTAATCGCTGAACAGCTATATGGTTCAGGTGCCTTTGAGTCCATCCAGGCACAGATCGCCTTGCCTCTAGCCACCCTAGAGATGTCGGCCGAAGCCGCCTATAGGGCATACTTCAAGGTCCCGGCGACTGGCAAAACGGCCAAGAATTACACTGCGATCAAGCAGGGAGCCCAGGAGCCCTACATGGACTTCATCAATCGCCTGGAAGAAGCAATCACCAGGCAGATTGATAATGAGCAAGCCCAGCAAGAGCTCATGATTAAGCTAGCCAAGGACAACGCCAACTTGGACTGCCGTAAAATCTTGCAGTCCCTGGGCAATCGCCCTGACATAACCTTAACGGACATGATCCGCGCATGTTCCGACGTTGGCACAGACTCCTACAAGATGGGTCTGCTAGCGGCAGCGGTGCAGGGGGGAAAAAGACCTCATGGCAATGGTAAGACCAAAGGGGCATGCCACTCCTGTGGCAAGGTCGGACACTTCGCTAGGGAGTGCCGATCCAAGGGAGGCGGACAAAAGTCCGGCCGTCCCAAGGCTCCGAACACCCCCTGCCCCAAGTGCAAAAAGGGCTATCATTGGGCCAGGTTTTGTCCGAGTTCGGGAAACCGGAATCCGGGCACGTCTCTGGCCCCGGTCCAAACAGAGGCTTCCTTCACCCAGATCCAGAACTCCCCAGAACTAGACTAGATTCTAGGCACATTCCAGGCACTACGAGGGCACAGGCCAGCCCCAAGGGTAGTACAGGGCTAGAGTTGACTTGCCAGGCGGACGTTACATGCGACCTGCCAGGCACAGTCTATCTGGTCGATTCCCAGTACATGGGTCCCCTGCCCAGAGGCTTTTTAGGTTTAGTTTTGCCCCGTAGTGTGGCTGGCGCACGTGGAATTTTCATAATTCCTGGAGTCGTTGACTCGAATTTTTCAGGCGTTCTCCAGGTCCAACTTTGGACACACCTGCCCCAAACAATCCACAAGGGAGAGACCTTAGCGCAACTGATCATGGTTCCTTGTCACCCGTCAGCAGGCAGCCAGGGAAGGCTCAGTGACAGCGCAAGTGAGGCAGTGCAAGGATACCAGGTTTTAGCGACAGTGGAGACCAACATTGAGTGGAAACAGCGCCCAGTTATTGAGGTATTTCTGAATAAAAGATCATTTTCCGGATTGTTAGATACAGGAGCTGATGTGTCCGTGATAAGCAGGAGTCAGTGGCCGAGAGAGTGGGCCATTGAGCCAGTCTCCGATGTGTGGGGGGTAGGTGGAGTTCGGGAAGCGTTTAGGAGCCGAGAGTGGGTAGAAGTCACAATCCCAAAGGCTGAGGGCACAGCGGTAATTCGGCCGCACATTCTTGACGTGCACGTCAACCTTTGGGGGCGAGACATTCTCGAGCAGTACAGTGCCACCCTTACCTTCGGGTAATGGCGTTGCCACTTAAATGGCTCACTGATACCCCGGTCTGGGTAGAACAATGGCCGGTAGTGGGAGAGAAATTAGTTGCTCTCAAGCATCTAGTGAAAGAACAGCTAGACGCAGGACACATAGAGCAGTCCACGAGTCCCTGGAACTCGCCAATTTTTGTGATTAAAAAGAAGTCGGGGAAGTGGTGACTCCTCCACGATCTCAGAGAGATCAATAAATGTATTCAGCCGATGGGTCCGCTTCAATGCGGCATCCCTAATCCTAATATGATTCCCGAGGGGTGGGAGATTCTAGTCGTAGATCTCAAGGATTGCTTTTATACAATCCCCTTAGACCCCAGGGACCGGGAGAGGTTTGCCTTTACGGTGCCGGTCGTGAACCACAGTGAGCCCACGCTCCGTTACGCGTGGAAATTTTTGCCACAGGGCATGCTCAATTCGCCCACTCTGTGCCAAATTTACGTTCACGACGCACTGGCAAGGTTTCGAAACCTCTACCCACAAGCCATAGTTTGTCACTTTATGGATGATATCTTAGTAGCATTGCCACAGCTTGGCAGCACAGTGTTTTCAGACCTCCAGGCCAGCCTGGGGGACAAAGGCTTACTCATTGCCCCTGAGAAAGTGCAGAGAACCGAGCCCTTCTCATACTTGGGCCATCGGCTTCTCCGCTCTTTTGCAGCACCGGTTTTGCCTCAGATAAATCTACAGGACTCAGTCACCCTCGTAGAGCTACAGCAGATCTTAGGAAACATTAATTGGGCCAGACCGTACTTCCGATTGGATACGGATCTTCTAAAACCGCTCTTCTCGCTGCTAACCTTGGGTAAGCAGCCGGCAGACCGGATCAAAATCTCTCGAGACGCGCGCTTGGTGCTCGAGAAAGTGAACCAAGTTCTCAGCCAGAGGTGGGTGGATAGGATCGCCCAGGGGCCATATGCCCCGATCCTGAATTTGTACATCGTACGGTCAGGATCCATGTTCACTGGGGCGCTAGGCGTAGACTCAGAGAAGGGAGCGAAAATTGTGGAGTGGGTCTACTTGCCTAATACATCTTCACGGAACATCGTTCCGCCCCAGGAGCTGGTTTCCGCGGTGATTTACCGCGGCAGGCTGAGAGCTAGGGACATTTCGGGAAATGATTTGGCCAAAATTGTGGTTCCGTTCACCAAGGAACAAATTCACCAGTTGATGCAGCTAGGTGACTCGCTTCCGATAGCTTTGGAAGGTTTCACTGGGAGTTTAGCATATCACTTGCCCAAAGACCCCAGACTCGTCTCACTTCAGACAGGAACAGTCAGCTTGTTCGAATTGCTCTCGCTGGTCCCGCTTCAGGGGGCCAGAACAGTTTTTTCAGACGGTGGTCGCACCTATGGTGTTCTGACCTGGCAGGAAGGCGAAGCTTGGCACACGCTGTTAACTCTTCCGCAGAAGTCCGCTCAGCGGGCAGAGTTGGCAGCCGTGAACCTTGCCTTGCGCACCTTCGCCAAAGAACGGTTAAATATCATTACTGACAGTTTGTATGTAAGGAATTTGCTTCACAGTCTACCGGGAGCTTACATTACCCCCGCGATAGACAAAAATTTGCTTAGTCTGTTTCTCACTGCTCAATTTCATTTGCGAAACCGCACGGAGCCGCTCTATATTGCCCACATTCGAAGTCACCAAGACCTGCCAGGTCCGATTTCCGCGGGCAATAGCAGAGCGGACGCGGCCGCAAAGGAAATTCAGCAACGTTCAGTTTTGGGAGTTTTTACTACTCCAATTCAGAGTCATGCTTTCTTCCATCAAAATGCCAAGGCACTTGCCCGACAGTTCAATCTACCGCTTTCCCAGGCCCAAGGCATAGTTCGCTCTTGCCAGCATTGTGCGGGGGCACCGGGGGGGCCCTCGTGGGGGGTCAACCCACGAGGGACAGAGGCCAATCAGGTGTGGCAGATGGACGTCACGCATGTGCCGCAGTTTGGCAGATGGCAGTACATGCACGTCTGCATTGATACCTTTTCCCAGTTCGTTTGGGCCACGGCGCAGAAAGGGGAAACTGCGACCCACGTGGAGCAGCACCTCCTCTCCTGCATAGCTGCCATGGGCAAACCACGGCACGTGAAAACGGACAACGCGCCATCCTACAGCTCTAGGCAGCTGGCCGCCTTCATGGCCACATGGGACATCAAGCATACATTTGGGATTCCCTACAATCCGCAAGGGCAAGCGATTGTAGAGCGGGTCAACCGGACGCTAAAGTCCTACATTGACAAACAAACAGAAAGGGGGGAGCCACCAGCCCTCCCCAAGTCACAGGGAGAAGCACAGATGTGTCTTAACAAGGTATTGTTCACTTACAATCACCTTAATGTTTTTTCGGATTGCACGCCGCAGGAGAGGCATTTCCGCCGTTCGGAGCCTCTCCCGCGACCTATGGTCCGGTACCGAGTGCCACCGGACCCTTCTTGGAGAGGCCCGGTGCCGCTCATAACGTGGGGAAGAGGGTATGCTGCAGTTATGTCTCCTACAGGTGTCGTTTGGATTCCAGCTCGGTGTGTCAAGCCTCATTTGGAACCGCATGGCGTGGACCCAGGTCGACCCGAGTCCGATCCCGGAGATGGAGGACCTCACGCTGACCCAGCGGATCCGCCGGAGGAAGCGGCCACCGATGCCCAAGATCACCTGGGGGATGGTCAAAGCTCTTTGCCGTGACGCCCAGGACACCGTCCAGCGCGAGGAGAAGGAGCTGACACCAGAGACACTCATCTCATTGTATGCATATGTCACCCTACCTCCTGGGTGGTTTTTCACCTGTAACCAGTTCACATGGAACTACATCCCTGCGAATTTGTCGGACTCGATGTGTTGTATCAGTCGTCTGACACTGTTACTTCCTACCAAGGACATGATTGCCCCAAGCACTGTTGACGCAAATGTATCAAATGCTCATGTTTCCCCACTCATACGGCACACACGCACAACCCAGTTAGACAGCTCCTGTGACAGCAGCTTCAGAGTGTTAAGTCCCGCTGAGTATGTATCACTGGCGGTCAGCCTAATCGGCGTGCCAGGCTTGGCCGTCGGTAATGCACGGAGGATCGGCCGCTTAGCTTGCGGTTTGGCTAAAGCCATTAACCATACCTCCACAGCGATAGCGCTCCTTAATCAGGAACAGGCAGAACTTCGCCATGCCGTCCTTGATAATCGAGCGGCTATCGACTACCTCCTCTTGCTACATCACCTGGGTTGCGAGTCTTTTCATGGAATGTGCTGTTTTAACCTTACTGATAATTCCCGCAAGATCCAAAACCAGCTCACGGATCTCCACACCATAGTTGCAGGCATCACAGAGGGCTCTGCATGGGGGGCTTGGTGGAGTTCTCTGTGGAATTGGATGTGGTCATGGATTCCCTGGGGGTGGTTGCAAACGGTACTCAAAATAGTCGTCGGGATTGTCATTATAGGCATTATGATATGTTGCCTGGCTCAATGCATTCCCTCACTGATCGCCCAGTGCCGCCCCAGAGAGAAACCCCGTGACGTCATCCCTGCTCAGCAGCTGATGCCGATCTTGCGTAAGGTCGCCGCTCAGGTCCTTAAATAGAAAATTAAAAGGGGAGATGCGGATTCCCCATGCCCCATAGGGCATGGAACGGCCCGCCTGAAACCACTGCAGTGAGAGACGCTCCTTGCTTGTGGGTTCTGCGGCCGCCAAATCAAGGGGGGTGAATAAAAGATTGGGTTTGATTCACCCAATTACCGTGACCTGACCCGCGACGCTGCCAAGTAAGCAGATAGCTAACTCCTGTGTAACATTAAGTGTAATAAACTCATCTCCCGGTTTGGGAAATCCCTGGCGCAAATAAGCCATGTTTGTCCCTGTCTAATCCCCAACACAATGGTCATTCTTTCCCCGTGTTTGCCCGAGTTAATTAACTTCCCCTTTGAAGGTTTCCCCATTAACCTGAACCAACGTATGAGGTAATGCGCTGTTAGATGACAGTTTGCCACCGTTGCGTTTTCTTCCCTATAAATGATATTGCCTTTTGCCATTAAAGTACTGATCTGATCCTGTTTCCTTGCCTCGTGTCGTTACTTGATCAGTCTTCCTCCGGGCGCTCCGGCCCTCTGTGGCCCCGATTCCTTCATTCTTGTATGTTTTCTCCCCTAAAATCAGGGTTGTTTGACATGTTTTTGTAATGTATTTAGCCTTTAGACAATGATTTCTTAAAATTCTGTCAGTTTTCTGTCGGTTTCCTTGACTTTGCCCTGAAGTCTGTGCTCTTACAGCACAATGTATCTCTATGGAAATGACGTTGTACGAGGCATTGTGGCAAGGATTTGGACGTTGTATGAGGCATCGCGGCTAGGATTTTGCATGCCTCATACAAAGTCCAAATCCGAATAAAGTCCAAATTTGTGGAACCAAGTTTGGACATTATATGAGGTATCACTGTATCTGAAAGCTCCTGTGTTTATTTGTCATTCAGTGCATTGCTTAAAATGTCCTAATAATAATTGCATTCCTAGTTTGCCTAGGGAAAACAGACAACTCAGTTATACACCTGTTTGAGCAGAAGAAAGCCCTGCAAAGCACAAATATGATTGTCTGTCTGTCTATTGCTGAAATTCAGTAGTAAGTCACAAGTACAGTAGACCTATTGAATCAGTGGGCTGTTCCCAGCCTGTGAGAACCAGTTAATGTAGAGGATGGAACATCAGGTTCAAGAAATTTGGATTCAGATTCTCCCTATGCCCTGGACATGCACCAGGGGGTGGGTGGGTGGCACCATTGAAACCACCCCTTAAATATCTCACATAAATCTGAAACCCTATCAGGGTCACCATAACGTGGAATCAATCTGATATTGATTTATCTGTCTATTTTGATTCATTAGAATCTTTATACCTGCAAGGATCTAGGCTAGTGGAAACTTGCAGAATATATTTTGTAATTTCTGCCAACTAAGTTCTCCTGCCAACCTAGCAGTTCAAAAGCAAGAAATTGCAAGTAGATAAATAGACACCACTTTGACATTCTGTGCTCTCTGGCATCTAGTCATGCCTGCCACATAACCACAGAAATATCTGCAGATACAGACAGCACTGTTTCTTTAGATGTAAATAGAGATGAGCACCACCCCCTAGAGTTGGATATGACTGGCTTTCAAGCAATGAAGACCTAAGTTCAGGACGCACCCTCTAGTTGGTCCCAAAGTGTCTGCTAGTGGGGTCACCAGTGGCATTAAGGCAATAAAGACCTCACATGGTTTCGAGTTCAGAGAATTAGGAAGCAGACGAGTGAAGTAGTAAAATTCAGCTCTTTATGAGTGGGGTTTGAACACAGTTTTTATGGGGCAAAACTCAGACTTATATACACTATAAACAGTAACAGTAACAATAATACAACAAGCCCATTGGCTAACAGAGTGTGCACATTTTCAATCCACTTATTTGTATAAGAATAGACACATGAGAAAAGATACATTCCACTCCTGTCAGAAAACACAGTTAACATAAAGAACATTCTTCCCCCTAGGTAAAAACAAAATCCTTTAACCAGGATGGCAGTCTAGTTTCCCTTCTGGGTCGGACGCTTGGCTGAGCTGGCTCAGGGGCTCGTAGGATGGGCGACCCGACTGGAGTGAGGGATTGACTAGAGGGGGAGGATTGTAAACCCGAATTAAAGCCCCGTTTGTCAGATGGAGGAGCAGGGGATCACTCAAAACCAAAATCTAATTCTGTGGATGAATAAGACAAGTCAGGGTCCCTCCTGTGTGTATTATGAGTGGAGGGCGACTCCAAACAAAATTGGTGATCATCAATAAAGGAATCCAGAGTGCTAGGCTGGGACAGTGTAGGGGTACACCTGGCCAGAATAGGGGAGTATTCGAGAAATTCCCCTTGAAATCAGTTCTTAGAAGACACTTCTGGGTCAATGTTGGCTGGCTGCTTATTACCTGTGCCCCCTGGGTTTAAATGGGTAGGGGCCAAGCCTAGCATTAAGTGTCTGTATTCATCTTGTGGGTCCAGTATTCTGGGTCTCAATTGATCCACGTGCCTCCTCCAGATCAGACCAGTGGCTGTTTCGATTCTGTAAGTAACAGGACCAGTCTGATCGATCACAAACCCGGGCACCCATGTAGGACCACCAGCTGCATAATTGCAGCAATGTACAGGGTCTTAGGACAAGAAACCTTTCTGGTGTTGGATTGCTATATTTGTGCCTTTGTCCTCTACCCTAGAGGGATCCAATCTGTCCAGCAAGGATGACAATTTCCTTCGCTGGAGCAATTCAGCAGGGGACAGCCCTGAGGCAAGGGGGGTGAGCCTATATGTGAAAAGAAACTGGCATAACTGGAGCTCCAAATCCCCTTCACCCATACGCCAAAGCACGTCTTTAGTTGTGCGCACCTGCTGCTCTACCTGGCCATTGGTGGCTGGGTGGAATGGGGCAGCAGTGATGTGCCTAATTGCATTCCTTTCCATGAAGGATTGGAATTCTACAGATGTGAACGTGGAAGCGTTGTCGGACACCAGCACATCTGTCAGTCCAAATGCGGCAAACAGCCTTCTTAGGTGCATTATCGTGGTGGCTGCAGTGGTATTAGGCACCCTAATCACTTCCAGCCACTTAGAGAATGAATCCACAACCAACAAAAATAGGCCACCCCTAAATGGACCTGCAAAATCTATGTGCAACCTGGACCACAGACCCCGAGCAGAATCCCATTCCCGAGAGGGAAGGTGGGATTGCTCTGGGCGAGAGGATTGACAACTGGCACAAGTGCTGACCATTTGTTCTATGTCTTGGTCTAGTTGAGGCCACCAAAAGTAGCTATGGGCAAAGGCTTTAGAACGGACAATTCCTGGGTGACTTGTGTGACGTAGATATAAAACCTTTTTCCTGAGAGTGACAGGAATGACCACCCACTGGCCCAATAGAAGGCAACCTCGTTCCACTGACAGTTCCAAACGCTTGCAGTAGAATGTTCTGAATTCCTCGGCTAGAGACAGGCCAGCCTTTTTGTACCCAAGACATTACTTTAGTCAATGTTACATCCTTGGCCATAGCCTTGGCTATATCTGAGGGGACGACTGGGGGTGAGTCGAAAGCCTCAATCATAAGGACCTGGTGGTCACTTTCGATCTCGCAATCGGCTTCCCCAACCCCTGTCAGTGGAGAATGTGACAGGGCATCAGCATGGCTGCTGTTCTTGCCGGGCCTGTGCACCAAAGTAAAATTGTACACATTTAGGAAAATTGCCCAATGCAACATCCTTGGGTACAGAATTTGAGGCATGGGCATCCCATTCACAAAGATTCCAAGGAGGGGCTTGTGGTCAGTTACGATAGTAAAAGGTCTTCTGTAAAGGTAATTGTGGAATTTCTTAGTGCCTGTCACGATTGCCAACGCCTCTCTGTCTGTCTGAGCGTAATTTTTCTCAGGCTTTGAGAGTGAATGGGAATAGAATGCTACGGGGGCTTCTCTCCCGTCATTTAGTACATGGCATAACACAGCTCCCACCTCCACAGGGGATGCATCACACACAAGTACAACTTCCTTGTTAGGATCAAAATGAGTTAATACAGCATCCGAAGATAGCAGCCTTTTAAGTTCTAGGAACACTTTCTCCTGGCAATGGCCCCAGTGCCAAACAGTATTGATGTAATGGTTCGGCAACTGAGGCTTTGTGATAGAAGTTTAACAATCCTAGAAATGATTGCAATTCGGCTTTACATTTTGGCCTGGGTGCATTTCGCATGGCTGCCACCTTGGAGGGGCACTTCCTGCGGTCATGCCTGGCTCCACAGCCATCACACTTGCAAAGCAATTTCTTCTCCCGATCGTCACGGGGCGGCAGCAATGCGCAGAGTGGCGGCATAGTCTGCAATGGGCTCCCCAGGTCGCAGCTCCCTTCTGTGGAAGGCCACCCTGGCTGGGAAGATTGAGACCTCTGGCTGCAGGTGTTTCCTCAGTGCGGACATGATTTCTTCAAGCGGCACCACATCCCTTGGGAGAATGAGGTGGGTTGCCAGCTCAAGCATCTCAGAACCGCACTGTGTGATTGAAACAGGAGTGCTTCTAGTCTTCGTCGGTGATCTTCTGCGAGGCCATTGCGTGGTGGAATCTGTGTTCGTATGTTGCCCATTTCTCTGGATGCACTGGGTCAAATGGGCCGATGTTGCTGCCGTGTGGGGTCACCATCCCACCTTTGTCACCAGTTTCAAGTTCAGGGAATGAAGAAGTAGACAAGTGAATTAGTGAAAATCAGCTCTTTATGAGTGGGGTTTGAACACAGTTTGGATGGAGCAAAACTCGGACTTATATACACTATAAACAGTAACAGCGTTCCGTGCACTCCGGTGTCTAGTCATGCCTGCCACATGACCACGGAAACGTCTGCAGAAGCAGACAGCGCTGGCTCTTCGGCTTAGAAACAGAGATGAGCACTGCACCCTAGAGTCGGATACGACTGGCTTTCGAGCAAGGGAAACCTTTACCTTTAAACAGTAACAGTAACAATAATACAACGAGCCCATTGGCTAACAGAGTGTGCACATTTTCAATCCACTTATTTGCATAAGAATAGATACATGAGAAAAGATACATTCTGCTCCTGTCAGAAAACACAGTTAACATACAAAACACATGGTAAGAAATGTAGAATGTTATTAAATCGTGTGTGCCATTAAGACAACTCAGACTTATGGTGACCTTTTCCAGAATGTTCTATGTAAAGAGAACTCAGAAGTGGTTTTACCATTCCCTTCTTCTGGGGGCATCCTGGGACTGTGCAGCTTGCCCAAGGCTATACAGTCTCTCTTCTGGGACGTACAGTGGAGAATACCCCTTCATGTTGCATGATCCTCCTTCAGCTTTAGTGATCACAAAATGGATAAAACATGGGTTCCCAACCTTTTTGGGCCATTGGCCAGTCACATGGTTGAGCAGGCCAGTTGCACGATTCCTCGTACCTGGAAGTGGAAGTAATACACGCCCACTCATTTGCAGAACACAGCCATACATGCACAACAGCTGTCATAAAGACATTTATGACAGCCACAGGTCAGTGTTTTGTGCATGCATGAGTGCATTTTACTCCTGCTTCCGGGAGCGGCGCAGGCATACCTGTCAAGTATCCCATTTTCCCTGGGGAAACCCCTTATTTTTACCCCTCTTCCCGCCCCCTCCCATTTTATTAATTTTCCCAGAATATCCCTTTTTTAAAAAAATCCTGACCGGAGCCCTCACAGACGAAGCTCTAGTATGTTTTTCCTGCCACCAGAGGCTGCTGTGTGGCAGGCTTTTCGCTTGTGAAAGGAGAGAGAGAAGGTGGTGGGAGGGGCCTTCTGTAGTTTCCCTTCCTGGCCACATGGTCATCATGGAGGCTTCGCTTCATTTTTGCTGCTGAGCTGGTCGGAGCCACCATGGGACGCACGGGAGGTCTACTCTAGGTGAGCGATATTACATATATGCAGGGGCAAATCAACTCTTGGTTTCTCACTCTCATGGTTTATTGAGCTGTTTCTGCCCTGCCTCCTGGCTGGAGGATTTTGTTGCTTGATCACTATATGAGAGGGGGGGTTTCGTTTCTGTTCTAGACTTAACTTGGGAGGGGTGGGGTGGGGTGGTGGGGTGGGGGATGGTGCTTGATCACTATATGAGAGGTAAAAGGTAAAGGTTTCCCTTGCTCGAAAGCCAGTCATATCCGACTCTAGGGTGCAGTGCTAATCTCTGTTTCAAAGCCAAAGAGCCAGCGCTGTCTGCTTCTGCAGACATTTCTGTGGTTATGTGGCAGGCATGACTAGACACCAGAGCGCATGGAACGCTGTTGCCTTCCCACCAAAGTGGTCCCTATTTATCTACTTGCAATTTCTTGCTTTCGAACTGCTAGGATGGCAGGAGCTGGGACAAAGACAGGAGCTCATTCCATTCTGCAGTTCTCGGGAATCGAACTGCTGATCTTCTGCCTCCCAGTCAGCATCTTAGTCACTTAAGTTACTGAGTAAAAAAGAAAGAAAACAAAACAAAAGTCCCCCAAGAAAATGGGGAAAGGGTTCTTTGGCCAACATTGCATCTACAATACCATCTAGCCATCTTATTTTTGGCCACCCCCTTCTTTTGTCCTCCACCTTTCCCAGCATCAAGGCCTTCTCAAGTGAATCTTCTCTTCTCATTTGATGTCCAAACTACTTTAGTATCATCTTTACTATTTGATTAATGAGCAGTCATGGTTGATTTCTTCTAGGATCGACCTATTTCTAACACCACATTTCAACGGCATCTATTTTTCTGCGCTCAGCTTTCCTAATGGTCCAGCTCTCACACCCATACATTACCACCGGGAATACCATTGCTTTGACTATGCAGTTTTTTGTTTGCAAGGTGATGCCTCTACTTTTAACTATGTTCCCCATAGCTTGTTTCCCAAGCATCAGTCACCTTTTTATTTCACAGCTGCAATCACCATCTGCAGAGATCTTTGATCCTAAGAAAGTAAAATCTGCCAGTCGTATCCAACTCTAGCGTGCAGTGCTCATCTCCATTTACAGCCAAAGAGCCAGTGCTGCCTGTGTTTACAGACATTTTCATGGCCATGTGGCAGGCATGACTAGAGCCCAGCAAGTAACATGGCTATATTTGGCCACGCCCACAGATTTGGCCACACCCACAGAGGAGTGTGCCCAAAATTTCCCTTATTTTCAAATCCAAAACGTGACAGGTATGGGCGCAGGTGGCATGGGCCGGATGAATTGGCATTGGGAGCCAGATCCGGCTGATAGGCTGTAGTTTGGGAACCCCTGGGCTAAAGAAAGGAGCAAAGATAAAATGGGGAGAAGAGCCATGCAGTCTGCTGTGAGCTCACTGGAGGAAATGTGGGATATAAATGTAACAATTGGATACATACATAAAAAGCATGACTACCAAGTTTCTGGAATAGAGTATATAAGCCCTTTACTGAATAATTGTTTTATTGTCAACACAAAAATAACACCTATTTCTCCTGCCTTTGAAATTCCAGAGATGCTTCCTTTAAGCAGAAATTTTCAAAATCCAGCTTTGTAATATATTTGAGACAAACATCCGGTTCATGTTCCATTTCTGATGTCTATTACTCTGGAATCCTGTTAGAAGGAGGAATCCGCATGTTACCTGCACAGTGTGAAAACCACTGTCATGTTTCTGCACTCATTACACTTTTTAGAATGACTATATGGGTCTTAGACCATTGATATGCTTCCTCATCAAGCCACAACATCTGTAGAAATAATTTGATCCTGAGAATACAGAAACTTGCATTGCTCAGAGCAAGTATGCACATGTGTCTGTCTACATGATTGTTTAGAACAGTAACCTCTATGCTTAACTGAAAAGCAACCCAAGCCTTCGAAGCAAGTAAGCAAGCAAAAAACCTCAAAAGAAACTGAACCAAACAAATGGGCGGCATATAAATATGAATAAAAAATAAAAATAAATAAAACAAAAAATATTTTAAGCCTCTGATTCATAACCTCAAGAAAGAAATACTCCTTGCAGGGTCTCCACTCCACAGCATAGTTGCCATCAGATAAGAATGGATAAATGAGGACTTATATTGAAGTCACTGTCACCCACAACTTTGGGATGGGGGCAGTCAAAAATACAGGGATGGGTGTGTGGGACTGGAGCAGATGACAGGGCATGAAAGAGTTACTTTTCTAAAAAAACGTAGCATGACTTTTCCAAGCTCAGAAATACCTTGTTACTCTTATCAAGCAGCCTCCCTAACTGTAAAATTGTTTATGGATCAATGCTCTTAGGACTATTTTATTTCACACTAGCAGGTTAAGGATAATATCTCTCCCTTACAATATTATGGAGAAATTTTGTTTTATTTGATTTATGGGCAAGATCTTTCTGATCTATCTTCTTAATTCTACTGAGGAATAAAGTAGAATAAAGAAACAAATTTGGAAGCAAAGGACAAAGGACTTGACATGCTGAGCTTTGAAAAGTCCCACTCTGAATCCTCATGCATTCATCTGGGCTCACAGATCTTTATTAAGGGACCTACCTTTTTCCCCCAACAAGATCCTCAGCAGCCACATGATAGGTAAGCAGAGAACAAGCTCCATCCTACTTACCAATATTGAATTTGACCAGTAAAGATGGTTGACCAGTCTGGCCAGGTTATCCTGCTATGGTAATAGAGTAGACAATGCTGCTAGTGACTCAACGTCGAGTGTCAGGTGGTGGCAACTAACCTGACCACCCTGAGGATAAACTGCCGTGGGGGGGGGGGGCGATGTCCACAGGGAAGGGTGATGGTCCCCAAGTGGATTAAATCCCACTTGAATCCATCTTGATGGAGGGCAGCAGCTTCATCCATACTGGCCTGGGGCTGAGGAGGACTTTGTGTGCTAAATGGGCTCAGGACCAGAAAGTGACTCATGGAACTTCAAAGGGACCTTCAGGATTTTTAAGGGCAGAAATCAGGAAATGTTTAATTTCTGAGAAACTCCTATGGCTGTTGAACGTCATCATTGCACAGTGTAAATCCTGCTACTGGATATTAGGTACTATGTCAACATTGTAAGATGGAGTTGATAACAAACCCTTACTACAATACTAAATTAATAAATTCCAACACAAGAAATAGTAATTTTATTTTTTAACAAAGAAATGTGAAATGCAACATTTTAAAATGCAAATATTGTTAAATTTATCTACTATTGGTTGATTTATTTCTCCTTTTACTGCATAGGCTTGCTTTATTAATTTTTCACTGTAGCTGAGTTTTGCAAAATTCAGAAGGCACAGAATTTAAAGTTTGCTGTATCTATCTGTTTCCTGTCAATCTCTCTGTCATCACTGTCTACCAGTAGTATTACAATGAGTTTAGTGATTATCACCCTTCATTTGTGAATGTTGGCAATCCCAGTCATAACAATTCAAGATCTAATGTTTCAGATCTCTGAAAAATTAAGAGATCTTGTCGGTGAATGCAGTGAATTTTAGCATCCTGCCTAAACACAATATTCTTTCTTCATTCCACCAAAAGTGCAGAAACAAAAAAATTGATATTCACCAGTTTTGGTTAATCACTGCAAGAAATATATGACATGTTGAAAAATGATCTAACCCATGTTTCAACTTGAAATTTCAAAACAGATTTGTTTTTGTTTTTTTAAAATAGCAAAATCAATTATCTTAGTGTTTACTAACAAAATGTATTAAAAAGCAATAGATCAGCCCAACATTGTGATATTACCGTTTTTAAACAATGAAAAGCTGTCTATGCTTTGGATAGAAAATTACAATGTAGTTTGTGTGATGAAGGCAACGGTATAATTAAAACAGTCGAGCTGCAATTTCTGATGCCAAGAGAAAATATAATGAAGTTGCCGGAGAGATCTGGGCTTCAACAGAAGTTGCTTAAAAAAACCCACACACACACAACCAACTATATGCAATATTTCAATTAATTATAGAATCCTTGCTGCTGAAAAGTTAAAGATACATTCAACCATTTTATTTTTTCCTTTTCCTTTTTTGTGTGCTAAACATGAGCTTCATTGAGCTCCTTTTCTCAGACCTAGCATATTGATTTCTTGTTCTGAAGTGAGCTGTTCAAGCTCCATTTAAGATTTTCATCTTGCATGTAGCCCTGAGCACATCAGAGCACCATAAATTAGTTAAATTGCACGTTTATCACAAATGTTATTTTAAGATACTGTGTAAATGTGATGGCTGGAAGATATACAGTATACAGTAACAAGCCACGACTTGGGTGGGGTTAGAGCAGGGTCACCTTTATCCACTTTTGATTTAAAGCTCATCTCTGTTACCATGCCTTCACTCATCCTGGTTTCAATATACCACTTATTTTCTCTGTGTACATGTGTAGAAGAAATTGGAGTACAGTATTTCCATTTTGTTTTCTTTTGAGCTTGTGCATTTGTGGAAACCAGGAGAAAACCTGCAAAATGAACAAACAGTTGAAAGAGATACAAACAGTCCCAAAATAGTCCTCTTTATGGGAAATATGTGCCCATTTCTGTTTTCCCACTGCCATTCTAAGGCAGGTTGGCTATATGAAATAGCTGGTAGGACAGATGAGGGGCGCTCAGTCCGTTAAGCAGCACTCAGGTCTTGAAATGTTGACTTGCCGACCTTCCGGTCATCACATTCAGTGTCTTAACCACTAAGCATCTGCAGTCCCCACAGCTAGAGTAGTACTATTGAATTGAGGGAATTGCCTATGTGTTGACTTGCTATTCTACAGTTGATACAATGGGGCTACTCCATTGTAGGTGTCACCAACAAGACATTGCTTGCAGGTTTTCTGAAACACCTTGTATTTAAGAGATAACTGTCATCATAGATGACAGAGGAGGAATTTGTGCTTATGCTTGAAATCCATGTGCTGCTATGGAACTGTTTTATACTGAAACCAAGCATTGGACCAATTGACTCTCATTTCATTTTGTCTATTTTGGCTGGCAGTATCTTTCCAAGTTTTTAGGCATAACTGGAAGATGGAAGAAAAATAAACACAAAGTTTGGGATTACATTTTGCTGGTTAAAGGATACTGGGTTTTGTAATCTAAAAGAGTACCTTTTCCATCTAATAGGTGTGTATGCTGTGGGAGAAGATACATACAACAATTCAGCACCAGGATCATAAAGGAAGCAAGGAAAAAGCATTGGGCACATCTTTCTTATAACTTACCATAAAATAACAATTCATTCACCCATATGGATTTTAGATGAGGAATTTGAGCTTTAGTTTCAGAATTGGAAGGATTACTGTCAGATCTGTAATTATTAATATCAGTTAAAAGTTAAGGTGACAGAAAATAAAACAGAATGTTTGAAATACGTTGTGCTGTTTTACACTTATGATCTGGCCCAGATGTATTTAAATGGAAAGAGAATACAAAGCCACAAAAACTAGACTTTATAAATATAGAATGTACATGGTGAAGAACCAATTTGTTGAGAATGTCATAGATATGATCTATACCAACTGGCAAATGGACTGCCTTTCATTCTATATCAGATAGCTGAAGAAGGCAACTGACATGCCACAGTTTTGCCACGGAGCATGTATTTGGGAAATGGAAAAATAAAGAGTGAAATCCATTTGTTAGCTTCCCATTATTTCTGGGAAATGAGAAAGTAAACAGTAGAATGCATTTCTTAGATCTTCTCAACCTTTTGGCTAAGATCAAGTGTGTAGTATTATAAAATATGCACTGAAATCAGTGGGACTATGGTAATAGAGTAGACTGTACAGTCATGACTCAACAACGAGTGTTGGGCATGTGGTAAATAAGCTGAGTTCCTAAAGGGGCTAATGGCTACAGGCGGATGAGCCCCTTTAGGTGGGGTGATGGTCCCCCTCAGTGGAAGAAATGCCACTGAAACCATCATATTGGGCCAAATGACAAAATGAGTGGGGGTGATTCTGATTCCCAATGATCATGGAGGCAGAAGAGGCCATGCCAAGTGGACTGGCTGTGAAGGTGCACCTTGTCAATATCCTCAATGCTGCCGCAGTCCATTGCAGTCCTGGTGTTAAATCCTGCATGTCTCATTACATACATGCCACAGGAGACAGCTCCATGATCACAGTGTGTGGGTCACTTCATGGCAAGCTGGAATCCACCTTAAACAAATGCACACCAATGGCATTTTTCCTGAAAATGATTTTCAGAGGGGGAAATGTATCCTCAGATATGAGTAGCAGCTGCTGCCACCATTCTGCTGGGGCTAATGATTGGATTTAATCCCAATAATTATTTTAAGAAACTGTAAGTGTAATAATGGAGACTATGGTGGGGACTGTGGTGGCTCAAGTGGTTAAGATGATGAACTCACTGACTGGAAGGTCAGAGTTTGAGTCCCGGGTATTGAATGACAGAATGAGCTCCTGTCTCTGTACCAGTTCCTGCCAACCTAGCAGTTCGAAAGCAAGAAATTGCAAGTAGATAAATAGGGACCACTTTGGTGGGAAGGTAAACAGCATTCCGTGCACTCCGGTGTTGAGGCATGCCTGCCACATGTCCATGAAAACATTGGCAGATGCAGGCAGCGCTGGCTCTTTGACTATAAACAGAGATGAGCACTGAACCCTAGAGTTGGATATGACTAGCTTTCGAGCAAAGGCGACCTTTACTTTTACATAAGTGTAATAGTAACCAAGTTCTAGAGGATTCCTGGAACTGAAATAATATCTCAGTAATTCTGGAAGCAACCAAACTTTTCAGCAGTGTATAAACTCAGGGGATGTTACAATGGAAAGCATTTTTGGACTTGGTGGAGTGATATCTTTAAACATCTAGGTCTTCAAAGGGAGAAGAATAATATTCCCTAGTTGACAGACTCAATTATTGAGGAAATGTCACTCTTATGATTCAGTTCTGAGGCATGATCAGGTTGGATGGCACCATAAAGACCATACAGTTTGGCTCCTGGTGAAGTCTTCTAGAAATTATGACACAATAATTTTATCCCTTTTCCATTAGTGTTTTTTTTTTCTCCATCCAGTTAGTCATCATTTTAGAAATTCTCAAGTTTCAGGATCTCTCTAGAACATAAATTGGAGACTTAATGATGTACGATACTGACATAATGTGTTTGCTTTGTGTGTCTGTCTTGGTAGTCCAAGGCCTGCCTTTCTATAGCAAAGCTGTAGTTCCTCCATGCTAATGAAGATTAAAATGGTAGTTTCTGTGGTTTTGCTAGATTGATATGCTCATGCCAGTAAAAGTTTGTCATTAGCATATAAATGTCTCTGTTTGTTTGTCTGTGTGCTCATTCATTCTTGCATCCGCCTTTGCTATCAATTTATGTGCAAAAGTGGAAGCATTTTGAAATCATAAAGTTACGGTAATAAGTCTTGGGATTTTTCTTCTTGACAATCGAAAGGAGATGGAAAGAGTTCTTTGAGCCACAAAGCAACCTTCCAGGGCAATCCTGCATCTCAGAACACTAATAATACATTTAAAAGAGGTGATGTGTAACAGTATCTGATTGGGTTTGAATGTACGGCTTCACAAACGATCTATTTGCTTTGCCACAAACGTTGCTTATAAACTGTCTTCTTTATAGTCAATCTTCCTGGAAGTTTAAAGAGTAGAGATAATCTCCATTTTATTCTGTCTTTTTCTGGGGTATTTTTCTTTCTTTGTAAAATGCAGCCTTTGAATATTTGCTCCCCTGCTCTTTAAATGCTAAAGTTCACTAAAACTCTGGTGATTTATGTATAGATTTGGACTGCCAACACCTGGCAGATGAAGAAGCCTACACCGGCTTCAGTCATAAACATTGAGCATACAATTTAATTTTAATGTGCTCGTTAGTCGTAGCACATTTCAGATATAATTGTGAACGCAACACAAAGTTATAGCAAAAAAGACAATTTTAATGCAGCTGTAGAAAAAAAGGTTATATGAAGAGTCATATAATGCTGCCACATTGTCAACAACAGAACAGGGTCACATGGTGGGTCTGTGCTGTTTACATGCCAATATTGTACACATAGATTCTCATATGGTGTCAGCTGTCAGTTACTTCTGCAAATTAACTGCCAAAAATGGAAACGAACAGAATCACTTCGTGTGCTGGTAACCACGGGTTACCTTTCATATGCTTAAAGATAAAACTGCAGTATGAAATCTTGGGAGAATAATTAGGAAGAACAAAACAGAAAGTTACCAACTGAAAAGGAAGGGGGGGTTTGAAGAAAGAAGGCATTCTACGATATGAAATAACAACCAAGAGTGCTTATAAATAAGTAGAAGAGGTTATATCACAGAATGCCTCAAAACTTTTAAGCAAAGTATTACAGTACAAACATTTTAAAGGCTTTCTTATTATCAATGTTTAGGAAATACAGTACAAGTTTTATTGTCTTCAATTCTCCCACCCCCCCAAATAAATTTAATTCTTTGAGCACTGAGTTGATTTTTGAATTTTCTCTTTTGAATTTTTTTTAATAATTCATTTTACTATTAAATACCTTTAAAATTTGTGTTGTGCAAAATAGATATAATGCACGCCAGTCCATGGCTTCTCTTATCAGAATGCTTTTTTTTTACTTTTTAAAAAGGTAGCAAACAACTAATAAATATGTATAATTTAAACGTGAACCTCTATCAATATAGATGTACTGTATAGCAAAACAAAAAAGAACAACCATACTTTGCTTCAAGAATAATGTTTCTGAATACTTTATAAATGCTATCTGTTGTATCTTTCATATAATTTACATTGTTCAGATGTTAAAAGAAAACCTTTTGACCTAGAAAAGAAATATACATTATTTTTATATATTTATATATATATTTATATATTTATAGGTACCACTTTTACTTGAAAGAACATATTAGGTACAAAACCCATCATTGATAAAAATGCTGGAAGAGAAGAAAAGATGGCATTGTCCGTGATCATGTTTTCCTTTAGAGGATTTTGAAATCTATACAATATATACAATTATGTTTCAATGTGAAAATAATATATTTCAGAAATTCAAGATGGGCACCACCCCTACATACATGGAGGTCCATCAATCAAGCCCCCCCCCCCCAAGGCATATCCAAAATGGCAGCATCTTATGGACTTTGATAGGCCTGGTAACTCACATGAACAGGATACCTCCTGAAGAAAGAGAAATAGCTTTTCCCATAGGACAATCATGCATATACCACAGGAAGCCACAATGTGAGTATTATCATTTATGGGCCCATGTGAGCTCTGGGAACCCAATGAAAGCAGGATCAGTTTATGATATTGGAATTAGTGGATGAATGTCTCAGGCACCTGAAATATGGTTCTGGGCATCATGGGTTGATCAGACAGCCAGATGTTTAGGTGACATCAAAACAGCTTACTATTCTATGCAACAGCTGTAAGAAAACCCACGTAGAAGAAACTTGTTTATGTTCTCCATGTGAATTTCCTTCAAAACATGTTGAAGAAGCTGAAGCAGGCAGATACATCGGCTGATATCAATTTTTGTTTATGTCCAGGTAGTTTTTTGAGGGGTAGGGGGTGGGTGAAGTTGAAGACAAAATGTGCAATTTTTACATTGCATTCCATGACACTGCCTGTTGTTCAAGTTCTTTTTTTTAATAAACACATCTGTACAAAATAATTTTCCTCTTCCCTCCAATTGCACATCTATTAGTATCCAACTGCACAACTTTTTTTTTCTGATTGCACATTTTGCCTCTAGCTACACACAACCTCAACTCCCCCAAAGAACTTGTTCATGCCTTTCTTAGAGTTGGCCAGAAGGGGTCTTTTAATAGAGAAACCATATCAGTATATGGAAGAAATTGTATTTTTAAAAAGGAAAAAAAAACAAATCAATGTAAAAGTGCTTCAAAGTACTCAGAGGGCTAAAGATTTACAGGGTGAGAATTGCTGGCACACTTCAGTCACCATGAAAAAAGTGCACCAGAACTTGTTCATAAATGCTTAATTAAACTGTCTTGTTAATGCATGCAGCTTGAGGCATCCGAAGGATGCACAGCAAATAAAACGCCAATTTACACAAAGTTCCAAACACTTACCACTGCGTTTTAACCTTCATATTTTACCAGTAACAACAGCTGATTATGCACCTCTATTAAATACTGTACAGTTATACAAAAGCAAGAGAGAAACAGTTCAAGCCAGAGTGGCACCCCAGAGTTAAAATAAAAATTATGTGCCAAGAACAGATAGCAAGTAGCTCTAAGGCATTTCTGACCATTTTCCTCAGAGCCACATACAGCTGTTGATGTCGTCTCTATTGTGTCCAAAAGTAAATGCTACTGTTTCTCTAATTCACAAACATACAGAAGATGGTCTTCTGGAGATTTCCCATGTGTTTTACTGAGATGGAGCTTAACTGCGTGCTTGCTTGCAAAAGTTCTGTTGCAAAGTTTACACTGGTACGAAGTTCCAATTTCGTCCTCAGGTGAAGGTGTCAAGAGTTTCTCAGAGGGCGACTTTGTTTGTGCTATCTGATTGTTCAGCTGTTCGCTGGACAATTTAGACAAGTCTCGTAGCCTGAAACCTAAGTGTGATTCAAGGTGACTGATGTACGTCGAAGGAGTTCTGATTTGTGAAGCACAGTCATTACAAAAGAACACTGGGTGCCCAGTGTCCAAATTTTTAAGGAACTTTGTCCCCCCTGTCCTTCGAAGCTGATATTTCACATTGGCCAACCAGTGGCTAATGGTAGTCATGGAGAGACCTGTAAACCTGGAAATGTGCATTCTCTCCTGTGGGCTAAGGTCAGACATGATGTATTTCCCCTCTGATGTTTGCCGTAAACTGGCGGCAAACTGGGCCTGCAAAATGAGCAAGTGTTGCGGGTTCCAGTTGGACTGGCGGCCTTTCCTTTTCTGAGCTGGGGTTGTCTCTTCGGGCTCCTCAATTGTTGTCCCATCAATGTCAGATTTCTCAGAGATGCTAGAAGGTGTGGAAGATTTTGACGTGTGACTTTCTGTCAGATTCTTCAGCATATCAGAGATATCCGACAAGGCATTCTCGCGTAGCGGCGAGTTTGACATGAATGACACAACTGCAGATGTCTTTGCCGTTGTCACTGTAGATGAAGAAGATGCCGAAGATGCCGATGTGGATGACAAAAGTGCTGAACCCAAAGAGCAGCTTTTGTCACTCTTGCCTTTCGTCAAATCTATGGGCTGGTCATTGTTGACATGATAAAAATATCGGTCTAAATGGTCTGGCTTTTTGGACTGCAAAGGTGGAGTAGCCACGGCAGCCTTTTCTGCAAGGCTGTTACTCATTTTAAAAAGCATGCTCATGGGATCTAGGGCTGGCAAGGAGGGCTTAGCTGCCTTCCCCAGGTGAATATTCATGACTGACTGTAATGCACTTAATGGATTGACAAATGGTTGCTCTGGAGGATGATCAGTTATGATAGCTGTGCTATTACTCAATGAACTGGAGATTGCCTTGACAAGCTCCTTGCCATTTTCTACTGGTTCTTCTGGTGGACTGTCTTTACTACTCTCCCTTTGAGAAACAGGACTATTTTGTTGGCTCTTCAACACAACATCACTGGAGGTGTCCATCTTGAGGGGCTCACTGATATCGCTGCTGGATGGTGATGGTGTTGCTCTCTTCATGGGTGAAAGCTTCCCACTTTCAGGCTCCTTCATTTTTTCTTCAACTTTGGCCACCTTCTCAGTGACTTTCTTGACCAGTTCTTCCATGGCATGGAAATTTGTTTTGGACACAGGGGATGTTTGACTGCTTGGTGGCGTAACAAGAGGCTGGCTTTTGGTTGGTGATACTATTTCGGTATTTCCAAACACAGGTTTCAAGGGTGTACTTTTGCCTGATGAACCCAGGGACAATTTCATCATATTAGGAAGCTGGTAAGCAGCGTGGATACTGGGGTAGCCACCCCAACTTGGTGTGCCATTCTGGGCTTTATTGATAGCTGATGTGACTGTATTTTCCAAAGACTTTAAAATATCTAGCCCCCCTTTTGGACTCTCCTCCAAGTCATTTTCAGTCAAATAATGATATTTTGAGGAGATATCATATTTTTCTTCATCCTCACTTGATTTTTCTTTGTCTTTCATCTTGTCATCAGCAATCGCTCTGTCCTTATCAACTTCTTTCTTTATTTCCATGTTTAATTTGGGGGAGATGCTAGATGGTGTGTTGGAAGGTGACGTGAATGTTGTTGCTGCGAGAGGCACGGACTGTACTTTTTCATCTAGTAATGCTGTGATGGTTGGCGTGACCGGGGCTTCTACAATAGGCTTCCCTTTCTTCATGGCAGAGTTGGTGACTTTAATGAAATGTCCTGTCACCATCATGTGGGCAGTGAGTTCTTGCAATGTATCATGTGAACTTCCACATTCCATACACTTGAGAATTTGAGATTTTCTTGCTTCGAAATGCCAAGCGTAGCTGGCTCCATTCTGGTGCCCATAGCGATTATTCGGTGTAATATAAGGATTCTTTTGAAGTGCGTCATTGGCATCAGAGATCGTTGCTTTTTGTGTTCCACCAGTAGAGTCTGGAGAACTTGGAAGTTCTAACTCCAGTGACATTTTCTTTCTAGTGACTGGGATAATTTTTGCTGCTACAGGGGTTACGGGTTCCTTCAGAGGCACTTTCTGGTAATGTTTTGTTTTGATCATATGAACACTCAAGTCTTGAAGAGATTCAAATGAATGGCCACAGTACATACATTTTAACACTTTCTGGGCATCTTCTTTGCCTTCCATTTCAAGCAAAGAGCGTTTGCGGGGCTTGGACCATCTTTTAGGGTTATTGTTATCCGTTTCGTGGTTGTCATCCCGATAATGTCCCGTTTCATTCATGTGCACCGTTAATTCGACTAAAGTGTCATAGGCGGCACTGCAGTCTTTACAGCGGAATTTACTGGCTCCAGTAAATATGGAACCATAAAGCTTGCTGCTTTGTCTGTACAACTGAACTGTGCTAAAAAGGCTCGGCTCGGGCAGGATCCTGTTCTGTGAAACCTGCTGTAGAGTTTTGGCCATGGCCGTCTGATGCCAATCAAAGCTGCCACTGCCACAGCTGCTGCTGCTACTGCTGCTGCTACTACTACTTCTGTTGTTTTTCTCAGAAGTCGGCTGGTGGAGATTCAAGTTCAGATTGGACCAGTATGAGTTGGAGAGGAAGTTATTGTAGACAGCTTTCATTTGTTCCAAACTGTCCGGTGCAACTGACTCATCCAGCTGGATTGAGACCTCTTTGCTCTCCTCCTCATTCTTGATGGAGCTATTCTCAAAGTCAGCCATTCGGTCACTCGTTTCACTGATGTGTGACTCACTGTCCATTTCATGGCTTGAAAATTCAGCAGCTGGAGAGTTTAGATAGCTCTGGCAGTTCTTATTAAAGTCTTTTTCTGGACAGGCATATTTCGCGGAAGGTTCTCCATCTGTGGCATTCTCGTCGGGTTCTAGGTCATCTTCCGCCATTGCAGCTGCCTTCAATTCATCAGGAACATAAGCTGGTGTGCCCCAAAAAAGAAGAAAGAAAATGAGGATTAGTAATGGCTGGCCTCAGTTTATATCAGCAGTTGGCATGTTTCTATCAAAGAACTACATTTATTTATTAAAATTAAACAGTTAAAATTTATCATTTCTTCTAAGTAAGTGAAGTTGTATGTGTGTGTGTATGTGGGGGGGGGGGAGGCTGCTCTTCAAACATAATTTGCCACCTTATTCTTCTCAAGGGGCAACAGCTTGAAATTAAAACTAAATTTGAAATTAATGAAGCACATTCTGGAGGTGGCATTCTTTTCTAAAGTAATAAATTACTTGTATCAACCTCAGAGACAGCAGTTCCTGTCTGTCAATTAATATGTCTTATGCTTCTCCTACCCCTAATGTATTTCTTAACAGACAGATTCACAATTTAAATTAAGCCAGATTTTCTTTTACTCATTACATTTTGGAGAACTAGTCTTTAATAAAATGCAAAAAAGAAAATCAATAAAAAACATCCACAAACCAACAACAAGGAAATACCTACTCAATTAAAGGAAAATTAAAACCTTCTATTTGCATATTGGGGCTACTCAGAAAGGTGAGAATTACTCTGAGCAGCAGTTTTATCTCAAAAGTTGGGTTTATAAGCAAGGATGCTTATGATTATCCCACTCCACCCCAAATCTAACAACACAATCATAGACTCCCTGGGAAACCATTCCATGGGCAACATTATAGTTCTCCTTTCTCACCCCCATCCCTAAAATATCTTCTGTGTCATGTTGGTAGCAAAGAGCTTACTTGTCACATGAACTAATTTTGGTAAGCCGGGCTAAAAAGCTCAGTTGCAGAGCCAGAGATTGGTGAGTTCAATTCCATGCGAATCCTTTCAGTATAAAAGTCACCTGTGTAGCCCTGAGCAAACTGCCCAGTCCCAGGGTGTGCTCAGAAAAAGAGCATAATAATCCCATTTTGAGTAGAGTTGAACCTCGCATAACGACTAAACCCGGTTCCATGAAGTTGGTCGCTATGCGATTTTTAGCGTTATGCGATTCAAATGGTGATACCTCGGATAAGGACAAAAAATGGTCATTATCCAAGGTTCCTATACCAATACCTCAGATAATGACCATTTTTACTGGTTTTAGCATTATGCAAAGTATCGCCATAGCATAAAAACCATGTCATTATGCAAATAAATCATTATGCAATGCAGTTGTTATGCGAGGTATTACTATATTCTGTACCTATAAAAAACCCTGGAATTGATTTGAAGTCATGTTTTTATTTATTTATTTTGGTTACTGCTACATTTTAAAAGAGAAACCCATAAGAGATAGAAAGAGGACTAGTCTTTAATAAAACACAAAAAACATCATTTTTTTTAAAAAGTCCACAAACCAACAATAAGGAAATAACAACAAGGAGCAACTACGAAGGAGGAATACAAGCAAATCATCAATGTTTGCATTGAGAAGGCAAGAAAGCCTAAAGCCCCAAATATGTCAGACAAGCAGGAGAGGTCAAAAGGGGGGTTTCATCTATCCAAATGTAAGAGGAAATAATAGGTCTATTCTGTATAGAGGATGGAACATTACTAATTGATGAACCAGAGAAGGCAGTCCTTCCTAACACCTGCTCAGTCTCCATCTTCTTCGAGCAGGTATAAGGGGAATAAAGGATGAAATTATGGGGCTGTTGCACAGGGTACACAAAAGAATGGTACAGGAATGTCTATGACTGTAGTTGAATTAAAGTTTCCAGAGCCAGAGTAATAGTAAGAGAATTTGCAGATGTAATTTGTAATCTGTCTATAATTTCTGAGATTTCTTGGAGAACAGGTTGGGGTTCTTGAAGACTGCTCAATAGTTATTTTTCACCCAAAGCATTTGGGGTATTTTAATCAATGGTTTTGATGGGGGTGAGATGATAATCAAATTCCCCAATGACACCAAACTTAGAGGGGTGGCTGATGTTTTAGAAGACAGAAACAAAATTCAAGATGTCCTTGATAAATTGGAGAACTGCGGGGAGGGGGAGTTTTAATAAGAAAAATTGGAAGTTTCCCACTAAGGTAGAAAAAATGATATGTATAACCATAAGGTTGGAGATAGCTATCTCAGGAGTAGTACTTGTAGAAAGGATCTAGGTGTGTTGGTACAAGCAAAACATGAATTAGTATTGCAGGGGTTCCCAACCTAAGTCCCACAGACTGGATCTGGCCCCTGGTGCCATTTCATGTGGGCCCCCATCCCCTCATAGGGCATTCAAGAAACAAAATGGGCACCCCTTTGAAGCTGTTAGGACAAAATGTCCACCCCCATTGTGCAGGCAAGGCAAAATGGCCATCTGGCCCTCTAAGCTGACTGAGAGAGCATGACCCAACCCCTGGCTTGAAAAGGTTGGGAACCCCTGCATGAGTGTGTCAGAACAATCAAAGAAAGAATGAGAAAAAAATTCCAATGCTATACTTGGGAGGCTTAAACCCAACTCTTTAAATTGTGTGGATTAATCCCTACATAGGAAAAGGTTGTGGTGTGTGTGCATGTAAACAGGAGGAATCAGTATAACAATATTGTCTTCAAGAGAAGTTTATGGCCTCTTCTACTCACATCAAGAAATTGTAAATTATTATTGTGAACACTTCATAATACAAGCATGGCAAGTTCAGAAAAATTGATATGCTGCTTTTATTCTTCCATAATAAATAGATACAAGATCTTCCAAGGGACATTACATTAGGCTACTTTGTCAATATTGATTCATGATAAGCTATAATCTAACAGCGATCCTATACTGTACAATGCTGATAAAGCAAAAGACCATGTGACCTAACCTAAAATATTAGAGATATTTTCCCCTCCAATTTTTTTCAAACCAATTAAATAATACCTGTCAAGTATCCCATATTGGCCGGGATTTCCAATTTTTCGGCACTCATTCCTCCCCTTTCCTGCTGCTGTCTCCCATATTTGAATGGCAGGGAAAGGGCTTACTGTGCATGCATGGCCATGGTGTGCATGCACAAATGGGCTACACGCATGTGCAGTAATTTCCCGTATTTTGCGGAGCCACACTTGATTGGTATGAATTAAATGTACTTCAGCCTTCCTCACTTAATGCAGTTTCATGGCATGCAGTTATTATTAGGCAGCGGTTAGGAAATTTCTGTTCTTCAACCAAATTCTGTTCTTCTGCTCTTAAGCTGAAGTGCCAAAACTATATTCAAGCAAATACTTATTTTTGTACAGAACAGCTTGTTTTACCTTCACTGGTCCTGAAGAACTGTGTTTGCTTTTGTCTGTGTGCGCGCAATCTGCCATTGAATTTCTACAGCTGGAAAATTTGCCTTTAAAAAAAAACCTGCCCCTTTGTTCCCTTGGCCAGCTATCTTTTTTGTTCTTTGTTAAATATAAAAGAAGACAGGAAGAATATCTCAAGGTGGGTGGTAAGGAAAGAGAAGTAAAACCCACAAAGAATTTGAGCTCTATTTAAGATGACCTAGACATGAGGCATTGTAAAAACTGTTTTATTTTTAATTGATTGATTAGGGTTGTGTGTGTGTGTGGTTTTTTTTTTTTTTGGTTGAACAGCTTTTATGCCTCTTATTTTTGTAATTTTATTGTTGCTGCTGCATTTACATTTGTCTTTTTCCTCTCCGTAATGTTATTGCTGAGTGTTCTAGGACCACTTCTGAACGAAGGATTGTTTATCAATTCTAATAAATAAATGAACCAATAAATCCAATGCTCATCTGACTCAGAAAAGAAATTTGGGTCTTGTAAAATGCATTATTTTGTGGACCCATACATAGTTTTCGAATGTCAGAACAAATAACTTTGCTGGCATTTCTACAGAGGAAGTTGACTTTTCTAAGTCAGGTCTGTGGTCCATCTCAAGATTTGGAAATAATACAGTAAAATTTAAACATTAGGTAAAGGTAAAGGTCTTCCTTGATCGAAAGCCAATCATGTGCAACCCTAAGGGACGGTGCTCATCTTCTGCATCTTCAGACATTTCCATGGTCTGCATCTTCAGACATTTCCATGGTCATGTGGTAGGCTGGAGTGCAAAGTATGCTGTTCTCTTTTCCACCAGAGCAGTATCTATTTATCTACTTGTAATTTCTTGCTTTCAAACTGCAAGATTGGCAGAAGCTGGGACAGATAGCAGGAGCTCACTCCTTCACACAGCACTCAAACTGCTGACCTACCAACCTTCCAGGCATCAAGCTTAGCATCTTAACCACTAAGCCACTGTAGCCCCAATATTTAAACATTAGCACATTGAAATTTGCCATTTTCCCTAATGAAATGGGAGAAACAGGATTGCCTGTTAATTGACATACTTTTTATGTTACCTGTCTGTTGTGTTAATTGTTACTTATGCTGTTTGTGAGCCCATGCTCCTCTTTCCCACAAAGAGGGCATCTCATGTGAATTTAAGTGATTCTTAATTTTGCCACCATGTATGAACATCTCTCAGAAACTCAGTATGGCCAATGGACAAAGACTATGAATGCTGTAGACCAGTGATGGTGAACTTTTTAGAGACTGAGTGCCCAAACTGCAACCCCAAACCCACTTATTTATCGCAAAATGCCAACATAGCAACAGGGAAGGAAACATCCCCATTGGGTTGCTGGGCAGAGGGGCAGGTGAACTCTGTGCTGGGGTGACTGAATGGGTGCCCACAGAGAGGGCTCTAAGTGCCACCTCTGGCATGTATGCCATAGGTTCGCCACCATTGCTGTAGACCAACATCATTTCAGAAGTCACACAACTAGAAACAGAATTGACCTCTCTGACCCGTATGACCAGTGAGAGACTATATTTCCATGGAAAGTTTCTGCAGAAGAACCACATTGGAAAATGGCGAATAACAAACAAAACAATACCCAATTAACTTTGTGTGGTGTTGGCCTCCTTGAATGAACATGGGTGTCTATCTCTGGGTGGAGAGATGAGATCTTATATTTGGGTACACAACCTTCCTCAGCATTGTTGTTCTTACATGGCAACCATCATCCATAGCTAAGAAGATGGATTTGTAGTTTGTCTCCAAAAAAATCTCAAATTCGGAAGGGCAATTTTAACATGACAAAAGGGTTATTAATGGTGGGACTTCTGGCACTCATCAGTTCATAGGCCCACCATAAATTAGAAACTACTGGATGACACATGACAACAAAGACGGATCAATTGGGGGGGGGATAAGTGACCCTCATAAATCTCACTATTTTTCTCAGGACATGCCATTTAAGTTGTTGTGATCCAGCCCTTGTCAGACTCTGAAGACAACCTGGATCAGGAGATACTTCCTATGCCCAGCCCAGTTCTGCCTTCCTAACCTGCATTTGACCCTGAGCTCCAGCCTGTACCTGAACCAGAGGATGACTTGAACCAGGAACCTCAGCCTGCTTCTGGCCCAGCTCTGACTCCCTAGGCCTGTAATGGTGAACCTTGGCACTCCAGGTGTTCTTGGACTTCAAATCCCAGAAGCCCAAGTCAGCACTCCTGATGATCACGGCTTCTAGGAATTGAAGTTCCAGATCAACTGGAGTGCTAAGGTTCGCCATCACTGCCCTAGGCAGATGACTTGTTAGATCAGAGGTCTGACTCTGACAGGCCTCAGCCAGAGACTGGAGCTGAAAGGTTTTGCAGCTGAGATGCAAGAAAGCCAGAGCTCATTATCAGAGGAGGCTCCCATTAGCTGGGAGGTTTCTTAAATAAGCATGTTTCACCAGGCAAGCATTGGTACAATTTCTCAGTGCGGCACCCTGCCAGATCCTCCATGTACCTTGTGACTGACTGCTGTGGCCCTGTATCGGCCATGTGGAATGCACCCCAGGCCAACCTGTAAATCAGAACTGCAATCCTTCTTAGGTTTGCTCAATTTCTATCACACATTCCTCCATCGCAAGGCCTCAGTTGCTGAACCGCTTCGCTGCCTCCTAAAAAAAGTACACTGTTTGGCACTGGAGCCAAGGCCAGGAGAAAGCGTTCCAGGAACTTAAGAAACTGATGCAGTGCTCACGCATTTCGACCCAAAAAAGCAGGTCATGTTGGTATGTGTTGCCTCCCCTGTGGGAGTTGGGGCTGTACTGTGCCATGTGTTAGATGATGGGAGGTGAGCCCCCATAGCGTTCTACTTACGCTCTCTCTCCAAACCTGAAAGAAACTATGCCCAAACTGACAGGGAGGCCATGGCTATTGTGGTGGGCACAAAGAAATTTCACAATAACCTCTATGGGAGGCCATTCACTAATGTGACTGACCACAAGCCTCTATTTGGCATTTTTGTGACTGGGAAGCCCACTCCACAGATCCTGTCTCCTCGGATGTTGCATTGGGCAATTTTCCTCAATGCGTACCATTTCACTTTAGTGCACCGACCTGGCAAAGACATCAGCCATGCTGATGCTCTTTCACATTCACCCCTGCCCGAACTCAGGGAGCCGGATTGCAAGATCGAGCGGGATCACCAAGTCCTAATGATTGAAGACTTCGACTCGCCTCCGGTTGTTCCGTCGGTTTCTTGGCTACAGAAGGGCTGGCCTACTATTCCTCCTGCTGAGGAATTTAAAGCATTTCACCAAAAGCGTTTGGAATTGTCAATTGAGTGGGGCTGTCTTTTGTGAGGCCAGCGGGTGGTCATCCCTGTTACTCTCTGCCACAAGGAATTGCAATTGCTCCACACCAGTCATCCAGGGATTGTCTGCTCAAAACGCTCGCCCGTAGTTATTTTTGGTGGCCCCAACTGGACCAAGATATTGAACAAATGTTCAGCACTTGTGCCAGCTGCCAATGTTCTTGCCCCGAGCAATCTCACCTTCCCTTCTGGGAATGGGATTCTGCCAGGGGCCCGTGGCCCAGGATACACATTGATTTTGCAGGGCCATTCTGGGCTGCTGTGTTTCTACTAGTGGTAGACTCCTATTCCGAGAGGCTCGAAGTGATCTGGGTGTCCAGCACCACTTCATCCACTACGATTATACACTAGCGAAGGCTGTTCGCCACGTTTGGACTTCCAGATGTTCTGGTATCTGCGTACCATTTCACTTTAGTGCACCGACCTGGCAAAGACATCAGCCATGCTGATACTCTTTCACATTCACCCCTGCCCGAACTCAGGGAGCCGGATTGTAAGATCGAGCGGGATCACCAGGTCCTAATGATTGAAGACTTCGACTCGCCTCCGGTTGTTCCGTCGGACATCGCTAAAGCCACAGCCAAGGATAAGGTTTTGTCAAAAGTGGTTTCTTGGATACAGAAGGGCTGGCCTACTATTCCTCCTGCTGAGGAATTTAAAGCATTTCACCAAAAGCGTTTGGAATTGTCAATTGAGTGGGGCTGTCTTTTGTGGGGCCAGCGGGTGGTCATCCCTGTTACTCTCTGCCACAAGGAATTGCAATTGCTCCACACCAGTCATCCAGGGATTGTCTGCTCAAAAGCACTCGCCTGTAGTTATTTTTGGTGGCCCCAACTGGACCAAGATATTGAACAAATGGTCAGCACTTGTGCCAGCTGCCAATGTTCTTGCCCCGAGCAATCTCACCTTCCCTTCTGGGAATGGGATTCTGCCAGGGGCCCGTGGTCCAGGATACACATTGATTTTGCAGGGCCATTCTGGGGTGCTGTGTTTCTACTAGTGGTAGACTCCTATTCCAAGAGGCTCGAAGTGATCTGGGTGTCCAGCACCACTTCGTCCACTACGATTATACACTAGCGAAGGCTGTTCGCCATGTTTGGACTTCCAGATGTTCTGGTATCTGACAACGTGTCCACATTCACATCTGCTGTGTTCCAATCCTTCATGGAACAGAATGCTATTAGGCACATTACTGCTGCTCCATTCCATTCTGCAACAATGGCCAGGTGGAGCGACAGGTGCGCACCACTAAAGATGCGTTGTGGTGTATGGGGGAAGGAGATCTGGATTTACAAATCTGTCAATTTCTCCTCACATACAGGGTGACCCCCCCTTTCCTCTGGGCTGTCTCCTGCTGAATTACTCCAGCGAACGAAGCTCACGTATTTGCTGGATAGGTTGGATCCCTCTTGGGTGGAGGTTAAGGATACTAATATAGGGATCCAGCACCAAAAAGGTTTCTCGGCTGGGGACCCTGTCCATTGCCATAACTATGCAGCTGGCAGTCCCACATGGGTACCAGGTTTTGTGCTAGACCAAACTGGTCCTGTTTCTTACAGAGTCGAAACTGCCAATGGTCTAATCTGGAGACAGCACACAGACCAGCTGAGACCCCGAGTGTTGAACTCACAGGACGAGCACAGAAATTCAACGTTAGGGTTTGCCCCAACCATGTAACCCAAGGGGGCAGAGGTAATAGCCAGCAGCTAGATAGTTTGGACCCAACAGAGGATTCCAGGAATTGCTATGCTTTTGGGGAACAGGGAGGTCTTACAGAATGCTTCCCCACTCAGGCTAAAGATATATGGGGGTGGGGGTGGGGGTGGGGGTGAAGGTGTCCCCAAATTGTTTTATCCCAAAATGCTGGAATCCCAGGTTAACAATAAACATTGTTCTTTTGAGTTGTCCTCCACTCAAGGAAAGCAAAGGAGAGACTCTCAGTTATCATTTTCACCTACACAATTAGAATTTGATTCAGAGCGATCCCCTGCTCCTCCAAATGATAAACAGGGCTATGATTTAAGTTATCAAATGTCCTCTCCTACTAGTCAAACTCTCACTCCAGCCACACTGCCAAACCTACGGGCCACTGAGCCAGCCCAGCCAAGTGTCAAGCCAAAAAGAGAGACCCGACCGTCATCCTGGTTAAGGGACTTTGTCTATACCTGGGGTGAGGAATGTTATGTATGACTAACTGTTGAAAATTATATTTCAAACAGCCACTCTGCCTCAGCAGAAGCTTTGTAAATTTCATGTCAAACAGCCACGCTGTTTGACAGTCGGTGATCTCAGCAGCTCGCATAATATCGCGAGACTTCAAGCGCGCACAATTCAAACACAGAGAAGTGTGCAGTCTAGCTGTCAAATGTATATATTCTTGTAACATACATTCAAATCATCCAATGGTCTTTGTTCCCGCTGTTTTGTATCAAGTTAAATGTGTAGATAAGTCCCCGTTGTTCCCCTACAAGTTGTGTTCAGACCCCAGAAATAAAAGAGCTGTATTTCACTACGCTGGTTGTTGCCTCTAGTTTCTGAACACCAAATACCCTGACCTGAGCTTGTTCTTTTGACTGAACTATTGGACTCTCCTTGGATATACTTTTGCCAGGACTTTCTGTGTAGCACCACTGTGTGGCGGTCCTGCCCGCTGGGTAGGTAAGCACATAAGAATGAATAATGCTTATTCAAAGTGTTAATAACTGTTTTCAATTTTAGATGTTAATGGCAATGCATCCCTTATTATATGCGAGCCACAGCACATGCGATTCCTAGCATATAGCACAGAAAAACCTGAAGGGCTGCCTGTTAATAATTCCCAGATCTGGGAAGTCCTTAGAACCCAAGTGTTGTCTTCAAAGCAGCCCATTCCATGTATAGCAGCAGCAGCAGCTTTCTGGAGTGGTAGATTTCTGTTAGGTGTAGTATGAGTTTTCATCCTAACAATAGGGGCAGCCCTGCTCAAAGGTACCACATGTAATGTTCCCATTGCTCCCGAGTAGGGCCTTGGCCTACAAGTTAGTGGGAATGCACCTGAATTGACACCCTAAAGCTAAGCAATTCAGGATTTAGCTTGCCTTCTTACAGATCCTGACCCAAGTCAGGCAGTTAGAAAGATAGCGGAACACTCCAGTTACTTCATGTCTTTTAAAAATATATTTTAGCCAAAGTAGGTTACAATTTAAAGTTTCAGGAACAAAAAATGCTAGGCAAATGAAGCATCTTCAGTTCAGAAAGCACATTAAAACAATGAAAATCTTTCTAAATTTGGAAGCCCTAAGGGCTCCCCCTTAATTTAAAAGGAACTACATGATTGCTAAGTTCAAAGCAGACTCCAGAACCCCAAATAACTACTTACAAAGCATGGTGAAAAGAGACCATCCTTTCTCTCTCCCTTCCTTTTACCTTTTACCTCATCAGACAATTCCCCACCTTCGGCCCTTCCTCTGAAGGATTCCAGCCAATCACTACACAGTCCATCCAAACTTAAGATTCATTTCTCCAGACCATGAGATTGTTAGATTGTCATGTCTATCACACAATTTTTCCCAACAACAATCCAGAATGCCACAGTGAACAACACTCAGAACTCTCCATCACTGTTTAAAAAAACACAAGCCTACATTTCTATCCCATACACTGCAATCAATTCTTATCCTCAAGATGTGATTGGCCTGTTCTCATAGTTGGGTGTGAACTCCAAGGGTAACAGTTAGATGTCCTTGATGAGTATTGTCAATAATGGGATGATGACGACATGGTCTGAATGAGGTAATAATACCATTTTTGTAGCCCTGGAATCCCTATTTCTCCTTTCTCTTTTGAAATCCCCACAAAGGAGAATTATATCAACTGAAGACACAATATTCCTCTATAACAAGGCATACTGTACCTCTGCATCTTTCTTTAAAACCAAACATTGAACATTATTCTTTACATTGGGTCACTTCTCTTTCACTGCATGGGCTGTTGAGGCTCATTAGCAATTAGCAATAGCAATTACGCATATATCACTCCATAGTGCATAGTGCACTCTGAGTTGTTCACAAGGTAGTTAGCACCCCCAAACAACAACAACAACAACAACAACAATGCTGGGTACTTATTTTTACTGACCTTGGAAGGATGGAAGGTTGAGTCAACCTGGATCCTATCAGGATCAAACTCACAATGTCAGCAGTTTTGGTTGGAGTACTGCAGGTGGTAGGAAATGGTTCCGAAATGTTTTGTAATGTGATATTTTGTGATGTGATATTTTGCAATTGTGATATTGTTTCTTTGGCCCTTCCTTGTATTGTATTTTCATTTTTATGTTAGATTTATTGACTGTATTGATTGTATTGCATTATGTTGTTATATTTTTATTATGCCGTTGGATTTATATTTGATATTGTAACATTGTAATATATGTTGCCCCATGGTATGTTAGCTGCTCTGAGTCACTTCGGCGAGTAAGGCAGCATATAAGTCTAATGAATGAAATAGCTGCAGACTCCCCCATGTTTTTCTCACCAAATCTACAATAGGGATGCAAATCTTTGCTTGTCTTATCATCACAGACAAGGATGAGGACTTCTTCTGTTCAAGAATGAGAACACTGAGGGATTTTCTGAAGCTCTGGACAGAGTGTTTTGCATTGGTGAGAAATATTTTGTGCAAACCCTGAGATTTTTGCGCTTACCACTTCTACAAGCTGCATGAATTATCCAAAACTTGGGTGACTGCTGGTTTATTTAAGAGTCTGACACACTAGATGAGTCATTTGCATCCTTCTTTGCTTGACAAGTGCATGTTTTCTTACTCAAAGAGAAAAGCCACTAGGCTCATCTTTACAGAAATTGAAAAGACCTGAGAAGTGAAGACCACTTTGCCCTGCTCTGTGCTAGAGGAAGGGAATTTCACAGAACTTTAAAATTATTTGTTGAGATGTCTTATTAATGCAACCTACATTAATGAGAACAAAGATGTTAACTAGTATTCCTTCCAAGCCTATATTCTAGTGACTAGCAGATGTTTTTAAGGAAATCAAAGAAGGGAATGTTTCAGACCTCTGTGTAACTGAAGCTGGGAAATTTAGCTTTCTGAAACAAAGCCCTTCCCCATACATATTGGGCAGACCAGATGTTGCAGTTGCTGACAAGCATTACACCGGCTGTAGTTTCAGAAAATTGTTCTCCACAGTGAGTATGTTGAAGATTCAAAGCAGAGAATTATACTGACATGTGTACAATGGGAGATAAGAAGAAAAGTGTTTTTTGCTACACTACAGCAGGTGCCATCTCCAAAACACAGGACTCTGCAAATCTACATTAAGCACCTAATTTCCCTATTCCTAATCTCCTATGATTCTCTGTTTTTGATGAATCCAAGAGAGCAAGTAAATCCAAATTCTCATGGTTGAAACCATTCTGGTTCAGAGAGCTCAGAGACCACTCTCTGGCTTTTACACACATAGCACTCTGTATCACATCACTTGATCACTAATCACTCAAAAACTGCATCTCATGGAAATAACATGATTTATGATGCTAGGAGATGCATAATTTCTTTCCAGAATCTCTAATTGGTGGTTGTAAAGGGCATGGAATGTAACTTCAGAGGCTTTTTGAAATGGGTACCCATCAGGAAAGGATTTGAATAGAACTAATCTTAAACTATATATACAGAGACAACAAATAAAGTGGGTTGCCCATTTGGAGAGAATGTCTTGGAATTCCATGCTGTACAAGGAATATGTAGAAAGCAGAAGGAGAAAGAGGAAGAGGAAGAACCAGAGGAAGGTGGTGAGAGAACATCAAAGACATATTACAAATATGCCTAATAACACTGGCAGATGGTGCTATCGTAGAAGGGCCAGAACAAGAACCTTGTACGCATCTCCCTCAACACCCAAAGTGGGAGGAGGACGTAGGAGAAGAAGATCCAATGTACATCTATAAACCTTTCATGAGAGACAGGGTGTACATACATGTCTTTGTGATGGTCAATGATGCCTAAATACCAAACACAATTTACATTCCACTTTTGATTTGTAAAGACCAGGAAACTCTCCTTTCAGTCTTAACAGATGAAGGCCATTTCAATAGTGTCAGGACAATCCAAAGAGTTTTCTTTAAATGTCCAGAAAATAAACTCCAAAAGAGTAGTGCAGAGGTGGCAAAAAAACTTTGGCATTCCAGATGTTTTGGACCACAAATCCTACAGTCCTTTATCACTTGCAATACAGGCCAGAGATTCTGGGAACTCTTGTACTTGTTTTCCAACACTCTTTAATGATTGTTTTCTCCCTAAACATTTTGGAGGACAGGAAGAAAGCTGGTAGTGCAGAGGACTTATTGATGATGGCTATTATTATTATTATTATTATTATTATTATTATTATTATTATTATTATTATTATTATTATTATTATTATTATTATTATTATTATTAGTAGTAGTAGTAGTAGTAGTAGTAGTAGTAGTAGTAGTAGTAGTAGCAGCAGCAGCAGCAGCAGCAGCAGTAGTAGCAGTAGGAGGAGGAGGATTTCCTTCCTCTAAGGGCACCTCAGGACTGTGCAGTTTGCCCATTTCTACACCGGATGGCTCTTCTCCTAGGAGCCACTGTGGGGGATCAAGTTTCCTATTTCTGAGCTGACCAGCCAAATTACAAATCTTAAAATGAGGTTGAATGAAGCTATAACAGTTACACTATTATCATTGTGCAGTATATGTACTCTGTATTTTCTAGAACTTTGAAAAAGGGCATGTTATTTCCATACCTGTCAAGCCGTGGTTTTCGAAATCCAGGAGCCAGGCATGCATGCACATTAAATTTCCAGGCACCGGGCAGGAAAGGGGTTATTGCACATTTGCGGCCATCAGAGGCAGCGGCACACATGTGCAGTAACCCCTGCGCACATGCATAGTAACCCCTTCGGCCAGGAAAGGGGTTACTGCACATGCACGCAGGGGTTGCTGGGTTACTGCACATGCACAGTAACCCAGTAACCCCTGTGCACATGCACAGTAACCCCTTTCCTGGCCTGTCAAATTCCAGGATGATGCTGGGAAGGAGGAGGAAGGAGCGCTAGATTACAGGATTTCCTAGCCAATCCGGGATACTTGACAGGTATGGTTGTTTCTACTTTAAGAACAGCAATTTTATTTGATGATAGGGAAATTTCTTGTAGAAAAAAATGGAACACAACACAAAATCAGGGGCAGCCTATTACTCTCTGATGCTGTTCAGAACTCCACCAAAGTTTCCTGCTAGTATTTCCAATATGAATATTTCTTAAAATTCTTCAGACATTTACTTTTAGCTATTATGGGGCACAGCAGAGAACTTAGAAAGGGCAAAAAAAGAAGACAGGAAAGTTATCTTCTTAAGAAAGGTGTTAATTATAAAGAATGGAAATCCGCTTTAGGCAAAAACAGTTAATACACAATTTATTTGATTGATATTTGTATGTTCTCTTCTGTATTCAACTTGAAGTAAAAAGTAAAGTTGTATAGTTTCCTTATCAATACCTATAAGAAGGGATTGGGCCGTGTGTGTCCGGCATGTGTGGCCACACCTGGCCCAACCATCCTGTACCGAGCCAGCCACACTTACCTTAAGACCCTGCAAGCATCGCCGTAAGGGTCCTTTAGCCCCACAAACCAGAACAAAAAAACCTACGCCTCCCAGCATCCTCCACGCCGCGCCACCCCTCAGCCAATCAGTCTAAAGGATGCGAGCAAGAGGTGCACGCTTTTAAAAAATGGCCGATGCATGGCCGATGCATCCGGAAGACAAAGGCCAAGAACGGTGCTCCAGTCTTGGCCTTCAACTCCCAGCAGTAAGCCATTGCCTTCCAGAGAGGGCGGGGGCTGAAGCTTTCACCAAGGAAAATGAACTGCTTCCCTTTGGGAGATGATGGACAAGAATGGTGCTCCATTCTCAGCCTTCGACACCCGGAGGGAAGCCATCACCTTCCATGGAGGGCAGAGGCCGAAAGCTTCGCCCCCCACAATCCATTCTCGGCCTTTGTCTCCCGGAGGGAATCTATTCCCGTGGCAGAATGAACTCTGATCTTCCAGTCAGCAAGTTCAGCATCTCAACCACTTGAGCCACCTCAGTCCTCGTACATGAGCTATATTCCACCCAACTTTTGAGATTCCCAAGCCCTTCTTACATTTAAGAAGCCATTCAATCCAAATGCTACCACACTGTGTGAATCTGGTCCTGTACAGCACACTTCTGCAACCATCATCTAATCCAGTATTTCCCAAACTCATTCTATCGTGGAATACTTTACAAATCCTTAAATTTTAATGGAACACTTTGTTTTTTGTAACAGACAGATAGGTTTGGATTTTTTAGTTTTAATACAGACGATCATATTGACAGCTTGTCAGTTAGGCAGCAAGGATTAGGAAAAGAGAAAAACATTGATGAATCACAAACACAGCTGGAGCACAAACACAGGGTTCAAAAATAGATTTTAAACTTTCAAAAACATTGGATAAGGTTAGGAATATTATTCAATTCTTAATTCTAGATCATGGGTCCTCAAACTTGGCTCCCCAGGTGTTCTTGGACTTCAATTACTAGAAGCCCAAATCAGCACACCTGCTGATCAGGGCTTCTGGCAAGTGAAGTCCAAGAACATCTGAAGAGCCAAGTTTGAGGACCCCCGTTCTAGATGAGTTAGGCTGTCTTGATATGATGAGAAATTTTCATAAGGAATTTTGGGAGCTCTCAGATTCCTTGAGTCAAGATAAAAACAAGACAAAAATACCCGCTCTTCTTGTTACTCCCCAGCAATGTAATTTATTTGTTTAAAATACCCCTTGGGGAGCAAAGGACACACATATCTTACAAGTATAGAAGAAATGAATGAATGTTAAGAATGATGGAAGCAACCTACCTAGTGCTTAAATAAAGCAGCAGTCACCCTCATTTTGGATAATGAATACATTTGTGCAAAATTCTGCATTTTTGTGCAAAATATCATTCTTGCCAATGTTAGAACTTAGTGGAGAGTCTGGTGCCCTTCTTCACCATCCTCTACAAGTCAAGCAAGAATTAACATCCCTTGCCATGGGCCTGGATGGATGAATTTGTTTTAGCTCCTTCCACCTTCAATTTCTTTCATGAATATTAAGAAAATTGGGGGCGATATTTGATTAAAATTAAACTAGAATTAAATTCTTATCTGTAGCAACCTCCATTACAGATCTGCATCCACTTTGGTAACTGGTGTGAAGTGACATGCACAAAATTTCATGCACAGAGCTGGTCACATACAAAAAAGGCCTGCAGGTCAGATGCCATCACAACCAATGGAAAATGACAATTGAAGGTGTGGTATAATAATATATGGAAGCAATGAATTGCCCACCTTGGTGTAGAGTAGAGTCATGCAGATTTTGAAATGCAACCTCCACAATTCCCATAATTCTGAACAAGTCATCTATAGTCCACTTCAGAATTTTGGGAGCTGTGGCCCAAAATCACAAGTATCAGCATTTCTGCTGTAGACAATCCCAAAGGCAAGTTAAGGGCTAAATCCACCTCCAGTCTAAATTCGAAGAGTGTCATTGAAATACATGAGACTTTTAAATCTACACTAATGTAAGACTAATTGATTTCACGAATACACTCTAGTTGGATTTGTCATAAAATCTGCTTCACAAATCAATGCCAGGAAGACCACATGGCATGACCTCCTGTTCAATGCCAGCCTGTTCTAATTATTTTGAAGAACGCCGGCCACTGAAGGAAATGGATATGAGAGGTGCGGCCAATGTGAAGACATAAGCAAGTTTCAGCATCCGTGATCACAATATGGCTTTCACAGCTCTTAATTATTATGATTCTTCACTGAGCAAGCGGTTGTTCTGAATAAACTTTCACTTTTTCCATAGAGTCACATATAACAATCAAGCCACTTTACTCCTCAAGACTATATCACTGCTGCTGCTTCTGGAACAGGGAAGCTGAAAGATGGAAAGAAGGGCAACTTAACACTCTAGACAACACAATAACATGTTTCTCACTGCTATGTATGTTCTCTTCTTGACTGCTTCTTGCACAATTTCACCCAATACTTCCAAAAGCTAAAGTAGGTAAGTGTCCAGTTTATAGATCTACTAGCTATTTTGCCCGGACTTGCTGGGCAGGTATTGATTTTTTCTTGGTGGTGGGGTGGTTTTGGGCTTTGTGGAGAGGGGAGACAGGGAATAGGGGAGGCGGATGCAATCCATCCCCCCTTCCCTGTCTTCGCTGGGGGGAGGCAGGGAAGAGGGGAGGTGGACCTGATCCATTTTCCCTTCCCTGCCGGTAATGTGGGCCCCGCCGAGGAGGCAACGCGAGGCCAGGGATTTTGTGGCCTGCTTTCCCCCTCATTTTTTTCTCTGCCCTTCTACCGCCACCACTGTCAGCCAGTCCAAAAAGCAACAGGCCCTGCACTCAGCTCCAGTGCTGCCCGGATGTGAGTGAGGGGCCTGCTGCTATTGGGTCTAGCTGGCAGTGGTGGAAGGGCGGAGGGAAGGATGGTGGGAAGGGGAGCCTGCAAAATTTCTGGCCTCACATTGCCTCTTCATCTCTTTTTGCAGCCAGTTTTTTCTTCCTCTCAGGTCTGGCACAGCGGACGTTGAGCTGGCTTCCATCGTGGCTACCGCCCCGCCTTTCCTGCATGCTCATCCGTTGCCATGACTCTTGTCCATTGCCAAGACTCTCACACACACTCGGGCTGGGCTCCTGATTGGCTGTTGGAGTTGGGCTGTAGGTGATGCTGGGGGTTGTAGTGTTTTTGTTTTTTCACGTTCATGGGCATTGGCCCCACTTTCAGCTTCCTGAACCTTGCGGCAATGTTGTCAAGGACAAAAGATAAGTGTGGCCAGTGCATTACGGGATAGGCTGCATGCGTGTGCACATGAATTCCGCACACACACGGCAAAACCCCATTCTTATAGGTATAGATTTATTTATTTTTGCTAGCAACAGGTGGGACCTCAAGACTGGAATGTTCCTCAATATAATTTGCAAACACCAAGAGCCAACACAGAACCATCTCTGTAACCTGCCAGTTTTAAATGCACTGCATATGGAATATTTTATGTTTCCTACTTGCCATTTAAAATGGTAGAGCCCAGTAACAGAAATTCCATGTGATCATTCTTCTAAGCTGTTCTGGTAATGCTAAAGTAGAAATTTTCTACCTCTCACTTCCCTGTGATCTCCTCATGTCAGTTGTTTATTATTCCCCCTTATGCCTACAACTGTCGTTATGTCTGCTTAAAAAAACACAACAACTAACATTTGCATATTTAGGCGCCGATGTGGAGATTGGATAAAGTTGAAGGGAGATCTAATGCTGAAATTATGTACACTTGCTGTCAAGTAGATATCATTGTAATAGGGTGACATTAAGATCATCCCAGTGTGATTTGTTTTAATACTGAAGATGATGTAGCTGTTGCACTTATATTGAACAACCAACTTTTTTAGGTCAAGTAGCCAATAAGTTATTCAACCATGAATCAGAAAAGATGTATTTCTATCTGTCTTGTGAGAATTATCAGTAACCTCTCTCTTTCCCCTGCTCTCTCTCCTCCCCCCTCTCTCCCTCTCTCTGTGTATATCTGTATAAACACACCAGTATGTATTCTGTTCTGGCCTCAATATGGATAAATTCACAAATATCCAGTGATGGGAATGAGTCAGATAGGACCAGTATGTGTGTACCAGTAGTAAAAATGACTGGCCCTGCCCACCTCCTCCGAGAAGAGGCTTCGAAGGGGGCTGGCTCAATTTCCCCCTTCATCCAAGGCTTTTCCTGGGTTCTGTTTCACCCCAAAGCGCATACCCAGCCACTCCGGAGTGGTTGGGGAGGCACTTCGGGGTGAAACAGAGCTCTGGAAAAGCCTTGGATGAAGGGGGAAATGCCTTTGGAGGGGACTCTTTGCTATAGAGGTTTGCTAAAGAGTGATTAAAATAGAAGAGGCTTCTATTTTCATAGCTCTATAGTGAAGAGCAGTCACATGGCCAACAGGACACACCCACTCAGTCACATGGCCACGCCCAGAGTGTGGTAGGGAAAAAAATTATACCCACCACTGCAAGTACCCCTAAGGGCCAGATACTTGCAGATTTTTTTATTTCAAAGGCATCTTAATCAAATGGGGAAAATGGTCTTTTTGGACAGTAATATGGGGGAAATTGTTACAAAAAACAAAATGATGAAGACAATATTGGGAATATGGAAAAATGTGAAGAATGAATTGGCTCCAGATACATCTCCTATTATTGAAATTGAAGATATTAAAATTTTTCCAATAAAAATAGATAAAAGGGTAAAAGAAGTACTTTATAGAAATGAAGTTTTCCTGTTGAAAGACTGGATACGGGCTTGTAAAGATAGGGAGAGAAATGTAGACCTTTATGCACAGTTGAGGATGAACTGGCTTCAAATAGTGTTGGTAAATAAGTGGAATAGTAAACATTTGAGTGAAGTCAGTTCAGAAACAGGTAGAACAGAGTTTGAAGAATTGATATTAAAGATAAGAAAGGGAGAAAGGGGTATTAAGGGCTTGGTAAGCAAAATCTACATAATCTATACCTATAAATCCAAGTGTTAACTGTTGGAATTTGACAAAGGCTCCCACACCCATCCACACTATCCTGTACCGAGCCTCCTGCAGTCGCCCAAACCCAGTATGGAGGTAACTGTTAGGTTGAGAAATGTGCCAGTGGGGCAAGAGCCCCACGAACGCAAACAAAGAAAAAGGACTTCAATTCCCAATGTTCTTTGCGCCGCGCTCTGCCACAGCCAATCAGGATGAGAGGCGTGAGCAAAAAGAATGTTGGGAAATGCGGCATGGCCAATTGAAATAAAGCCTCAGAAAAAAAACCGCCACACAAAAGCAAACCTCAAACGCAGAACGCTGAGAAAGCCGGCGCACAAAAAATAAACTTACAAAATGCAACAGGAGCACAAGTCCCCAGCAGGCGACTCAGCGCCTCACAGCCACAAAAAACAAAAAGCCACAAAACGCCAACGCGAAACACCCGCCGTCTTTCTTTCCCAGAGCAACGGGAAGAAGAGGGACTCCCTCTCCTCCATGCTACCCCACTGAAGACACAGCGAGACCACCACCGGACTCAAGGAAAGTTGAGCCAGGGTGGGAACCCCCCCCCCCCAAAAAAAAAACAGTTCATCAGGGGAAGCACCCTTCCTGGTGGATGACTGCCTGATGCCTTTGTAGTTCTGAATACAAAAGCAACAGCCAGCAATCCGCAAGGAAGAGCCCCACCCCTTATGGATTGCTGCCTGCCAATCTCCGGTTAGGTAAGCTGGGAGAAAAAGGAGACAGAGAACTATTGTTAGGCAGAGAAAGCTCTTCTCTGCCTCCACCTTCTCCCCTGACCTACCTAACAAACCTTCCCAGGAGAAGAATGGGCTGACTGCCTCCTCCCTCCTTTCCCCTATTGCTGCATCTAAACCAAAATTCAAAGCAGCAATGGGGAAAAGAGAAACCCACAGGCAGCCCATTCTTCAAGCTAAACTAACCACCAAAAACAAACACCAAAATTATTAAAAAATAATAAAAAACATTAATCAACAAAAAATAAACCACAAAATACACAAACAAAAACATCCACATTAACACAAAACCACATACAAAACACCTAACTACAACATGAAAACCCCTCCACAAATTACACAAACAAACAACAAATAATTACACAAATAAACAACAAAATAAGAAAAATTAAACAAAATCAGAAATAACCAAACAAATTAAACAAACCTAAAACTCAACCAAAACAAAAAAGAACAAACAGAAACACCTCCCAGCCCACCACCACTAAAGCAAAACAAAGAAAAACCCCAGAAGAAAGAAAACCAGACAACTCACCAGCACGTCCTCCCTCCATAACGACCGGAACAGAAATGAAGAAACAAGGAGACTACTTACCGGAAGAAGCCCCACCCAGAGGCCAGGAGAGAAAAAACAGTGAAACTTAAACAGAACCACTAGCAGCCCCACCTACAGGACAGAATAGTAAAAACAACTCAAAAAGACACAACAGCCCCACCTACAGGCCACAAGAGTAAAAACAAGTCAAAAACGTAATAATAAATCACAATTTTACACAAATCACAAACATATGTCAAAAAATAAAATAAAATGATTTATAACATCCTGTGTTGAGTTTTAACTCAAGTAAAAACCCAAAACATCTAAACACAGTTTTAAAACATTGAATGTTAAAAACATGTACTTTCACATTTTAAAAAATATTACCTACGGTACAACTATTAAAAAAACCCACAAACTAAAACATTATTTGGTTAAATAAAACAATTTGAAAAAATTATATCGTCCTTTGTTCTTTTTCTAATCCACACAAAAAAAAAACCAAAAAAAAGCTGATCACAGTTTATAACAGCCCGGCATCGCCAGGCAAACTATGCTAGTGTTAAATAAAGATGGTAATCCACAAGAGGTGTTGAAAACAAGCTGTGAACAAGAATTGAAAATAAAGATAGCAGATGAGGTTTGGAAAAATAAATGGAAGAAAAGAATTATGAGAACTATGTCTGTTAGAGTGAAAGAACATAATTATAAAATGTTGTGGAAATGGTACTTGACCCCAGTGAGGTTGCATCAGATAGATAATAAGAAAGATAAAGTGTTGGAGATATAAGGATAAAGTGGGAACGTATGAACATATGTGGTGGAGTTGTAATGTGGTAAATGATTTTTGAGGGGAAATTGAGAAAGAGATTTGTGAAAATATGGGTATGAGACTTAAATTGGGGTCAAGTACTGTTTTGTTGACAGATGTGGAAAGTATGAACTTAAATAAGGATAAAAAGAGTTATTATCGATAATGTTGACAACGGGTAGACAGTGTATCGCCAGAAATTGGAAAAATGATGTAATTTTGAGATAAACAAGAAAAAGGGCATAGTTAAAGAGAATAGATTTTGGAATGTTTGGCAAACTTTTGTGGATTACTCATTGAAGGGGGATGAAGGGAATAGACCAGTACCTGGTCAAAGGAGTTTTGTGGAATGAAAATAAATGAGACACTCCGTGCTCTCTAGGGCATTGTATAAAACACTGGGTGGATATTTTTTGTAAAATGTTTAGTATCTTAATTTTTATATTTGTATTTAATTATTGCACTTAAAGTTTGATATAGTAGATGTATTAAATTTTTGAGTTTAAGAATTGAGTTTGAATTTGTATATTGGGATAGTAATAAGAATATATAAATTAGAATATGTATATTAGGATAGTTGTATAAATGATATAAGCATTTTAAATTTCTTTTTTTTTGGAAAATATAATTAATTAATTAAAGATGTAAGGAAGAATGGGGAAACTATTGTACTACTAAGTCATAATTAAACTGTATTTTTATGATATTTTATTTTTACTTTTTAAAGTTAGTATATTGTGTTAGTAAGTTAATGGTCTGTATTTTTATGTATAAGTGTTGTTTTACTTTATAAGTTGCATTATTATTGTTTAAAATTTAATAAAAATTTATTTAAAAAGGCAATCAAAGAGGGAGGGAGGAAAGTATTATCTGACTGACAATTGTGAATTCAGTTGCATAATGGGAAATATATATATATTTCTTCTCTCTAATCATTTCTTTTTAATTGGCTAATAGATGAAATGAGGCTGCGGTGGCTTAGTGGTTAAAGTGCTGAGGTTCACAATTGGAAGGTTATTTATTTATTTATTTATTTATTTAATATACCACCTTCCTCGCCCTGGGGCGACTCAAAGCGGTTTACATTTCATAAGATATACATAGGGGCCCAACGGTTCCTCTTCTGCCCATCCAGGCCTTGGGTGGGCGAGAGTCCCAGAGGTGGGGGGGGGGTGGCGAGTATGGAAAAGCTGCCTCTCCCCCTCCCTCCAACAGCTCCTCTTCTGCCCAAGGTTAGCAGGTCATCAGTTTGAGACCTGAGTGCTGCATGACAGAGTAAGCTCCTTTCATCTATTCCAGCTCATGCCAAGCTAGCAGTTTGAAAGCAAGAAATTGCAAGTAGATAAGTAGTTACTACTTCAGCAGGAAAGGTAACAGTGCTCAGAGTGAAAATTTGTGGAAGAAACATCAATAATTTAAAATATGCAGATGACACCATCTAATCAGCAGAAAACAACAATGGCTTGAAATTACTTTTAGAAAAAGTAAAGATGAAAGTGTCAAAGCAAGACTGCAGTTGAACAAATAGGGACTGAATTTAAGAAGAAGACAAAGACTTAAACAATGAAGGAATTAGAAAGAGTCATCAAGTGGGGCAAAACCAAAGATCATCCATACTCCTATATTCTTGATCACTATGTATAAAAGCTGGATAGTAAAGAAAGCTGACAGGGGAAAAAATTGACTTGTTTGAAATATGGTGTTGGAAATTAATAGCTCTATTAATTTAATTTAATTTTTAATGTAATTTTTCAACTTGTTCGCCACCCACTCAGGCAAGCCTGACTCAGGGTGGCTTACATAATCTAAAAACTCCACACAAAAAACTGTTAAAATCCCCACCCCCATTAAAAACCCACCCACTCCATGCAGGAGAGAGAGTGTGCATCTTATGGTAAAAGCCAATGGGCAGGCGCCACATTGCCCTCAGGGCCCCACACCTACCCTGCCAGCCAGGTCTTAAGTCCTTTCCTGAATGGCAGCAGCTCCATCTACAACTGTAGCTCTATTGGCAGGAGGCTGTTGTACTATTGATGTTTTGATATTGTTGTTCTGCCGCTTCGGGCTGAGGGAAGCATGGTATAAATAAACTGATGATGATGATGATGATGATGATGATGATGATGATGATGATGATGATGATGATGATGATGATGATGATGATGATGATGAGGTTCCAAAGGGCCGGAGCGGACACGGAAAAGACCTTTTTTCTTATACCAGAGAGATGGGCCTCCCCTAGTTGATGGTTGGATGAACAGATGTTCTTAGGGCAAAGCGGTCTCTTAGATATCCTGGCCTACTACCATATAGGGCTTTAAAGATCATAACCAGCACCTTGAACTGTACTCGGAGGCAAACTGGTAACCAGTGCAGCTCCCAGAGCAGGGGCGAGGCACGGCCATAATGCCCATGCCCCATCACTACCCGAGCTGCTGCATTCTGGACCAGCTGCAGCCTCTGAATGGTCATCAAGGGCAGACCCATGTAGAGCACATTTTAATAGTCTAGTCTGGAGGTGACCAGAGCATGTGTGACCTTAAGCAAAAAGTTCCTATCCAGGAGTTGTGCAAAGGCCCTCCTGGCCACAATCACCACCTGCTCTTCTAGCAGCAGTTGAGCATCCAGCAGGACCCCCAAGTTGCATACTGGGTCTGTCTGGGACAAAATAGCCCCATCCAAGACCAAGAATGGCAGCTCCTGGAATAGCGCAGGACCCCAAACCCACAGCCATTCAGCCTTGCTGGGGTTCAGTTGTAACCCATTGGCCCCCATCCAGACCCCCACAGCCTCCAGACACCCAGATAGGACTTTGACAGCATCGCTGGGGTCCCCGCAGGCCGAGATGTACAACTGAGTGTCATTTGCGTATTGGTGGCACCGCACCCTGTGCGAACGGATGATCTCCCCCAGCATCATATAGATCATATAGATGTTAAATAGGAAAGGAGAGAGCACCGAGCCCTGAGGCACCCCATATTGGAGGGGCCTAGGGCTGGACCTCTCACTCTCCAACCATACTGACTGGGTCCAGCCCTTCAGGAATGAGGAGAACCAGGACAATACGGTGCCCTGGATTCCCAGCCCCTTGAGCCGTCCCAGAAGGATACCATGGTTGACGGTATCAAAAGCCGCTGAGAGGTCAAGGAGAGCAAGGACAGATGGATGACTGCCGTCCAGCTCCCGGGACCTAACTAAGGACCTAAGAACTGTTAAGGTAGCATCTAAGTAGATGAGCAGTTCTTAGTAAAATTATATTTTGTAGTTAGGATGTTCAAATCCAATAATTCCAAAATTTCCAAATATCTAGGCCCTCAAACTACGGCTTGCAGCATCAAAAAATCCAGTCCTCACTCTCACTGCAGCCGCCTCCACTTCCACTGCCTCTACTTCAGCCACCTCCATTTCCGCTGCCACCTCATTCCTTGTTCCCTCCGCTTTTCTTGGCATGTTCTTGCCAATGCTCCATAGCAGGGCAGATGTTGTAAGGACCTGTTTCCGGAAGGGCTGGGAGAGCGAAGCAGGTGTTGTACAGCAGAATGGGGAACATGCAGCCCTGTAGATGTTGTTTCAACTCCCATCATCCACCTCTGCTTTGCTGGGCTAAATTTACAGTAAGTTGCAACAGATACATGTCGCATTCTCCATGATTTAAGGCTTCTTTAACATATCCCAATCCCATCCTATTTCAGATCCAAAAAGACAATTGGCAGGGGGAGAGATACAATTTCCTCTTCTAGTGCCACCCATATTTTTTATGTGTGTTTTTTTTTTAAAAAAAACGACGTTCTCAACAGAGCATATGAATGGAATAGTTTATAGCTTGGATTGAGAGCTTCAATGTCACATAAGAAAACAGCACTTGTCTTGCCTTTCCCTTGCAAACACCCTCCTCATGACCTGTGTTAATGAAGTTAATTGAATTTAAGATCAATAATGGTTAATTATTGCGATTTGACATTTTGAGATAAATGGCTTTAAGGAGGCGTGTGTGTGTGTTTGTTTGTGTGTGTGTGTGTATTTGTATGAAAAGAAGGTGAATGCATGAAGGCCTAAGAGGGATCACGCAAACATCCCATTGATCCCTGGTACAATCTGATCGACTTAATCCCCCTGATGAATGTTCACTTTTTTCAGAGCTACAAGTAAATGTTCAACAAGACTACTCTAACCCTTGTCACGGACCAAATCTATATGAGCTGGAAATCCATTGAGATAGATTACAGCGAGGTTGAGGAAAGAAGAGCGAGGCTTCCAGCAAAGGTGAGAGTTTATCATATTGACTATTCATGTAACATAAACGGTATATGCAGGGATGGAAAAGAATTCCACTGTATTAAAACAAAATCTTTGATGAGAATAGCAAAAATGTGTGCCAAGAAGAATGAGCTTCGCCTTGAGAATTGGCACTAGGCATTTTGGAGAAATGAAGCGTGCGCAAAAAGAAGGCGCATGTTTTTAAAAATGTGACTAGGTCAAGATGCACACAAATGGGGGGGGGGAGCACAAGGATATTTTAGTCAATGGGGGAATGCTAAAATTAGGTAAAATGCATAACCAAATGTGCACGATAGAGGAGGCACGGAAACAAAATGAGTTGATAGTCCTAGGGATACAATAGGAAGAAAGCCAATCTCCTGGATGATGATAACAAATCAAGGAAGTTGATGTATTATGTCAGAATGCCTCACCTTTGCGTTTTTGTCTCATTACCTTGTACATGTATTAACTGATGAACTTTTTATGGCTGTTGTTGGTGCCCAGTTAAATAAAAATGTGTGTGGAATTTTTGCCAAAACACAAAGGTTTAGAACCTGACCAATAAGTAAAGACAGCTGGAACTTGGATAAACAAACTGAGACCAGACGATATTCCTACTCTTTTGTACATGCATTATTATGAAAGTAGAAGGATAATACAGAATGTGTCCAGCAGCCTTCACAAAAATCTTTTCATGGTACCAACTCTTTTCCTTCTTCCAAATTCCTTCCTTATGCTCATTTATTCCACATTTTTACCTATAATGAAGGATGTTAACCGTTGTAATGTAACAAAGGCTCCCGCACCTGGCCCAACCATCCCTAACCGAGCCGCCTGCACTTACCTTACCCCTACCTCACCATCTACAAAAGGGTCCGGAGGTCGCCAGTGGGGCAGCAGCCCCACGAACATGACCAAAAAATAAAACTACGAGTCCCAGAGTCCTCTGTGCTGCACAACCCCTCAGCCAATCAGGCTGAGGGACATGAGCATAGAGGAGGCCGGGAACGTGCAGCGCACTGACTTAAAAAAAAGCACCGAGAGAGAAAGACTTTGAAAGACCCAGCCGGAGCCACGAAAAAGGTAAGTGCAGTCGGTGGGGGTTAGGGAGTGGGGGGGCAGGCACAGCCCCGGTAACCACACCGCCCACCCTCCCTAACCCCCACCGACCACACTTACCTTTTGCCGGCTCCGGATGGGTCTTTGAAAGTTTTTCCCTCTCGGTGCAGCCTTCTGCATAGGGAGAAGCAGCAGCCTCTCCTTCATCCCTGTGGGTGATGTGGCCTCAATGCCCGCAGGGACAAAAGAGAGGCTGGTGCCTCTACCTACGCAGAAGGCCGCACCGAGAGGGAAAGACTTTCAAATACCCATCTGGAGCCGGCAAAAGGTATGTGTGGTCAGTGGGGTTTAGGGAGGGGAGAAGCCCCGGCTCTGGTAACCATGCCCCCCGCCCGGCCACCTTGCTCCCCCACCCACTCCATTACCCCCACTGACCGCACTTACCTTTTGCTGGCTCCGGATGGGTCTCTGAAACTCTTTCCCTCCCAGCACAGCCTTCTGCATAGGGAGAAGCACCAGCTTCTCCTTCGTCCCTGTGGGCAACATGGCCTCGATGGACAAAGGAAAGGCTGGACAAAGGAAAGGCTGGAGTGCCTCCTGGCCTACCGGAGAGAAGCACTCGCTTCTCTCTGGGTTGGCTGGGAATGAAAGTTCCATTCCCAGCCAACCCAGAGAGAAGAAAAGCCCCTCCATGATGGGGATTCCTTCTCTCCAGGAGCACCTTTGCCTCCCAAAGAGAAGGAATCACTTCTCTCTAGGTTGGCTTGGAATGAAAGTTTCATTCCCAGCCAACCCGGAGAGAACACACACACACACACTCTCTCTCTCTCATTCTCTCTCTCTCTCTCTCACACACACACACACACAAAACGCGGGAAACACTACCCACCCACCCACCGCAGGACAACCCTCCCCCCACCCCACCCACCCACCAACACACACACACACACACACAACAACAACAAACCTTCCCTCCCAACGTACCTGCACGCAGCCTCAGCAAGTAGCCTCTGCCCTCTTCACTTGTCTCCTCTGTCTGACTGTCTCTCTATCTAACTCATTAATCCCCTCTGGTGGTCTGCTCTATCTGTCACTCTCTCTTTCTCTCTCACTCTCTCTCACACACACATACACACAGACACTGCTTCTCTCTCTCTCTCTCTCTCTCTCTCTCTCACACACACACACACACACAAAACGCGGGAAACACTACCCACCCACCCACCGCAGGACAACCCTCCCCCCACCCCACCCACCCACCAACACACACACACACACAACAACAACAACAAACCTTCCCTCCCAACGTACCTGCACGCAGCCTCAGCAAGTAGCCTCTGCCCTCTTCACTTGTCTCCTCTGTCTGACTGTCTCTCTATCTAACTCATTAATCCCCTCTGGTGGTCTGCTCTATCTGTCACTCTCTCTTTCTCTTTCTCTCTCACTCTCTCTCACACACACATACACACAGACACTGCTTCTCTCTCTCTCTCTCTCTCTCTCACACACACACACACACACACACACACACACACACACACACACACACACACACACACACACACACACACACACACACAACACTCCTGCCTTGTCAGGTATTTTTAATGTGTGTGTTGGTGGTTGGAGTGGTATTGCATTGGGGGGGGGGGGTTGTGCACACCCAAAACCACCCCTAACCACCAACACACACATTAAAAATGCTCGGCTGGCCGGGCACAAATGTGCTAGTAGAATCATAAAATAACTGAGTTGGAAGGGGGATTTTAGCCCATCAAGTCCAACCCCATGCTCAACACAAGAATCCGAACTTAAACAGATATGACAGATACATGTCCAATTCTCTCTTGAATGCTTCCAATGTTGGAGTGCTCAGCACCTCATGAAGTCATTTGTGCCATGGTTGTACTGCTCTAACCATTAAGACATTTTTCCTGATATTCAGCCTATATCTGACTACCTTTAGTTTGAGCCTATTATTATGCATCCTGCACTCTGGGATGATGGAGAACAGATCTTTCCCTTCCTATTTATGTTTATCTTTCAGGAATTTGGAGAGTGCTATCATATCCCCTCTCAGTCTCCTTTACTCAAGGCTAAATATGCCCAGTTCCTTCAGTCTTTCCTCATATGGCTTGGCTTCCAGTCCTCTGATCATCCTTCTTGCCCTTTTCTGTACGTGCTCTATTTTGTTTGCATCTTTCTTAAAAGTGTGATGCCCAGAATTGGACACATGACCTATCCCTCTTCACTTTCATCCTCATATGAAATATTTGCACTGATTTTAAAAGTTTGCTCAGCTTTTACTATCACCTTTAAAGATTCTGCTCTCTGAACTACTGATATTAGGCCAGGAGACACTGTGATAGAACGAAGTATACCCCATTCTTTAGTCACAAAATGGCGATTTCAAATCAGGGGGAGAGAGAAAATATGCAAACATTCTTGCCTCAAGGTTTAGAAGAACCAAAACTTATTGTGTGATTGACATGTCTTGCTGTAAGATCATTGGTTGGAATCCATAAGGAGGAGGATCAAAGGTGGACCCTGTAGGAAGAGATATAAGCCAGAGAGGCATATACACACACAAGCCGACACAGAGACATTCTCTGGAATGCTGTGCTTTTAAGCTTGCCAAATTGTAGAAGCTTGGGAGAAAGGGAGACTTAGGGCCTATGGGCTTTCCCTGGAACATGTAGTTTGCTTTATTTCTGCTTTGAAATATTTTCTAAGCTATTGCTGGACTGTATCCTGAATTTTTCTATGCTTTCAATACACTTCTAAAATGCCTGAAGAGACTCTGGAGTGATTACTTGGCACACATTACCTGAAATCTACACTAGTTTCACGGGCACCCTTTGCTCACTACCTAGATTCCGGTCGGGAGTGACTGGGCATGCCGATAGGAAAAGCTCTGAACCTCTGGGTCCGATCTGGGCCAGGGAAGCAGATTCAGGTGCAACCCCATCGCCAGGAGACTGGAGGACCTGGGAGTAAGCGGATTATTACAGACATACAAAATGAAGGCTTCTCAGTGGTGGTGCTCCAGCTGTGGACTAGGTTTGTCAGGCTTTTTATATTTTCAACCACTGGTAGGTTCCCCAAAGTCTGGTGTCTTTACAACTGGAAGTTATTATTTTAAGAGGAGGGGGAAACAGGCTAGAAGTATGGAATACTCAAACTCGGTCCGCAAAGAAAGATCTCTGGGAAGAGGGGCCCTGGACGTAGATGGACTTTATGGCTGAAGAACCTGAGAGACTGGTTCAGAAAATGGAATTTGCTAAAGGAAGTGGACAGTGAACAACGCTGCTTAATAGCACAATGCTATAGAATCTAATTCCTGTAAATCAATTAATAACAATAATATAATAATTGTGTGGCCTCAAGTCAATTGCGACTTATGGTGTCCCTTTCCAAGGTTTCCTAGGTAGAAAATATGTAGATGTAGTTCCCCATTTCTTTTTTCTGGGGGTGCCCTGGGACTGTGTAGCTTGCCTATGACAACACAAGCTGGCTCTTCTCCCAGGAGGCACAATCAGGACTTAAACACCCAACATCTGGATACAAAAATCACATAACCTAGATAATCTTTATAACCAGCTTTTATTTCAAAGCAACTGTGTTTCAAGATCAGGTTGGGAAGCATAAAGGACATCAAGCCATCAGAAGTGACACAAAAACACTGTGAGTAACCTACTTTCTTTCAAGCTAAACCAAGTTTACTTTGCTGAGTGTTTCTCCCAGAAAGATATGGAAAATGTGTGCTTCTCCAAAGTTGTACATGCCAGCTGAACAAGTTAAATGACCATTTACAAGATTTATAACGACAAAGTAAATGTTGTTGGGTGGGGGGAGTATTCCTGATTGCAGAGTACTGACAATAAAGAGATACTGAAAAGTTCTGTCAAAATGTAAGATTATGCAAAAAACAGTATTGAGAACAGTGCTAATCATCTGCTCTTGTCAATTACTTGAAGGGTATCTGACAGCATATTTACATTAAACACATTTCAGAAGCAAACTCTTTAATGCTCTGCTGGAATATTTTTGGTGCCATGAGGAATTCTTAAAAGGATTTCCTGTAAAGCACAGCAGTATTAATAGTGTCATGTATGAAATCCGTACCTGGCAGCTGAGTCCACCTTATGAAAAAGTCCCATATATTCCCCAAAACCCAACAATTAAAGAGGATTTCTTTTTTGCTTTTACTTTTCCTGGCTGTTCACAAGAAACCTTACGAACTACTAGTGCAGATAGAAAAGAAGAAAGGTCTTTGCCCCAGAGCTTACAAGAGGGATATGTTGATGGTGGAGAGAAAAGCAAGGGTGGAAAGAGATAGCACAGACAAGATAAGTGATGAACCTGAGCTAATCAGTGATGTCTGCTCAGATAGACAAGTTAGGGCTTAGATCCAGGAAGAGCTTTAGGACAAGAACAAGCATTCTTGAGGGTACATAAGAGCAAAATCCAATTAGAAGATAGAGGAAGGTGTTCACTGAACAAAGAATAACACTAAAGGAGGATATGGCTGAAGAACTCAACCTCCCCTATGTCACTTGGAGGATCCTGAATAAGCTGAAGGTCAGAGTCCCTAAATGTAAGATCAACATGCTTAAGTGGGGGATGCTGGCAGACAACAACTTGTGCTGTACTTGTGCTGTGAATGTGGAGAGATACAGAATCTGGTTCACTTGCTAGTCTGCTGATTACTAACCAGAAACATGTACTGATGAAGATTTAAGTTTGGCCAGCCACAAAGCCAAGAAGGTGGCTTTGTTTTGGCATTTTAAAGTTTGATCTGGACACAAAAGAAGAAGAAGATAGATGAGCAAGAAGTTTGGGATGAAACTCATAGATTTATGGAGAATGATTGGTTCTGAGAAGAAATTGCTAGAACTCACATTCTTCTGAACCCTTTACCCCGCCCCTGCCCTTTCTTTGCAAGAGGGGATGGGAAATGCAGCTAAAAAACAACAACCCTGGATTGGGCATCAGTTTGGGGGAGGATGATCTAAATAATTTTTAACTGTGTTACAAAGGACAAAAACTACTGCTAGATTAAAAAGCCATCTCATTCCAGCTCAAGGTGTCCTTTTCTAGTGGCAGTGGCTCTACAGCACTTCTTCAGATGTCTTTCATGGCACCCTAAGCTTTTCAGCAGGACATTTGGAAGTCGCTGTATATTCCACTTGGCATTGTCTGCATACTGTCTACCCCTACCAATGTATGATAACTTTTATGTTTGCAGCTATAGCAGTGGTACAGCTGCCAAGAGTCTGAATCATGAAACTCACAAAATTATGGAGTGGCCTTGGATAAGTATTTCTCATTTTGCCTTATCTTCTGCTGGCAATAATAGGAAATCCATCCAACATTATAACTTGCAGGTATTTTTTTTATTAAAAAATTTTATTGACTATTTTCAACAATATACAGAACATATACAAAACATGAGAACATAAGTACAAAGAGAACAAAAAAAATATTACATTATAATTGCAATACAATACTGTTACAAAACTTTTTCATCCCGTGCTGTATACAATGCCATGGAGACAGAGTTACCTCATTTCTTCTATTCTTATTTCCAAAATATAAATTGGTCAGGCAGTGGATTGTGTCCTTTCTCCTTGTTCAAAGTATGATCTAAAAAACATTTCCAAATTTCCTGAAATTTGTTGCCTGAGGCTTGTCCAAATCATTTAATATTTTGTATATTTTACTTACTAATTCCTTAATTTTTATTTGACCATTTCTTAAATTATAAACCAGTTCCTCAAATTTCGTAGCCTCTCTGTCTAAACTATCTTGCTCGATGTATCTTTTGTTCCAGTTATTCATAGTTGCAACTTGAAGCCAATTCAACTTCAACTGATTATATATCTCTAACTTTCTTCCTCTGTCTTTACAAGTTGCTAACCAATCTTTTAATAAAATTACTTTATTTTTAACCAATATCTCTTCCACTCTACAATCAATTATTAATGGAAACATTTTTAAGTCCCTCAACTCTGTAATCGGGGACAACCCTGGAGCCAATTTCTTTTTTAAACACTGTCCATGTTTTAAAGAGAGTTTTTAACATTTTGTTCGCGAGACTAATCTTCCCCTTTCCTTTACCCCAAAACATTATTTTTTCATCTCCTTGTATCTCCCGCAATTCAATTTTTTTCCCAGATAGATTCTTCTCTCATTAAGATTTTACAAATATTCTTCAATTGAACAGCCCAATAGTAATTTTTGATGTTAGGAATTTCTAACCCATCCTTTCTCTGGGACAAGTACCATAGCAATTTCGGTTTTCTCGCCCTTTTCCCTCCATTACAATAATTATTAATTATATTTTGAAATACTTTTAATTCTTTTTCCTTAAATTGTATTTGTAGGGTATCAAATAAGAAGTTTATTTTAGGCAACAATTTCATTTTACTTAACGCTACACGCCCAAACCAATATAAGTTAAGTTTCTTATATCTTAGTATTTTTTTTCTTTCAACTCCTTCTCCAACTTATCAAAATTCAATTTATTTAATTCATCATACTTGTTTGAAATATTTATCCCTAAGTATTTAATATTATCTCTAATTTGCAATTTAAACTTAGATTTTATACTTTCTTGTACATCCTCATTTTCGTTTTTAAAAAATTGCCTCCGACTTATCCCAATTTACTTCGAGACCAGTTACCTTTCGAAATGCCTCTAAATGACTATATACCTTCCCTAATGATTTTTGTGTTTTTTGTAATGTTACTAAGGTATCATCAGCATATTGACTAATTTTTATTCCTTCTACTCCTATCAATTCCTTATCTTCTCTTATTGCATTAGCAAGTAATTCCATCACTATAATAAACAATGAAGATGACAATGGATCCCCTACTTGCAGGTATAATGTTTAGAGAAATGCATGAATACCATAGTACTGTACTTGCTGATCATGATTATATATGATAAATAGCTTCTGTGACTCATTGACTTCACTCCTGAAAGCTAAGTGTGATATAATCATTAATGTGCTGGACCACAATTCAGAAGGGTTCAAATCTCCAAACAATCATGAAATCCAATGCATTGATATCCTGTTGGGCAGTTTACACAGTGTAAGGCTGATGACATCATGTACCCTGCCTGCTACATTACCATGGAAATGTCTGTATATGCAGACAGCACTGGCTCTGTCTGTAAAGAGATATGAGCACTGCCCCCTAGAGCTGAACATGATTGGCTTTCAAGCAAGAGAGTTCATTACCTTACAAGTCTATTTTGATTTATGGCAAGCCTTTTTAGGATTTTCCAGGTAGGTAGAATCCCTCTTCTGTCAACTCTCCTATTTTTAAGTTCATTACTTCATAGCCTTTGCTGCCATGGTCATAGCCAAGTAAAATAGGCTCTTCTGTTCTAGACTCCAGTTTATGCCTTTTCTGTTTTGTTATGTAGGCATATGCCAGGCTTTCAGAGACTGGCAATCTGTTCCGAAGATATGTTGCAGTCATAATTTATAACTCTGTGCCATCAAGTGAGTTGAGACATATGGTGATCAGTTACCAGTTTTCCTCGGTAGAGAATACTTAGGGGTGGTTTACCTTTCCCTTCTTCTAGGGGGTGTCCTGGGACTATGAAGCTTGCCTATGACTACACAGTCTCCATGTTCTTCCAGGAGGTACACTGGGGAATCGAACTCCCAACCTCTAAACTGCTGTGCTATCATAACTATCATCCAGGTCAATGGATACCATGGATATGTTTAGAGAGCTCCAAGTAGAGGAACGTTTACTATAAAACAGGGATAGACAACCTTTTTGTGCCATGGGCCTTAATATGCCCCGGAATAGCTGAGTAGGCCCACCCCAGAAGTTTACAGTTGACATAAATGTGCCCACCTCTGCATTTACGTCAGCCATGGGCACGTTTGTGCATGTGCATTTTATGGCTGATGTAAATACGCCTACTTTTATTTCCAAGTGCAGGGGAGATAGTGATGGACTAGTTGAAATGATGTTGTGGGCTAATCTGGCCCACTGGCTGTAAACTGGGAACCCCTGCTATAAAGGATCATTCTTTCTGCTTCCCTTGCTATCAATCCTGAATAGGATTGCCTATAGGAGACTGCAGGCTTTTAGACCAGGAGTTCTCATCTTTTTTAAGTTGTGGGCCGGGTCATGCTCCCTCAGACAGCTTTGGTGGCTGGACAGCCATTTTGCCCTTCCTCCACCACACAGCACTTCCTAGTGTGGTGGAGGCAGTGGGTGGGGGGGGGCACATGAAATGGTGCCATGGGCCACAGGTTGAGAATCCTTATTCTAGACAGTGTTTTATTTTTTCTTCATCAGGGGCGTACACAAAACAAGAGGAAAGCAATGGCCATGTCAACATGACAGACTGTCATTTGACATAAATTGTCAGGCAGGTTGTTTCTCTGGACACAGAAAGGAAGAGATCAAGAAGTATTTTCACGTCTAGGTCACTGCCTTGGATTCTACTTGCTTCAGCAGTTACCAAAAATCATTCCCCTCTGAGGTGTTCTTTGGCGATCAACGGTATGTGAAAGGTGTTTGCAATGTGAACAGCCCAATACCTGTTTTTGTGATATTAGACAGGAGCAAACAAGATGGTCTATTTGATCGGACATGGAACGCACCAGACATCTATATGTAAAATATGGAACTCTTGCAGCAGAAAAATGCCTGGCCTTCTTTTCTTAATATTAAGCAAAGAGAGAAAGGAGGTGAAGCTCGTCGCCATAAAGGAGACTTTATTCATAACATTAAATTGCCTATCGTTCAATTGTCAATTAAATTAACAAACATTTTCCTCTGGGATATTAAAAAAGTGATTTTTCTCTGCAAACATCAACATTTGTGGTGTTTTGTTACTGCCGTGGTGCAGTGAATTGGATGTTATTTTTCATTTCCTCTTTTGGAACCACATTTATGAAATTCAGACAAAAAGGTACAGTAATTCAAAAAGTTAATTACACACACACACACTTGTCTCCAATGTGTTTTAATGGACACAGTCCTTGTCTCAAATTCACTCCCTCTCATGGCAATTCTTGGTGCTGCCTTCATCTCAGACTTAGGAAGCTGCTTTAAATGTGGTGGCTCAGTGGTTAAGACACTGAGCTTGACAACCAGAGGGTCGGCAGGTCAGCAGTTTGAAACCTGAGTCCTGCATGATGGAGTGAGCACCGGTCATCTGTCCCAGCTCCTACCAACCTGGCAGTTTGAAAGCAAGAAACTGCAAGCAGATAAATAGGTACCATTTTTGTGGGCATCCTGTGCTTTGGCATCTAGTCATGCCTGCCACATGACCATGGAAATGTCTGTAGATGCACTGGCTCTTTCTCAATAAATGGAGATGAGCACCCCCCCCCCAGAGCAGGGATTCTCAACCTGCGGCTGTGGGCCAGATGTGTCCTGTGGCACCATTTCACGTGTTCCCACACACACACTGCTTCCACCACACCCGGAAGTGCCATGTGGTGGAGGAAGGACAAAATGGCCATCCAGCCCCCAAAGCTGTCTGATGGAACATGACCTGGACCCCTGGCTTAAAAAGATTGAGAACTAACCTATAAATCAATCTAAATCTCTGTGCCTTTGCCAGGTTTCAGAATGAGATCATTTTATAGGTTCGCCACAGGGGGGAAAAACTTCTGGGCTGAAGCCCTGCCTTATATTTACGGAATTTCCCTTTGCCCCATTTGTTTTCTCTTCTTGTCCACTGTCTTCCCAAAGATGGACAAACCTGTGTGGTTTAGCCACTATGTCACACACAAATTCTATCTCATTGTCCATCCACCGCCATCACCAGTGAGCAAACAAATTGAATGGTATTGCATCGGACACTATAATAATAATTTTGTGCCAGAAATTATTCTGGGTTGAAAGAATTTTTGCGGAAGAAACTCCACTAAGGAAACTATAGTACTTTGACCTCTTATACTAAAGTCCTCAAAGGAGGTATAAATAAGAAAGAAAATATTTAATAGCTTTGTGAATCGCAATAAGAATAACACAAATAGCAGAAAAGTCACACCATGCAGGCCCGCAAGAGAGAAACTATACCTAAAGAAGCATTTCAGAGGGTCCTGAATGACACAGAATTATCACCAGGATGTTTCCTTGAAGCTTTTTAAAATGGTAATCCACTAATAAATAATAATTTCGTGTCAGAAATTATCCTGGATTGAAAGGATTTTTGCAGGAGAAACTCCACTCAGGGAACATCCAAATGAGGCTCCTTTCATGTCCCCAAGAGCTGGAACAGAGACAGGCGCTCAATCTGTCATGCAGTACCTGGTTCTCGAACTGGTGACTTTACAGCCTTCCAGCTAACAAGGCGAGTTTCTTAACCACTGAGCCACCACAGTCCCATGATCTGACACTGATTTAGCATAAAGGTGGGCCATGTATGGGGCTCACCCCCCTTTCAGTGTACAAATAACAGGGGAAGGGAACAAAAAGGAACATTTCCCCAACAAGGCTTGCACACCAGCAATCTGAACATAAGCAGCAGTAGAGTGTTGCATTCTGAAGCTGTCTACCCTAATTTGAACTGAGAGAAACTTGGGGGAGATGATAGTGTTTCAGTTGATTAAGAGAAGAGGAGAGAAGGCTAATCAGGCTTGTTATTGCACAGCTGCAAGTCAAACGGTTTGGTGTTGTTGTCGAACATCATTCTGGAGCTATGGTGTTGTTTTTGTGTAGTCTTTGAGCTATCATCCTAGTGTATGAGTCATTGGTGTGCTGGCCCACAGGGATACAGGGATCAGTGCGCCGCAGCAACTGGCACCCCCCAGAGGCAGGTAGAGGAAATGGGAATTTATGGGATTTCTCCCCCCAACCCCCCCCCCCAATGGGCGCCCCATCATTTCCTGTCCACCGCCCTCCCAAGGTGCCCAGCACACCCCTGGTACTGTATGAGTCATGAAGTATCAGCAATAGCTTAGGCCTCTACAGAAGAATAGCCTCTAGTTGAGTAAAGTCTCTCAAAGAAGAACCAATACAGCCTTTCATATTTCATTATATAAATTCTCAGATACTGTAAAGGTAAAGGTCACCCTTGCTCAAAAGCCAGTCGTATCTGACTCTAGGGTTCAGTCCTCATCTCTGTTTATAGCCGAAGACCCAGTGCTGCCTGCATTTGCAGACATTTCCATGGACATGTGGCAGGCGTGCCTAGACACCGAAGTGCACAAAATGCTGTTTACCTTTCCACCAGAGCACATGAAACACTGTTACCTTTCCTGCCAAAGTGGTACCTATTTATCTACTTGCAATTTCTTCCTTTCAAACTGCTAGGTTGGCAGGAGCTGAGACATAAACAGGCACTCCTTCCGTCCTGCAGTACTCATGTTTTAAACTGCTGACCTTCCACCTCCCAGTCAGTGTCTTAACCACTTGAGACACTGTACATATGGGTTAAAAAGGGCTCATCAGTTCTTACTAAGCATTTCCACTGGCTTAGTATTGGGAAGTAGAACAAAGTTCAATGTTAGTGAGAACATCTGCATAGTTGGAATCTACTGGTGTATCTATTGGGAGAAAAGTGAGCCAGTTTGAAATCACTTTAACTGTTGTGGTCAGGATTTGTAATTTGAGAAGATACTAAAGATTATCTTAACTCAACCAACCTACAAAAGCCAGGATTGAATAGGATGGAGCCACGATGACTCAAGTGGCTCTAAACTGATCTAACTGTAGTGCAGGCATACTTGTCCAAGAAAAGAAACAAGATGAAGCTTTGCTTGATGCAGAAAGGTTTTAAAATTTTATTATAATTTTTTTGGGGGGAGGGGGAAGCTAAAATCCCTCCATTCTGAGAGATTTGCCTAATAGATGCCCAAATGTGGTTCATCTAGGACATGGGTTCCTAACCTAACTGGATGGATCTGACCTGTGGCACCATTTCATGTGCCCCCCATCCATGGGCATTGAAAAAACAAAATGGCTGCACCTTTGGAGCTGTTGGGACAAAATGGCCATCTGACCCTCAAAGCTAGCTTGAAAAGATTGGGAACCCCTGATCTAGGAGAAAGGTCCCACCTAGAAGGCTTTGAAGCTTAGCTAAGCCTAGCTCTACCCCGCCAACAATGGGACAGGTTCAGGAAGCTTGAGTGAAATTTGGTCTCAAAGCCTTGCAGTTGAGGTTTTCATTCAGGTGAGCCACATTTAGATACCTTTAAGGCAGTGGCTCCTAACATGAGGCCCACATCCCACAGGGGGATTTCATTTCCCAGAAGCCTAAATCAGTACATTGGCTGATCCGTGCTTTGGGGAATTGATTTAGGCTTCTGGGAATTGAAGTTCAAAAACCAAAGGTTGGGAGACACTCCTTTAAGGTATCTGGGATCTGTAGTTCAAGAAGTCCAACAATCACACCTCTACTTCAAGGTTCTCGAAGGGGCGTCTCCTTAGTGGGTTTGGACACTAGTCTGCCTCTGGTAATGATCAAAATATAATTTCAAAAGTGCAGAGTCACATTATTTCAGGAGCGTTGTCTGACTGCTCTTCATCCACTGTCACCGATAAAAGAATATCAATTCTTTAATTTCCCCATCTCAAATTTTTATTTACCTCACCGCTTGTTCAAAAGAGAAACATCAAGAGAGTGATTAGCATGATTATCAGTTGAGGTTAATACAGGTATATTTAAAAAAATGGACATTTTAAGAATTGAATCTTTCAGAATTCTGACACAAAGTAATCCAATAGCTTCCTTCCAAATTTCTAGGGACTGCAGTGGCTCAAGTGGTTAAGATCCTGACTGGAAGGTGGCAGGTCAGCCGTTCGAAACCCAAGTCCTGCACGATGGAATGAGCTCCCATCTCTGTCCCCAGCTCCTGCCAACCTAGCAGTTCGAAAGCAAGACATTGCAAGTACAGTAGATAAATAGGGACCACTTTGGTGTGAATGTAAACAGTGTTCCGTGCACTCTGGTGTCTAGGCATGCCTGCCACATGTCCATGGAAACATCTGCAGACACAGACAGTGCTGGCTCTTTGGCTATCAACAGAGATGAGAACTGATCCCTAGAGTCAGATACAACTGGCTTTCGAGCAAGGGTGATCTTTACTTTTACTTATGATTTAGTTACCCACTGGCTTTTGCATTTCTTGATGTAACACCCCCCCCCCAATGATTTTACTTCCCAAAATAGCAATCAAGATGCACCTTTTGAAAGAAGAAACACATTCATTTTAGAGACATTTTTAAAGAAACTCACTTCCAAATTTCTATTTAAATGTGTTCAAATTCGAGTCTTCATACAGATTTTTTTTTACAACTTCAGATAAATTGAGAAATAGAATTCAACAGATTTGTGGTGTGGGTGGGTGGGGAGGGGTTGCTATAAGTCCTGGAAAACTGGGATTGTCCCGGATCCAAGGTCAGAAAAATTATCCCAGCCAGTTCAATACAAATCATGTTAAAGTCCCGGATTTTCAAAACTTACTAATTGTATATTATCACACTATTAAAATAAATTCGAGCTCTCACCATCAAATGAGCGATTTCCTGCCACACTGGAGTTGGAGTATACCTGGAAACAAATCTTAATGTCCTCACCTTACACCACCACCCAATAAGTGTGACCAGTGTGTTTCCTGGAACTGAGGATATTAAGAGTTGACCATGATGCAACTTCTCAGAAGTACAACTCATCATCTTACAGTAAGAATTAACTGTTGTAAATAAATTCATTTATGTATTGATATATTTAATGTGAAAGTGTTTTATAGCTGTCATTATATTATGTTTGTTTTTAAAAAGGCTATTCTGTAGATAACCCACCCATTTTTGTCAAATATACTTCTGTCCCGGTTTTGTGGGAGATAATTATGGCAATTCTAGGGGGGGATACAAAAAGGAGAGGGACTAGAAATAGGCAGTTTAACCTATTCTTGTTTGAAACAGCCTCATTGCTACACATTGATGTTAGGATGGGTGCAAAAAGACACAAAATAACTTTTTAGTCAATTCCCCTCCCCTCACCATGAAACAGACCCCCATAATTTGCACGTTCACCCATGAATGATGGATTTATAATATTGTTTTCAAAATTTATGTGAGGTTTAAATATTTCATGACATCTGTGAGTTTGGAGGAAAATGCATTTAACAAGGCTGCCTTTCACTGTATAGCAGTCGACTTTGATGAGGATGGGGGAGGGAAAAAACTGCAACACAACTGTTTCTAAGGTAGTTTGTAAAAATTATTTATTTCTGTATCAGTTAATTAGGATGGGAGTCTTTGTTGAATGCACAAGCATTAAAAAAGTGCTGATATTTTATGCATCTTTAACTGTAACGTGCTTCCCTGCAGCGCATTGGTAACTCCTTGACATTTAACATTCACTCACAGCAACTATAATAAGGGGGTTGATTGCTTCTTTTGCAGATGCAGTAATTTAATAACTGTGATCAGTTGCATAAATTTACTATACAACCATCTTAAGTTAGCCGCATTAAAATTAAGCAAAGTTGTAATCTGTTGACAGATTATCATTTCTGAACAATGCTCCTAAAAGCATTTCAGATTAGCTGGTGCCACAAGGATTTTTGTTTTATACGCTTGTAAAAAATATATACAAGCTACTCCTCCCTCCTCCCGGTCTGATGATTAGACAATTAGGTGGTATTTCTTGCTTTTCTATTAAGTTGCCAGTTGTAGTTATTGAGATTGTTGCTATCTTTTGAATTCTGAAGGCAGAGGGAGTGAGATCGCAGAGATGCATGCTTTTGCTCAGTTGAGACATAGCTTTGCCTTTCTGTCCAGGAAATAGAACAGAATAGGAATACGGGAAAAGTGTCTCTAGTCTTAATAGAATAATGGCATTTCCCTGGGCAGAGGAGAGTGAATGCTTACGTCTCACACCCTGGCTCATTTTGGTTCCAAGACGCATGAACACCCATCTCTAAGTGCTGAAGATTTACTTGTGTACATATCCTTGAATCAGAAAAATGCAAACCTCTTCCATTAATACTACGTGCAATTGCCGCCCCTCTTTCCTTCTCATACAAATGTTTCCAAGGCAAATGAGAACACTGCTTACTAGAAGACTTAGCCGTGCTTACTAACCATACACACAACATAAAAGAAATGCTACTTCCTTCATGTGTAAAGTGCCCTGATTCACTTGTGACAATTTCTACAGGTTATGGAAGACAAAAAAAGGAAGAAAAGAAAAGAAAAGAGGAAGTCACTAACATAGCTTTGCGTACAGGAGTGGGTGGGTGATGTAGCAAATGGTTCAAGTGGAAGTCAGAATTCAGGGTTTCTCAATCTTTGGTTTTTGGACTTCAGTTCCCAGAAGCCTAAGTCAATTCCCCAGAGCACTGGTCAGCCAAAGTACTGACCTAGGCATCTGGGAATTGAAGTCCACCAATGTTCTGTGGAACAAAGTTTGGGAATCACTAAGTCTTACGGAGCTCTGTAGAAAATTGTCACAGTGTCACACCCTCCACTTTTGCAGATTTACAATTAATTCTCACATTTGTTGGATAGCAACATACTAGCCACTACCACAATCTGGCTCATTTGCTGATTACTACCAGAAACATGTGCCAATGAGGATTTAATTTTGGCCAATCACACATTTTGCCAGTTCAAAATTTGATTTAGACATGAAAGAAGAAAACCACAATTAAGAGATTGATAATTGAGTTGAACAGTATCAAAAATTTCACATTAGATTTAAGTAAATAAGAGTTTACCCAGGATGTTCACCTTATGTATTTTTTGCTGAGGTCCCCCCACCAAATCCAGTTCTCAGTTTCAAGTGCTACCAGTTGTACCTTCTCTTAAGGCATACATAAATATTCTAACTAATCTATGCTTAATATAAATTTACACAATAGCAGCAAGTATTCCAACATTTCATTGACCAACTAAATCACCTTATTCTGGAGCATATGCATTCTACCAGAATCCTACACACATTTTAGGAGCTGCCTCCTAACTAAGCTCTGTCTGTTACATCTCTAATATCTAATTTAAAGTTATTATCTGTTAATTTCCAGCACCTGTCACTTAAAGGTATTTAACATCTGCATGTCACAGAGAGACATCTAATTCAGTGCTAGAACTTGTATTTCATGTTGAAAAAATATTTATAGAAAAAGCTTACTGTTAATATATAAATTATTTAATATTTAAAATTATTTTAAAATTACACACTGTCTCCATGCTACAAACTAAACGGATAAAGAGTAAGGTTAGAGTTGGCTCTTTTAGTAATAAGCATTCTCAATTGAGGTGGGAAGATTAGTTTGAATTCGGACTGGCAAATTTATCTTAGTAATGGGAGTGTGTGAATGGGCAGATAACACTGTTTCTGCTACATGTCAATTTTATACGTGTTTATTCAGAGATCCATTTATTCCATGCATATCAGAGAATAAACAAAACAAATTATTTTGATCTGCTGTGGGTTTTGTTGTTATTTGTTTGTTCACTGCCCAGAGTGGGATACCACCCAAATGGACGGTATAGAAATACAATAAATAAATAAATAAAATTACAAAAATGCTGTAGCACTTTAAAGACTAACAGTTATATATCATTTATCCCAATTTTTCCAATAACCTACCACTTGTTGGTTTTGCCTTTCTACATGCAAATTTGTATTTAAAACATGGTCTTGAAATATGGTCTTCTTTCCGTTTCATACCAAAAATTATAGACACATTTTATATTTCTAAATGCATTTCATCCACAGTACCCTTCATGTATTTTTTTCAAAACATTTGGGTACATATTTTGAGCCAAGGGGTACACAGCAAAATGTAGAAAAATACAAGATCTGCAGAACAGTTATGGTAGTATAGAAGCTGATGATCAATTGGATTAGTCTATATTCAAATTCCCAAATATCTTAATTTTCAATCACACCCATACCTGTGTATATGCCAAAGCATGTCTTATAGGAAAAGGGGCACACATTTAGTGTGGATTAAAGTAATACAGACGACCTTTTCTTCCAACCTTACATGGCAGCCTAGGGTATAGTCTGGTCTATCTGTTATTATTTGCATATGCAGCCTCCAGAAGAAGGCATTGAGGCAACGGAGAAAGGGGAAGGCGTGCTGTCTTTTTAATAACCAGATGTCAAGGGTGACTGCTTGACACCCATAGTCACATGACCATGCATTGTTCCTGAGCTGAGCGACTAAAAACATGATTGCGCTTGTTCCACAGTATGGGGATGCATAAGCGCCCTGTCACTTTGGATGGAGCTCTTGGCTGCTCACCTAGACAGGTGATGTGTCAGGACTCATGCTGGCAGCCTCCTGCTGGGAGAGGACCACTGCTGTGCTTGACAAATGAGATGGGACTTCACAACCAAAATTCCTGCCAAGAGGCCTCACAGTCAAACGTCTATCTTCTCATCATGAGAAGTGATGTTATGGCTTTGACATGGTGTCTCCGTTATTTAAAAGATCTCTTTAATGCTCTAAGATGATCGGGGGAAACCTGATGAAACTTTTAAAAGATACCTTGCCAATCTCTCCTTCTTGTTCTCCACAAAGTGTTTCCACCATGACGATCACCATTAAATGCTGAATCTGTACTGCTCCCAATACAACTGCTACCTGTTAATCTTTTATAATCAATTACCTGGTGCAAATCATGTTTGTTTGCTCCTGGTTATAACTAATTACACTTCTAAATATGTTATTTAGGCTAGCAAGAGAATGTAATCTGAGTAGGATAGGGAGAAGAGTGAAAGAGGAAGAAGATATCATTAAGCAGAACAGCCTTTTAATTACTAAACTGGAACAAGAATGCAAGAATTACAAAGCAGAGATGGGTGAATGAGTCTATGTCCTCTGTACTCCATGTATAAAAACATGTTTCTTTCAAGGTAGTGTACATATTTGCAGACTATTCAGCAAAACTAATGGCTATCTACATTCTTATCCATCTTTCAGTACAGGATGAGTCCTTTTTTGTAGGGAATTTTCAGAGAGTGAATTCCTCAGTCAGGTTCCCCTACAACTAACCTTATCTGGGGCAGGGAAGAGAACAGAATTAGCATTACTCATCTCCCCAAATAATGGCTGACAAGTTATTTACTATTACAAGCAACACAGAATTACATGAGACTACAGATTTCAAGATACATGCAGGGCAGCAGGGCGGCCCATAAATCCCCACCCAGCCACAAAGAGAATGGAGCTCTGGCGGTTGGGGGGAGCGCTCCCATTGGGCTGCCGGGCAAAGGGACGGAGCAAACTCTGTGCTGGGAGGAGGGAGGAAGTGCTCCCATTGGACTGCTCTGCAGAGGGGCAGGGTGCATGCCCACAGAGAGGATAGGTAGGGACTTAAGGCTACCCTATAGAATGAAGTTCTTGATATCTAATTTTGAGAGATTCCAGATCAACGAAGCTCCCTTACTACACTTCAAAATGAAAAACTTATTCTTTCACAGGGAACGCTAAGATATGCAATACATTTCCAAACAGTTAAACAATAGTCATAACCTGTCTTGTTTTATAGGAGTGGTCACATTTCACTACAGAGCTTAGCATGCCTAAACCCATTGATTTGTATGGGCTTGAGTCTCTTTATTTTTCCGGCATAGAAAGAAGAGCTATAACAGTGGTGGTGAACCTTTTAGAGAATGAATGCCCAAACTGCAACCCCAAATCTACTTATTTATCACAAAGTGCCAACACAGCAACAGGGGAGGAAGGAAACGCTCCCACTGGGCTGCTGGGCATAGGGGCAGGGTGAACTCTGTGCTGGGGGAGGGAGGAAGCACTCCTATTGGGCTGCTGGGTAGAAGGGTGGGGCAAACTCTGTGCTGGGGTGATTGTATGTGTGCCACCACTGAGCTATAACAATATTTATTTGGATATTTATGTTCCTCAGTCAAGACAGTGAAATGTAAAAATAATCAAATGTAAAAATCCTAATGAAGTTCAGACGGTCATATAGCCCTAACTTTATCTCTTCTCATAGCTTGTTTTGCAACTTTTAATCTTACTGTATATAAATGGCATCCTTAAACTTAAATCAAGGTTCTAGTTCTCTTGATGTGAGGAAAATCTCTTGATGTGAGGTGAGAAACCAGCATGTGATGGTGTGCCTTCTAGGAGTATGTGTGAGTGTTCTGCGATTGGTACAAATCTCAAAAAAACTTGCTTTTTTCACTTTACCATTTTCAGTTACTTAATACTAATATGCAGCTCACCCTCTTTCACCTTGCCTCGATCACTCACTGCCTTTTCTTTCTCCAAAGGCTGCTCAGAAACATATATAATAAACCCTGAGTCGGGTTTCCTGATTGGGCGGCATACAAGTGTGAGAATTGAATTGAATTGAGTTGAAAATACTTTATGAAGAATGCCATCCACACCTTAAATGAGATAATATGTAATTGCTTCATTTGTACAGTGTACTTGATTATTTTTAATTGAAGAGCTCCTTCTAGTTTTGAATTCTGGGTTGTCGTAATCATGTTTGAGAAGATAACATTCCAAACACAAGGCAAAAATCTAGCCAGAGTTCAAGACATTACAACTCCAATCTTATATACCAGGGGTTCCCAACCTTTACAAGCAGGGGGCTTGGAGTGAGGTGGGTCATGCTCTCTCAGTAAGCTTTGAGGGCCGGACAGCCATTTTGCCCTGCCTGCACAATGTAGGTGACCATTTTGTCCGAACAGCTTCAAAGGGGATGGCCGTTTCATTTCTCGAATATCTTTGGCGGGGTGGGGGCTCGCATGAAATGGTGCCATGGGCTGGATCCAACCATACCTGTCAAGCACTGCTCCAGAGATTACGGGACCTGTGCAGAACATTTCTGCGCAGGTCCATTCTACGCATGCGTAAAAGCCTTCTACGCATGCATTGAAGAGATCTGCACCAAAACGTTCTGCGCAGGTTGTTTCTATGCATGCGTAGAAGGCTTTTACGCATGCGTAGAAGGGTTCTACACATGCGTAGAAGGGTTCTATGCATGCGTAGAAAGGACCTGCACAGAAGGGATGCACAGTAACTCCTTCCCCCCACTGCCAAATTATGAGGTAGCTGCAGGTCCGGGCAGGAAAGGAAGAAAATTGGCGCAAAAATACGGAAAATTCCGGCCAATCCGGGATACTTGACAGGTATGGATCCAACCCACAGGCCTTAGGTTGGGAACCCCTGTTATAAACAATGCCCAGAGAATGAGAATGTGTGAACATCTAAAGTGGTTCCACTTCATGAAGGCTGTTGAGTCTGATTTCATGGGGACAGTGAATCTTGTCCATGTTTAACTCAAATGTTACAAGTGGGATCTAGGCTGCTCAATCACATCCCCTGCCCTATGAAACTGGACTCACCAACTGTATCCACTGTAAGGTATCACTAAATTAAATGGCAAATCAATGGGCCTTAAAACTCATTAACCTTTATGGGATTGTGCCTTATGATAATCTTTGCTAGTTCCATTCATATATCCCAAATTCTTTGATAAATGGGGCTAATCTGCCTCTTTAAAGGAATACAATTACATTATCTATCTACAGGCCATGAGGAAAATCCTAGAAGTTTAACAATGGTGTCCTGTGAAGTTATATTTTACAACCCAGTGCTAATAGGTACATTTTTCAGGGTGGCTTAGCAAAAAAAACACCAAAATTATGTTAGTGGCAAGTATTTCTAATTGTTTTCTTCTCTCAGAATATAGTGCTGGTGGCTGAACAAACCACTATGAATTCAGAAAAAGCTTATCTCCTCTATGTGTGTGCGTGTGTGTACAAAAATGATTCTCTCCAAGACCAGAGGAGAATGTTATTTCTGTTATATGCAGCAATTAAAAATCAAAATAATGTACCTCTGATCCAATCTGATTGCCTAAGAACCTAAGAACTTTACCATGCTATGGGACTATTTCTTCCTGAGATAGCGGGTCAGCCCTAGGCAAAACAAAGCCTAAACAGAAATGTTACTGAGGAAATAATAGCCATTTCCAATGATAATACACAATTTTAGCACCTACGCTCAACTGATTTAGGTGGTCGGCTAACATGTCAAACAGCCTGCCTTAGTTAGGTGAGTCTTTAATGGGTAACTGGCAGGCGCTGGCAGCCTTATTTCTGTTTTAGATTTGGTTTGTCATTGGGTATCCATTACCTGCCATTCATCTTTGATCTCTTTGGACAGGCCTGATCAAAAGATGTCATTTGACCTACTCCAGTTGGCAGAAACTTGTATGACTCTCATAAAGGGGGCACCCCGGCTATAAATAAAATGACATTATTATTTTTCTGTCCTATCATGTAGAAGAGACAATTATGATAATACAGTGTCTGTCACTAGCTCCTTGGCAAATTGCTAGCTCTCACGCAACTGTTTAGCTTTCTTATTTGTTTTTTGTCTCTTTTCTTCCATTTCAAGTGGAAAATAAAGCAGAATTGAAATCGCTAATGCTTTCGCCTCACACTTTCGACAGACTCTGGGGTTTCTCTTTATGGGGCTGACATACAGATGTGACCATCAGATTATCTTTGTCGATGGTGGGCAATCACGAGGGTGCTGTGCAGTTTGCGACACCAGGCAACAATGGAACCTGTGTTTGCTTTTTAGAGTTTGTTTCAGTGTTGCCCCACACAGAAGCTCAAATCTAGCCTCGGAGCTGGTGTATAATGCAGCAGACAAATAAAATTACACAGTAGGTTTCTTGTACAAGTCACAATACAGGAAATGTGCTATGCTTTACTTTATTGGGAGGGGAGCTGTATATGAATCATAGACAGGCTGGAAAAGATGAATGTCAATTTGCAAATCCAAAATACCTAAGTGCTGTGGGTGGCTTTGTGCCCACATAACAAGACAATCCAGGCCCTAATATGGTTTTCAGCTTCTAGGGATATTCTGGTTACTAGACACTGCTGTTGGGATGAGACTTTTGAATTTCTTTGGACTCCAACTCCAATTATTCTCCAGGTATTCCCTAGGCAGAATTCTTGGAGTTTCTGCTCAAAAGAGAAGTCTGCATGCCAGTTTTTCTCACCTGCATGGCTGCCTCCTTTAGCCTGACTAACCTCAAAAGTAAAGAAATTGGCTTGGTGTTTCCTTGGAGGGCAGTTTTGGGAAGAGACAGCTTCTTCCAGTAAGCCCTGTGGCTCCCAGGAAGCAATACTTTCTGTGTTTTCCATCCGTGTAAGAGAATATGTATGTTCTTCCTTCTGACCCACCCCTTGTGAAAACTCTTATGTTGCCCACCATACAGGTAACAAATCCTCTTACACATCCCCCTTCTGGCAAGAACATCCTCCATCCATCCAAAGGACCTACCTGTACAGGTAACAACAAGCTCTTTTGCTCAAAAGCCAATTGTGTCCGACTCCTCCATTTACAACCGAAGAGCCAACACTGTTTGCGGCTGCAGATGCTTCCATAATCATATGGCAGGCATGACTAGATGCCAGAGCTCATGAAACACTGTTACCTTTTCTGCCAAAGCTGGTGCCTATTTATCTACTTGCAATTTTTTGCTTTTGGCAGGAGCTGTGACAGATGTTGGGGACTCAGTCCGTCATGCAGCATTCAGGTCTTGAACTGCTGACTTCCGACCTTCTGGTCACCAAGCTCAGCATCTTAACCACTAAGCCTCTGTGGCAGAGGGAAACAGATATGCCATATTGCCTCCAGCTGGGGTTTTGCAGAAAGCAACATTAGTGTTGGTTCCTGAAAGAAGTGAACAGAAAGAGCTTGAAGCCATACACATACAATAAGGTCACCTCCACTTTTGGTGGGGAGCAACCCCCACTTCTGGTTTGGAGGAGAAATAATGGGGAGGGGGAGAGACACTTATTTCAAAGGAGAATTATGCACCTTGGAGACACAATTCTCTGGTATGGAGGAGAAATAAGGATAGTTCCATGTAACATGAACATCTATGAGCCAGAAATGACATGATCACCCTCCCTGAAGTGCTGATCCAGCTACCAGCTATCTCAAGCACTCTTACCTCTTAGTCTATTGTTGGAGCTGGGTCCAGTTTTGCTTTGGACAAAATGCCAAAGGAACACCAATTGCCTCTAACACACATCCTGGCATTTCCAGTGTGTCTCCCAAGGATAACATCCACTCACCATTTAGGTAGAGAAGTAGAAATGAATTAGTTAGCAAAGATTTGGTCTCTCTCCAACAATGAACCCAGTCTAATGCTTTACCCAGCAATTCCTTGAGCATATAATTTTGCCACACAAATGGATTTGTGCCCCTTTGTTAGGAAGGCAGACAATTTTAATGATGCATCCACTCTGAGTGTAGCAAAATCCATCAGGAAACTTGGCTGGGTTGAGCTTTCTCTAATTTACCTGAACTCATTTCTTTGTGCCTCAAACTTAATAGAGGTACATAATCACATGTGAAGTAATGAAAAATAAAGGTTCACAACAGGTAATTTGGATCAAAGGCAGATTAGCTTGAACTCTTGTGTTTATTCTCACTGAAACAAATAGAGATGCTTAGCTTCACAAATCTAATCTGAAAGTGTGTTTTGTTCACTGTTACTTCTACCACTTAACAATTATTTAGTACCAAACTGTGCAGCAGGTGTTGTTCAGCGCACAGATGTGATGCCCGGAGGGCATAAAATCTACATTAACCAAATGAGACAGGGATGAGGAAAGAGATCAAGAGATTTACCTGTAAGTAACAGGTAAGAGTCAGGTGAGAGTCATGTGTTATGGGATGTAAAAGAAGCTCAAATTGGATGGTGGATCAGAATCATAGGCTAACTTTGTGTGTTATCCTATCACATTGAAGCTTCTTCCCACACCTTGAAACAACATTCTCCCAATTTCTGAAGGGTGGATTCTGCTGAGAAGAGTCACTGTGTCTGATCTTCTCATATGGCTTGAGGTTGGCTAAAAACCACATAGACCACCAGCCTTTTCTGGAATACAACTCATGTCCATGCTCTTTTGTTGTTCTTTTTCCTTAAAAATGTTTATCATATTTCAAAGCACAATACACATCAATCAGTCAGATATGAGTTTCTGATGTTGAATATCAACAGGAGTAATACATATTTCCCACCTTTGCTTTGGGCATTCTCATATACTGTAGAGTTGGTATGAAATGAATGAGCCCAAACCACTATAAGATACAATGAATAGATAGAAATAACACAAGTTCATGGGCATAGGGTAAATAAGAAACAATAATTTATGAACTTGTATGCAATCAGGGGAGTGGGGGATGTCTGGAAAGAGAAAAACATGGGAAAACTAGTGGGCTAGTGCAGATTGACAAACTACTATCTTGTTTTATGGAATTGAATGGGGGGGGGGGTTTGGGGGAGATTTAATGGTAATTTAATTTTTCCTCCCAAAATGTTCAATTTTGTAATTCAACTACATACAATTGAAATTAGCATGGATTCTGGTGATTCTTCCAGCCCACAAACCAGACCTGCAACATGAAGTTGCAGTGTGAAATGCCACTGTTTGTATCTTTTAGTCATATAGATTTTCCAAATTTATGTCTAGATTTGAGCATTTTACCCCTCCGTTGAAACATATCACAAGATGCATGTCATTCCTTTCCTAGTGTTGGGAAGCGCAACATGGATATCTCTATATCTGAGCCAAATGAATTTCTTTTCCTTCCCTACTTCTTTGTTTTCTCAACTCAGAATCATGAAAGACCAAGTTGTGAAACTGTAAAAGTTGTGACCAATCCGAGTTAACACAAATTATTTCTACTTTCACACATTGTACTGATTTTGCTGTAGTTGTGTGACACATCTGGGATCATGCAGTGAGGTTGACTGAATTCTCAGTGAGGGATCCAAAAGGTAGAAATCATTGCAATACATAAATAAAATTGTGCAAATGTGTGATCTTCTATAGCAGTGATGACTAACCTTGCCACTCTAGCTGTTCTGGAACTTCAATTCCTAGAAGCCCTGATCAGCAGGAGTGCTGACTTGGGCTTCTGGTAATTGAACTCCAAGAACAGCTGGAGTGCTAAGGTTAGCCACCAGGTTAGCCACCAGGGTTCTATAGTCACACAGAGACAGGATATATATTTTTAATCCAACAGGGCTCTAGTGTCACAAAGTGAGTTTTGTCTCTGCATGTATGCACGTCTACACACCTACTTTCAAATCTGATTTAGATAGCCAACAAAATTCTGTTGGCTCTATCATCTAACACCCTACTGTTGGAGTACACAGAAAAAGCCTCCTCAAAGATTCTGGTATTTTTGAACCACAACCAGTGGTGGAAATCAGCAGGTTCGCACCAGTTCGCCAGAACCGGTAGCAGAAATTCTGGCTGGCCCCGTCCATCCAAGTTTTGAAATAAAGTACTGCTAATTTGGGTGCAATGGAGGGCTTTCCCTTGGCCACACCCACCATACCACACCCACAGAGTAGGTAGCAAAAAAGTTTTTGAGCCCACCACTGACCACAACTGGTAATGGCAACCTTGTGTTGCTGGCTAATCTTTCTCACACTATGTCCGGTGAAGGAACTGCAGAATGAACTCACCAAAAGGTGCCTACATTTTGGCAGTTTCACATCTGGCGTAGGCATGGAAGAAAAAGATTGTACTGTTCTTGGCCCTCCGTATATGTCATTATTTGCTGATGCAACTGTGGGAATGTTAACACAGTCAATCATTTCCAAGGTACTCAAGAAACTACCACTGTCATATAAACTTTCATTGACTTTCTGTTGTCGTGGCAAAGTGTTTGGGAACTTGATAAATGCCTAGGTATGTCCCAGCATGGCATCTAGGAAATGAATATGATACCTCAAAGCTGACTCATCTCTTAATCGCCCTACCCTACTGCCTTATTGAAAGAGAACAGTTCTCCTTTGATGTGGAAAAGCACACAAATCCAGAACCTTAAAAGTGGATTTTTTTTTACAAGTGCCAGAATCCCCTTTGACCAATGCAGATAGCTGAAAATGTTAATTAATTTTTTAAAAGCCAAAACCACGTGATTTTTTTTTTTAAAAAATCTAATGTGAGAAAAAGTGAAATCAATGGATTTTTTGTCTCTAGCTCCGTGGTTTCCACAGGGGGGCAATTTGATTTTTTGGGGGTGGGGGTGGGCAATTTGAGAATGAGTGGTTAACAGTTAATCATTTGCAATGTCCTTTCATTATTTTATTTTCCTCTTCCATGGAAGCTTGTTTAGACCATGTTAATGGCCTTTTAGGCTTCCTCCACATGAACAGGAGTTCACTTTTTGAATAATAAGCATAATTTGTCATGGGGAGGGACATCAGGATTTTAGAGATGCTTAGGTGGGGCATGGCCAAAAAAAGATTTGGAAGCACTGCTCTAGCTGAAATTCAGCGGAAGCCTGTTCAAGAAGAAACTGTTATGGCTCTTTGCAGCCTTGTGTGCTGCTGGCTGGGGAATTCTGAAAAATTGCTTTTAATGACTAGGATTCTGGGAATTGTACAAATGTGTGATTATCTACAGTTGCACATGCAAATGCTTCTTTGGACTCAGCAGAGTTCTAGTGATCTCCTTTGGAAGCACACACAAATGCACACAGTCTAGTTACCCAGATATGCCCAAGCAGTGCAGAAAGAATGTCCTTTTTAAAAGAGAAAATCTTGAGTTCTATTGTGAACATGTGATTTACCAAGTTTGGTAAACTCTTCAATAATAAACAAAGAAAAATTTCACCGAACTCCACTGACCAAATTGAATAGGTATAACAATTCCAACATGAAGAGAGCTATATTACCTACCTACCTACCTGTCCTACACACAGATGTTAAAGGTGAGGACTATCTCAAAAAAGAAGGAAGGAAGGAAGAAGGACAGAATAGAAGTAGAAAAAAGAAAATATATCAATTTCTGATTTCCAAAAGCATTCTAGACTGGGTGGATAATTCTATTAGTTTCACTTTTTCTCAGAGTCTATATCTTTTCATTCTCAAATTTGTTTCATTCCAAATATGAAGAAATTTTCAGAAATCCTAATGAAGAGACAAAACTGAAATGCAATTCTCTTCCATCCTGATTTTCTATAGTATGGTCCTACTCTTGTGTTTAGAATCCAGGTGGAAGGAAGGGACATATAACAACTTCAACACAAGCTTGTGAGTTACAAACCACACACACATACCAACCAATACACACATGCCTGCTAAATATCTGTTCTTTAGCTCACAGCAAAGATGATAAGGAAGAGAATAGCAGCAGAGAGAACTTTCTCCCACTGGCATCAGTGTCAGTCTCTCTGCCTGACTATGTCACTGTTATTCCAACCAAAAGGAAAGGTGTATAATAATCAAATGGGGTGTGTTATTAATCCACCGATGAGGGCGTGCACATCCCACTGTGAAGAGACCATGCACTGAATAGTAAAAACTCCTATATGTTATCATCCAGCTATAGTGGTTTTCTCCCAACTCCTCCTCTTTCTTTTTGCTTTGCTCTAGGTTAAACTGTCAGCTGCCTGTCTTCTCATTAGATATGTTCACCCTCCTTAGGATATCAATTCATGGGGAGACTTAAACATGTTAAAAGCAGGGGAGCTGGGGTTGTGAATAATTCACATCGCCAATGTTGCCATGTATAAAATATAAAAGGACTCTGATTCTCAATCTTGGATTTGAGGATGTAATAGAGCCATCCAGGTTTTTCAGCCAAAGAACCTCACATGGCTTCTCACTTCAGAATAAATGATACAATTTTACATAAACTCCCTCATTGCTTTCCAGTTAAATATAAAAAAAATATATAATGTATGACTCAAGAGAATCCAATTTTCTTTTACATTCACTTTTTACCACAGAGGGGTCAAATTCTGACTGAGTCAGAGTCCAGGGAAAAGATGGAGATCATCATCTATTCTCTTCCATTTTGTTCTTTCTCCATCACACCTATCTCCACCACCATGTCAAGTGCAGTTAATACCAGTTAGGGCAGAGGTTCCCAACCTTTTCAAGCCAGGGGTTGGGTCATGCTCTCTCTGTCAGCTTTGAGGGCCACATTGCCATTTTGCCCTGCCTGCACTATGTGTGTGTGTGGCCATTTTGTCCCAAAAGCTTCAAAGGGGCAGCCATTTTGTTTCTTGAATGCCCTTGGAGGGCCACATGAAATGGTGTTGTGGGCCAGATCTGCCCCTTGGCCAGAATGGATGACATCACTTAGCCAGCCAGTAGATTAAGCTGGGGAGTTTCACATTACCTACCTTTGAAATGAACTAAAATGCACTCATTCATATCTTGCTTTCATGAACTATGAATTGAGTTGCAGAAGAGGGGAAGGGTGGGGAATTTTTTTTTACATTGTATGCAACATTTCTTCCCCAAAATTTTCCAGTTGGTAGAGAACAACCTGCTCACCGTTGTTAACCCCACAAAATCCTGTGAACTGTAAACTGACAGGCAGCAACTGACCCAAGCCCAACTCAGTGTATTTCATAACCAAAACTGTCAGTGTGAGCCCCAAACTAGTCTCATGCTCAAGGTGGCAAGGCTCCCAGACCAAGCCACCATTTTAATTCAGCCCCTAATACATGTACTGATGAGAACCAGGTCTGAGAGATATGAGGAATATGACAGGAAGGGAAGAGGGCAATGATGGTGAGAAAATGGCTCCAAGCTATCTGAAAGAACATATTTCTATATATGAGCCTGCCCAGGTTTAAGCTCATCTTGCATTCTTGGTTCATGTACACTAGGTGTTGCTATAATTCCTCAGCTGTACTTACTATCAATGACTGATCAGCTGCATAGAGTAATTCATTGGTATTGGTTCTATTAATGGGTTTAGCTTTTTGGCTTATGCTGTCTATATTGGCGATGAATAATAATGGTGATATTACGCTTTGCTGTCTCACTCCAGATGTTACTGCAAAAGGTTGTAATCTTCCTTGATTTGTTCTAACTGCACTTCTGCAGTCACTATATAAGACTTTATAATCCAATAAGATGTCCATTTACTCCACATTGGTTCACCTGTTAGCCATAACAGTTTCCTGTCACCTCTATCAAATGCCTTCCCTTGGTCTACACATGCGACAAAGAGATTCTTATTGTATTCTAGATTTTCTCTATTAGTTGTTTAAGCATAAAAATTGCATCTCTAAGGTGTAT